>CM039674.1:91524465-92146272 GCA_022496015.1 Hordeum marinum
CATGTCTGCTGCCATGAGAAAACGCTGTTAATTTTTCTAGTGCTTTAACTTTACAAGTGCGCTTAAATCTCATCTGCGATTTGCCAAACTGCCATGAAAATTTATCTGGTGTATATCACTGGTTAATTATGTGTCAGCATGGACTAATCACTTGTGACAATAATAGAAGGCCCATCATACTTATTGGGAGCTTGCTGCTAGAGTGTTAGTTATTACTTATTATAGTCTTTAATTGGTTGGAAGTCTGGTTGCAGTGCACAATACGGCAGCTAGCCGGAGGCGTGAACAGGCTATAGCAATAGGGAAGGAAAGAAGGGAAGCCTTAATGCGTGCAAAGCGTGTGTGCCGTGCCCCACTTTCTGGCAGCGATGAGGCTACAGTTGAAGATGGTGATATGGTTATTGATGAGAAAGCAGATCTTGAAACAAGAACTGCTCAAGCTGTTGAAGAATTGAAATCAGCTTTGTCAAGCCAGTATGTGCGGCCTATCTTTTTTCTTCTTCTTACGCAATGCAAAGAAACCCACTGCCTCTAACTAGTTATGTTTGTGGTTCTTCTTGGATATTCCATTTGCTGGAGATCACAATTCATCTTGTAATATTTGCCTATTTGGTTGTGGTGTGTGACTGCGTGGGGAGAAGAATTTTCATTATCCCTTACACATCTCATCATATTGTATTCCAGAAATATATGCTGCCATCTTTATGATTTACACTACCAAATGCAACATTAGTATGTTGGATATTCTGTTTTTTTTTACCTGGCTTAGTGATTTTCCTCTCTGAGGATACACATCTTTAAGTTGCAAGGTTTGCTTTAAGCACTTGTAGATTTTGGGGAAAATTAACGCTCTGGATTATAGTTACTTATTTATATGAGAAAGTTTATGGCATGTATTTTGCAACCTTTTTATGCTTCTTAGGGGAAAAGGGGCCCAGAAGAAGAAGATAGAGGCACTTCGTGCAGTGAGACGTGTGTTGTCACAGTCTGAAGTACCTCCCATTCAAGTAGCAATTAAAGCTGGGGCAGTTCCTCTTTTAGTGCAATATCTGTCCTTTGGATCTTCAGATGAACAGGTTGACCATTTTGCATTGGAAAAATACCGACTCCAGCTTTCTACATTACCTGGAAAACAACCTCTATGCTATCTATTTACTGTTATACAGTTAGATAGTTCATTGTTAGCATTGCATTTGTTTTTCTGTACTCATCTGAACTATGTCTTATTGATGCTTTTATTGCAGTTGCTAGAGGCTGCTTGGTGCCTTACGAACATAGCAGCTGGGGAGCCAGAAGAAACAAAATCTGTGCTGCCCGCATTACCATTGCTTGTTGCTCACCTTGGTGGTTCGTTTTCTCCATTTTGTTTGTTAGGAGTAGACAATTTTTTTTATACCCATTAGGAATACATATTAATCTCTGGTCCTATGTAATGCACATTTCTCACGAAGGTTGTCTGGGTAGACATTTGCAGTTCAGTTGGAGTTGGAGCTTTCCTTATATTAAAAATGTTTCCTGAACTATTTTGTTAGAGAAGAGCTCCACACTTGTTGCTGAGCAATGTGCATGGGCCATCGGTAATGTTGCTGGTGAAGGAGCAGACCTGAGAAGCACTTTAATCGCACAGGGGGCTTTGTGGCCTCTTGCCCGCCTAATGCTATCAAGCAAGGGTTCTACAGCAAGAACTGCTGCTTGGGCATTGTCAAATCTCATCAAGGTTATATCTCTTGCTTTGACTGTATGACTCAAGTTTCTTATGCCAGAGTTCAACAGTTGTCTCTTTCCAAGTTCTTAGTCATGGATTATTAGGGGTGCTTCAGCACAAGCTTAAAGTAAACCCTGTTTAGGAATTAGGATTGCTTAAGCTAAGCTTAGGTCCTTCTGTTAGATATGTTAATGAAGGGGTTTCTTAAGTTTAAGCCATATTTTATCTCAGCAAAATTTCAAGCCATATTCAAAGCATTTCATGGCATGCGTACATTATGAGGTTTTTTGAAGCTGAATCCCTCCCTCACTCATTTTTTTTCCTTCTGCTTAACAGTTTTTATCACTTTCAGACTGGTACATATTCAAGTAGCTGTTCACGAAGCATCATTGTACTAAAATGTCAAATGTCTGTTCTCTTATAATTCAGGGACCTGATCCCAAGGCTGCGTATGAGCTTATTAACATCGATGGTGTGCTAAATGCGATCATAAGGAACTTGGAAAAGGCGTATGTCTCTTAATGGACATCTTTCTATTTTTCATTGAACTTCGATTAATTATTTTACTGTACATTTTATTGAGTTTCTAAAATTCATCGATTGGCTTCTTACTCATTACAAATGCTTCCAGTCTTTATTCTTAGTTCTTACAGTTACATGAAGAACACTGTTCAAATTCACTGACCTGTGCTTTGTGACGTGTCTTCACTGTATGTTCATTATATAAGCATGTAGCAATACTTCCTTTCAGTCTCTTCATTAGTTAGTAACCTGGATCGTGTGCCAAGTTGTATTTACTGGACACTTGCTACTCTTTTCCTTGTGCAATTGTTTAGTACTCCCTCTGTAAACTAATATAAGAGCGTTTAGATTACTAAAATAGTGTTCTAAATGCTCTTTTTTGTGGTATTTCTGAGATGCATAAATGACATGGACACATTTACTAAAGTGTACCAGAGTGACATGCATGGTTTTGTTCATTACTGGCACTGATGAGTTAAGTGATCTTTCAGGGACGAAGAGTTAGCAACTGAGGTGGCATGGGTAGTGGTATATCTTTCAGCACTTTCAGAAAAAGCTATCAGCTTAATAGTGCGAAGCCATGTGCCTCAGTTGCTGATTGGACGCCTGCTGGCATCTGAGAACTTGCAGTTGCTCATTCCGGTATTTTCTATTTGTTTTCTCTCTCGATCTCATAGTGTTCCTTTCTCTTATTAACCATTTCGGTGCTTTCCCTGGAAATCCTTATTGCTGATAATTTCCATCGGACTTAACTAGTATGGGTCAAATTGACCATATCTTTTAAGAGGAACGCATCATAGTTCAAACTCCAAACTTTCATAACCCTGTGTAGAGCATGGTTGTCAATTTGGTAACCAATGTAATTATGAGAAGGTAATGTCTATAGAGAGGCATGTTTTATTAGGAGGTGTATTAATTATGATTTGCAATTAATATATAGCTTCTCTAAATATATTTTCTCAGTTACCGTAGTATTGATTTCATAACACAGGCAAACTGACACTTCTACGTTGAATCAGGTGCTTCGTGGTTTAGGGAATCTTGTAGCTGGGGATGAATACATGGTTGATTCAATCCTAATTGTTGGAAACAGCATCACAGGTTAGCCAATCATCCTTTTGTCTCCAGTTACATAACAGCACTGATGATACTCATCATGAGCTACAGTTGCAAGTACTAACTGAATATTGTTCTCAGATCAAGCTTTATCAAGCCTTATAAAATGTTTGAAGAGTGACAATAGGGTTCTCAGAAAGGTCTGATTTTACTCACTGGTTCACGTTTACTTCATCTAACCGACATATACTGTATTATTTGATTTATTTATGCTTCAAACTTGTGGACTGCTTATGTAGGAGGCTTCATGGGCATTGTCTAATATAGCAGCAGGCAGCTTTGAGCACAAGAAATTGATTTTCAACAGTGAGGCGACGCCTTCGCTAATACACCTCCTGACGAGTGCACAGTTTGACATTCGCAAGGAAGCAGCTTACACCCTGGGCAACCTGTGTGTTGTTCCAGCAGGAAGTACTGAGCCCCCGAACATAATCACCGAACATCTAGTCTCGATCATAAATGGTGGAGCCCTCCCAGGATTCATAAATTTGGTCAGGTCTGCTGATATAGAGAGCGCAAGACTCGGTCTTCAGTTTCTGGAACTGGTGAGGGAATCTTACCGCCTTTTTAGCTATTCCAATCTCATTTTCTAACCTGGTTCATTAGTACTTCTGAAACGTAAACTGTCTCTTCGAGTTGCGTGTGGGTTACTCTGGTCGTATCGAGTTTGTACAGTTACATTGAGATCTAAATTACCACCATCTTTGCAGGTGATGAGGGGATACCCCAATGGACAGGGTCCACAGCTTGTGGAGAGGGGGGACGGCATCGAGGCCATGGAGAGGTTCCAGTTCCATGAGAACGAGGCGATGAGGAACATGGCCAATGGGCTGGTCGACAAATACTTCGGCGAGGATTACGGCCTCCAGTGAGCGGCTGCTGCTGCTGCGGCCGCCAATCCTGCATCTGTTTGTGAACCCAGCAGCAGCTGCTCGTGTACTCAAACTGTAAAATGCAACTTTTTTGTAACCGTGGAATGTATACAAGACTGTCTGAGGTAGCGTAGTTGCCGTGTAACTTCGCCGTCTTCATGGATGTGTGTGTCGATGGGGTTGTTGTAGCTGGAGGCTTGAAGTGAGCTGGGTAGCTACCGTAGTACAGTGTGACCTGTATAAGATGAAAAGATTTTGAGTCTTTGAGTTATATATTGTACTTCCAGAGAAATGCTGAAAAACCACTTGACGAAAGCCTTTGTGACAGTCTGCGTGCTTCCTTAATTTTTGCCACGCAATAAAAAGAAGTTGAAACGTTTTGCCTCCGAGTAGGAGACGAATTTAAACTGTCGTGCGGACTGCTTCTCTTCCTCTCCCTAGTAGGCTCTCGTTTCTCTTTCCCGTTACCGAGGGTAAGGTTGCAACTCCCCTCGCCTGTAAGAGTCGCTCCTCTTCATGGACGAGACACATTCTCCTGCCTTTGGTTCCAAGCTTTGTGCCACCTACTGCTTTCCCATCTTGTTTCTCGGCATGCACTGGGGAGTGAGACAACATGCCTCCGAAACCCCGCTTCTTATGATCTGGTACGAGAGAGTGACGATTATGTTTTTGTGGAGCGGCCTTGCGTTACTGTTGGATCCTTGTTCATCGTCGTTGTGATCGGTGACATCCCAGATGATGAGTTTTCCAAGGACGACTTCTTTCCCGACATCGACCACCTCCTTGACGACATGACAAACGACACTTGCATATGCTTCCACTGCTTTGTGTGTCATCTTATCTTCTCTGTTAGAGTTAGCGTTTGGTTTATGCTTCCACTGCTTTGTGTGTCATCTTATCCTTTCTATTAGGGTTAGCGTTTGGTTTATGCTTCCACTGCTTTGTGTGTCATCTTATCCTTTCTGTTAGGGTTAGCGTTTGGTTTATGCTTCCACTGCTTTGTGTGTCATCTTATCCTTGTTGGGGAACGTCGCATGATAAAACAAAATTTTTCCTACGCACACGCAGATCTATCCATGGGGATGAACATCTACGAGAGGGAGAGTGGATCTACATACCCTTGTAGATCGCTAAGCGGGAAGCGTTAAGAAACGCGGTTGGTGTAGTCGAACATCTTCGCGATCCAAATCATTGAGCGTCCCGCGATCTCATCACGATCCGTCCCGCGATCCAATAACGATCCGTCTCGCGAACACATCACGATCCGTCTCGCGAACTCATCACGATCCATCCCGTGAACTCATCACGATCCGTCCCGTGAACTCATCACGAACCGTCTCGCGATCTTGATCACGGTCCTTCCGATCTAGCGCCGAACGGACGGCACCTCCGCGTTCAGCACACGTGCAGCTTGATGACGATCTCCACCGTCTTGATCCAGCAAGAGGAAGTGAAGAGGAAGAAGAGTTCACCGACAGCATGACGGCGCTCCGGCGATGGTGGTGGAGCAATTCCGGCAGGGCTTCGCCTAAGCACTGCGGAAATCCGATCTAGAGGAGCACCGGTGGAACGGGTAGCACGTGGTTGTAAAAAACTAGTGCAAAACCCTAAAATCCACCGGTATATATAGGAGAAGAGGAGAGGAGGCTGGCGCAAGGGCCAAGGCTCCTATAGGAGTCGGCCGAACCAACTAGGGAGGAGTCCACCTCCTCCACTCCTAGTAGGATTAGGACTCCTTCCCTAATTTGCCTTTTTTGCCTTTTTCCACCTTTTTCCTTTTGGGTTTTCTTCTCCAGCCACATGGGCCTTGTGTGGGAGTTTCCACCAGCCCACTAAGGGCTGATATTCACTCTCCCACAACCCATGAAGCCTCTTGGGTCGAAATACCCCTCCCGGAGGTCTCTCGGTACACTTCCGGCACTCCCGGTACACTACCGATGAGCTCGAAACTTTTCCGGCGACCAAAATAGGACTTCCTATATATGAATCTTTACCTCCGGACCATTCCGGAGCTCCTCGTGAAGTCCGAGATCTCATCCGGGACTCCGAACAACCTTTGGTCACCATCATACATAACTCTATACTACCGAAACGTCACCAAACCTTAAGTGTGCAGACCGTGCGGGTTCGAGAACTATGTAGACATGACCGAGACACCTCTACGGTTAATAACCAATAGTGGGCCCTGGATGACCATATTGGTTCCTACATATTCTACGAAGATCTTTATCGGTCGAACCTCTATGTCAAGGATTCAGTCAATCCCGTATGATGTTTCCTTTGTTCTTTGGTATGTTACTTGCCCAAGATTCGACCGTCGGTATCTCCATACCTAGTTCAACCATCGGCAAGTCTCTTTACTCATTCCATAATACAAAATCCCGTGACTAACACTTAGTCAGATTGCTTGCAAGGCTTGTTGTGATTTTGTATTACCGAGTGGGCCCTGAGATACCTCTCCGTCACACGGAGTAACAAATCCCAGTCTTGATCTATGCCAACTCAACAAACACCCTCGGAGATACCTATAGAGCACGTTTATAGTCACCCAGTTACGTTGTGATGTTTGATACACACAAGGTACTCTTCCGATGTCAGTGAGTTGCATGATCACATGGTCATAGGAACACATACTTTGACATGTAGAAAACAGTAGCAATAAACTGACACAATCATATGCTACGTTTGTAGTTTGGGTCTTGTCCATCACATCATTCTCCTAATGATGTGATCCCGTTATCAAATGACATCACATGTCAATGGCTAGGAAACCTTGACCATCTTTGATCAACGAGCTAGTTCACTAGAGGCATACTAGGGACAGAGTGTTGTCTATTTACCCACACATGTAATGTGTTTCCATTTAATACAATTATAGCATGAATAATAAACGATTATCATGAACAAGGAAATATGATAAGAACTAATTTATTATTGTCTCTAGGGCATATTTCCAACAATCTCCCACTTGCACTAGAGTCAATAATCTAGTTCACATCACCATGTGACACGCATTGTTATGAATCTAACACCCAATGAGTTCTGGGGCTCGATCATGCTTTGCATGTGAGAGAGGTCTTATAGTCAACGGGTCTGCGACATTTAGATCCGTGTGTACTTTGTAAATCTCTATGTCAAACCGTAAACACTGCTACCACACTCCACTTGGTACTATTCCAAATGGCTGCTCCACTATATGTATCCAGATTGCTACTACGGGTCATCCGGATTGGTGTTAAAGCTTGTATCGACGTAACTCTTTATGACGAACTCTTTATCACCTCCATAATCGAGAAACATCTCTTTAGTCTTTTAGTTACTAAGGATAATCTTGACCGCTGTCCAGTGATCCACTCCTGGATCACTCTTGTACCGCTTGACGGACTCATGGCAAGGCACACACAGGTGCGGTACACAACATGTCATACTATACAAAGCCTATGGCTAAGGCATAGGGGACGACATTCGCCTTTTATCTTTCTTCTGCCGTTGTCGAGCTTTGAGTCTCACTCAACTTCACACCTTACAAAGAAGGTGAGAACTCTTCTCTCTGACTAATCCATTTTGAACTCTTTCAAAATCTTGTCAAAGTATGTACTCATTGAAAGTCTTATCAAACATCTTGATCTATCTTTATAGATCTTGATGCTCAACAATTATGTAGCTTTATCCAGGTCTTCCTTTGAAAAACTCTTTTCAAACAACCGTTTATGCTCTCCAGAAATTCTACATCATTTCCGAATAGCAATATGTCATCCACACATACTTATCAGAAACTCTATAGTGCTCCCACTCACTTTATTGCAAATACAAGTTTCTCGTAAACTTTGTATAGACTCAAAAACTTTGATCACCACATCAAAGTGTATATTCCAACTCCGAGATGCTTGCTTCAGTTCATAGAAGAATCACTGAAGCTTGCACACCTTTTAGCATCCTTAGGACTGACAAAACCTTCTGGTTGTATCTCATACAACCTTTCCTTAAGGAAGGAAACGATGTTTTGGCATCCATCTGCCAGATTTCATAATTGAAAAATGCAGCAACTGCTAACATAATTCCAACAGACTTCAGCATCGCTACGAGTGAGAAAGTCTCATCGCAGTCAACTCCTTGAACTTGTCGTAACCTACTTTGCAACAAGTCGAGCTTTACAAATGGTAACATTTACCATCAGCGTCTGTCTTCATTTTAAAGATCCATTTGTACTTAACGACCTGACGTCTAACGAGCAAGTCCACCAAAGTCTATACTTGGTTTTCATACATGGATCCTTTCTCGGATTTCATGGCCTCTAACCATTTGTTGGTTTTTGGGCCCATCATCGCTTCTCCATAGTTCGTAGGTTCATCGTTGTCCAACAACATGACCTCCAAGACAGGGTTGTCGTACCGCTCAGGAGCAGTACACGTCCTTGTCGACCTACGAAGTTCGATAGTAACTTGATCCGAAGCTTCATGATCATCATCATTAACTTCCTGTTCAACTGACGTAGGCTTCACAGAAACATCTTTCTGCGCCGCGCTACTTTCTGGTTGAAGTAAAGGTTTCAATAACCTCATCAAGCTCTATTTTCCTCGTAGGTCGATAGCAACTTGATCCGAAGCTTCATGATCATCATCATTTACTTCTCTTCAACTAACGTAGGCTTCACGGAAACATCTTCCTGCGCTGTGCTACTCTCTGGTTGAAACATAGGTTCAATAACCTCATCAAGTTCTATCCTCCTCCCACTCAATTCTTTCAAGAGAAACCTTTTATCGAGAAAGGACCCAGTTTTAGCAACAAACATTTTATGCTTGGATCTGAGATAGAAGGTTCACCCAACTGTTCTTAGGGTATTCTATGAAGATGCATTTGTCCGCTTTGGGTTCGAGCTCATTAGGTGAAAACATTTTCCACACAAGCGTCGCAGCCCCAAACATTAAGTAATGACGGCTTAGGTTTTTATCAAACCCTAATTCACATGATGTCATCTCAATGGATTTAGATGGTGCCCTATTTAAAGTGAATGTAGTTGTCTCTAATGCATAACCCCAAAATTACAGTAACAAAACGATAAGAGACATCATAGCATGCACCATATCCAATAGAGCACGACTATGACGTTCGGACACACCATCACACTATGGTGTTCCAGGTGGCGTGAGTTGTGAAACAATTTTCACATTATCTAAAGTAGTATGCCAAACTCGTAACTTAGATATTCATCTCGACGATCATATCGTAGACATTTTATCTTCTTGTCACGATGATCTTAAACTTCACTCTGAATTTGCTTGAACCTTTCAAACGATTCAGACTTGTGTTTCATTAAGCAAATATACACTATATCTACTCAAATCATCAGTGAAGGTAAGAAAATAACGATATCCATCGCATGCTACAAGACTCATTGGATTGCATACATCAACATGTATCATTTCCAATAAATCACTTGCCCGCTCCATCAAACCAGAAAATGGGGTCCTTAGTCATCTTGCCCAAGAGGCATGGTTCGCATGTCTCAACCGATTCGAAATCGAATGAGTCCAAATATCCATCAGCATGGAGTTTCTTCATGCGCTTTATACCAATATGAAATTTAGCGTTAGTGCCACAAGCATGTGGTAATATCATTATTAACTTTGTATCCTTTTGGCATCAATGTTATGAACATGTGTATTACTACGATCAAGTTTCAACAAACCATTCTTACTGGGTGCATGACCATTGAAGGTATTATTCATGTAAATAGAATAACCATTATTCTCTAACCTAAATGAATAACCGTGTTGCAATGAACATGATATAATCACGTTCATGCTCAATGCAAAAACACCAAATAACATTTATTTAGGTTCATCACTAATCTCGAAAGGTAGAGAGAGCGTGCGATGTTGATCACATCAACCTTGGAAACATTTCCAACACACATCGTCATCTCACACTTAGCTAGTATCCGTTTATACCGTAGCTTTTTACTTCTAGTTACTAACATTTAGCAACCAAACCGGTATCCAATACCCAGGTGCTACTAGGAGTACTAGCAAGGTACACATCAATAACACGTATATCAAATATACTTCTATCGACTTTGCCAGCCTTCTTATCTACCAAGTATCTAGGGTTGTTCCGCTTCAGTGACCGTTCTCCTCATAATCGAAGCACTTAGTCTCGGGTTTGGGTTAGACTTTGGGTTGCTTCACTGAAGCTGCAACTGACTTGCTATCCATGAAGTTTCCCTCCTTGCTCTTGCCCTTCTCGAAAATAGTGGTTTTGACTAACCATCAACACTTTGACGCTCCTTCTCGATTTCTACCTTCGTAGTGTCAAACATCGCGAATAGCTCAGGGATCATTAATTCTATCCCTGGTATTTTATAGTTCATCACCAAGTTCTAGTAGCTTAGTGAAAGTGACTTGGAGAACTATATCAATCACTATCTTATCTGGAAGATGAACTCCCACTCGATTCAAGCGATTGTAGCACCCAGACAATCTGAGCACATGCTCAACGATTGAGCTATTCTCGTTCATCTTGCAGGCAAAGAATCTTGTTGGAGATCTCATATCTCGCAACACGGGCACGAGCCTGAGATCCTAATTTCAGCTCTTAGAACATCTCATATGTTCCGTGACATTCAAAACGTTTCGAAGCCTCAATTCTAAGCCATAATGCATGACGCACTAAACTATCAATTAGTCATCAGCACGTACCTGTCAGATGTTCACAACATCTACAGACGACGCTAGAGGGGTTGGCGCACCGAACGGTGCATTAAGGACATAAGCCTTCTGTACAGCAACGAGGACAATTCTCAGATCACGAAGCCAATCCGCAATATTGCTACCATCATCTTTCAACTCTATTTCTCTAGGAACATATAAAAATTCAAGGGAGCTACAACACGAGCAAGTAATCTACAACATAATTTGCAAAGACATCCCTCCGGTCATCCGAGTGATACATGGTCCAAATTCATCAACTCAAGTCCGATCATCACGTGAGTTGAGGTGATTACAATGGTGAACATCATCATAATTCAAGGGAACAGTACTGACTATGTTCATGATAATGAGTTCAATTAATCATATTACTTAAGAAATCCCACTCAAATTGACATCCCTCCGGTCATCCGAGTGATACATGATCCAAATTCACCAACTCAAGTCCGATCATCACGTGAGTTGAGGTGGTTAGGTGAACATCATCATGTTGATCATATCTACTATATGACTCATGTTCGACCTTTTGGTCTTTTGTGTTCCGAGGCCATGTCTGTACATGCTAGGCTCATCAAGTTTAACCCGAGTGTTCCGCATGTGCAACACTGGCTTGCACCCGTTGTATGTGAACGTAGAGTCTATCACACCCAATCATCACGTGGTGTCTCAACACGACGAACTTTCGCAATGGTGCACACTCAGGGAGAACACAATTCATCTTGAAATTTAAGTGAGGGATCACCTTATAATTCTACCGTCGTCCTAAGCAAAACAAGGTGCATAAAAGGATTAACATCACATGCAAATCATAAGTGACATGATATGGCCATGAACTTGTGCTTTTGATCTCCATCTTGAAAGCACCAGCATGATCTCCATCGTCACCGGCACGACACCATGATCTCCATCATCTTGATCTCCATCAATGTGTCGCCATTGGGGTTTTCGCGCCCACCATGCTTCTACTACTATTGCTACCATTTAGCGATAAAGTAAAGCATTACATAGCGCTTAATGATTGACACGCAGGTCATATACTAATTAAAGACAACCCTATGGCTCCTGCCGGTTGTCGTACTCATCGACATGCAAGTCGTGAAATTCTATACATCACATGATCATCTCATACATCACATATATCACATCATGTAATTGGCCATATCACATCACAACATACCCTGCAAAAACAAGTTAGACGTCCTCTAATTGTTGTTGCATGTTTTACGTGGCTGCTACGGGTTTCTAGCAAGAACGATTCTCACCTACGCATAAACCACAACGGTGATACATAATTTTCTTTTCAACCTTCTCAAGGACTGCTTTTGTCGAATCCGATCCAACTAAAGTGAGAGAAACTGCCACCCGTAAGCCATCTAGGCAACAAGTTGCGTCGAGGGAACCGGTCTCTCGTAAGCGTACGAGTAATGTTGGTCTGGGCCGCTTCATCTCACAATACCGCTGAACCAAAATTCGACCAAGGGAGGAAGCAATCTAAGCATCAATGCCCACAAACCTTTTGTGTTCTACTCAAGATCTCATCTACACATAGACCTAGCTCATGATGCCACTGTTGGGGAACGTCGCATGGGAAACAAAATTTTTCCTACGCACACGCAGATCTATCCATGGTGATGAGCATCTACGAGAGGGAGAGTGGATCTACATACCCTTGTAGATCGCTAAGCGGGAAGCGTTAAGAAACGCGGTTGGTGTAGTCGAACATCTTCACGATCCAAATCGCTGAGCGTCCCGCGATCTCATCACGATCCGTCCGCGATCCAATCACGATCCGTCCCGCGAACACATCACGATCCGTCTTGCGAACTCATCACGATCCGTCCCGTGAACTCATCATGATCCGTGCCGCGAACTCATCACGAACCATCTCGCGATCTTGATCACGGTCCTTCCGATCTAGCGCCGAACGGACGGCACCTCCGCGTTCAGCACACGTGCAGCTTGATGACGATCTCCTCCATCTTGATCCAGCAAGAGGAAGTGGAGAGGAAGAAGAGTTCACCGGCAGCATGACGGCGCTCCGGCGATGGTGGTCGAGCAATTCCGGCAGGGCTTCGCCTAAGCACTGCGGAAATCCGATCTAGAGGAGCACCGGTGGAACGGGTAGCACGTGGCTGTAAAAAACTAGTGCAAAACCCTAAAATCCACCGGTATATATAGGAGAAGAGGAGAGGAGGCTGGCGCAAGGGCCAAGGCTCCTATAGGAGTCGGCCGAACCAACTAGGGAGGAGTCCATCTCCTCCACTCCTAGTAGGATTAGGACTCCTTCCCTAATTTGCCTTTTTTTGCCTTTTTCCACCTTTTTCCTTTTGGGTTTTCTTCTCCAGCCACATGGGCCCTGTGTGGGAGTTTCCACCAGCCCACTAAGGGCTGATATTCACTCTCCCACAGCCCATGAAGCCTCTTGGGTCGAAATACCCCTCCCGGAGGTCTCCCGGTACACTACCGGCACTCCCGGTACACTACCGATGAGCCCGAAACTTTTCCGGCGACCAAAATAGGACTTCCTATATATTAATCTTTACCTCCGGACCATTCCAGAGCTCCTCTTGACGTCCGGGATCTCATCCGGGACTCCGAACAACCTTCGGTCACCATCATACACAACTCTATACTACCGAAACGTCACCAAACCTTAAGTGTGCAGACCCTGTGGGTTCGAGAACTATGTAGACATGACCGAGACACATCTACGGTCAATAACCAATAGCGGGCCCTGGATGACCATATTGGTTCCTACATATTCTACGAAGATCTTTATCGGTCGAACCTCTGTGTCAAGGATTCAGTCAATCCCGTATGATGTTCCCTTTGTTCTTCGGTATGTTACTTGCCCAAGATTCGATCGTCGGTATCTCCATACCTAGTTCAACCTCGTTACCGGCAAGTCTCTTTACTCATTCTATAATACAAAATCCTGTGACTAACACTTAGTCACATTGCTTGCAAGGCTTGTTGTGATGTTGTATTACCGAGTGGGCCCTGAGATACCTCTCCGTCACACGGAGTAACAAATCCCAGTCTTGATCTATGCCAACTCAACCGACACCCTCGAAGATACTTGTAGAGCACGTTTATAGTCACCCAGTTACGTTGTGATGTTTGATACACACAAGGTACTCTTCCGATGTCAGTGAGTTGCATGATCACATGGTCATAGGAACACATACTTTGACATGCAGAAAACAGTAGCAATAAACTGACACGATCATATGCTACATTTGTAGTTTGGGTCTTGTCCATCACATCATTCTCCTAATGATGTGATCCCGTTATCAAATGACATCACATGTCAATGGCTAGGAAACCTTGACCATCTTTGATCAACGAGCTAGTTCACTAGAGGCATACTAGGGACAGAGTGTTGTCTATTTACCCACACATGTAGTGTGTTTCCATTCAATACAATTATAGCATGGATAATAAACGATTATCATGAACAAGGAAATATGATAATAACTAATTTATTATTGTCTCTAGGGCATATTTCCAACAATCCTCTCTGTTAGGGTTAGCGTTTGATTTACTACTAGTAGCAATCAGCATGGATATGATGCGTGTTTCTTACGGGCATGATTGCTTGACTAGCTTTAACAATCTATTACCTGTTTCGGTTATCAGCACTATTGTGCTATTCATGTTTTATCCATCGTTTTCTGGATTGAACTTAATGGGAAATTCCCCATATATTCAACAACCGACACCCATCGGTGTTGGAGAAGATATGCCCGGACGCCATGATGCTATGACCTGCACTCACCGATGCTGGATGTCAGCCACCATTTGTTGGGACCGACAATGGAGGTTGCTGGGACGAGTGGTGATGGAAGTTGTAACTCGAAGTGGCGGGTGTTGCAGTCGATCATAGCAGATGATGGAACCGGCCATGGTAGATGCTGAAACCCACAACTGTGGATGCTACAGTCGACCATGTAGGGTTTTGGGTCCGATAATCGATGGATGTTGAAACTAGAGCCTACACGAAGGAGGAGGGTTGACCCGTGCGGTTGGTAAAAGAAACAATGTTAAGCAGGACCGATCCTAGGCTGGAGCCGGTCGACCGGCGCCTAACACTAGCCTAAAAAAAGTATGTCAGTAGTTAGTACAAAATACTTCCTCCGTTTTTAAATATAAGTCTTTTTAAAGATTTCAATACGAATTACATACGAAGCAAAATAAGTAAATCTACACTCTAAATTATATCCATATACATTTGTATATAATTCATAGTAAAATTTTTAGAAGTACTTGTATTTAGAAACGGAGGGAGTAGAACCCATGTACTACGCGAAAACAACATGCAGAGAAATAAGGGCAGAAGCTTCAAGACGCGGGCATCAAGATCACAGTCGTCGCATCATCGGGCAAATCTGGAGCGGGGTTGTGCATGGTGGTAGCTCCACGTTGCATGTCGTAAGCATACAGCCCCTTTTATCCGCGCCTCAAATAATAAATGCAGTCCCCCTTTAGACCGGCTTCTTTCGCGTCGAGCGATGCGGCGAAATGGATGGCATCGACCAGGAAGACCCGATCCCCGATGGTATCCACTTCCACCCAAGTCCTCGTCGACAGGTCGAGCTTGCGGACGACTATCATGGCAACCTTGTCGCCGCGCTCCATCAACGGGTGGTAGAAGGACAGTCTGAAGAGCTCCCCACATGACTCCAACAGGTGAACGCTCCAAATGCGGTACATACGGTGTGATTGCTCGGCGATATGGGTTTCTGTGAAGGCCGGATCAGGCGAGAAGTCCAGCGTCAGAGCGGTAGTACCCAGCAAGCTTGCATATAACTTTCCACCCACCGGCGTCACAAGCCTCATTGCGTCAATGACATCCTCACGATCATGGTGGATGCCCAGGCTGCCTGCCTGGTAATAGCCGTGCTCGGACCACCCGACTCCTCCCGGGCGACAGTGCCAGAGCACCGTGTCGGCGCAGTTCACTACGAGTACCACGCAGGCTGGGTCCGTGGGCTCGTGCGAGAGCACGCACCTGACCGGGTTCCTCGTGAGGAACTTCTCTTGGTCAGGGGGCAGGCCGATCCTCCGGCGCGTGAACGGGTTCCACAGGAATGTCAGGCGTAAGCCAGGGTGCGCCATGAGCAGCCAGCCGTGCGGCGTTGGCCAGTACAAGTGGTCTCGGAGGTCGTCAACTCTCTTGCACACCGATCGTCTTCTGCTTATGCCGTAGAAGAAAAACAGCGGGTCTTTTGCCTTCTTCTCGGTCTCGACATCTTCACTTTTCGTGGTCTCGTCATCTTCGGCGTCTTTGTCGGGCTCATCTTGGTCATATTTTTTTGCGGCCTTGTTGTCGTCGTCATGTGCTTCATCTTGAGCACCGTCAGCGTTGGTCCCATGAGGCCCAGAGTGCTTGTGACCAAACAGTAGCAGCGGGGAGAAGCTTCGATCCAAAGCAGAGTCTTCGGTTCCCTCCATGTCTGTATTATATGTAGATGTACACGATAAGTAAATTACCATAGAGAAAAAGGCAACGCTCATGAAAAAAAGATATAATAACTACGTTAGCAGCATTGATCGGTTCTTATTTGACCTTTGATTGTGATAGTGTGTTTTGTTAAGCTGTTATACTATTAGCAGGACCAGCTTTTATGCGACCCTCCGTGTCGCCCTCCCTCCTCCCACTGCTAGAAATACTTGGCTTCTAGACCTTCTATTATAAAATTCAGGCCGGGAACCTTTCCCGTTTGAAAATTTAGAAGATAAAAATCACGGCCACCTAACGATGACTACAAGCACGGAACCAAACTGAAGGTTCTTCTCCGTTATCATTTTTTCCTTGACGGAACCACACTAACCTTATTGCAGTAGATAGTCAAAAAGTCGTCCAACTAAGCCCTAAAACAACTTGCACTAGACCACCAACGGTCCCAACGAAAGTAGACGTAGATCAAAGCAACCACACCTGCAAGCACGTCAACTAAAACGAGGGTCGGCTGAATATATACGAATCTATCGAATGGGAACGTCGATCGGATCCAAGCAGATCCATCAAACACCAGAGTTGGTTGAACCTAAGATTTATCGAAGCCACACCTCCACACATGCTCCACCGCAGCTAAACACGTCATCAAACCAGATGTAGAACAAAGAAAACGTTATTCTAAGAGCATCTACAACCTGGGTCTAGAAAAGTCCCCAAACACTAAAAACCAACGTTTTTGTGTGCCGGAGACAAAAAAACAACTCTCCAACAGACACAGTAAAATAAAGCACGCACAGAAAACTTTAGCGTTCGGGCTGCAAATCTTGGACGTCGCATTGTGCACGATGGCTACTGCAGGTAAGGTCGTCAGATTGGACGCCGTGGTTTTGTGTACATGAAAAACCTTTTCGTTGCTCCCCGCGTAAAAGGACTATTTTGACGTTGTAAAAGAATTATATCCGTGCCGAGGCCAAGTGTGCCTTTTCAAGATGCTCTAACTATGAAACGCCACCGTGGCCTCTTTGACGCAACTGATACGCAAACTACGCCCCTCCTACCGGCGTGCTCCGTGTTATCTCCAAGGCTCAAAGGCCACTTGACTGGAGTCTAGCTTACAACTCCGTCGGAACTGCTCTATACTTATACTATATGACACTCTACGTACTTATCGCGGGCGCCGCTGCTTGCTGGGTTGCTCTCCCCGCTTGCCCTGCCGCCGGCGTTGTCCGCACGCACTTACGATCGACGGTGCCTTCGGGTTTGCATATATATGTCATATGATAACGAGTCATGCGTGTTCTGGACCCTATCACGACGTTTCAACATTGTAGGAGTATATACCATAATTAATACGTACACCATTAGAGTTACGTACATACACGACGACCGATATTACCAATATATGATGTACTCCACGTCCACCTCGAGAAAAGTAGCATAAGGCGGTGCACGTACGTGCTCGATCATGTCGACGGGCACGAGTCGCACGAGCGACGGCGGAACGGAGGCGGCGACGTCGCAAGATCGGAACTGGTCCTCTCTCCCGACGGACCTGCTCATCCTGATACTGCGGCGCCTCCGCTGGTCCAGCCACCCCAGCTTCGCTCTAACGTGCAGCGGCTGGCGCTCCGCCGTGTCGCCCTTCTACCCGGCGTCCGTCACGCCTCTTCTGCTCAACGCCACCAGCGTCGGCTCCACCAACGCGCGCTTCTACAGCCCCTACTTCGACAAGAGCTTCGAGCTCGCCGCCACGCTGGACGCGCCCGGCGCCAAGATCTGCGGCGCCGCGGGACGGCGCCTCACGCTGGCCCTGCGGCACCTTGTCCGCAACGTCGACCTCGGGACGGGCGTCGCGCACGACATGCCGCCGGTCGATCAAGTCGGGTTCGATTTCGTCGTCCACGACGACGGCGACGGCATGGGCAGGATGGTCGGTGTCAGCGCGGTCATGTTTCTGCGGCTCCAGGCCGCGCTCTCCGTCAGAAACGATGATGGCGGGTGGACGGACTGGGACTTCACCGTTTATGAGTTCGGGCCGTCCTTTGTGCCGTCGCCGAGTTGTGACCCAGTCTTTCATGGCGGGTTGCTCTACCTGCTGGGACAGGACGGGAGGCTAGCGGTGTACGACCCGCGCGTGCACGACCAAGGGTTTCAGATACTGGAGAAGCCCCTGAGCTTTGGGTACAAATGCGAAGACAGTTACCTCGTCCAGTCCGACCATGAAGACTTGGGCAGTCAAACGTAACATCTTACACGCAAACAGTTACCTACGTGACAAACATGTGGACTTACAAGTTGGGACAAAGCGATGAAGAGGTTAGAGAATTTTGGGAATCAGAGAAACCAGATTATAGTGTTTGGGTTGATTTTAGTAATAGTTAGCTTTAATGTTATATACTCCGTAGTATATATGTTGGATAATACCAGGACCTTCTATTTGTAATGAAGTTTCTTTCACCCCGTTTCATCACTTGTTCTGGTAAAAAAACAAGAGCCTATCCACGACCGTCACGCGTATTTATTTAGGACCTGATTTGCGTGTAAGATGTTACGTTTGACTGCAAATTTCCTTAACTTGTTTCTTATCTTTGCATGCGTTCTGTCCTTTGTCTTTTGCAGATGCATGCATGCAGTTGGGATGAAACAACTGCGATTATTTTTCCTTTTTGTCTTCGCAGAGGCATGCATGCATGCAACGGTGGGGTGGTCTTGATGTGTTCATGGCCGGCCATTCAGCTTAGAGCATCCATAGCCGACCTTATAAATCTGTCTTCCTATACGTTTACGATATGGTCAGTCGACTTCTCGTAATTTGCTCTGTGCATTCACATGTTTCATATTCGGAATTTCACATCCATACAAAGTCATACACGTCGATCATCCGATACAAATTGTTCGACCTTGACAGTTTAAACAAAAGTAAATGATAACATAGTTCAACAAATCGGACATGCCAAAATGAAATCAATGTCTGACCGACAAGTGCTGCTTGCCGGATCACTGGCCGGACGAGTTCGTCCATGCGTCCTGCTCCGCCTGGGCATCCATCTCCTCCTGCATCCGGGCTGCCTCCACCGCCTGCATCCTAGCCTCCTGCCCCTCTGCCGCAGCCGCAGCCACCCTGGCCGCCTCCAACGCTCTATGGTCATTGATATCCTTCTTCTTCACAAGGCATTTCTTGCCATGTTCATCCAAGGTGGATTCATCTGTGAACATGATCTTCGCTTCTTCCCCATTGCATGAGAGTTGCAACCTCTCCTTCTCGAGCTTAATCTCTCCAAATGTCTTGGCCTTTTGGAGTTCTCATTTGATCGCCGCCTCTTGCTTGTCCAACTCGATCTTCTCCATTTCAATTTCAAGCCTCCTCTTTGCCCTCGTTCGATCCCACTCCATCCTATCCCTTTGCGCATCCAACATAAGCTTGTACCTCTCCTATTTCTTGCTCTCCCTTGCCGAAAAATGCTCGTCCATGTGGACGACATCTTTGTAGCGGCGGCATCACGGGAGATCCTTGCCTTCTCTCACTTGTTTCCCATGACTTGCTGGTTATCCCTTGGCACGGTAGCTCTTCCATTGATGACGACAACGCCGTCGTCCTCATCGTCCAACCCAATGGATTGGTGAGAGCTTGAGCCATCATTCCTCTTCTTGCCGGCCTTGAGATCGGCCATGACTTCTTGCCACTTTGGCTTGCCATCCAATAAGAGCCAACAATGGCTAAAAGCAAATGGCCTCTTCTCTGTCTCGTAGTACAAAGCAGCCGCCACCGCCGCCTAGCATACTGTAGGATCGAAAGTAGTTCTAGAGGGGGGGGGGTGATTAGACTACTTGACCAAATAAAAGTTTTTCCTTTTTCCCAATTTTAATTCTTGGCAAGTTTTAGCATTCATAGCATATCAAGTAACACCCTACACATGCATGTCTAAGAGTGTAGCAATGAAAAATAAAGACATTGCACATGTAAGTAAAGAGAGGGTTAGGAATGCAAACACAAGTGATGACACGATGATTTTTCCCGTGGTTCTGATAGGTGGTGCTATCGTACATCCACGTTCATGGAGTCTTCAACCCACGGAGGGTAACGGTCGCGAGAGTCCACAGAGGGCTCTACCCACGGAGGGTTCCACAAAGAAGCAACCTTGACTATTCCATGCAGCTTCTGTCCACGAAGGACTAGCCTCACTATGGGTAGATCTTCACGAAGTAGGCGATCTCCTTGCCCTTACAAACTTCTTGGTTCACTCCACAACACGAAGTAGGAGGCTCCCAAACGACACCTAACCAAACTAGGAGGCACCACCCTCCAAAAGGTAATAGGCTTGGTAATGACGATGAACTCCTTGCTCTTGTGCTTCAATATGATAGACTCCTCAACACACAATCTCTCTCTCATAGATTTGGCTTGGTAGAAGAGATGGTATTGATGGAAAGCAACTTGGGGAGGCTAGAAATCAAGATCCATATGGTTGGAGTGGAAGATCTTGACCTCAACACAAGGGTAGGTGGTTCTCTCTCAGAAAACTGAGTAGGATAGGTATGGAATAGTTCTGAGTGCTTCTCTTTCGAGTGGGTGGTGGTGAAGGGGTATATATAGGCATCTCCAAAAATCCAACCGTTACACACAATAAGTCAGACTCGGTGACACCGAAGTGTAAAATTTGGTGGTACCGAAGTGACAAAAAGTGGCAACTTTTGAATCTCAGATGGACCGATATATAACTCTCGGTTGCATCGACAAGGTGACCAACGGTGAGAATTTCCAAACTCGGTGACGCCGATTCACCATTATCGGTCGGACCGAAAATGTGAATTTGCGTAACAGAAAGTTGGCAACCCAACTCGGTGGCACCGAGTGCAGTGTCGGCTGCACCGAAGTGTTAGGGTTTGGCTGAGTCTGTCTAGGGTTTGGAACTCGGTGGCACCGGGATAGGAAGGTTGGTTACACCGATTTGACATGTTTGGCTTAGGACAAACTTTGGTGGGAGAGTATGTGGATGTTTTGGTGACTGTCACTTGTGCACGTTTGAGCATATTGTTCACCATCAAAACTTTACCCCCTTTTAATAGTATTCGCTTTCCTATAGACTCAAAGTGATTTCTCACAAATGTAAAATGTAGAGTTCTCTTGCTTGAAGCTTGGCCAACCTATTTCCTTGAATCTTGGGGTAATTCCACAATCCTTTAGCCATTCCCATCATTGAATCTTTCGTGAAATATACTTGGTGAAAACATTAGTTCAATGACTTATGTGTTGTTATTAATTACCAAAACCACCAAGGGAGCAAATGTGCTTTCAATCCCCCCTTTTTGGTAATTGATGACAACATATAGATCAAAGCTTCGAAAAAAGATATAATCAATGAATATAATCGTCGCTTTGAGAAGTATGTGATAAGCAAGAGCTCCCCCTAAATTTGTGCATTATTTTAAATTTGCGTTTGAATGCAAATGCACAATCGATTAGGTACATGGGTCACTTCTCACATGTCACATACCACTTGATGGTGTGCGAGAGTAATTGGCATGAATATCATAGCACAACACAATCGACCAAAGATGAATGATCATTACATAAACATTTAAGATGATAGGAAATAGTAGCATCACACGTCAAAGCGTATGATCAAACATCATCAACATCATCAAGCGTGTATCACAAGCAAAATAAAGCAAGATAAAAGAGTATCATGGCAACCAAAAGAAATTGTTTTGAAAAAGGAGAACACCAAACTCTCTCTCTCTCTCTCTCTCTTGAAGCCTAATGATCTATATACACTTCTCCCCCTTTGGCAACAAGTTACCAAAAAGTTCAAAGGTATCTATCTAAGCATTCTTGGTCTGATCTCCTGCGGTTGTTCATGAAGGAGTCGAGAGCAAGGCGTTGGCGAAGATCTCTGCAGATGTCGTCGAAGGAGCTGGAGTAGAAACTGGTGGAATTAGGGCTGATGGAGTAGGAGCTGTGCTGACAGTAGCAGGAGCTGATGAAGAGGGCCTCGAGTCTGGAGCAGACACCGTTGTTGATCTAGTCTGAGTGAAGAACTGGGTGCTCGGCCTGAGAGGTGATCCTTTCTCCTCCTCATCACCATCATGAGAAGAGGTAGAAGAAACCCGGGGTATGTGCACGGAGTCAACTTCCTTCTGGAGCTCTATCACTGTCTTTGTGACCTTGTCCACCTTGTCACCAAGCACTTTGATCCTTGACTCAAAGATCCTCACAAGGCTGTTCTGGTTCTCTAGAATCCCTTTGATATCCTTCTGCATGCCTTGGATGGCTGTGATCAAAAGATCCATTTGCTCGTTCCTGGATCTGGGGGCTTGAGCACTAGCGTCTCGAACAACTTCTGCCTCTGCTTGTGCTGTAGCAGATGTGGGATGATCTGGGTTCATCACCACAACGTTATCCTTGAACTCTCGCTGTACGGGCAGATGTTGGCGATCAAGAGCAAAAATGTGCTTCTCTAACAGAGAGTTGATAAGCAACTGGATGTAGGGTGCATAATAGCATGATCGCTTCTGGTCAGCAGCAACCCTCTTGATTGTCTCAACAATCAAATCCATTACTCTAATCTTAGTGTTCCTGTCAAGGTGGATCAACATGTTGATGGAGTAGCCTCGGATCATCTTGTCATCTCCTGACTTGGGCATCAAGGTATGCTTGAGAATGGTGTTTATTATTTGGAGGCCTGCTTGCAGATAATAGATAGATCCTAGCTTGTGTAATTGCACCTTGTTTGCGGGGCTAGGAGTATACATGTCTTTTGTGGCATTGTGACTTGCCTTGGGTTCAGAGTATACGTCCAAATCTCCTTCCTGAGCTTCTGGAACTTCCAGTAGAGCAGCCCATTCCTCAATAGTGGATTCATATCTAGCACCTTCTGTCATCCATACAATTCTACCATCTCCGTAGAAATGAGCAGTGAAGTAGAATTGTCTGATCATCTCGTCATTCCATGTAGTAAGCTCTTTGCCAATGAACTTGTCCAGACCAATGCAATGGAAGTTGTCTTGGACACTTGGTAAGTAGTCCACATAATCTTTGATGAACTTCCAATCGACATACCTCATGTCGCTAACAGCTGGGCTCTTGTCAAGCAGAACGGTCTCATAGAAATCCTGTTGCTCTCTAGTGTAAAACCTGTAGTCAACAACAGTCTTCTTCCTCTGAGCATAAGGATCTATGGCTCTCCGGCCTCTCAATCTCGAGTCTTTCCTTTTCTTCATGTCCTCAGCAACTAAGTGGCTGGCATCGTGCATTGGAAGATGTGGTCTGAGCTTCATCAACATAGTCAAGTCATCACCATCTTCCACTCTGGAGGCAGTCCCTTTGTTCTTCTCTGAAGCAGGAATGTCCCTGGTAGTCCTCTTGGACTTCTGTGCAGCAGCCTTCTTAGATGTAGGCTTGGTGCTCTTGGAGGTGCCAGTCTTTGGCATAGCATCAGTGTTGGAAATATGCCCTAGAGGCAATAAATAAAGTGTTTATATTTCCTTGTTCATGATAATCGTTTATTATCCATGCTATAATTGTATTAATTGGAAACACATTACATGTGTGGGTAAATAGACAACACTTTGTCCCTAGTATGCCTCTAGTGAACTAGCTCGTGTTGGAGAACGTAGTAGTAAATCAAAATTTTTCCTACGCGTTCACCAAGATCCATCTATGGAGAAACCAGCAACGAGCAAGGGGAGAGTGGATCTTCATACCTTTGAAGATCGCTAAGCGGAAGCGTTACAAGAACGCGGTTGATGGAGTCGTACTCGCAGCGATTCAGATCGCGGTAGATCCGATCAAGTGCCGAACGGACGGCACCTCCGCGTTCAACACACGTGTAGCCCGGTGACGTCTCCAACACCTTGATCCAGCAAGGAGGAAGGAGAGGTTGGGGAAGGGCTCCAACAGTAGCACGACGGCGTGGTGGTGGTGGAGTAGCAAGGTATTCCGACAGGGCTTCGCCTAAGCGCTGCGGAGAAGGAAGAAGAGAGGTAGGGCTTTGCCGTGAGAGAGAGAGAGATCAAATCCTGTCTCAAAACATCCAAAACCTCAAGTATATATAGGAGGAGGGACGTGGAGGGCTGGCTTGGCCTCTACTCCAAAGAGGAAAGGGTCGGCCGAATTAAAGGGAGAGTCCACCTCCCACAAGGGAGGTGGATCTCCTCCTTTTAAATCCCTTTTGCCTTATCTCCTTATCTCCAGCCACATGGGTCCACATAGATGGTCTTGGCCGACCCAATATGGGCTGGCACACCTCCTCTAAGGGCCCATGAGGTCCTTTGGTCGTCACACCCCTCTCGGGGGTCCTCCGGCACCCTCTCGGCACTCCCGGTACACTACCGATGAGCCCGAAAACTTTCCGGTGACCAAAACTGGACTTCCTATATATCAATCTTTACCTCCGGACCATTCCGGAGCTCCTCGTGACGTCCGGGATCTCATCCGGGACTCCGAACAACCTTCGGTAATCACGTATACCATTTCCCTATAACCCTAGCGTCATCGAACCTTAAGTGTGTAGACCCTACGGGTTCGGGAGACACGTAGACATGACCGAGACACTTCTCCGGCCAATAACCAACAGTGGGATCTGGATACCCATGTTGGCTCCCACGTACTCCACGATGATCTCATCGGATGAACCACGATGTCGGGGATTCAATCAATCCCGTATTCAATTCCCTTTGTCTATCGGTATGATACTTGCCCGAGATTCGATCGTCGGTATCCCCATACCTTGTTCAATCTCGTTACTGGCAAGTCTCTTTACTCGTTCCGTAATACATCATCCCGTGGCTAACTCCTTAGTCACATTGAGCTCATTATGATGATGTCTTACCGAGTGGGCCCAGAGATACCTCTCCGTCACACGGAGTGACAAATCCCAGTCTCGATTCGTGCCAACCCAACAGATACTTTCGGAGATACCCGTAGTGCACCTTTATAGCCACCCAGTTACGTTGTGACGTTTGGCACACCCAAAGCATTCCTACGGTATCCGGGAGTTACACAATCTCATGGTCTAAGGAAACGATACTTGACATTGAAAAGCTTTAGCAAATGAACTACACGATCTAGTGCTATGCTTAGGATTGGGTCTTGTCCATCACATCATTCTCCTAATGATGTGATCCCGTTATCAACGACATCCAATGTCCATGGCCATGAAACCGTGACCATCTATTGATCAACGAGCTAGTCAACTAGAGGCTCACTAGGGACATGTTGTGGTCTATGTATTCACACATGTATTATGGTTTCCGGTTAACACAATTATAGCATGAACAATAGACAATTATCATGAACAAGGAAATACAATAATAACCATTTTATTATTGCCTCTAGGGCATATTTCCAACAGCTCGTTCATCAAAGATGGTCAAGGTTTCCTAGCCATTGACATGTGATGTCATTTGATAACGGGATCACATCATTAGGAGAATGATGTGATGGACAAGACCCAAACTACAAACGTAGCATATGATCGTGTCAATTTATTGTTACTGTTTTCTGCATTTCAAGTATGTGTTCCTATGACCATGAGATCATGCAACTCACGAACATCGGAGGAGTGCCTTGTGTGTATCAAACGTCGCAACGTAACTGGGTGACTATAAAGGTGCTCTACAGGTATCTCCGAGGGTGTCTGTTGAGTTGGCATGGATCAAGACTGGGATTTGTTATTCTGTGTGACGGAGAGGTATCTCAGGGCCCACTCGGTAATACAACATCACAATGAGCCTTGCAAGCAATGTGTCTAAGTGTTAGTCATGGGATCTTGTATTATAGAACGAGTAAAGAGACTTGCCAGTAATGAGATTGAACTAGGTATGAAGATACCGACGATCAAACCTTGGGCAAGTAACATACCGAAGAACAAAGGGAACATCATACGGGATTAACTGAATCCTTGACATAGAGGTTCGACCGATAAAGATCTTCGTAGAATATGTAGGAACCAATATGGGCATCCAGATCCAGCTATTGGTTATTGACTATAGAGGTGTCTCGGTCATGTCTACATAGTTCTCGAACCCATAGGGTCTGCACACTTAAGGTTTGGTGACGTTTCGGTAGTATAGAGTTATGTATGGTGGTGACCGAAGGTTTTCTGGAGTCCCAGATGAGATCCCGAATGTCACGAGGAGCTCCAAAATGGTCCGAAGGTAAAGATTCATATATAGGAAGTCCTGTTTTGGTCGCCGGAAAAGTTTCGGGCTCATCGCTAGTGTACCGGGAGTGCCGGTAGTGTACCGGGAGACCATCGGGAGGGATATTTCGACCCAAGAGGCTCCATGGGCTGTGGGAGAGTCTTTACCAGACCTTAGTGGGCTGGTGGAAGTCTCACACAATGCCCATGCGGTTTGGGAAAAAAGGCCTAAAGAGAAAAAGTGGAAAAAGGCAATAATATGTCATGCTCTTCCAGAAATTCTACATCATTTCTGATCAATAATATGTCAACTACATATTCTTATAAGAAATTCTATAGTGCTCCCACTCACTTTCTTGCAAATACAAGTTTCTCATAAACTTTGTATGAACTTAAACACTTTGATCACCTCATCAAAGCATATATTCCAACTCCGAGATGCTTGCTCCAGTCCATAGAAGGATCGCTGGAGTTTGCATATTATTAGCATCCTTAGGATTGACAAAACCTTCTGGTTGTATCACATACAAGTCTTCCTCACAGAAACCATTACGGAAACCTTGTTTTGTCATCCATCTGCCAGATTTCATAATCGAAAAATGCAGCAACTGCTAACAAAATTTTAATAGACTTTTAGCATCGCTACAGATGAGACAATCTCATTGCAGTCAACTCCTTGAACTTGGCGGAAACTTCTTTGCGACAAGTCGAGCTTTATAAACGGTGACATTTCACCATTAGCGTCTATGTTTATCTCAAAGGTCCATTTGTACTCAATGACCCGCCATTCAACAGGCAAGTCTACCAAAGTCCATACTTGGTTTTCATACATGGATCCTTTCTCGGATTTCATGGCTCCTAGCCATTTGTTGGAATCCGGGCCCACCATCGCTTCTCCATAGTTCGTAGGTTCATCGTTGTCCAACAACATGATTTCCAAGACAGGGTTGTCGTACTACTCAGGAGCAGTACGCGTCCTTGTCGACCTACGAGGTTTGATAGTGACTTGATCCGAAGCTTCATGATCATCATCATTAACTTCCTTTTCAACTGAGTAGGCTCTACAGAAACATCTTTCTGTGTTGCGCTATTCTCTGGTTGAAACAAAGGTTCAACAACCTCATCAAGTTCTATCTGCCTCCCACTCAATTCTTTCGAGAGAAATTCTTTCTCAAGAAAGGACCCGTTCTTAGCAACAAACACCTTTTGTGTTTGGATCTGAGATAGAAGGTATACCCAATGTCTCATTAGGGTATTCTATGAAGATGCATTTGTCTGCTTTGGGTTCGAGCTCGCTAGGTGAAAAACCCATTTTCACATAAGCGTCGCAGCCCCAAACATTAAGAAATGACAGCTTAGGCTTCTGTCAAACCATAATTCTCACGGTGTCATCTCAACAGACTTAGATGGTGCCCTGTTAAAGTGAATGGATTTGTCTTTAATGCATAACCCCATAATGATAGTGGTAAAACGATAAGAGACATCATAGTACTCACTATATCCAATAGAGCACGACTACGACGTTCGAACACACCATCACACTATGGTGTTCCAGGAGGCGTGAGCTGTGAAACAATTTCCACATTGTCTAAAATTGCATACCAAACTCGTAACTTAGATATTCACCTCCATGATCATATCATAGACATTTATCTTCTTGTCACGATGATCTTTAACTTCACTCTGAAACTCCTTGAACCTTTCAAACATTTCAGATTCGTGTTTCATTAAGTAAATATCCCCATATTTACTCAAATCATCAGTGAAGGTAAAGAAAAACAACGATATCCACTGTGTGTTTCAACACTCATTGGACCACATACATCAACATGTATTAATTCCAATAAGCCACTTGCCCGCTCCATCATATTGGATGACGGGGTCTCAGTCATCTTGCCCAAGAGGCATGGCTCGCATGTCTCAACCGATTCGAAATCGAGTGAGTCAAAAAAAATCCATCATCATGGAGTTTCTTCATGCGATTTATACCAATATGACATTACGTGGCAGTGCCACAAGCATGTGGTATTATCATTATTAACTTTGTATCTTTTGGTACCAACGTTATGAACATGTGTACTACTACGATCATGATTCGATAAACCATTCCGAGTGGGTGTATGACCATTGAAGGCATTATCCATGTAAATAGAATAACCATTATTCTCTAACTTATATGAATAACCGTATTGCACTAATCATGATCTAATCACGTTCATGCTCAACGCAAACACCAAATAACATTTATTTAGGTTTATCACAAATCCCGAAGGTAGAGAGAGCGTGCGATGGTGATCACATCAATCTTGGAAATACTTCCAACACACATCGTCACCTTTCACCTAGCTAGTCTCCGTTTATTCCGTAGCTTTTATTTCGAGTTGCTAACACTTAGCAACCGAACTGGTATCCAATACCCAGGTGCTACTAGGAGTACCAGCAAGGTACACATCACTAACACGTATATCAAATATACTTCCATCGACATTACCAGCCTTCTTATCTACCAAGCATCTAGGGTTTTTCCGCTTCAGCGAACATTCTCCTCATAACAGAAGCACTTAGTCTCGGGTTCGGGCTCAACCTTGGATTTCTTCACTAGAGAAACAACTGGCTTGCCATTCCTGAAGTTTTCCCTTCTTGCCCTTGCCCCTTTTGAAACTAGTGGTTTCACTTAACCATCAACACTTGATGCTCCTTCTTGATTTCTACCTTCGTGGTGTCAAACATCACGAACAACTCAAGGATCATCTTATCCATCCCTGGCATGTTATAGTTCATCACGAAGCTCTAGTAGCTTGGTGGCAGTGACTTGGAGAACTGCATTAATCACTATCTCATCTGGAAGATTAACTCCCACTTGATTCAAGTGATTGTAGCACCCAGACAATCTGAGCTCACGCTCACCGATTAAGCTATTCTCCTTTATCTTGCAGACAAAGAATCTTGTTGGAGGTCTCATACCTCTCAACATAGGCACGAGCCTGAGATCACAATCTCAGCTCCTAGAACATCTCATATGTTCCGCGACGTTCAAAACGTTTTGGAGCCTCAATTCTAAGCCGTAATGCATGACGCATTGAACTATCACGTAGTCACCAAAAAGTGCCTGTCATATGTTCACAACATCTACAGACAACGCTTGAGGGAGTGATGCAGTTAGCGGTACATCAAAAACATAAGCTTTCTGTGCAGCAATGAGGACAATCCTCAGATCACGGACCCAGTCCGCATTATTGCTACCATCAACTTTCAACTTACTTTTCTCTAGGATTGTATCAATAAAACTGTGGAGCTACAGCGCGAGCTATCTACGACATAATTTGCAAGGACATTTTTAGACTAAGTTCATGATAATTAAGTTCATTTAATCAAATTATTAATGAACTCCCACTTAGATAGACATCTCTCTAGTCTTCCAAGTGATACATGATCCATGTCAACTAGCCCGTGTCCGATCATCACGTGAGACGGACTAGTCATCCATGGTGAACATCTCTATGTTGATCGTATCTTCTATACGACTCATGTTCGACCTTTCGGTCCTCCGTGTTCCGAGGCCATGTCTGTACATGCTAGGCTCGTCAAGTCAACCTAAGTGTTTCGCATGTGTAAATCTGGCTTACACCCGTTGTATGCGAACGTTAGAACCTATCACACCCGATCATCACGTGGTGCTTCGGAGCGACGATCCTTAGCAACGGTGCACAGTTAGGGTGAACACCTTTCTTGAAATTTTATTGAGAGATCATCTTATTTACTACCGTCGTTCTATGCAAATAAGATGTAAACTGATAAACATCACATGCAATCAATATAGTGACATGATATGGCCAATATCATCTTGCTCCTTTGATCTCCATCTTCGGGGCACCATGATCATCACTGTCACCGGCTCGACACCATGATCTCCATCATTGTGTCTTCATGAAGTTGTCTCGCCAACTATTACTTCTACTACTATAGCTAACGTTTAGCAATAAAGTAAAGTAATTACATGGCGTTTATGATTGACACGCAGGTCATACAATAATATAAGACAACTCCTATGGCTCCTGCCGGTTGTCATAGTCATCGACATGCAAGTCGTGAACCCTATTACAAGAACATGATCAATCTCATACATCACAATGCATCACATCACATCCTTTTGGCCATATCACATCACACGGCATATGCTGCAAAAACAAGTTAGACGTCCTCTAATTTATAGTTGCAAGTTTTTACGTGGTTGCTATAGGTTTCTAGCAAGAACGTTTCTTACCTACGTCCAAACCACAACATGATATGCCAATTGCTATTTACCCTTCATAAGGACCCTTTTCATCGAATCCAATCCGACTAAGGTGGGAGAGACAGACACCCGCTAGCCACCTTATGCAACTGGTGCATGTCAGGCGGTGGAACCGGTCTCACGTAAGCGTACGTGTAAGGTTGGTCCGGGCCGCTTCATCCCACAATACCGTCGAATCAAGATAAGACTAGTAACGGCAAGCATATTAACAAAATCGACGCCCACAACTGCTTTGTGTTCTACTCGTGCATGGATTCTACGCATAGACCTAGCTCATGATGCCACTGTTGGAGAACGTAGTAGTAAATCAAAATTTTTCCTACGCGTTCACCAAGATCCATCTATGGAGAAACCAGCAACTAGCAAGGGGAGAGTGGATCTTCATACCTTTGAAGATCGCTAAGCGGAAGCGTTACAAGAACGCGGTTGATGGAGTCGTACTCGCAGCGATTCAGATCGCGGTAGATCCGATCAAGTGCCGAACGGACGGCACCTCCGTGTTCAACACACGTGCAGCCCGGTGACGTCTCCAACACCTTGATCCAGCAAGGAGGAAGGAGAGGTTGGGGAAGGGCTCCAACAGCAGCACGACGGCGTGGTGGTGGTGGAGTAGCAAGGTATTCCGACAGGGCTTCGCCTAAGCGCTGCGGAGGAGGAAGAAGAGAGGTAGGGCTTTGCCGTGAGAGAGAGAGATCAAATCCTGTCTCAAAACATCCAAAACCTCAAGTATATATAGGAGGAGGGACGTGGAGGGCTGGCTTGGCCTCTACTCCAAATAGGAAAGGGTCGGCCGAATTAAAGGGAGAGTCCACCTCCCACAAGGGAGGTGGATCTCCTCCTTTTAAATCCCTTTTGCCTTATCTCCTTATCTCCAGCCACATGGGTCCACATAGATGGTCTTGGCCGACCCAATATGGGCTGGCACACCTCCTCTAAGGGCCCATGAGGTCCTTTGGTCGTCACACCCCTCTCGGGGGTCCTCCGGCACCCTCCCGGCACTCCCGGTACACTACCGATGAGCCCGAAAACTTTCAGGTGACCAAAACTGGACTTCCTATATATCAATCTTTACCTCCGGACCATTCCGGAGCTCCTCGTGACATCCGGGATCTCATCCGGGACTCCGAACAACCTTCGGTAATCACATATACCATTTCCCTATAACCCTAGCGTCATCGAACCTTAAGTGTGTAGACCCTACGGGTTCGGGAGACACGTAGACATGACCGAGACACTTCTCCGGCCAATAACCAACAGCAGGATCTGGATACCCATGTTGGCTCCCACGTACTCCACGATGATCTCATCGGATGAACCACGATGTCGGGGATTCAATCAATCCCGTATTCAATTCCCTTTGTCTATCGATATGATACTTGCCCGAGATTCGATCGTCGGTATCCCCATACCTTGTTCAATCTCGTTACTGGCAAGTCTCTTTACTCGTTCCGTAATACATCATCCCGTGGCTAACTCCTTAGTCACATTGAGCTCATTATGATGATGTCTTACCGAGTGGGCCCAGAGATACCTCTCCGTCACACGGAGTGACAAATCCCAGTCTCGATTCGTGCCAACCCAACAGATACTTTCGGAGATACCCGTAGTGCACCTTTATAGCCACCCAGTTACGTTGTGACGTTTGGCACACCCAAAGCATTCCTACGGTATCCGGGAGTTACACAATCTCATGGTCTAAGGAAACGATACTTGACATTGAAAAGCTTTAGCAAATGAACTACACGATCTAGTGCTATGCTTAGGATTGGGTCTTGTCCATCACATCATTCTCCTAATGATGTGATCCCGTTATCAACGACATCCAATGTCCATGGCCATGAAACCGTGACCATCTATTGATCAACGAGCTAGTCAACTAGAGGCTCACTAGGGACATGTTGTGGTCTATGTATTCACACATGTATTATGGTTTCCGGTTAACACAATTATAGCATGAACAATAGACAATTATCATGAACAAGGAAATACAATAATAACCATTTTATTATTGCCTCTAGGGCATATTTCCAACAGCTCGTTCATCAAAGATGGTCAAGGTTTCCTAGCCATTGACATGTGATGTCATTTGATAACGGGATCACATCATTAGGAGAATGATGTGATGGACAAGACCCAAACTACAAACGTAGCATATGATCGTGTCAATTTATTGTTACTGTTTTCTGCATTTCAAGTATGTGTTCCTATGACCATGAGATCATGCAACTCACGAACATCGGAGGAGTGCCTTGTGTGTATCAAACGTCGCAACGTAACTGGGTGACTATAAAGGTGCTCTACAGGTATCTCCGAGGGTGTCTGTTGAGTTGGCATGGATCAAGACTGGGATTTGTTATTCTGTGTGACGGAGAGGTATCTCAGGGCCCACTCGGTAATACAACATCACAATGAGCCTTGCAAGCAATGTGTCTAAGTGTTAGTCATGGGATCTTGTATTACAGAACGAGTAAAGAGACTTGCCAGTAATGAGATTGAACTAGGTATGAAGATACCGACGATCAAACCTTGGGCAAGTAACATACCGAAGAACAAAGGGAACATCATACGGGATTAACTGAATCCTTGACATAGAGGTTCGACCGATAAAGATCTTCGTAGAATATGTAGGAACCAATATGGGCATCCAGATCCAGCTATTGGTTATTGACTGTAGAGGTGTCTCGGTCATGTCTACATAGTTCTCGAACCCACAGGGTCTGTACACTTAAGGTTTGGTGACGTTTCGGTAGTATAGAGTTATGTATGGTGGTGACCGAAGGTTTTCTGGAGTCCCAGATGAGATCCCGGATGTCACGAGGAGCTCCAAAATGGCCCGAAGGTAAATATTCATATATAGGAAGTCCTGTTTTGGTCGCCGGAAAAGTTTCGGGCTCATCGCTAGTGTACCGGGAGTGCCGGTAGTGTACCGGGAGACCATCGGGAGGGATATTTCGACCCAAGAGGCTCCATGGGCTGTGGGAGAGTCTTTACCAGACCTTAGTGGGCTGGTGGAAGTCTCACACAATGCCCATGCGGTTTGGGAAAAAAGGCGTAAAGAGAAAAAGTGGAAAAAGGCAAAAATAGGGTGAATCCTAGTCCTACTAGGATTGGAGGTGGAGTCCACCTCCTCCACCTGGTTCGGCCGACTCCTTGGAGGCTTGGCCCTTGTGCCAAGCCTCCTCCTCTATTCCTCTTATATATACTGGAGGTTTTAGGGTTTTTGCATAGAATTTTCAGCCACGTGCTGCCCGTTCCTCCAGTGCATAGTTTCTCCTCTAGATCGGTTTTCTGCAGCGCTTAGGCGAAGCCCTGCCGGAATAGCTCCACCACCATCGCCGGAGCGCTGTCATGCTACCGGAGAACTCTTCTTCCTCTCCGCTCCTTCTTGCTGGATCAAGACGGTGGAGATCGTCATCAAGCTGTACGTGTGCTGAACGCGGAGGTGCCGTCCGTTCGGCGCTAGATCGGAAGGATCGTGAGTAGATCACGGGATGGATCGTGATTGGATCGCGGGTCGGATCGTGATTGGATCGCGGGACACACAGTGATTTGGATCGCAAAGACATTCGACTACACCAACCGCGTTTCTTAACGCTTCCCGCTTAGCGATCTACAAGGGTACGTAGATCCACTCTCCCTCTCGTAGATGCTCATCACCATGGATAGATCTGCGTGTGCGTAGGAATTTTTTTGTTTCCCATGCAACATTCCCCAATAGTGGTATCAGAGCTAGGTCTATGTGTAGATGAGATCTCAAGTAGAACACAAAAGGTTTGTGGGCGTTGATGCTTAGATTGCTTCCTCCCTTGGTCGAATTTTGGTTCAGCGGTATTGTGAGATGAAGCGGCCCGGACCAACATTACTCATACGCTTAGGAGAGACCGGTTCCCTCGACCGCAACTTGTTGCATAGATGGCTTGCAGGTGCCAGTTTCTCTCACTTTAGTTGGATCGGATTCGACAAAGGCGGTCCTTGAGAAGGTTGAAAAGCAACTAGTGTATCACCGTTGTGGTTTTTGCGTAAATAAGAATTGTTCTTGCTAGATACCCGTAGCAGCCACGTAAAACATGCAACAACAATTAGGGGACATCTAACTTGTTTTTGCAGGGTATGTTGTGATGTGATATGGCCAATTACATGATGTGATATATGTGATGTATGAGATGATCATGTGATATATAGATTATCACGACTTGCATGTCGATGAGTACGGCAACCGGCAGGAGCCATAGGCAATAGTAGTAGAAACATGTTGGGAGCGACAACCTCGATGGCGACACGTTGATGGAGATCAAGATGATGGAGATCATGGTGTCTTGTCGGTGACGAGGGAGATCATGCCGGTGCTTTCAATATGGAGATTAAAAGCACAAGTTCATGGCCATATCATGTCACTTATGATTTGCATGTGATGTTAATCCTTTTATGCACCTTGTTTTTCTTAGGACGACGGTAGCATTATAAGGTGACCGCTCACTTAATTTCAAGATAAATTGTGTTCTCCCCGAGTGTGCACCGTTGCGAAAGTTCGTCGTGTTGAGACACCACGTGATGATCGGGTGTGATAGACTCTACGTTCACATACAATGGGTGCAAGCCAGTGTTGCACATGCAGAACACTCGGGTTAAACTTGATGAGCCTAGCATGTACAGACATGGCCTCGGAACACAAGAGACCGAAAGGTCGAACATGAGTCATATAGTAGATATGATCAACATAATGATGTTCACCATTGAAGCCACCTCAACTCACATGATGATCGGACTTGAGTTGGTGGATTTGGATCATGTGACACTCAGATGACCTGAGGGATGTTGATTTGAGTGAGAGCTTTAGTAATTTGATTAACTAAACTCATTATCTTGAACAATAGTCTAAGTAAACTTTGCATATTTATGTTGTAGATCAATGGCTCGCACAGTAGCACCCCTGAATTTTAATGCGTTCCTAGAGAAAGCTAAGTTTAAAGATGATGGAAGTAACTTTGTTGACTGGACCTGTAATCTGAGGATTATCCTCACGGCTTCCCAAAAATCATATGTCCTTGATGCACCGCTTGGTGACCAACCAGAAGACATGACCTCCGAAGACGTTAAGAACACTTGGGAGGCACGTACTTGAGATTACTCAATAGTTCAGTGTGCAATATTGTATGGCTTAGAATCGGGACTTCAGAGACGTTTTGAACGTCATGGAGCATATGAGATGTTCCAGGAGTTGAAGTTTATCTTTCAGAAGAATGCCCGGATCGAGAGGTATGAAACCTCCGATAAGTTCTATGCTTGCAAGATGGAGGAGAACGGGTCTATCAGTGAACATATACTCGGAATGTCTGGGTATTCAACTCGTCTAGCGGAGTTGGGAATTGCCCTTCTGCCAGAGGCGATCACTGACAGAGTTCTTCAATCGTTGCCACCTAGTTACAAGAGCTTTGTGATGAACTATAACATGCACGGGATGAACAAGTCAGTTGCCGAGCTGTTTGCGATGCTAAAAGTCGCTGAGTCTGAAATATAGAAAGAACATCAAGTGTTGATGGTCAATAAAACCACTAGTTTCAAGAAAAATGGCAAGGTCAAGGGCAAGTGCAAGAAGGGTAAAACCAAGAAGGATGGCAAAGCAGTTGCTACTCCTGTAAAGAAGCCCAAGCATGGACCCAAGCCAGAAACTGAGTGCTTTCATTGCAAGGGAACTGGTCACTGGAAGCGGAACTGCCCCAAGTACCTGGCTGACAAGAAGGCGGCCAACGACAAACAAGGTATATATGATATACATGTTATTGATGTGTACCTTACTATCTCTCGTAGTAGTACCTAGGTATTTGATACCGGTTCAGTTGCTCACATTTGCAACTCAAAGCAGGAACTACGGAATAAACGAAGGCTAGCAAAGGACGAAGTGACGATGCGCGTGGGAAATGGTTCCAAGGTTGATGTGATCGCCGTCGGCACGCTCTCTCTTCATTACCATGGGGATTAGTGATGAACCTGAATAATTGTTATTTAGTGCGTGCGTAACATTATATCTGGATCTTGTTTATTGCGAGACGGTTACTCATTTAAATCAGAGAATAAAGGTTGTTCTATTTATATGAGTAATATATTTTATGGTCATGCACCCAATGTTAGGGGTTTATTCATATTGAATCTTGATAGTGATGACACACATGTTCATAACATTGATGCCAAAAGATGTAGAGTTGATAATGATAGTACCACTTTCTTGTGGCACTGCCGTTTAGGTCATATTGGTGTAAAACGAATGAGGAAGCTCCATGCTGATAGACTTTTGGAGTCACTTGATTTTGAATCACTTGACACATGTGAACCATGCCTCATGAGCAAGATGACTAAAACGCCGTTCTCTAGAACAATGGAACGGGCGAGTGACTTATTGGAAATCATACATACTGATGTGTGCTATCCAATGAATGTTACAATGCGTGGTGGATATCGTTATTTTCTCACCTTCACTGATTACTTAAGTAGATATGGGTTTATTTACTTGATGAAACACAAGTCTGAAACGTTTGAAAAGTTCAAACAATTTCAGAGTGAAGTTGAGAATCATCGTAACAAGAAGATTAAATTCCCGTGATCTGATCGAGGAGGTGAATATCTGAGTTATGAGTTTGGCAGTCACTTAAGACAGTGTGGAATTGTTTCACAGTTGACAACGCTCGGAACACCACAGCGTAATGGTGTGTCCGAACATTGTAATCGAACCTTATTAGATATCGTGCGTTCTATGATGTGCTGATTTGCCACTATCGTTTTGGGGTTATGCATTAGAGATAGCTGCATTCACTTTAATTAGGGCACCATCGAAATCCGTTGAGACGATGCCATATGAACTGTGGTTTGGCAAGAGGCCAAAGTTGTCATTTCTTAAAGTTTGGGGATGTGATGCTTATGTCAAAAAGCTTCAGCCTGAAAAGCTGGAACCCAAAGCGGAAAAATGCGTCTTCATAGGATACCTGAAAGAGACAGTCGGGTATTCCTTCTATCTTAGATCCGAAGGCAACGTGTTTGTCGCTAAGAACAGAACATTTCTTGAGAAAGAGTTTCTCTCGAAAGAATTGAGTGGGAGGAAAATAGAGCTTGATGAGGTTATTAAACCTTTACTTCAACCAGAAAGTAGCGCAACGTAGAAAGATGTTTCTGTGGAACCTACGATGGTAGAAGAGGAAGTTAATGATGATGATCATGAAGCTTCAGATCAAGCAACTATTGAACCTCGTAGGTCGATAAGGCCGCGTACTACTCCTGAGTGGTACAGCAACCCTGTCTTGGAGGTCATGTTGTTGGACAACAATGAACCTACAAGCTATGGAGGAGCAGTGATGGGCCCGGATTCCGAGAAATGGTTAGAGGCCATGAAATCCGAGATGGGATCCATGTATGAAAACAAAGTATGGACTTTGGAAGTATTACCTGAAGGGTGAAAGGCCATTCAGAACAAATGGATCTTTAAGAAGAAGACAGACGCGGACGGTAATGTCACCATCTATAAAGCTCGACTTGTGGCAAAGGGTTTTTCACAAGTTCAAGGAGTTGACTACGATGAGGCCTTCTCACCCGTAGTGATGCTTAAGTCTGTCAGAATCATGTTGGCAATAGCTGCTTATTTCGACTATGAAATTTGGCAGATGGATGTCAAAACAGCGTTCCTCAATGGTTTCCTTGAGGAAGAGTTGTATATGATGCAACCAGAAGGTTTTATCGATCCATAGAATGCTGACAAAGTTTGCAAACTCCAGCGATCCATTTATGGGCTGGTGCAAGCATCTCGGAGTTTGAATAAGCGTTTTGATGAGGTGATCAAAGCGTTTGAGTTTATACAAGTTTATGGAGAAGCTTGTATTTACAAGAAAGTGAGTGGGAGCTCTATAGCGTTTCTAATATTATATGTGGATGACATATTGCTGATTGGAAACAATATAGAAATGCTGGAAAGCATGAAGGAATATTTGAACAAGAGTTTTTCAATGAAGGACCTAGGAGAAGCTGCTTTCATATTAGGCATTAAGATCTATAGAGATAGATCGAGACGCTTAATAGCACTTTCACAGAGCACATACCTTGATAAAGTTTTGAAGAAGTTCAAAATGGATCAGTCCAAGAAGGGGTTCTTGCCTGTGTTACAAGGTGTGAAGTTGAGTAAGACTCAATACCCAGTGACTGCAGAAGATAGAGAAAAGATGAGTGTCATCCCCTATGCTTCAGCCATAGGCTCTATCATGTATGCAATGTTGTGCACAAGACCGGATGTCAGCCTTGCCATAAGTATGGCCGGAAGGTTTCAAAGTGATCCTGGAATGGAATACTGGGCAACGGTCAAGAATATCCTTAAGTACTTGAAAAGGACTAAGGAAATGTTTCTCATTTATGGAGGTGATGAAGAGCTCGTCATAAAGGGTTACGTCAATGCAAGCTTTGACACTGATCCGGATGACTTTAAGTCACAAACCAGATACGTATTTATTCTTAACGGGGGAGCGGTAAGCTGGTGCAGTTCCAAGCAAAGCGTGGTAGCCTATTCTACATGTGAAGCGGAGTACATCGCAGCCTCGAAGGCGGCAAAGGAAGGTGTCTGGATGAAGCAGTTCATGACAGATCTTGGAGTAGTGCCCAGTGCACTGAATCCAATGAACCTATTCTGTGACAACACTGGTGCCATTTCTCTGGCCAAGGAACCAAAGTTTCACAAGAGGACCAGACACATAAAGCGACGCTTCAACTCCATCCGCGATTACATCGAGGATAAGGACATAAATATTTACAAAATGCACACGGATCTGAATGTTGCAGACCCGTTGACTAAACCTCTTCCAAGGGCTAAACATGATCAACACCAGAACTGCATGGGTGTTCGATTCATTACAATGTAAATCACATAGTGATGTGAGCTAGATTATTGACTCTAGTGCAAGTGGGAGACTGTTGGAAATATGCCCTAGAGGCAATAAATAAAGTGTTTATTATTATATTTCCTTGTTCATGATAATCGTTTATTATCCATGCTATAATTGTATTAATTGGAAACACATTACATGTGTGGGTAAATAGACAACACTTTGTCCCTAGTACTCTAGTGAACTAGCTCATTGATCAAAGATGGTTAAGGTTTCCTAGCCATTGACATGTGATGTCATTTGATAACGGGATCACACCATTAGGAGAATGATGTGATGGACAAGACCCAAACTACAAACGTAGCATATGATCGTGTCAGTTTATTGCTACTGTTTCCTGCATGTCAAGTATATGTTCCTATGACCATGAGATCATGTAACTCACGAACACCGGAAGAGTGCCTTGTGTGTATCAAACGTCGCAACGTAACTGGGTGAGTATAAAGGTGCTCTACAGGTATCTCTGAGGGTGTCTGTTGAGTTGGCATGGATCAAGACTGGGATTTGTTACTCCGTGTGACGGAGAGGTATCTCAAGGCCCACTCGGTAATACAACATCAGAATGAGCCTTGCAAGCAATGTGTCTAAGTGTTAGTCATGGGATCTTGTATTACGAAACGAGTAAAGAGACTTGCCAGTAACGAGATTGAACTAGGTATGAAGATACCAACGATCGAACCTTGGGCAAGTAACATACCGAAGAACAAAGGGAACATCATACGGGATTAACTGAATCCTTGACATTGAGGTTCGACCGATAAAGATCTTCGTAGAATATGTAGGAACCAATATGGGAATCCAGGTCCCGCTATTGGTTATTGACCGTAGATGTGTCTCGGTCATGTCTACATAGTTCTCGAACCCGCGGGGTCTGCACACTTAAGGTTTGGTGACGTTTCAGTAGTATAGAGTTATGTATGGTGGTGACCAAAGGTCGTTCGGAGTCCCGGATGAGATCCCAGACGTCACGAAGAGCTCTGGAATGGTCCAGAGGTAAAGATTCATATATAGGAAGTCCTGTTTTGGTCGCCGGAAAAGTTTCGGGCTCATCGGTAGTGTACCGGGAGTGCCGGTAGTGTACCGGGAGACCACCGGGAGGGGTATTTCGACCCAAGAGGTTCCATGGGCTGTGGCAGAGTGTTTACCATCCCTTAGTGGGCTGGTGGAAGTCCCACACAAGGCCCATACGGTTTGGGAAAAAGGCCTAAAGAGAAAAAGTGGAAAAAGGCAAAAATAGGGTGAATCCTAGTCCTACTAGGATTGGAGGCGGAGTCCACCTCCTCCACCTGGTTCAGCCAACTCCTTGGAGGCTTGGCCCTTGTGCCAAGCCTCCTCCTCTCTTCCTCTTATATATACTGGAGGTTTTAGGGTTTTTGCACAGAATTTTCAGCCACGTGCTGCCCGTTCCTCCAGTGCATAGTTTCTCCTCTAGATCGGTTTTCTGCAGCGCTTAGGCAAAGCCCTGCCGGAATAGCTCCACCACCATTGCCGGAGCGCCGTCATGCTGCCAAAGAACTCTTCTTCCTCTCCGCTCCTTCTTGCTGGATCATGACGGTGGAGATCATCATCAAGCTGTACGTGTGCTGAACGCGGAGGTGCCGTCCGTTCGGCGCTAGATCGGAAGGATCGTGATTAGATCGCGGGACGGATCGTGATTGGATCGCGGGATGGATCGTGATTGGATCACGGGATGCACATCGATTTGGATCGCGGAGACGTTCAACTACACCAACCGCGTTTCTTAACGCTTCCCTCTTAGCGATCTACAAGGGTACGTAGATCCGCTCTCCCTCTCGTAGATGCTCATCACCATGGATAGATTTGCGTGTGCATAGGAATTTTTTTGTTTCCCATTCAACGTTCCCCAACAATCAGCCATGAGCTTCTTGGCTTTCTTCTTGGGAGGGACTATCTCAGCATGCTCTTCCTCCTCCTCCTCAGCAGCACCAGCAGCCTCCTCTGGGTCTTCAAAGATAGAGGTAGGCCTGCGAATATCATGGGCAATCCTTTTCCTGGACTTCTTCTACCCTGCCTTCTTAGGCATAGCTTTCTTGGGAATCTCAACTGACACAATGGCTCTTGCACTCTCATATGCCTTGAAAGTTTTAGCAGGTGCATAGTCTTTGCTAAAAACTCTTCTGGAAGAAGTAGCTTCAGTTGCTGAGTTCTTGGTAACCTTTTCTTGCTTCTTAGCAAGTATCTCCTTAGGAATAAAATCTGAATCTTCTTCATCAGAGTTGAGCTTCTTCCTGGTTCTGGTGGCAGCCTTGGGCAACCCATGAGAGATGGGGTTGCCTGGATCTGAGAAAGAACTGGCTTTTGGGCTTGTTCCAGAACTCATATCAACTCCCTGCTCTGCCAAATTCTGACTCCTCTGAGCCTGACATACTGATCCTGTGAATAGAGTATAGGAGAGCAGAAGAAGACGAGTCATCACAAAATGAGGCTGGTTTTTCGAAATTTGAGCAATGAATTTCAAGATTTTTGCATTCTGTCAAATAGATATCGGTGTGTAGGCGAAACAGAATTTTCGGTGGGGCCAAGACTGACTGACTCATTAACCGAACTTGGCAGTCTTTTCGGTCAGACTGAAAAGAGCAACTTGGTTCCACCGAGTCAGTTCTCATCCACACAGAAAAGTATATCGGTGAGACCGATATTTCTGTTTCGGTTCCACCGAGATTTATCGGGCGGACGGCAAAACCCTAGAAAATTCATATATCGCGAGATTTTGGGGATTTGAGAGGATAGGAACATGTGCAAAGGGTGTATCAATGAATAACAAGGATCTAATGCGCAAGAATCGGACGTGGAGTGCAATAGAGATCGAATCCGTACCCTAACTTGGTGCGGATCCTCTACGTCGGCGATGAGGGAGTGGATTTCGTCGGTGACGGCGATTCCCAACCGCGGAGGAGCGCAGGGAGACAAGGGCGACGACCAGGGGTCTTCAGAGCTGCATCTTAGGGTTTTGGAGCGCGACGTTTGAAGATAGAATTTCAAAGCGTCGGGGTCGAGAGTTATATACCCACCAGTGTCGGTGACACCGATTCTAAGTTTCCGGTGTCACCGAGTGCCTCAACTGTCAGCTGATAGGGACACTCGGTGTAACCAAGAAAATGGAATTGGTGGTACCGAGATTGAAAAACCAGATCAACCCTAGACATTCGGTGAGACTGAGATTTTGTGGTTGGTTCCATCGAGATGCACTTGGGAGGTTTTAATGGTCAGTCCTTGTTGATACAGAACTCCGAGTGCTCCACACAGAGGGATCGGAAAAGCACTTGTTCAAATTTTGTGATGCAGCATGAATAGAGTATGAGGTGAGAAAGCATAGATAGCTAAATAAGTGGTCCTAGGCATTCTTGTATATCCAATTGGCAAAAGATAAATACAGCCCAACATGCTCACACAATAAGATGTCAAATGAAATCATGGCAAACATGCACATATACTCTAGCATCTAACAAGCACTTGGGCGATGACGAAGTCATCTATATATGAGTATTTGACTTAGGAGCCAAGTAAGAGTACTTGATCATAGGTCATACTCATTGTTTAAGCGCAAGTGGGGTTACCACTTTTACATAAAGCATTCAATGTTTGTCACATACTAAGAGATGCTTTGACTCATGTCTTAGAGTAAATCTCCCCCTTGATGTGACACCCCCCCATTAGAGGGATAAACTAACCTTGGGTTTTGTTGATGAAGACTTTATGTTGGTGAGGTAGTGATGGATGCTCAAGGTTGATGAAGATCACCAAGAGTTGGGAGCATCCTAGTTGTTTCCTTACTCTTCTCACCTACATGGGTTAGTCCCAACACACAAGAGACAAATACAAGGATATCTATGGACATGGAGTGCAAAGCATGTCTAATGATGTCCATTATATTTGTTGATTACCTTGTCCCTTGCTTACCTTTGAGGGATGTGTGACTCCTTAATCTATGGCATAGGGTTGATGTTGATTGCAAATAGATCTTGCCAATAATGAATGTGAGTGAATTTCATTGTCGGAGTCACCCCTCAAGAACTCTCTAGTTCTTATTCTTTGGAATCCACATCAAGTTGATGGGGATCCTTGGTGTTGAAGTAGCACTTGTATAAGTTGAGCTTGTAGAAGCCTTGGGAACCCATTTCACCAAAGCTTGGGGTTCATCTTCATAAGAGTAAAAGTCCTCTTGGAGCTTGTTCTTGCCCTTGAGCTTGGTATCTTGTGGTGGAAGGTCATCTTGAGTGTTTGTCCCCTTGGGAAGAGTATTTTCATACTTATCCTTTTGCAGTACAAACTTGGGATTGGGATATTGACCTTCTTCCCATTCAACTCCATTAGCATTGAAGTAACCAACACCATGATTCTTCTGGTATCCTCCATGCTTGCGTACAATGTCATCAAACTGTTTGTACCCTTCAAGACTCTTGTAGATACCTTTCTATATAATTCCTTTCAATAAAGCATTTTCTTGCTCAAGTGTAACTTGGCTAAGAGAACCATTATTAGTGGAATCAATAGAACTACTAGGAGTAACATCATTGGGTTTAGCATTTTTATTGTTGCTACTAGATGAAGAACCTTTCTTTCCTTTGTTACTACTTTCCTTAGATTTGACTTGTGGCATGAATGTAGACAATAGTAGTCGTTTGGCAATATAAGATGAAGTCTTCTTTCGGAGATCATCATTGATAGCTTTAAGAAATTCATGTTTTTGCTCCAAATTGAGCTTCTCGAAGCGTAGCTTCTCACGAGTTCTTACAAGCTCTCTATGATCTTCAAGAGTAGTTTCATGAGCCAACTTAAGAACGTTGAGTTCTTTAGTTAGTTCTTCTATTTTCATCTTATCATCGTCAATTGACTTATCTTGACTAGTATGAGAAATATCAAGTTCATTATGATTAACATCACTAGTTTTATCACATAGCAAGTCATCAACGTAAAGCAAGTCATCTTCATCACTATCAAAATCAAGATATTCGGGGTGTGATACCTTGGGGCCTGTAGCCATGAAGCAACTTCCACCTCCTTCATTTGGTGAATCAAATATATCGTAGGAGTTGGTTGTCACTAGTGCAATTCCGGCAACACCATCATCTTGACTGTAGTCAAAGTTGGAGTGATAGCTTCTCTCGGAGTGATTGTCGGAGTCGGAGCCGGAAACCCATTCACCAACATGAGCTTGATGCTTCCTTCTTGAGTAGCTCTTGGTGTACCTGTCCTTCTTCTCGGAGTCCCTACTTCTCCTTGAGGGTCTTCGTTCATAACAGTCATCTCTACTCCTTCTCTCTCTTCGAGGTGATTTATCTCTTGAGCTTCGTCTTCTTGGTTACTCTTCTCTTCGTTTGTAGGGAGTTGAGCACTCATTTGAGTAGTGTCTGGGCTTTCCACAATTGTAGCAGTTTCGATCACGACTTGATGAACGCTTCTCTTCATATCTTGAGTTAGAGCTGCGATCTTTGCTTCTATTCTTGTAGAACTTATTGAATTTCTTGTCCATGAGGCTTATCTCTTCATTTGTGACAAGGTTGTCGCTTGAGGTAGAGGGAGCATCACTTGTGGCTTTGTAAGCACCGCTAGACTTGTGATGAAGGTCTTCTTGTCTTTGAGTGTCATCTCATGAGCAACAATTCTACCAATCACTTCAGTTGGTTTGAGATCTTTGTAGTTGGGCATAATTTGGATCAATGTGCACATGGTGTCATATCTCTCATCCAAAGCTCGAAGTATCTTCTTGATGATGAACTTGTCAGTCATTTCTTTGCTTCCTAAGCCAAAAATCTCATTGGTGATGAGAGCTAGCCTAGAGTACATTTCAGCGACTCCTTCACCATCCTTCATCTAGAACTTGTCAAGTTGACCTTGAAGAACATCTAACTTGGATTCTCTGACGGACTTAGTTCCTTCGTGCATATCAACCAAAGTATCCCAAATCTCTTTTGCGTGTTCAAGACGGCTGATTTTGTTGAATTCTTCAGGACATAGGTAGTTGAAGAGTATGTCACATGCTTGAGAATTGAGTTGCAACATCTTCAATTCATCCGCATATGCTTCACGATCCAGTTCCTTTCCATCCGCAAAGAATTCACCTTGCAAGCCAACACGAATAACAGCCCAAACGGCAGGATTATGACCAAGCAAATGCATTTTCATTTTATGCTTCCAACTAGCAAAATTAGTGCCATCAAATTACGGACCTCTATGGTGATAATTTCCGTCACTAGATGCCATACTTCTCCTAGGTTGTGAAACGAATGCAATGGAGACCAAAGCTCTGATACCACTTGTAGGATCGAAAGTAGGTCTAGAGGGGGGGGGGTGATTAGACTACTTGACCAGATAAAAGTTTTGCCTTTTCCCAATTTTAATTGTTGGCAAGTTTTAGCATTCATAGCATATCATGTAAAACCCTACACATGCATGTCTAAGAGTGTAGCAGCAGAAAATAAAGACATTGCACATGTAAGTAAAGAGAGGGTTAGGAATGCAAACACAAGTGATGACACGATGATTTTTCCTGTGGTTCCGATAGGTGGTGCTATCGTACATACACGTTCATGGAGTCTTCAACCCACGGAGGGTAACAGTCGCGAGAGTCCACGGAGGGCTCTACCCATGGAGGGTTCCACGAAGAAGCAACCTTGACTATTCCATGCGGCTTCCGTCCATGAAGGACTAGCCTCACTATGGGTAGATCTTCACGAAGTAGGCGATCTCCTTGCCCTTAAAAACTTCTTGTTTCACTCCACAACACGAAGTAGGAGGCTCCCAAGCGACACCTAACCAATCTAGGAGGCACCACCCTCCAAAAGGTAATAGGCTCGGTAATGACGATGAACTCCTTGCTCTTGTGCTTCAAGATGATAGACTCCTCAACACACAATCTCTCTCTCACAGATTTGGCTTGGTAGAAGAGATGGGATTGGTGGAAAGCAACTTGGGGAGGCTAGAAGTCGAGATCCATATGGTTGGAGTGGAAGATCTTGACCTCAACACAAGGGTAGGTGGTTCTCTCTCAGAAAATTGAGTAGGATAGGTATGGAATAGTTCTGAGTGCTTCTCTTTCGAGTGGGTGGTGGTGAAGGGGTATATATAGGCATCCCCCAAAATCCAACTGTTACACACAATAAGTCAGACTTGGTGGCACCGAAGTGTAGAACTCGGTGGTACCAAAGTGACAAAAAAAGTGGCAACTTTTGAATCTCGGAGGGACCGATATACAACTCTCGGTTGCACCGACAAGGTGACCAACGGTCAGATTTACCAGTCTCAGTGACGTTGATTCACCATTATCGGTCGGACCGAAAATGTGAATTTGCGTAACAAAAAGTTGGCAACCCAACTCGGTGGCACCAAGTGCAGTGTCGGCTACATCGAAGTGTTAGGGTTTGGCTGAGTCTGTCTAGGGTTTGGAACTCGGTGGCACCAGAATAGGAAGGTTGGTTGCACCGATTTGACATGTTTGGCTTAGGACAGACTTTGGTGGGAGAGTATGTGGATGTTTTGGTGACTGTCACTTGTGCACGTTTGAGCATATTGTTCACCATCAAAACTTTACCCCCTTTTAATAGTATTGGCTTTCCTATAGACTCAAAATGATTTCTCACAAATGTAAAATGTAGAGTCCTCTTGCTTGAAGCTTGGCCAACCTATTTCCTTGAATCTTGGGGTAATTACACAATCCTTTAGCCATTACCATCATTGTAATTTTCCTAAAATATACTTGGTAAAAACATTAGTTCAATGAATTATAAGTTGTTATTAATTACCAAAACCACCATATTGAAATGCCAACAAGATGAGGCAATCGAGCTTACATGAGTTGCCACCCCTGTCCTAGTTTTGGTCTGTTTGGTCACTTGTGAGTAGTAACCGACATACTTGTTCACTTCTCCTTGAATGATGCCCCATCATTGTTGGAGAGATGTCACATTTCGGGTGCTCATGATAGGATGCGGTGTCACAGCCCTAGAATTTGCTTGATATTGTTTGCATCAACATCAGCATGTGCATCATGTCATCATGTCTAAATTCAAATTAATTTGAAATGGGGGTGATCAAACCCTAGCACAGATAAAATTCAAATAGGTTAAACTATTAAGATAATTCAGTGAATCCAAAATGCTCTTCAAAAATGTCCCCCCTCTTTGATAAATGTTGGCAACAACATATCAGGGGTGAATTATATTTTATCAACTATTTTGGCAATCAAATAAATTAGGAAAGTTTCTGAAAATCACTAATAAAACATTATAAATATTTTAGTTGCTTCAATTTTTCTGAAACTTTTTGTGTAGTTTGGAAATATTCCAAATATACCCAAAAAATATTTTCAGGAATTTTGGATTTATAGTTTTGCCCAAAAAAAATTAAATAGAGTGCAGGAAATAGAAAACAGAAACTATAATAAGAGAGAGAGAGAGAGAGAGAGAGAGAGAGAGAGATCATCAGAGGCCCAGCAACAGGCTAGCCCAACTGGCCCATCTGCCAGTCATCGTCTACCTTTGCTAGTAGGCAGAGGAGATGAGGGCACGACGATGAAGGCCCGGACGCCATGCCTCTTGCCTGCCTGGCCTCCTCCTTAGCGCGCTGGCAAGGGGATAAACCCAGAGCACCGTCTGGATCCTGCCGACCCCTCCATTCTTCCCCTCCCCTCGCTCTCTCGCCTTCTCCCCGCCATGGCTGAGCCCTGCTCGAGCTCACCGTCACCACCCACGTAGCCAGTGCCTCCCCCTCGACCTTAGCCGCGGCCTTGAGTTTCCCTACAGACCCCATGACCTCTCTGTGGATCCAAGCGACGCCGGAAGCATCGTAGTGCCTCGAGGCCATCGTCATCAACCTCAGGAGCAGGAGATCACCGATGTCGATTCGGCCACCCGAGCGCCTCCCCGAGCCTGCTGAGTCTCCCTGCTAGCTCCCTATGAGCCCCTCTTCCTCTCCCCTCTCTTCCTATCGTCGAGCGCGTTCCCTAGCTAGATCCCGCTCATGCCCGAGTCGCCACTGCCGCACAGCTCGTCACCGGCCACTGCTCCGATGACCCCAGGACCCCTCCGATGTCCCAAATGGATCGGCGTGACCAAGGGCTACCCCTGGTGCTAACCGCGCGTCGAACCGTGCCCCGTAGCCAACTCCGCCGCCCGGCCGCCGTGGTTTTGGTCGCCACCGGTGAAGTTCCGGCGAGCGCTGACCTGGCCGACCATTAGGGCTTAATTAGCCGCTAATGACCCCCCTAACCTCTGACAGTGGGCCCCAGGAGCGGGTCAAACCCTGGTCAGCGCGGGATTAACCCCTAGGTCATTGACCAATGAACCCCTCCGGTCAGGTTTGACCTGGTCCCGGCACTGTTGACCGCTGATGTCAGCGTGACGTAATGCTGATGCAGTTAATATTTTCTGTATTAAAAATCAATTCAGGAAATTCCAGAAAATGTTTAAAACTTCTAAAAATCATAGAAATTCAACCGTAACTCAGATGAAAATAATTTATATATGAAAAATGATGAAAAAAAATCCAATGAATCTGTTTATGCCATGATCATGCATGTTTGAACAAGTTAACATCACTAAGTAGGACATTTTATGATTAGGGAAATATAGGAAATATCATTTGGAGTTGGAATTCAAACTTGTTTGAATTCTACTTCAATTAACTTGGCTAATTATTCCTCTAGGTTAATTCAGTATCTTAACTTGTCATATCATGCATCATGGTTGTTGCATTGCATTGAATGTGTTCCTTTCTTGTTTGCCGGTGGTTGTTCCTTCTTGGTAGACGATGGTTCCGATGATGTGACTGTTGACACTAATGAAGAGAAGAATTATCTTCAGGACTGTGAGGCAAGCAACCCCCTTGAGCATACTGATATGAACCCACTCTCTCGCTCCTGCTCCCTTTTATTGCATGAGGACAACAATGATTCAACTGTTACATGTTCTCAGTAGTTGAACCCATTCCTTTGCATGACCTGTGTTTGCCACAGTAAATAGTTAAAACCACTTAGCATGAGTAGCAGCTGCTTGAGCCTTGTTGTGCTTACTCATCCATGTTTGCTTATCGTGTCTGCTATGCTTAGAGTCGTGTCGTGTCAGGTTTGATCCATCTGGGTGATGAATCAGAATGGCAATGTTCATGTCCTACCATGTAAGAGCTAAGTGTGTGAGCACAATTTGGTAAAGGTAGTGATGAGAGGTCATGTAGGAGTACATGGCGGGTTGTCTCATTGGGACCATATTTAAGAACTGAGTTCTGTGTATGTTATCCAGGACAAGATACTACCGCACGTTGGGATACTTAATTGACCCTCTCAGCTTATTAATCGCCTAGATCTCTGTCCAGGAGGTGCAACTAGTTTCTGGTGTTTGTAGGAAAAGTGTTGGCGGCCATGCATAGCACTGCCCGACAGGGTGGGTTGTGATGCGGTATAGGCACAGTGGCACGGTGTACCAAGTGGCACCTGAACGGTGGGCTTGGGAACCCTGCGCACATCGTTTGAGGCCGTAGCGGAAACTTCGGCCGGACTTCCGTGCGGGTTCAGTCTCAAATAGGCGATAAACCTGGACTTGAGTCTTGTGTGATTGACGGTCGTGGCCGACTCCCTCGCCGGGCTTCCGCTTGAAGGTTGCCGAGGTGCCTTTTATGTGCACATAGCGATAAGTGGCGGGAGCATATGTGAAGAAGTACACCCCTGCAGGGTTAAATAAACTATTTGAATAGCCACGTCCTCAGATATGGACTACTTGGAGAACTTATGTGGTTCATAGATAAGTGGAATGGATACCTCTAAAATACGCAAGATAAGTGTGAGTGCTATGGATGGCCTTCTCGTAGGGAGACGGGAGTGGATCCATAGTGGTGTATGGATTTGGTGAATATGTGGACTCATGTGTGTTATCCCACCTCAAAGAAAGCACTTGTAGTCGTAGTACAGGTTAGCCAAGAGTCAAAGCTGGCTTGCCGCAATAACTCCACAAACCCCTTCATTGATACTGATGCATATGTAGTTAGTTTTGATGTAAGTCTTGCTGAGTACCTTGTACTCACGTTTGCTTAATTTATGTTTTTGTAGAGGAGACGTCAGTCTCATTAGTGGTATTTACGACGTGAAATTTGATGTTGACCGGATTAGTTTGGGAATCCCAGACAGAGGTCTGGTTCCTTTGGTAGGGTCGTTGTAGATTTTCAGGCTGCTCTAGCCACTTTTGTAGATGTTTGTACCCAGACATGTTTATATTCCGCTTGTTTGTTTGAATGCTCTAAATGTTGGGTCTTGTGACCCCTGCTTGTAACATCTTATTGTGTTGGCTCTTCCGAGCCTTCTAAATAAATGTTGTAATGTTGTATGGTTATGTTGTGATGCCATAGTTGTATCTATGCATATCGAGCATGTCTTGCGTACGTGTGATGTGCAACGGTATGTATGGGTCCGACACCTAGTTGTGTGCCTTTAGTAGTAATCTTTACGAGGAAATGCCTCTTTGTGCTTCCATTGAGCCTTGGTAGCTTGCTACTGCTCCGGACACATTGATTGACCGACGTGTATCCTTCTTTGCTGTTGTGTCTGTCCCTTCGGGGAAATGTATTGCAGTGTAATGGAGTCCCTATAGACTGCTACGACTCGTCTACGTGCAATGATGACATTTATGTTGCACGGCATAATGGAGTTGTTGTAGCTTGCTATGACTCGTGTACACACGCTAGATATCGACACCTGCATTGCTGGGTTACATATGCCTGTCCCTGTACGGATGTGCCACTTGGGTTCTATGACTAGTCATGTCGGTCCGGGTTCTTTGACATTTGAATGCTAGCAACACATTCACATACGTGAGTCAAAAGACGCAAACGGTCCCGGCCCAGGTAAGGCGGCAGCCGTGGAGATAACCGTGCGTGAGACCGCAAAGTGATGTGATGTGTTACAGACTGAATTCTTATGGCCTAGGATCGGGGTCTTGACATGCGGCTCCACATACTCCTTTCGTTCATGATAGTCCTTCCAAATCTTGTCCCAATACCTGCACGCCTTTTGCTCGGTGCCGCTTATTGGATCCAATGTTGTGCTCAACAAGAGTTCACCAACAAGATGTCCTCAAATGTTGATAAAGCAAGACCTCTTGCCTGCTTTGTCTTGGCTTTCTTCTTCTTCTTGGTAGGATTGGGATCAGATGTTGCTCCAATCACAAATGCGTCTGTCTCCTCCATTTCAAATTCATCATTGGCTGGATCTTCATTCTCGTTGATCATGCTTGCCAAGTACGTCTCCTACACGTTCATTATTTTCAAGAAATCATCATGTGCAAACTAGTGATCTACTAGAAACATTAATCATGTGATCGGACAAGAGCAAATGTACCTTGTCTTCTTCAGACATTACATCGAACATGTTGAGTGCAGCCCGGGTGGTGGGGGTGCCCGTGCCACCCGGTCCCGAACGAGCTGTGACGACTCACACTCGTCGAGCGGCGGCTGATGCGTGCCCGGAAAGCTGTCCGGAATAGTCCAGTCGGTATTTGCATCCTCCTGGGTCTCTACGGTGCCGAACGTTACAATCCGCATAGGCGCTTGGATGGATGGGGTGCGGGGAGCCCGGCGTGCCTGGGGAGACATCGCGCAGACGATGGCCACACCTTCCTGTGCTGCCAACTCCACCTTCCTCTGTCACTGTCGGCGACGGTGCATCTTACGGGCGATGTTCTCAGGCTTGCAAAACGAAGCGGAGGAAGGGACACCAACAGATGAGGCGTACTTCGTCTCCGTCGCGGCGGTTGGAGACGGGGTGGAAGACATCACGGTGTCGGATCAGGGAAGGTGGTGATGATGGAGGGGGGGTCGGGTGTAGGTGTTCCTCTTGGATCGATGGGTGTAGGTGTTCGTAGATATTTCCCAAATGTCGAGTTGGAAATATATACGTCTCAATCACCACTTAAGTAAGCCCCTATAAAAGAAGGTGTTTTCCTCTTTCCATCGCAGGTATCTCTAATCACTACACCACAACATGAGGTGGACATGCATCTCTTCCCTAAGGGCATCTACAACCGGACAGGTCAAATCCGGCTTCCTATACACCCGCGGAAGCATCCAGACAACACCTCATATTTCGCTCCGTGCATCCACGTACCTTATATTCGGACTCTTGAATCCATGCAAAGCCATGCACGTTGATCATCTGATACAAATTGTTTGAATTCAAGAGTTTTAAACAAAAGCAAATGATATCATAGTTCAACCAAATGGACATGCAAAAATAAAATCAATGTCTGCCCGACAAGTGCTTCTTGTCGGATCACCGGCCAGACGAGTTTGTCCATGCGTCATACTCCGACTAGGCATCCATCTCCGCCTGCATCCGGGCTGCGTCCTCGGCCTGCATCTGGGAAATGATCCCCGCTTGCCTTTGGGTTGCCTCCTCAGTATACATCCTCGTTGTCTGGTCCTCTGCCGCAGCCGCCCTGGCCGCCTCCAACACTCCATCGTCATTGATCTCCTTCTTCTTCTCCACAAGCCATTTTCTTGGCATGTTCATCCAAGGTGGATTCATCCGCGAACATGATATTCCCATCCTCCGCGTCGCGTGAGAGTTGCAACCTCTTCTTCTCGAGCTCAGTCTCTCCAAATGTCTTTGCCTTTTGGAGTTCCCATTTGGTCGCAACCTCTTGCTTGTCCAACTCAATCTTCTCCCTCTCAATTTCAAGCCTCCTCTCCGCCCTTGTCCGACCCCACTCCATCCTCTTCCTTTGCGCATCCAACATAAGCATGTACCTCCTCTTTCTTCTCTCCCTTGCCAAAAAAATGCCCGTCCATGTGGATGACATTTTTGTAGCGGTGGCATCAGTGGAGATCCTTGCCTTCTCCCACTTGTTTTCCATGACTTATTTGCTATCCTTTGGCACGGTAGCTCTTCCATTGGTGACGACAATGTTGTCATCCTCATCGTCCAACCCAATGGATTGGTGGGAGCTTGATCCATCATTACTCTTCTTGTCGGCCTTGAGATCAGCCACAACTTGTTGCCACTTTGGCTTGCCATCCAATAAGACCGAACAATGGCTAAAAGCAAATGGCTACTTCTCGTTCTCGTGATACAAAGTGTCCACCACTGCCGCCTAGCATAAAACATACATATGAGCACAAGAATGAAAAGCACACAAACATATTGAAATGACAATAAGATGAGGCAATCGAGCTTACATGAGTTGCCACTCCCATCCCACTTTGAGGCCGTTTGGTCACTTGCGAGTAGTAACCGATGTACTTGTTCACTTATTCTTGAATTATCCCCCATCGATGTTGGAGAGATACCAAATTCCGGGTGCTCAAGATAGGATGCGGGTCTACATACTCCTTTCGTTCATGATAGTACTTCCAAATCTTCTCCCAATACATGGTCCCTTTTTGCTCGGTGCCGCTTATTGGATCAAGTTGTGCTCAACCAAGATTTGACCAACAAGATGTCCTCATATCTTGAGGAAGCAAGACCTCTTGTTTTGGGGATATAACCCCGTGATATAACCCGCCCAGGAGGGGCTGGGCTAGGAAGTTGCCGACTTAGCAATGAGGCCTTAAGCAGGCCGGGAGACTAAGACAAAGCCTGGAAGTAATCTGCTAGACGGGCTGGATGGAGGCACAAAGCCGAAAGGTTATGTGTGACCCGGAGGTGTAAGCCGTCAGGAGACGAATTGATAGATAAGGCAAGGAGATTTACAGATAAGGTCAGTTATTAGATGTAACCCGGCCCGGACTCTTGTAAGCCTAGGGCCTCGACCTGTCTATATGAAGGCGAGTTCCTTGGGCGGCTTATGGTACGAAACAATCCATCAAGAGCTAGGTCAAGCGAATCCGCTCCCCTGTAATCGATACCCAATCAATACTACACAAATCAGGACGTAGGCTTTTACCTCTTTCGGGAGGGGCCGAACCTGGGTAAACTCGTGTCTCTCGTCCCAATCAACCCCTTTGAGTTAACCGCCGTAGCGATGGCCTCAAACCTAAGTCCATTCACTAGGGCATTTGCCATGACAAAAGCATGATAGTTGGCACCCACCGTGGGGCTTATGCACGGTGGTTTGGAGTTCTCGAAGGGCTCTCTCCTAGGGATCAAGGGATATGCCATTAGCAGGATGACTAAGAGTCACCAGGGCAAGCTCTACATTGGCGACGCTGGCTGCGGCCCCGAGGCCGACTCAATCGAGTACGGGTACTGGATCCCCTTTGGTGGAATTCATGTCTTCATCAGAAAGATCGGCGGATCTGAGCCCGGGCCGGACATCTGCACCGACCTCGTCGAGTCGGCCCGGCGTATGCAAACCGCCTATGTTCAACCTGGTCGGAAGAACATTTTCATCGGCTTTACGCAGGGTGTGGAAGACTCCGCATCGGGAGAGGAAACCCTGGTCTGCCCAAATGACGGGTCCTCTAGCGGAGAGACGGAATCGATCTACCAGCTTTATGACAACGGTCTTGGGGGCTATGCCGACGGCGACAGTATTCCGGAGCCTTACGAGCCTCCAAGCCGGGCCACCATCTTTATGGCAGGTGATACGTCTCCAACGTACCTATAATTTTTGATTGTGTCATGCTATTATATTATCTGTTTTGGATGTTTTATATTCATTAATATGCTATTTTATATTATTTCTGGGACTAACCTATTAATCTAGACCCTAGTGCCAGTTTCTGTTTTTTCCTTGTTTTTGAGTATTGCAGATCACGGAGTCCAAACGGAATAAAATCTTCGAAATGATTTTTCCTGGAAGGAAGAGATCCACCAGATTTGGAGTGCACGGTAGGGCATCTGCGAGGGGGTCACAAGCCAGGGGGGCGCGGCCACCCCCCTGGCCGCGCCTGTCAGGCTTGCCACCTCATGGCAGGTCTCCTAACCCTAATCTTCGGCCTATAAATACCTAGATATCCCCCCAACACCAAAAAGAGCCACACAAATACTTTTCCACCGACAGAAGCCTCCGTTCCCGAAAGATCCAATCTTGGAGCCTTCTCCGGTAATCTGCCAGAAGGGGATTTGATGACGGAGGGCATCTACATCAACTCCATGGCACCTCCGATGATGCGTGAGTAGTCCACCACAGACCTACGTGTCCATATCTAGTATCTAGATGGCTTCTTCTCTCTCTTTGTTCTTCAATACCATACTCTTTTGCGGTGTGTTTTTCAAGATCCGATGAATTGTGGGTTTATGTTCAGATTATCCATGAATATTATTTGAGTCCTTTCTAAATTCTGATATGCATGATTTCATATCTTTTCAAGTCTCTCCGAGTTATTGGTTTGGTTTGGCCAACTAGATTGGTAATTCTTGCAATGGGAGAGGTGCTTATGTTTTGGGTTCAATTTTGCGGTGTCATCACCCAGTGACATAGTAGGGGTAGCGAGGCACATATTGTATTGTTGCCATCAAGGGTAAAAAGATGCAGTTTTCATCATATTGCTTGAGTTTATCCCTCTACATCATGTCATCTTACCTAATGCATTACTCTGTTCTTCATGAAATTAATACTCTAGATGCAGGCAGGAGTCGATCAATGTGTGGAGTAATAATAGTAGATGCAGAATCGTTTCGGTCTACTTGACACGGACGTGATGCCTATATGCATAACCATTGCCTTGGATATCTACATGATTATTCGCTTTTCTATCAATTGCTTGACAATATTTTTTTAACCCACCGTGATACTTTCCTTCAAGAGAGAAGCCTCTAGTGAAACCTATGACCCCCGGGTCTACTTTACGTAATATATTTTCAGATCTATAAACCAAAAATATCCAAAATAACTTGCTGCAATTTATCTACTTTTCACTTTATGCATCTATCTCTATCAGATCTAATCCTTGCAAATAACCATGAAGGGATTGACAACCCTTTTATAGCGTTGGGTGCAAGAGTTTGATTGTTTGTGTAGGTGCATCCATTGGTGACTTGCTTGTTACTCCTACTGGATTGATACCTTGGTTCTCATCAACTGAGCAAAATACTTATCTACTTCGCTGCATCACCCTTTCCTCTTCAAGGGAAAACCAATACAAGCTCAAGAGGTAGCAATAGGCACGATGCCGACTTTCAACAGCACAACGACCGGAGTGGCCATAGGAGCCACCCCGTTAGGATTCGGGTCAGCCCGGCCGCTGGCTCAAGTTTTGCTGGAATTGATGAACACGCTAACAACTTTGATGGGAACCGAGGTCACGGCTGAAAATCAAGTAGAGTGTAATACATAGATTACGAAGGCCCAAGAGGATATCAACATGCTGCATGTTTAGATGGATGTTGAGTCAGAGCGTCTGAAGGCGGAGGCTTTCCATTTTAATCTGGATCAACACGCTTCTGAGGCAGTCCTTCGAAGGAGGTCTCAGACCTGCCTCCCGGTGTAGTATGAGCCCCGGAATCTTTTTAACTCCCTGGGCAAGACCGAATGCGCCACTGGCCATAACCCGGGGCACAGAAGTGCCACAGCAGCTAGACTCGCCCCGTAGGAATCAAACCCCGCCGCAGCACTTTTCGATACCACCTGGACACTATTCGAACCCGGTGGTTAACATGATAGCGGCGGCTACCAGGCTCAATGCACTCCCTCTTGCCGAGGGGGCACCTTTCGCTGAGGAAGCACAGAACACCATCGAGTTGTTGTAGATAGCGGTGGCTCAATAGGAGAAGCATACGTACAACCGGAGTGGTGTACAATCAACCCCCATCCTAAGCCGCAGTTACAGCCGACGTGTGGAGTCACCGGCGGTCTTCAGCAGCGAGAGACGATGCAACCCGCCCTATGATGACCCGCCCCATACCAATGCCCAGGCGATTGTGGACAGGGGCAGAGCCCATCGAGGAGAGACGGCGGCGACAGATTACCAAGAGGTTCCTGAGCCGCCTCCGGTGACCCCTTCAACCTCGATGGGAACCGGAGTCTCCTCCAGGGCTGTCGGTGTGCCTTGTTTAACAGTGGCACTACGCAATGAGAGCTTGCCTAAGAATTTTAAAGGGCCGCGCAAAGTGCCTAACTATACGACTGATTTACCCCTGGAAGCTTGGATCGAGAGTTATGAGCTAGCCATGGAGATGTTGGATGTCAGTGATGCGGTATGTGCAAAATACTTCATCATGATGTTGGAAGGACCGGCTCGTGCATGGTTAAAGAGTCTGCCTCCCAATACCATTACTTCTTGGGCCGAGTTGAAAGCATGATTTATAAAGAATTTCCAAGGGACATGCAAGCAGCCTATGATGATTGTTGACCTCGATCATTGTGTGCAGCATGAGGATGAGTCGGCTCATCATTGGGTCCGGCGGGTTTCGACCGTTATCTAGTCATCTAATAATATCTCGGCGGCTCAAGCGGTCCTGATTCTGGAGAAAAATTGTCACTTCTTACCCCTTAAACAGAAGCTTGGACGACTCAAGCGTTCCTGTCAGGACATGGTGAGCTCATGTCGGCTCTCACCAAGTATGCAGATTCTTATACCACAAAGGACCTAGGTTCCGATGAGGAGAAGTCTGCTAAGTGTAAGAAGAACAACAATGGCAAGGGTCAGCAGCAGAACAGGGCAAGAAATAACAACCCAGGTAATGGTGACAAGTGAAAGAACCCAAATGGTGGGTCAGATCTGGTAGCCAACACCAACATTGGAAACAATCGTGCTAAGGGTAATGGTAAACCACCTTTCAGAAAGGCCAAAACCCCCTTCAACATAGAGGCAATGCTCAACAAACCCTTCCCGGAGCACAGTCAACCCGGCAAGCCGTCCACTCATGCTTGGAGGGATTGTTATATAATGCGAGAATTCCAGAATTACAACCTTAATCAGCATCATGGTAATGGCAATGGACCGCCTGGCGGGTCAGGATCTGGCTCTCACGAGCCAGGCTTCGATGCAGCCGGCTCAAACTTGGGTTATCAGGGTCAAGGTAATCAAGGTGTCCACCATCAGCAGCCTGGTAATGATGGTCAGCAGTAAAACAACCAGCCTGGGTATCAGAGTAACCCAAAGCAGGTTAATGGAGGCCAATATCATGTCTTCACCACAACTCTGGACAAACGAGATCAAAATTGTGCAAGAGGGCGGTTCACGCTGCAACACCGGCTCCTCCATAGTATTTGAAGTGGTCTGAGTACACAATATCATGGAGCAGGGAGGATCATTTGCCACAGATTGATAACCCGGGACACTTGGCGCTTGTGGTGGCCCCTTAGGTAGGAGGCTATAAATTCACAAAGGTACTGATGGATGGACGACAGTAGCATCAACATCTTGTACTATGACACCTTTCGCCGGATGGAGCTGACTGATAAGGATCTCAAGCCATCATCTACATTATTTCAAGGCGTAGTGCCGGGAAAGTCCGCTTATCCAGTAGGGAAAATTGCCTTCGAGGTGGCGTTTGGTGATGACTACAATTACAGGGTAGAAACCTTGTGGTTTGAAGTAGTCAAGATCAAGAGCCCGTATCATGCCCTGTTTGGGCGGTCGGCTTTTGCTAGATTCATGGCGGCCTTGTTATGTTTACTTGCAACTCAAGATTCCGGGTCTGAAAGGGACGAACACAATGCACGGTGATCGAAAAAATGCTCTTGAGTGTGAGGAAGGTGATGTGACATACGCGGAGACAAGTTTTGCGGAGGCAGAGCTCAAGTTCTATACAAATAATGTTGATCCGATGGATATGACCCCGATAAAAAAGCCCAGCACAGAGTTTGACCCGCCCCTGACGTTCGTGGTAGAATATACCAAGCTGGTGGATTTTTCTCCCGGCGACTCATCAAATCAGTTCACCATTGGGGCTAACATAGACCCCAAATAGGAAAGCGCGCTCATCGAATTCATTCGTGAGAATCAAGACATTTTCCCATGGAAACCTTCTGACACGTCAGGTGTACCATGAGAATTCGCTAAGCACCACCTTAATGTGGATCCTAAGTTTAAGCCGTTTAAGCAATTCCTCCGTTATTTCAATGAGGAGCAGCGTAAATCTATTGGGGAAGAGGTAGCCCGACTCTTAGCAGCGAGGTTTATCGTGGAGGTTTTTCACCCGAAGTGGTTGGCCAATCCCGTGCTCGTACTTAAGAAGAACGACATGTGGCGCATGTGTGTGGATTACACATATCTTAACAAGGCTTGTCTGGCTAATCCTGTGTTTATTAGACACAATGTTCATGCTTATGTGGATGATATTGTGGTCAAGTCAAGGAAGAAGGAGACTCTGCTTGACGATTTGAAGGAGACTTTTGATAACCTATGGGTTTACAAGATGATGCTTAATCCGGCTAAGTGTGTTTTTGGTGTCCCTGCAGGCAAGCTCCTGGGATTCTTGGTCTCAGAATGGGGCATCGAAGCTAATCCGAATAAAATAAAGGCCATCACCTCATTATCTAAGCCAGCGTGCATTAATGACATCCAGTGCTTGGCGGGTCGTATCACCGCCTTAAGCTGGTTCATAAGACACTTGGGCGAGAAGGCTATCCCATTATATCAGATGATGGAAAAGACAGATGATTTTGTCTGGAGTGATGCTGCCAATGATGCGCTTGAGGCTCTCAAAAAACAGTTGGTTGAGCCGCCTGTCTTGGCTGCTCCCGCAGAAAAAGAACCGCTGCTCCTGTATGTGGCGGCTAATAACAAAGCCGTCAATGTTGCGGTTGTTCTGGAGAGCAAGGAGGCAGGAAAAGAGTACCCAGTCCAGGGGCAGGTTTACTATGTCAACGAGGATTTGACAGAATCCAAGCAAATATACTCGCATTGGCAAAAGCTGGTGTTTGGAGTGTTCATGGCAAATCGCAAGCTGAAGCATTATTTCCTTGGACATCCAATCACGGTGGTTAGCTCTCCTCCTTTGGGGGATATCATTCAAAATAGAGAAGCCACCGATAGGATTGCTAAGTGGGCACTTGAGCTCGGGCCTCTTAATTTGAGGTATGTGTATCAAATGGCTATCAAATCTCAAGCTTTGGTGGATTTTATTAACGACTGGACGGAGTGTCAAGCACCCGAGGAGAAGCCGTATAATACATATTGGACAATTCATTTTGATGGATCTAGACAGTTGGAAGGCTCGGGGGCTGTAGTTGTTTTAACTTCCCCTAAAAGTGACAAATTTTGTTATGTATTAAGGTTAATGTTTCCTTGTACTAACAATCCAGCTGAGTATGAAGCCTTACTTCACGGACTCCGTGTGCCAAGGAAATGAATTTGAGATGGGTTAGATGCCTAGGCAACTCAGACCTTGTGGCCGAACAAGTCTCAGGCACGGGGATTCTAAAGATCCTCGTATGGCGGCTTATCGCCAGGCGGTTGACATCATTGCTGGTCACTTCAAGGGTTATTCGGTGGATCATATTGACTGCCAAAAGAATGAGGCGGATGATGCATCGTCAAGACTAAGGTCTTAGCGTAAGCTGGTGCTGCCTAATGTATTTCCGGACGTATTGCATCACCGGTCAGTCAAATTACCTTCTGAGAAGGTTCTTGCTATACCTCACCTAGAGGGACAGTTGGTGCCGGCTGTACATGCTATTCCTGATTGGACGTTGCCTTATCTAGCGTATGTGACTCGCGGCAAGTTACCCGAGGACAAGACCTTAGCACGAGAAATCATGAGGCGGTCTAAGTCCATGACTATCGTTAATGATGAGTTGCAGAGGTGCAGTGTGACTAGGGTTTTTCAGCGCTACGTTTCTCCTGAGGAGGACTGGGGAATTTTACATGATATACACGCTGGTGACTGTGGTCATCACGCCGGCTCAATATATTTTGTGGCCAAGGCTTTTCGGCATGTTTTTTTGGTTAACAACTCATAAATATGCAGAGGACATAGTTACCAAGTGCGGTGGCTGTCAAAAATTCGGACGACGAGCCCATGTGCCGGCTCAAGAATTGCGAATGATTCCAATCACCTGGCCATTTGCGGTCTGGGGGCTTGATATGGTTGGACCGTTTAAGAGGTCTAAATATAAGGAGACCCACCTCTTGGCGGCGGTTGATAAATTTACCAAGTGAGTTGAGGCAGAGCCGGTCAGCAAGTGCGATGCAGCAACGACAACTCAGTTTGTCAAGAAGTTGATCTTTCATTTTGGTTACCCTCACTGTATCATTACTGAGAATGGTACAAATTTGTCCAAGGGGGCTATGAAAGAATTCTACAAAAGCGAGCATATCCGCCTCAATGTCTCCTGTGTGGCTCACCGGCAATCTAATGGTCAAGTAGAACGTGCTAACCAAGAGATCTTGAGAGGGATAAAACCCCAGCTCATGGTTCCTTTGGAACGAACGCCGGGTTGTTGGGTGGAGGAGTTACCTTCAGTTTTGTGGAGCATCAGAACCACTCCCAACAGATCAATAGGCTACACGCCCTTTTTCATGGTTTATGGCGCCGAAGCATCTCTCTCGAGTGATATCCTTCATGACTTGCCCAGGGTGGCAGCTTACGTTGAAGAAAATAATGATATGACACGTCATAACACACTTGATGCTTCAGATGAAGAGCGGGATCTCGCAGCAGCACGATCGACGATTTATCAACAAGATCTACGTCGCTATCATAGCCGCAGAGTCAAGACCCGGGCATTCCAAGAAGGTGACTTAGTGCTCCGTTTGATTCAAGATCAGACAGATATGCATAAGTTATCGCGATCGTGGGAAGGACCTTTTGTGGTCAGCAAGAATCTCAACAATGGATCATATTATCTCACAGATGCACGGGAAGCTGACAAGTCACGCACATCAGGGCAGGAGACTAGCAGGACATCAAATATTTCTCATCTTCGGCCTTACTACACTTGAGTCATCGACTCTCATCAATGTACATACCTATGTCATTGTATATACCTTTTTATACTTAGTATAATAAAGTTGGCATCCCCATAATTCGGGGCCTCTGTTGTTTTTCCTTCCAATGATTCTTTGTGCAAGAGTTGGATCATCATAAAGTCACTTGGGGGCTTCCAACTCACTGTAGCTTTCATACCCTCTGGACTGGCTTCCATGCCATTGTGAGTTAAACCTTCCTGTTTGCAACTTGCTACTCCACCATGTGACCCGCCAAACTCTTACCAGTCAATCTTTCAATAAGACCCTAAACTTGTCAAGACTCTTGACAGTCAATCTTTCAAAAAGACCCTAAACTCGTTAAGATTAAAACGACGGTTTATGTCATGAGAGGGCCGACTTACAGAGATCTAGGATAAACTAACCCATCTGCTGTAGTCTCTCTGCTATGTGGCCCGTTCGTACTCTTAATAGTCAATCTTCTTTAAGACCCTGAACTCGTTAAGGTTAAAACGACGGATTTATGTCACTTGAGAGCCGACTTACGGGCTTCAGGCTATTATGCCTAGCTTCTTCGAAGCAACAAACTTGAGTTTTTTTCTCAAAAATTTAAAACAATAGTTGACCTCTTTGGGCTGTGCCTTCAAAGCCGCCTAAACAATAATAGAGAATATACATATATTTTCTGCTTTGCAGGACAGTTTATCCTGGCTTAGTATTGCTCATTGTTCAAAGTTTTTTTTTGCTGTTATGACCTGCCAACGAGCCTCAGGAAGCATGATCACAACAAAATGTACAAAAGATGGATAGCACCACAGCTGTCGGAATATGAGTTGTTCAAGCTCCAAATGTGCATGAGGGCACGACACGGGCGATCAGTTTTTACTACGACTATTACAAGGCTTTTATAAAGCCCAAAATGTGTGGACTCAAGTTTTTTCACAAAAAAGTTATAACCCGACAGATTAGCATGCCCAGGTTAACTTCATCTGAGGCCGGCTCCTCGCCTAGCTTGCCGACGGGTCATCTTGCGCCGGGTCTTCTTGGATCTGAAGGTTGTCCACATCCCAGTTGCAATTGATTAAGGCTTCAAATTTAGATTCTTCATGCAAGATTGGAGATGGATCAACATCAGGGGCAAATAGGTGCTTACGGCGTCGAGGAGTTAGGTCCTTCGGTTCAAAAGTGGGTGGCCGGATTGGTACATTGTCGTCATCATACGTCGCCTGATACGTTGTCAGATCAGCTTCGACAGCCAGCCGGCTAGCCAATACTCGCGATGCCCTCATGCAACGGGCATAATATTCTTGAGTGAATTCCGACCCATCATCCTTCAGCTGGGGAAAGCCGTCATTCATTTCTTCTGGATTAAGCTCGGGGGCGTAAGCCAACGCCCGGCTCAAAGCAGCCATTGCACCTTTACGGGCGGCTGTTTCCTTCAATTATAACTACTTGGGGATGGTGGAGAGGCATGTCAGCACATCGATAAACCTTTGGCTTGCCCTTTTCACACATGAAAGTCCTGATGGTGAAAAGACTCCCAACATACAGCTGTTCAGTGAATGCATATAAAGCTTTTAGCTTCAGCAAGCCGTCGTTTGGAAGCTGGCGAGTTCACCGGCCTACACACGGTCAAATTGTATAAGTTGCCGGGCGATTCTCTATAAGACTCTTTGAAAAGAATGCTCATAATGAACAACACTTACCAAAGACAGCTTCAGTCATTCGAGCTACATGGCATTTCAGACTGTTCAGTTCTTCAGTAATGGGCTTAAGTTGGCCCTTGGCGTCTTCTGTGTGTTTGACTAAAGCAGCTTCTTTAGCTTCGATAGATTTTTTATAGGCTTCAAAATTCACCTTGGTATTTTCCAGTTCTGTCGAAGAGAGCCACCATTTTTTGCTAGCTTCAGCTCTGGCATCTTGTTGCAAGGCCAGATCTTTCTTAAGCTTGGTCAAGATAGACACGACCACATTTAAAGTTTCCTGCATAATACAATTGTCAGACACAAGTTTTCTCCATTTGTATGCCGTCAGCACGGTTTATAATGGCACTTGGGGACACTGAACAAGGTTGTTGCAAGTCTCAAGCAGACTGCACGCAATATACTTGACACTTGGGGGCTAATGTGTATCATTTCTTTCAAAGTTTACACAGTAAGATCCGGATCATCTTCAAGAAGAAGACCCGACCCTTGGGGGCTACAATTGGTTTTTATCCTATCAATACAGTAAGTGTCGTCTCATTATTTACATAATGACCCGACCCTTGGGGACTATAGTCGGCATTTTTTTTATCATACAAGTAAGTGCCGGCTCATTATTTGTATAATGACCGGACCCTTGGGGGTACATGATGGTCTATTGAAATCTAAAAAATGCTGAAGAGCCGACTTATTTTTGTGAAAGTGAGTCGGCTCTTGGGGGCTACGTAAGGATATATGGAAGGCAAGGGAGGTTGAGTACCTCATATTTCTTCTTCATCATGCCAACTAGGTTGGCCTCCATATCCCGGCTTGCAGAGAGGCTACTCAGATATCCAGAGTGCAGTTCATCAGCAGTAAGCTTCTCCAAATTAGAAAGATCAAGTTTAGCCTTCTCCTTCTCAGGTGAAGTCACCTCATCCTTACTGATATGCTTGGTCAGCACATTGGAAGGAGCTGGAGATTTATAAGCCGTCCTAGTGATGGTAACCTCTTCTTCATGAGAAGTCACATCTTGAGTTATTGGCCGAGGGCTAGGTGACTTAGGATCAGCTTTAGGATGAGCTTTAGGAATCACAATATCAACATCCGCTGGCTCACTAGGCTGGGGAGTTTCATTATGGGCACCCTGATCAACTTCAGATGGCTCGACGTGAATTTCAGGAGTGCCAAGCTTCAGGTTCTTCGACTCTGGGACATCAGGACGGGAAGACGGCCCGCTTAATTTCCTCCTTTTAGCTTGGGCCCTGTGAACAATGATTGCATTATAAGTCATAGGAAGGATAAAATATTAAGAAGCAGTATGGGATGCAAAGAAGTTTACCCCGGGTTGATAACAAGAGGAGGCAATTTCGAGGCGGTTGAGTCACCAGAAGAAGGAGGTGTTTCCTGAAAAAGTCAAAATGGGGAAATATGAGTACGTTACAACACAAGATTAACGTGCACAAGAAATGAAAACATAAGCTATGGCATACCTCGTTACAGCACTTCCGAGGAGTTGGAGTGTCAGGTAAGCTTGCCACCAAGGCTTCAGAGCCGTCGCTCCGAGTGTGATGTCTAGCGTCATGTTGCTGCTTCTTCAAAAGAAAGTCGGGATCCAAGTGTAATAGCCCGAGACCGACACTCCAGAAGATTCCAGAAGATTCCCCTTTCTTTCCATTCCCGTCTGTGTTTTGTTTGTGGGTTACATTCATCATTGCATCATTCGCATCATCTGCATAGCATCGTCAACCGTTTTTGAAAACTTGCATCCGTTGGTAGTTGCCGGTTCTCCCCATTCTTGCCGTTGCCTATTTCGAGACCAACCACACATGCACGTGCCCGTGGCATCGTTTTAAAAATGTTTTAAGAGGCGCGCTAAAATATTCTTGGATTGGGTCAAAACCTGGCGTGCGGTCTTATTATAGTGTAGGTAGACCGCATGTCGAATTTTGTCGCATTCTGAGTTCGTTTGATACCCCATCGGTCAGTCGTAGCAGTGTGGTCATCGGTTTATTATCAGATGTTTCTCGGTGTTTTAAAAATCATGTCATGGGCCACCAACCTTCCCTCTCATCTCCCCATAGCCAATCTACACAGCCCTCTCACCTGCCTGCTAGCCCCTTCCGCTTCCGGACCGCCCGATCACGATCCGAGGGTCGAAATCGGCCAGAAACCCCCCTAACCTAGCCCCAAACTACTATAAATAGACCCCTAGCCATCCATTTTGGGCAACCCTAGCCCCTCCCTTGATTTCCGTGCACCCCCAACCGCCGCCTCCGCTGCGCCCATCTTCTCCTTCCAGCGGCCAGGGCCCTCCAGGCCCAAATTGGGGCCCGCCCAAGCCCATCTGGGCCCGACCCCGAGCTCCAAGCGGGAGCTCCCATGGTGCGTGACCTGCCTCGCCTCCGCAATCCCCCGCGCCAGCCAGCCCTGTTGCAAGGGCCACCACCGCCCCCTCGTCGGAGAGCTTTCGGCGACTGCCGCAGCAGCCCTGCCGGAATCAAGCCGGAGCGCCGCCGCCCTCGCCTCGTCCTCCCGATTTGCTCTCTCTCCCTCTCACCTCGCTCTCTCTCTATCCTCTGCAGGAGCTCCCCCGCCGGGTCCCCGAGCCGTCGCCTGCTGCCGTTCTCTGCCGGATCCGCCCGTTTACCTTGCCACCTCGCCGTTCCAGTCACCGGAGTTCGAAGCCGCCGCTGCCCTTGCAGCTCCCGTCGGCGCTATGCTTTGGATCGAGCCAGTGCTCGTCCAACATTGACCGGGCGAGTGAGCGCCCGCCGTGGGCCGCGAAGCCAGCCATCCCGTGTCCCTCTCGCCCCGGCCCAGCTGGCTCACCGACCAACCCGATGGCCCAGGGTGAGCACCGCCTATTCCCCGCCCGAGCGCCATATAGTTATCATGCGTCCTTTGTCTGGTTTAGGCATGTTTGTATTATGTCAATAATAAAAAAACCGTGCATCAGATTAAAACTTGTGCTATATGTAAAATGTGTAGAATTTCGCGTAGATTATCAATATCCCAATATCATCCATGCTTTAAATATTTAACATGCCATTTTCTGCTATTTTGCATAATTGTCATGATTTTGCATTACGCATAATTACTTGACGTGCATCGGAATTAAGAAAACCATATATTAAAATGTTCATATTATCGGCATCGCACTTTCATGCATGAAAAACCTGTTTATTGAAATAGTTGCATTTAACTTGCATTTATGATTGCTAAAAGGTGATTAGGCCATAAACTTGCATAATTAATTGTGACTTATTTTCCCACATGAACCTATGCATATTATATATGTTTTTGGGGTAGAAAAATCCGTATAATTTATCTGTGCATTTAGTTTTGTCATTTGAGCATTTTGCTGCATGTGTTTTTGCTATGACGCCCTTTTGTTATTTTCGTGTGATTTAATACATGCATGATTTGAAATAATTTTGAACATGAGATATGCCCTTTGATATGTGTCCTATCCCCTGGACATTTTGTTTGCCATGATAATGCATGTTTAGGTGTTGTTTTCTTGTTATCAACATGCTATAAAAATTGTGCTGTTTTGAGATGCTAAAATATTTCTAAGTCTGGAATCTGTAATATTTATTTGCTGTCTTGCCATGTGTTTTGCTAGTGATCTAGAACCCTTTTGTGGTAGGTGAAATGGAGTTATTTGTAGTTGATATTGTCCTTTAGTATGCTGTTAAGTTCATGCCATAATATGCCGTGTAGCATATAGTTTCATTGCTGTCGATATGCCTTCGTGATAAAAACTACACTGTCAAAAACTGCTATTTTCACTAAGTCTGAAAGTGTTTTCAAGTAGCCACCTTGCGAGCTTCCTACCATGTGATCCATGCATGTATTGAATATGATATGTGAAGATGAAATGAAGTGTGTGTTATATACTACTGCCTCATGCTTAGTTTGTGCATGTTACTCCCTCTGTTCCGAATTAATTGTCGTTGGAGGATTCTAGTTCAAACTTTGTCCTGTACAATTTATTTTTCTGTTTCCTAAACTACCCTCGCTCGCTCAGCCACTCGCACGCTCGCTTGCTCAGCCGCTCGCTCGCTCGCCCCTGCCGAATCCCTAGCTCTCCCCACCGGTGCTCCTACCTTGCCTGCGTTGCCGGCGCCTCTCCCTCGCCTACGTTGTCGGCCCCTCTCCCCCTCCTGCGTCACCGGCCCCTTCTCTCGCCTGTGTCGCCGGCACCTCTCCATTGAGTGGCTGGATACGGAGGGCGTACTGCTTCCTCGCTGACGGGAAGGTCAAGAAGAGCTAGGACGGTGGCAGGGGTGGCGGCGGTGGAGGTGGGTGGCGATGGGGTCAACGGTGGAGATGCGGCTGCAGCAACTATTCCACTGCAGCCGGCCGAGGTCGCGGCCCTACGGCGGGAGGTCGGCGTCGAGCTACAGGTAAAGATGCAGGTGGAGGAGCTCACCAAGGAGGTCGCCGGAGTAAAAAGGTCTCTTTTTTCCCCTTCTCCTATCAGTTTCGAGTGTATTGGAAGCAAGGCGTATTCCTTCCTCACACACTGGGAGCTCAGCCTCGAAGGGATCTAGGCAATTGAGCAACAGAGAATATGATCTGCCCATGGCCATCCCTCGAAGGGATCTGAGCAGTTGAACCTGTGATCACCATTTGTTTGGTTCTCTATGTATCTTTTATTTTGGATTAGGAGTTCATCAACGCTTTTTACCTGCAACGAGAGAGGGTTTTAATTAACTGCTTGTTGAACTTGTGATCACCATTTTGGATTAGGAGTACATTCCTTGTTTACCATGTGCACAGAGAAAGCCCGGGATTTTAATTAAAGGAATGTTTCTTCCATCTGAAGTATATGCACCCTTTATTTTGGATTAAAATTTGGATTACTATCATTCATTGAAGAGGTGGCAGTCTGCTTGCTTATTTGGTTTTCCTGAATGTCAGTATTTTGGGTAGATATCACTATGGCATAAATATGGGATAAATGGGAATTTGTGGGTCAAGCTACTGATATTAAGGTTAGGGGTAAAGACTAAATATGGTTTCCCTAAATATCTGTATTTTGGACATATATTTAGATGCATTGAAATTTATTCCTTGATGCACTGAAGTGTACCGAACTACTAAAAGAGCACATTGAAATTTATTCTCTGAATTTGTATGCACCTAGGTGAATATATATTCAGTTAAGTGCTTTTACAAGAACTTTTCTGAATTTACAAGCACTAGGTGCATAGATATTCAGTTAAGTGTTTTTAAAAAGCTCTTCTCTGAATTTATATGCATCAGGTGAATATATATTCAGTTAAGTGCTTTTACAAGCACTTTTCTGAATTTACAAGCACTAGGTGCATATATATTCAGTTAAGTGTTTTTAAAAAGCTCTTCTCTGAATTTATATGCACCTAGGTGCATATATATTAAGTTAAGAGCTTTACAAGCACTTTGGAGCAGCAGTAATAACTGTTAGCGTATGTCTTTTTCCCAGTGTTGTTTGGAGCAGCAACATTATCCTTCTTGTGCTCCTAACATACTCCATGTTTGAGTACTTCTTGTTGAAGGTTGCTTGTACTTCATGTTTGAGTACTCCTTGCTCTGTTCGTGGAGTGGAGTATAGTAGAGATTAATTAAATGTGGCTCCGTACTTCTTGCTTAGTAGTCCAGATTTGTGCACTACTGATTTCTAGATGGAGTAGATGATTTTTCATTTGAACATTTAATTTTTGGATGGGTAGATGCAAGGTTCAGTAGGTTATACTGATTTTGCTTGCTGATCTCTATTCTTTCTCTCTTCTCTTTCTCATTCTCATTCTCTTTCTGTTTCTCTTCTCTTCTCTTCCCTTCTCTTCTCTTCTACTCCATCCAAATTAAATGGAGTATTTCTAGTTAATTAAAACTAAATGAAAATTTCCTTTAATTAATCACACTGAAAAATTTGAGTTAAATAAAATGAATCGAACCTTTTCCTTTAATTTTAATTAAAGAAAGGTTTCAGTTTAATTAAAACTAAAGGAAACCTTTTGAGTTAATCATAATTAATTGAAAACTTTCCTTTAATGAAATCTCAATGAATTTGTTTCACTAATTCAAATATACTCAAACTGGAGTAAAAAGTAATCATACAAATGATGCACTCCACACAAGGCTTTGCAAACATACTCAAATATGGATTATTGCCAAATGGAGTTACACATCAAGCATCAAAGCCTCATCACAAGCATCACTAGCCTCATCATATGCATCACTAGCCTCAACACAAGCAACACAACCTCAACAAGATCATCAAAGCCTCAACACAAGCAACACAACCTCAACAAGATCATCAGAGTCTCAACACAAATAGCACAGCCTCAACAAGATCATCAGAGCCTCAACACAATCAACACAGCCTCAACAAGATCATCAGAGCCTCAACACAAGCAACATAGCCTCAACAAGAAGAATTAGAGCCTCAACACAAGCAACACATCCTCAACAAGAAGCATCACCAGCATCACTAGCCTCATCACAAGCATCACTAGCCTCATCATAAGTCTCATCATTGAACCCTCTCCATTAGCTCCAAGTTGTGTAGGGCATTTGCATAAAACTCTTGAGGGCATGAAAGTCTTGGAGGTAGTTTCCCAAGACTCTCTAGTATTTCCTTGTTCACCGGGGTATTTTATACCCATTGCCTCCTGCATTGTTCAGGATCTCAATCATGCACGCTTGCAGAGTTAGAAAAATTATGTTCAGCTTGTAAACCTCATAGCCTTCAAATTCCTCCAACACACCTTTGATAAGGTCTTGTAGTGTTTTAGGGCTTAAACAGTCTGTCAGAGATTGCAATGAGTTCAAAAATACAAGGTCAAGCGCGTTCAAATCAGGACTGTTGGCAGGCTGTTGTATTATTCGGATGTCAAGTCCAGTTTTTGCGACAAATCTTGAAAATTCCGGGTCATCAGGCAAAATATGTGGCTTAGCATTATCTTGCTGTATGTAGATGGTCTTCACAGCATCACTTTCAGGACAAACCGCTTGTATCGTTAGCAAGACCTTCTCTATCAAGAACTCCCTCATTACTTTTCTATCAACTTTTATTGACTTTGTCTCTATTGTATCTTTGGACCTATTGTCACTTCCCCTCTGAGCTGGAACTTCTTTCACAAATGGCTAGATACCGATTTTTCCAGAGAAGGTCACATTTCCTTCACTGTCCCACCTCGGCCTAGCAATGGCTGTCAAGAACATCACCTTGCCAATACAGCTGCCATGTATAGGCCTCATAGGCTCTTCCTCCCCATCCAGAAGATAATAAGTTTTATTCCTCTTGGTCATATTAAACCATTTCTCATCAATATGCACAAAATTATGCATAGCCTTGAACTTAGGCCTTGCAGTAGTTGTTGTTGCCTCATCAAGCATCGATAAGCAAAATTTCATCCTATCCTTCTTATTCTTTTCCTTTAGAGCTGGTTTCACACAGTTTGTATGCCTCCTTATCAAGTTCAGCATGAACTTCCTATGGAGCATGGTAGGGCTACATCCCAACTGCCAAGCCAGTGACCTAATTGTAGATCTCTTGTTTAGTGGAATTTTTATGATTTGTTCTAGGTTAATGTCCTTTGGCTTTCTTCCACAATTTCCTTTTTGTTGATTGGAAACATCCACTTCCTGGCCTTGTTTGATTTGAGACATCGCTTGCCTCCAAATTCTTTGTATATTCTAGACACCTACTCCAATTTTTTTTGCAATGTCTTGCATATCAGTTCCCTTAAGAATTCCTCCTCTACTCATACAAAGTGTATGCAAGGCTACATAAGCAACAAACTTTTGCTGGTCATTGAGGGTTTTGTATCTTTTAGCAACTAGCTCAACACCTGCACCAATAAATACAACAAAGATGAAATGATGAAATGAGCAGGAGATGATATGATCAAGTGATGAAATGATGAAAGAAGTACCTGGATCTTGAACAATTTCATCTCCTTCCATTTCGCTAGCTGCATCTCCTTACATTTCATCTCTTGTATCTCCTTCCATTTCATCTCCTACATCTTCATCCATTTCATCGCCACCTTCTGCATGTGGAGTGAAGTTGAGGTCTGGGAGATCCATGTTCTCCTTAAGATGTGAAGATGAAAGATGATTTCAAAAAAGAATGAGATATTGTGAATAGGAGTAGTCATTTAAATTTAAGTGCTTTTAGAAGCACCTAACTGAATTTATATGCACCTAGGTGCACCTAGGTGCACGTAAATTCAACAATTGCATTCATTTAATAAAGAATGACAATAAGCATTCATTGGAAAAGGAATGAAATAAGAATTCATTTACAATGCTGAATCCAAATAAGATTCATACACTTGATATATTTCCTGCAAATTCATTCAATGATATATTGTCATTTCCTGCCCATCTAATTAATGTAAGCATATACTCCCATATGTTAAATGCCCATATGTTGTTTCAGGTTCAAGTATTTTACTGAATAAATTAGTCCATCACATTAACTCTGCTTTCTCACTTGTTCGTTGTTGTCAATTTTTCAGGAATTTTTTTAGGTTAGTGTCTACTCCATACACTGAATTATACTCCAGCAAGATGCCATTGGAGTAAAAATAGAGTGGCTCACCTAGCAGATGTGGCAGCTCCTATTCCAAATACTCCTGGCTATTGGCTGCTGCAGTTTCAAATGGAGTAGCACATGTGGAAGATTTGGAGTAGTCCAGCAAATGGTTGCTCCTGTTCCAGTCTTCAGAGTGGACAGAGTGGAACAGCAGAGAGGAACCAATCGAGAGGAACAATAGAACAACAGTAACCCAAATTCGAGCAGTAGAGGATCGGAGCAGCAGAGGATCTGAGCACCAGAGGATCAGAGCAGCAGAGTGCAATTCCAGACGCCAAAGCCATGGGGATTCTAGACGTTGGAGGATTGGATCAGTTCCAAATTCGATCAGCGGAGCACAAAGGATCAGAGCTGTGGCGATTCAAGAGGAGCAGAGGAGCAGCAGAGGATCAATTCCAGTGGTTTCACTCCTCAAATCATGTCGCTAAGGATACGCTGCTCAACAAGGTTGGTGATGGATCTGGGAGCGCCTAGGGCAGGTGACGCAGGAGCAACGAGGAGATGCAGGAGGGCCGGAGGGACGGGAGAGCCTGGAGGAGAGGCCTAGAGGAGGGAAGGGGGAGCCTGCAGGAGGGTCGGACGAGCCTGGCGAGGGGCGGAGCCTGGCGGAGGGAGGAAGACGACGATCTCTTTCGTTTTCAAATCAGGGGTATTTCGGTACTTTCCCTCATTTTCACCTGGCCAGAGAAATCCTCCAACGACAAATAAAATGGAACAGAGGGAGTAGAATCTTTTAGCTTGTTGTTTTCATGCGTGCAAAATGCTAAGTTGCTGTTTTGGGCAGATTTGAACTTAAAACTTGTGTTGGTTGTATTTGGTGAACCGTAGCTCCATTTTGAACATGTTGCATATGAGACTTGCTTAGAATCTCATGTAGTTTCATAATAACTTGATGCATTTATGATTTGAAATGTTTGTGATTGTATTTTCCATGCATTTGCATTCATACATGTGCATCTTGTGTTGCTTATATCTTTTAGGCCGTAGCTCCGTTTGAGATGTTCCATATATGTAAATCGACTAGAATGACGTGTAGAATGACATGGTATACTTTATTCTGTTGTTTAACAAATATAAAATATGATTAGTTCAGATCTGGACCAATTTCGAAATTAACATATGAGATCGTTTCAGAAATACTATAAGTTGTTTCTGACCTCATTTAAGATGCCTAGATAGTGTAGTTTACTTTACTTATGCTTCACCTCTTGCCATGCCTAACAACATTTAACATTGATGTGTACCTAAACGGGAATGAACTAAATAATTCAAATGTGGAGTTTCGTCAATATGCAACTTGTTGCATATTGAACTTCACTTAATGTGTTGTAGTTGTTTGTTGTTCTTGCCATGTCATGCCTTGCATATTAAACCGAACATGCATCATATTTGTTTGCGCATCGTGTCATGCATATGTTGTGGTGTATCTTGTGTTGATTGTTTGTTTTGGATTGCTTCTTCTCGATAGAGTTCTGAAAGCGTTCGGAGTGTGAGGATTCGTTCGACTACGTTGGCTCGTCTTGTTCATGGACTCGTTCTTCTTCCAAGTGGGATCTCAGGCAAGGTGACACATTTCCCTGGATACCACTACTATCATTGCTACGCTAGTTGTCTCGCTTTTGTTTCTATGTCACGCTACCTACCACTTGTTTGTCTAGCCTCCCAACATTGCCATGATAAGCCTCTAACCCCTTCAAATCCTAGCAAACCTTTGTTTAGCTATGTTACCGCTTGCTCACCCCTTCTTATAGCGTTTCTAGATGCAGGTGCAATTGCTTCCATGTGTCAACATGGACATTCTTTTGATATCACAATATGATTGCTATTTAATTTAATGCACATATACACTTGGTAAAGGGTGGAAGGCTTGGCCTTTTGCTCGGTGTTTTGTTCCACTCTTGCCGCCCCTAGTTACTTGTGAACCGGTGTTATGTTCCATAATTGAGCCCTCCTAACATGCTCAGGGTTGTTATGGGGACCCCCTTGATTTTTGTTTTAGGATAAAGCTTGTCCGGCAAGGCCTAACATTGGTACTGCATTTGCCTAATAATTAATAAAATTGCATAGGGACCTGCCGCACCCGCGGATCTTAATCAACAACCCGGACCAGTGCTCCTCATGAGTGTTGGTCCAAACTAGAGCACCATGCGGGGCCAACCTGGGGCAACTTGGGAGATGTCTATCAGGACACCTTATGCTTTGCTTATCTGTTGTGTCTTGAGAACGAGATACGCGGCTCCTATCGGGTTCGTCGACATGCCGGGCGGCCTTGCTGGATTTGTTTTACCTTTCTCGAATGCCTTGAGTGAGGAATTCCGATTATTCTTTGGGCTATCTCAAGGTGGCGGATTTCCTATGGAATTGCCTAGGAAGATCCCGAGATCCGTGGTCAAGGTTATTCCCGCTGCGTGTGGTTAATTTGTGATGGATGAGTTGGAGCGCCCCTGCAGGGTTAAATCTTTTCGAGAAGCCGTGCCCGCGGTTTTATGGCAAACTTGGATATTTTGTTTAACACCCGGTCATAGAAAACTTGAAGTAAACTCTAATAAAATACACCAACTGTGTGTGTAACCGTGACTGTCTCTTCTCGTGAGTCCTTATCCGAGAGAGAACACGGTGGGGTTATGTTTGATGTAAGTAGGTGTTCATTACTAGTTCACGTCCGTTATGCGTAGACGACCATATTTTATTTTCTATACTCGTAAGTTAGCCACTCAAATGAATGCTTAGTCGCTTGTTGCAGCCTCACCACTTAACCATACCTCACCCATTAAGCTTTAATAGTCTTGATACCCTTGGAAATGAGATTGCTGAGTCCCCATGGCTCACAGATTACTACAACAACAGTTGTAGGTACAGGTATTGCGATGCTTTCACGTGAGAGCGATGCTTGTTTGATTTGGAGTTCTTCTTCTTCTTCATCAATCTAGGATGGGTTCCAGGAGGCAGCCTGGGATAGCAAGGATGGATGTCATTTTATCGTTTGATTTCGTCCGTAGTCGGCCCTGCTCTTCTGTATGATGTTTGATTGTGTTGTTGTATTGATGTGATCTTGTTGTAGCTTATGGCGAGTGTAAGCCAATTCCATATACTCATCTCTTCTGTACATGTACTTGTAATGATATCCATTCTTGCAACACGACGAGATGCGCTTCTGTCCCTGTTGAGGCCCTCATGCCGAAATAAGGATAGAACCGCATCTTGGGCATGACAAGTTGGTATCAGAGCCTGTACCGACCTAGGGGCCCCCTTGATTGATTGAACTTGGCCGAGTCGAGTCTAAAAAAGCACTATTTTGAGTCTAGTTATATCGGAGAGTAGGTTTATTTTACTCCTCTTCTATACTCTAGTGAGGTATTCGACTTAGGAATTTTGTTTCTACTCCTCTTCTCGCTCAATTGTTTTTAGGATCTCGCAGGTATTTTGGAAACTATATGATGCCAATGTGACGGAGTTCTCTCTTGGTGCCTCCTGTCTGACTTGATTTCTTCCGAGGAGTTGAGCTCTAGGAAATTCTTGGCACATCGTTATCATTCATCTTCCTTAGTATCTCAGGACGGAGGGTGTTCGGAATTGCTTCAATACTTGTCATGGTGAGATAAGGTCAGAGTCACCCAGTACTGGGGAGGCGTCCGGGGTACCACCATGGTTAGTATCGTTGTGCTTTCGAGGATCCGAGTTAGATGGATTTGCGAAAGCCTCTGGTTATGTGTTGAATGATGGATACAGTTGGGGTGTAGGTTTGCTAGTTGTGTGAGATATTTCCTCCTTATATCCCCCCCACTGGATTGCATAGCCAGAAAGTTTTCGGAAGTTCTTAGGTGGGAATTCAAGTAGGCACCTAGGATTATCTTTCCAACAAGTGCATAGTGGGTATGTATTTGTTCTGGCTTGTTTCATAAGCCTCATCCTTTGTTTTGTTTTGAATATGGTAATTCGAGTTGCTTCGATGTCAAGTGGTGATTTCATATCTTGCTAAGTAGTGTTCTCATATTTCTGTGGGAATGCTAATTATTTTGCCCAATCAAGTTATCATATCAATTATTTTCAATCGGTGCGCTCCTCTTCAAGTTATTCTATCATCTCCAATATTTGCAAGATCAATCCTCATATTTTGTTCCGGAGTTGTCTCATTTGTTCCAAGTTTTCTTTGTTTTTCCCACCCTCCCGCCCTTTTTCTTCAATGATTAATTCTCATCCAAGTGCCTTTCTCTTCATTGATGCTTCTGCTATCATTTCTTTTGTATTGTATCCGGTGATTTCTTGTGGAGATTCTCAAGAGTTTCAATTTCAAGGTCTATCCTCATATTCCTTGTTCTATTGTTATTCTTCTTCAGTGGATTCAATTCAAGATCTCAGTGTTCTTCATATCCTTTTCATTCTCTAAATGCTTCCCCATGTTGGAAATTCTTATCCAAGCCTCTCTTGTTTATTCAACTCTTCTATTCTTTCCGGAGATGTTCTCAAGTTCTCTTCAAATATGATGTCAGAATGAATTTCATTAGTCATATGACTTCTTGAAGATCGCTTCTAAATCATTTTCATTGTTGGCTTAACCTTTTCTTTATTCATGTGACATCCCAAGTGATGTCCCTACCTTATTTGGCATGTAACCCCATGTATGAACCTTGTGTCATGAGCTATGAGATGTATGTTTGCTCCTTGCCATTCATGTGTTTGCATTCATGCATCATCATGCATCATTGTCATTTCATTTCTATGTGCATGTGTTTTTCATTGCCTTGCTATGATGTGGTGGTGGTGTATGGTTGATTGAGAGGTGTGAAATGTTTGTGAGTGGTTGGATCAATGGGTGCTTTGCTGGTGGTTTTCACCAAGTCCCAGAAAACTGATTCATCATGCCAACTTGTTTGCTTCTTGCTTATTGATGTGTGGCTCCTTTGCTGGTGGTTTAATTGGAGGAGTTGATGTGTGTGTTGAGTAGATTCTGTCAACATCTTTTTTGTGGCTGTAAGCTTCCTGTAGCTCCAGATGTGAGCTGTAGAAGTTGCTATGTTGCTGTTTAGTGGCAGATTTAGTGTATTATTGTTTTGTGGGTTGTGGGAGCTATACTCCATGGAATTGATTGATTCTTGAGTATATTGTGATTGATTTTTCATCACCTATCCAGTGGCTGCCTTGGAATGCCAAGAATCAGCCCATGGCTTGGTGATCTTGTGATATTGCCTCCGTACCTTGTCGTGAGCGTATCGTGAGAACCGTAACTCCGTTTCTTGCGATCTTTATATGCATTTCTATCTATTTTGAATGCTGCATCCATGTTTTCCATGTTCATGCATGTCTAAATGACTTAACATGAGGTTCTGTCCAGGTTCATTAATAAACAACTTTGCACGTGAAACATGACTAGTTTTGGATTGCCATGTTAGAATTATTCATAAATGAATCATGCATCATTTTGATTGTGCATTGACCTTGGTTGGATGTTTATTGTTTCTGTTTCTCTTGGGTAGACGTGAGTGTTGATACGAGTACGAGGACCCAGGAGAGTACCACTACGAGGATCCCGCTACTTGTTTCACTGAAGAACCAACAGGTAAGATGATCGTACCCGGATCCTGATACTATTTTTGCTTGCTAGTTTCTCGCTCTTATCGTTACAATTGCGCTACCTACCACTTGATATCAGCCCCCATGTTGCCATGATAGCCTCTAACCTTCACATCCTAGCAAACCTTTGATTGGCTAAGTTATCGCTGCTCAGCCCCTCTTATAGCGTTCTTAGTTGCAGGTGCAGGTTGTTCCATGTGATAACATGGATTTGGATATCACAATACTCAGTTATTTAATTTAATGCACATATATATCTTGGTATTGGTGGAAGGCTTGGCCTTTTGCTAAGTGATTTGTTCCGCTATTACTGCCATTAGCTCCTTGTTACCGGTGTTATGTTTTCCATACTTTGGGCTCCTAACATGCTCGGTGTTGTTATGGGGACCCCCTTGTTTAATTAGTTGAGATTAATACTTGTCCGGCAAGACCCAATATTGGTACTACATTTGCTAATAACTTAATAAACTTGCATAGGGCTTTGCAACCCCGTGGATAATTGAATCAATCCCCGGGCCAGTGCTCCTCATGAGTGTTGGTCCAAACTAGAGCACTGTGCGGGGACAACCCAGGGCAATTTGGGAGATTTCTATCAGGCCTCTGTACGTGTAGCTTATCCGTCGTGTCCTGAGACTGAGATACGCGGCTCTTATTGGGTTCGTCGACACGTCGGGTGGTCTTACTGGATTTGTTTTACCTTTATCGAGTGTCTTGCGTGTGGAGTCTGACTTTCTTCGGGTTTACTCGAGGTGTTGGAATTCCTTTGGAATTACCTATGATGATCGCGAGATCCGCGATCGAGGCATTCCCATGGAGTGTGGTTAATTTTGTAATGGATTAGTTGGAGCACCCCTACAGGGTTAAATCTTTCGAAAAGCCATGCCCGCGGTTATGTGGCAATTTGGATATTGGTTTAACACCCGGTTATAGCAAACTCGAAGTAAACTCCTATTAAAATACACCAACTGTGTGAGTAACCGTGATTGTCTCTGCTCGTGAACATGATCCCAGAGAGAACATGGTGGGGTTATGATTGACGTAAGTAAGTGTTCAGGATCTCATAGAGATTAACTAGATTCGATCGTTCTTCGTAGGCCACTCATATTATTCATGTTGCGTAAGCTAGCCACCATATACGCTTAGTGCTGTTGCAGACTAAACACTACCCTTCCAAACCTTTAAGCTTGAATAGTCTCGATAGCCGGGCACATGATAGCTGAGTCCTCTGTGGCTCATAGTTTACTACAACAATCCAGGTACAGGTTCAGATGAGTTCATGCAGGATGATCTTACCCAGCTCCAGTGGGAGTATGATGAGGAAAGAGGCAGTATATACGTGACATATCCGGATGAGTAGAGGACCTGGTCGTGATCTTTGGGATAGCTTGATAGTATCATTTGCAACTTATTTTATCGTTTGATTTCGTCCGTAGTCGGATCCTGTGTTCAACTTGATGTTATGAATTGAGTGACTTTGTAAGTTAGCATGTGGCGAGTGTAAGATAACTTGTATACTCTTCTCATTCAGTATTGTATGTTGTGATGATACTATTCTTGCTAAAGGCAAGATGCGCATCTATCCCTTGCGAGGCCCTTGTGCCTTAAATGGATAGGCGCGCATCTTGGGCGTGACAAGTTGGTATCAGAGCCATACGACCATAGGAGCCTTTGCTTGTTCGATCTTGGCCAAGTCGTGTCTAGTGAAAACTATTTTAAGTCTAGTTATATCGGAGAGTAGGATTCTTTTACTCCTTTTCTATGCTCTGGTGAGGTATTCGACTTAGGAAATTTTGATTCTACTCCTCTTCTCGCTCAAATTTTTTTAGGATCACGCGGGTATTTTGTAGTCTATATGATGCGATGTGATAGGGTTCTGTCTTGGTGCCTCCTGTCTGACTTGATTTCTTTCGGGGAGTCGAGCTCCAAGGAATGTTGGCACATCGTTATCATTCAGCTTCCTTGATATCTCAGGACGGAGAATGTTCGAAATTACTTCAATACTTGTCACGGTGAGATAAGATCGGAGTCACCCAGTACTGGGGAGGCGTCCGGGGTACCACCATGGTTTAGTATCGTTGTGAGTTCGAGGATTCGAGTTTAGACGAGTTTCAGAATTTATTGAATTATGGTGTGGAAGGTTGCGGATGCAGTTGCAGCTGATTGCCTAGGGCAGGTTCCTGATTCTGCAACCCGAATCGCATAAACAAGAAAGTTTCGGAAGTTCATAGGTGGGAAATCTGTAGTCATCTAGGATCATCTTCTTCAGATGTATATGGGCATGTACATTTGTTCCGAGCAAGTAGCTCAATACTTTTGTGTTATTGCAATTGGCCTATTATATCTGATGATGTTATCATGATCCGAAGAAGCATTCTTACTAATTTTTCAGTAGGAAGTCTATGTTGTTAATTGTTCAATTTCTTCAAGCATTTGATTCAGCTTATGTTTCATCTTATCAATGAGGTGCTGATGCGTTTTGTCCATCTTTAGGATGGCTCCACCAACTCACAACAATCCGGGTCGTGGTGAGGAGCAGACTGATGTTCCACCGCCACCGCCTCCTCCGCCTCCTCCTCCAGAAGCTCGGCAAGCTGTGATGGCCGCGACCAATGCGAACACCCAGATGTTGCTCGGGCTGTTGCAAGAAAGGGAGTAGGGTCAGCAAGGTTTTCAAGGCAATTTTCAGAATCAACTGCAGTTTGCGACTCTCAATCAGTTCCTTGCCAACCAGCCCAAGACTTTCACCTGTTGTGTGCAGCCTCTAGATGCTGATGATTGGCTTCGTGATATGAGTAAGCATTTTGAGTGCAGCAATGTCAGACCAGAGGACTTTGTCAGATTTGCATCGTTCCAGCTAAAGGTCAAGCAGCTGATTGGTGGCAACAGTACAAGGAATCCAGGGGCGATCGTGTTGTTACTTGGGTCGATTTCTATCGTGACTTCAGGGGCCCATTACATTCCGACAAGCTTTGTCGAGGAGATGCGTGAGAAGTTCAGGCACCTGAAGAAGGGAAGTAAGTCTATCTACCAGTACAACGTCGAGTTCCAGAATCTAGCTCGTTATGCCAAGCAAGATGTTCCAGATGACAAAGTTATGATCTATCAGTTCAGAGGTGGTCTCAAGGATGAGCTTCTGCCAGGCCTAGTTCTTCAAGAGCCTCGTGAGTTTGATCAGTTCTATAACATGGCTTTGAAGATTGAAGCAGCTCAGCTCAAGTTGGAGAACTCTAAGAAGCGTTCAAGGGATTCATATTCTTCTTCTTCCGGCTCTTAGATGGTTTCAAAGCAGCAGAAGTATTGGGCGCCAAATCCTCTTCCGTTTCGTCCTCCTCAGCAGCAGAAGCAATTTGGTGGTCGTGGTTCTTCCCACCCACCCAACCCAGCTTTCCAGCAGAAGACCCAGGCGTCCAAGGGTGTTCTTGTTCCTCCTCCAGGCAATGTTCATCCGCTTTCTAAGGTGACTTGTTACAAGTGTGGCCAGAAGGGTCACTATGCAAACAAGTGCAACCAGGAGTGCCTTCCGCCTCCTCCTCCTGTCAATCCTCCAGGCAATGCTATGGTGAAGCATAATCCCAAGTTAGTCAGAGTGAATATGGTGAATGCAGCTGAAGCAGAGCAGTCCAATGATGTGATTATGGGTAATCTCTTAGTTAATGATTTTCCTGCTGAAGTATTGTTTGATTCTGGTGCATCGCATTCATTCATTTCTAAACCTTTTGCTTGGAAGCATGATTTCAATTCAGTAGTTCTTCCTAGTCCTTTTCGGGTTGTGTCCCCAGGCCAGTTGATGTGTTCCAATGTGGTTGTTCCAGATGTTTCTACCAAAATGGGAAATTATTCTTTTCTGGCTTCTCCAATTTTTCTTGGGAAATCTGATATTGATCTCATTCTGGGCATGGACTTCCTGGCTATGAATAAGGCTCATATTGATTGTCAAGCAAAAGAAGTCAAGCTGACTCATCCTTCAGAAGATGTGATTATATTCGCGGCTCGCGATGACACAATCCGTCTCTTTGCTCTTAATGAGAAGGGTGAAATCTCGGCGATTTCTCAAATTCTGGTGGTTTATGAGTATGAAGATGTCTTTCTAGGGGAATTGCCAAGAATGCCTCCACATCGGCTAGTTGAGTTTGTGATTGATCTCGAGCCTGGAACAGAACCAGTCTGCAAGCACTCATATAAACTTGGCCCCGAAGAGCTGAAAGAGTTGAAGAAGCAACTAGATGAGCAAGAACGTCTGGGTCTAATTAGACCAAGCTCTTCTCCATGGGGTTGTGGTGTTTTGTTTGTCAAGAAGAAAGATGGCACGGATCGTCTTTGTGTTGATTACCGGCCATTGAACAAGAAGACAATCAGAAACAAGTATCCACTCCCCAACATCAATGAGTTGTTTGAGCAACTGAAAGGTGCCAAGGTTTTCTCAAAGCTTGATCTTCGCATGGGTTATCATCAGATTCACATTCGCGAAGAAGAAATTCCCAAGACCGCTTTCAGGACAAGTTTTGGCTCTTATGAGTACACCATCATGTCATTTGGTCTTGCTAATGCTCCTCCAACCTTCTCAAGAATGATGAATTTCATCTTCTCTCCCTTCAAGAATGAGTTCGTCTTGGTCTATCTGGATGATATCCTTGTGTTCTCGGAGACAAAAGAAGATCATGCGGAGCATCTCCACCTTGTGCTTAACAAGTTAAGAGAGCATCGGTTCTATGCCAAGTTTTCCAAGTGTGAGTTCTGGCTCAATGAAGTGGCGTACCTTGGGCATGTCATCTCTGCCGAGGGAATTAAAGTGCACCCTGAGAAAGTTGAGGCAATCCTGAAGTGGGAGCCTCCTCAGAATGTTAAGCAGCTTCGGAGCTTCCTCGGGCTTGCTAGTTATTGCAGAAGATTCGTGGAGAACTTCTCTCAAATTGCTAAGCCTTTGTCCAATCTCCTCCAGAAGAGCGTCAAGTATGTTTGGTCTCCTGAGTGTGATCTGGCGTTCAATACACTCAAGCAGAGACTGACTTCAGCTCCAGTTCTTGTTCCTCCTGAGCAGTCCAAGCCTTTCCAAGTTTTCTATGATGCTTCTCTCCAAGGTCTTGGTGGTGTTCTCATGCAAGACGAGAAGATTGTTGCTTATACCTCGCGTCAGTTGAAGCCTGCCGAGAAGAACTACCCCACTCATGATCTTGAGTTGGCGGCAGTTGTGCATGCTCTAATGACTTGGAGGCATTTGTTGTTGGGTAGACCAGTTGAGGTGTACACCAATCACAAGAGCTTGAAGTACATTTTCACTCAACCCAATCTCAATCTTTGGCAATCTCGTTGGGTGGAAATGCTTGAAGACTTCAACCCAAGCATTGAGTATACTCCGGGAAAAGCAAATGTCATTGCAGACGCGCTCAGCCGTAAGGCATACTGCAATAGTCTCATTCTGAAGCCTCTTCAGCCCGAGCTTCGCGAAGCCTTCCGCAAGCTCAACCTTCAGATGATTCCACATGGATTTCTTGCCAATCTTCAAGTCTCTCCGACTCTAGAAGATCAGGTTCGCCAAGCGCAGCTTCTTGACGCTATGGTGAAGAAAGTGAAGAAAGGTGTGGCCAAGAGCATTCTGAAGTATAAGTTCTTTCGTATTGATGACAAGGATACCTTGTTCTTCGAGGACCGTCTTGTGGTTCCAAAAGGTGATCTTAGAAGGGTTATCATGGACGAAGAACATAATTCTCTGCTATCCATTCATCCAAGCAGTTCAAAGATGTATCAGGATCTCAAGCAAACCTTCTGGTGGACTCGCATGAAACGTGAAATTGCTCAGTTCGTGAACGAGTGTGATGTTTGTCGCAGAGTGAAGGCGGAACATCAACGTCTAGCAGGTCTTCTACAGCCTTTGCCTATCCCAGAGTGGAAATTCGATCATGTGGAGATGGATTTCATAACTGGGTTCCCCAAGTCCAAGAGAGGCAACGATGCCATCTTTGTGGTTATCGACAAGCTGTCAAAAGTTGCTCATTTCCTGCCAGTCAAAGAATCTATCTTGGCAGCTCAGCTTGCAGAGTTGTATATATCAAGGATAGTGTCTTTGCATGGTATTCCTCAGCTCATCTCTTCTGACCGTGGAAGTCTCTTCACTTCCAAGTTTTGGGAGTCATTCTAGACTGCTATGGGTAAAAAGATCCGTTTTAGCACTGCGTTCCATCCGCAGTCAAGTGGTCAAGTTGAGAGAGTCAATCAGATCCTTGAAGATATGCTTAGAGCCTGTGTGATTTCGTTCGGCATGAAGTGGGAAGACTGCCTTCCTTATGCTAAATTCTCATACAACAATAGCTTTCAAGCAAGCTCAGGCAAGGCCCCTTTCGAGATTCTCTACGGCAGAAAGTGTCGTACCCCGCTTAACTGGTCTGAAACCGGTGAGCATCACATATTGGGCAAGATCACTGAAGCAGAAGAAATGTGCCATGTCATTCATGAGAACCTCAAAGCAGCTCAGTCCCGACAGAAGAGTTATTATGATAACAAACATCGAGATGTTTCTTTCCAACTGGATGATCTAGTCTATCTCAGCGTCTCTCCCATGAAGGGCACTCAGCGGTTTGGAATAAAAGGGAAGCTAGCTCCTCGTTTTGTTGGTCCTTTCAAAGTTGTTGGCAAGAGAGGTGGTCTTGCATATGAACTAGAGCTTCCTCCAAATTTTTCAAATGTGCACGATGTCTTCCATGTTACACAGCTCCGGAAATGTTTCAAGACTCCTGAGCGGACCATTGACCTCCAAGACATTGATCTTCAAGAAGATCTCTCTTATCGTGAGCACCTAGTTGCTATTCTTGAAGAAACTGAGCGTAAGACTTGCAACAAATCTATCAAATTCCTCAAGGTGAAGTGGTCTTATCATTCCGACAAAGAAGCTACTTGGGAACGCGAGGACCTTCTCCGTTTCGAATTTCCGGACTTCTTTCGTTCCTAGATCTCGGGTCGAGATCCTCTTGTAGTGTGGGAGAGTTGTGACATCCCAAGTGATGTCCCTACCTTATTTGGCATGTAACCCCATGTATGAACCTTGTGTCATGAGCTATGAGATGTATGTTTGCTCCTTGCCATTCATTTGTTTGCATTCATGCATCATCATGCATCATTCTCATTTCATTTCTATGTGCATGTGTGTTTCATTGCCTTGCCGTGATGTGGTGGTGGTGTATGGTTGTATTGTGAGGTGTGAAATGTTTGTGAGTGATTGGATCCATGGGTGCAACCTATTCTTTTCCCTCTCTTCTCCCTTTGCAACATCCCCTCCAAAAACCTTTTTCTCCCTATTATTATTATCATAAGATTTTTTAAGTTCTGTTAAAATTGTTTGAAAATGTTCATGAAGTGGCCCCAAGTGTTTTATGAAATGTGAGTATTGTGGGAATTACTGTTTGGGGTTTGTTGGAATTGTGTTTTAAATTAACAGGAGCTGTCATCTTAAATATTAAATAAATTACTTGTTTTATAATTCAACTTAATAATTTTAATAAATGGTGCACATTATTTCCTACTCAAAGTTATTTTGTTTTGCTCAAAACCCCTTTTAATTTGCTGTGGGTATTATTTTGTTGTGGCTGTTTTTTATTAAATGTAAAACCCCCTTTTATTTCTCTGGTTTTTAGTGTGTATGTGAGAGGATAGTGGGCCGTGGCCCAGCCCACCTGGCACAATGGCCACCTGCCCCGTTCCCTTTCCTCCGTCAGCTAGCAGAGAGGGTGAGAGAGCAGAGTGCGTGAGCGCGAGCGCCATCGCCGTTAGCAGCTCAGACATCGAGGCCCCCTTCAAATAGAGCGCGGATCCCTAGGGTTCCATCCCTCCTCTATTCTCCCTCCACCGCTGCCGCTTTCCCCTTCTCCCTCCTCCTCCTTCTTCCTCTCTTCTTCTTCTTCTTTTTGGGTTCAGAGAAAGAGGTAGGTTCAGAGTGAGGCAGGGGTCGACGGGCTCGTCGCCAGTGTTCCTCCGGTGTAGCCCCGCCGCCTTCAAGATGGTTCGCGAAGAGCTGGAGCCATCCGCGTCCCGTTCCCGGCGCTAGGAGCACCCAGGAGGCCTTCTCTTCCTCCTTGCCGCCGGGGCGTAGTAGGTCTTCTTCCCCTCCGTCGCCGCCGCATCCCCGAGCCGCTCCTTCCCTTTCGTCGCCGTCGCTCGCGCCCCCACGTCTCCGAGAAGCCCTCGGTGAGCCGCCCGTCGCCGTTGTCCCCCCTCTCCTCGCTGTATAGTATAGGTCGCGTCGTGATGCTCCTCGCCGCCGGCCGGAAAAGCTCTCGCTTGAGCTCGCCGCAGTCCCCCTCATCGTGAGACGAACCGGGGAATGGGTTCCCCTTGCATCGCGCAGCTCCCGCAACATCTTCCTTCCGCCGGAGACGCCCTGTAGCCGCCGTGTGCTCGCCGAAGAACCGCGGTCGCCGTTGCTCTATTTAGTTTTTCAGTTTTGTCAGACCCGTGCTCCTGTGTGTGTATTAGTGTAGTAGGCCCCTTCCTCTGTTAAGTGTCAGCGCCATAGCGCAGTGGTGGCTAGCTCGTCCGGTGACCAGGAGGTCAGGGGTTCGACCCCCAAACCCTCCTCTTTCTTTTTTTGTGTGTTTTCTTTTTCTTTCTTTTGTTTTTGTTTCTCTCTTGCTTATTTGTATGTGTGTGCACATGTATGAGTGTGTGTGTGGTATATCTTTTATTCTTTGTTGTGTGTGTAGGGGGTGTAGTGCATATGTGTGTATGCACATATGCATGTGTTGGCATTTGTATGTGTGTGTGCATTTCCAACATGTGTGTGTGTGTTGTTTTCTTGTCATGTGAGTGAGTGCATATGCATATGTGTATGGTGGTGTGTGTTTGTACCAAATGGTACATATACACATGTATGCATATATGTGTGTGAGTGTGTGTGTGTGGTTTTGCCATGTGAGTGTATGTGTTTGCATGTGGGTGTGTGGTGCACCATGCATGGCACATGTGTGTGTGTGCTCCTTGCACACCCATACATGTGTGTGTTCTTGTGGGTGTATGTGTAGTGTAGGTTATGTGTGTGTGCTTCTTGCATACACACATATATGTGTGTGAGTGAGTGTAGTGTGTAGGTGTGCATATGTGTATGTGGGCATAAATGTATGAAAGTGCATGTGTGCCTATATACACACATGCTTGAGTGTGGTGTGCTTGTGTGTGTAGGTGTAGTGAGAGGTGTGTGTATGTTATACATACGCACATGTGCTTGTGAGTAGATGGCCATGTGTAGTTATGCATGTATAGGTGTGTGGGGTTCTTATTCTTGCATGTTGCTGCCATGTTTAGTGTAGATGAGTAAGGAGTGGATGCTAGACCTTGTGCATGAGTAGGTCTATGTGTATGTGAGAGCTCTCATGTGTATATGTGCATGTATATCTCTCCTAGCTTGTTTTCTTTTCTTGTTCTTGATTCTATGCTATGCCTAAGTACCTTATTCATGCCTCTTTACCTTTTCCATTAAGTGTCCAATAGAGGGCATGCCATTTTTGGCCTCTTACATAAGTGTGGGCAAGTGACATAAGTCATCTATGCCATTGTGGTGATTATTTTGAGCCCCTTTTCTGCCTCTTGCTCCAAGCAAGTATAGGGGTATGAGTAATGCATTTGGGGTATAATCAACCCAGGAATGCATCTGTGAAGTCAGATTTGACTTTGGGGCAACTTCACAAAACTGCATTTTTATGCTGTTAGGCCCTTTTGTCCATTTTATATGATTTAATCTAGACATGATTTTAAGTTCTTGCCAACATGAGGTTGTTAGTTAAAGTTGTTGGGAATGTCCCAGTATTTTTGTTATTTGTTCTAAGTCACCAGATAAGTGGGAACCATGCTTTTTAGAGGGCAACTTTATGTTTCTGTCCAGCTGCTTAAAAATGCAAGTCTGAGAGAACTGCTGTTATTGTTTTGCCATGTAGAGTTGGTTGTAGCTAGTGATGTGTTTGGAATTTGGGCATGCTCAGTGCTAGTTATTTGTAGTAGATATTGCCTTATAACACCCTGTTAATTTTCATGTCAATAGGAGCTTTCTAGCATATGTAGCTACTGCTGTCAACTTGCTACTTTATAATCTCAGATTCCAGAAAAACTGTAATTTTCACCAAGTCCCAGAAAATGATTCATCATGCCAACTTTTTTGCTTCTTGCTTATTGATGTGTGGCTCCTTTGCTGGTGGTTAATTGGATGAGTTGATGTGTGTGTTGAGTAGATTCTGTCAACATCTTGTTTTTGGCTGTAGGCTTCCTGTAGCTCCAGATGTGAGCTGTAGAAGTTGCTATGTTGCTGTTTAGTGGCAGATTTAGTGTATTATTGTTTTGTGGGTTGTGGGAGCTATACTCCATGGAATTGATTGATTCTTGAGTCTATTGTGATTGATTTTTCATCACCTGTCCAGTGGCTGCATTGTAATGCCAAGAATCAGCCCATGGCTTGGTAATCTTGTGATATTGCCTCCGTACCTTGTCGTGAGCGTATCGTGAGAACCGTAACTCCGTTTCTTGCGATCTTTATATGCATTTCTATCTATTTTGCATGCTGCATCCATGTTTGCCATGTTCACGGCTGTCTAAATAACTTAACATGAGGTTCTGTCTAGGTTAATTAATAAACAACTTTGCACGTGAAACATGACTAGTTTTGGATTGCCATGTTAGAATTATTCATAAATGAATCATGCATCATTTTGATTGTGCATTGACCTTGGTTGGATGTTTATTGTTGCTATTTCTCTTGGGTAGACGTGAGTGTTGTTACTGAGTACGAGGACCCAGGAGAGTACCACTACGAGGATCCCGCTATTTGTTTCACTGAAGAACCAACAGTTAAGATGATCGTACCCGGATCCCGATACTATTTTTGCTTGCTAGTTTCTCGATCTTATCGTTACAATTGCGCTGCCTACCACTTGATATCAGCCCCCATGTTGCCATGATAGCCTCTGACCTCCACATCCTAGCAAACCTTTGATTGGCTAAGTTACCGCTGCTCAGCCCCTCTTATAGCGTTCTTAGTGTTGGAAATATGCCCTAGAGGCAATAATAAATTAGTTATTATCATATTTCCTTGTTCATGATAATCGTTTATTATCCATGCTATAATTGTATTGATCAGAGACTTAAATGCATGTGTGGATACATAGACAAAACCATGTCCCTAGTATGCCTCTAATGGACTAGCTCGTTGATCAAAGGATGGTTAAGGTTTCCTAGCCATGGACATGAGATGTCATTGGATAAAGGGATCACATCATTAGGAGAATGATGTGATGGATAAGACCCAAACTACAAACATAGCATATGATCGTGTCAGTTTATTGCTACTGTTTTCTGCATGTCAAGTATATGTTCCTATGACCATGAGATCATGCAACTCACGGATATCGGAGGAGTGCCTTGTGTGTATCAAACGTCGCAACGTAACTGGGTGACTATAAAGGTGCTCTACAGGTATCTCCGATGGTGTCTGTTGAGTTGGCATGGATCGAGACTGGGATTTGTTACTCCGTGTAACGGAGAGGTATCTCGGGGCCCACTCGGTAATGCAACATCACAATAAGCCTTGCAAGCAATGTGACTAATTGTTAGTTGCGGGATCTTGTATTACGGAACGAGTAAAGAGACTTTCCGGTAACGAGGTTGAACTAGGTATGGAGATACCTACGATCGAATCTCGGGCAAGTAACATACCGAAGAACAAAGGGAACGATATACGGGATTAACTGAATCCTTGACATAGAGGTTCGAACGATAAAGATCTTTGTAGAATATGTAGGAACCAATGTGGACGTCCAGGTCCCGCCATTGGTTATTGACCGTAGAGGTGTCTCGGTCATGTCTACATAGTTCTCGAACCCGCAGGGTCTGCACACTTAAGGTTCGGTGACGTTTCGGTAGTGTAGAGTTATGTATGGTGGTGACCTAAGGTTGTTCGGAGTCCCAGATGAGATCCCGGACGTCACGAGGAGCTCCGGAATGGTCCGGAGGTAAAGATTCATATATAGGAAGTCCCAGTTTGGTTTCCGGAAAAGTTTCGGGCTCAACGGTAGTGTACCGGGAGTATCGGTATTGTACCGGGAGTGCCGGTAGTGTACCGGAGGACCTCCGGGAGGGGTATTTCGACCCCAAGAGGTCCATGGGCTGTGGGATAATAATAACCAGCCCTTAGTGGGCTGGCAAAACAGCCACAAAGGCCCATGGCGCAGGAGAGAAAGTCCTAAAGCAAAAAGTGGAAAATCAGCCAATAGGAGGCAATCCTACTCCAACTAGGATTGGAGGTGAAGTAGGATTGCTCCCACCTCCTATTTCGGCCGACCCAAAGGCCTTGGCTGCCTCTCCTCTCCTCTCCTCCTATATATACTAGTGGATTGGGTGGTTTTTGGACAGAATTTCCGGCCACGTGCTACCCGTTTCACCGGTGCACAGTTTCTCCTCTAGATCGGTTTTCCGCAGCGCTTAGGCGAAGCCCTGCCGGAATTGCTCCACCACCATCACCGGAGCACCGTCACGCTGCCGGTGAACTCTCTCTCCTCTCCACCTCCTCTTGCTGGATCAAGACGGTGGAGATCGTCATCAAGCTGCACGTGTGCTGAACGCGGAGGTGCCGTCCGTTCGGCGCTAGATCGGAAGGACCGTGATCGAGATCGCGAGACGGTTCGTGATGAGATCGCGGAACGGATCGTGATGAGTTCGCGGGACAGATCGTGATCAAGATCGTGAGATGGATCGTGATGAGATCGCGGGACGGATCGTGATGAGTTCACGGGACGTATCGTGATTGGATCGCGGGACGGATCGTGATGAGATCACGGGACGCTTGGCGATTTGGATCGCGAAGATGTTCGACTACACCAACCGCGTTTCTTAACGCTTCCCGCTTAGAGATCTACAAGGGTATGTAGATCCACTCTCCCTCTCGTAGATGCTCATCACCATGGATAGGTTTGCGTGTGCGTAGGAAATTTTTTGTTTCCCATGCGACGTTCCCCAACAGTGGCATCATGAGCTAGGTTGATGGTTCGATGAGATCTCGAGTAGAACACAAAAGGTTTGTGGGCGTTGATGCTTAGATTGCTTCCTCCCTTGGTCGTATTTTGGTTCAGCGGGATTGTGAGATGAAGCGGCCCGGACCAACATTACTCGTACGCTTACGAGAGACCGGTTCCCTCGACGCAACTTGTTGCTTAGATGGCTTGCGGGTGACAGTTTCTCTCACTTTAGTTGGATCGGATCCGACAAAGGCGGTCCTTGAGAAGGTTGAAAAGCAATCTATGTATCACTGTTGTGGTTTATGCGTAGGTGAGAATCGTTCTTGCTAGATACCCGTAGCAGCCACGTAAAACATGCAACAACAATTAGAGGACGTCTAACTTGTTTTTGCAGGGTATGTTGTGATGTGATATGGCCAATTACATGATGAGATATATGTGATGTATGAGATGATCATGTGATGTATAGAATTTCACGACTTGCATGTCGTTGAATATGGCAACCGGCAGGAGCCGTAGGGTTGTCTTTAATTATTGTATGACCTGCGTGTCAATCATTAAGCGCTATGTAATGCTTTACTTTATCGCTACAGTAGCAATAGTAGTAGAAGCATGTAGGGCGTGACAACCCCGATGGCGACACGTTGATGGAGATCAAGATGATGGAGATCATGGTGTCATGCCGGTGACGATGGAGATCATGCCGGTGCTTTCATGATGGAGATCAAAAGCACAAGATCATGGCCATATCATGTCACTTATGATTTGCATGTGATGTTAATCCTTTTATGCACCTTGTTTTGCTTAGGACGACGGTAGCATTATAAGGTGATCCCTCACTTAATTTCAAGATAAATTGTGTTCTCCCCGAGCGTGCACCGTTGCGAAAGTTCGTCGTGTTGAGACACCACGTGATGATCGGGTGTGATAGACTCTACGTTCACATACAACGGGTGCAAGCCAGATTTGCACGCGCAGAACACTCGGGTTAAACTTGACGAGCCTAGCATGTACAGACATGGCCTCGGAACACAAGAGACCGAAAGGTCGAACATGAGTCATATAGTAGATATGATCAACATGATGATGTTCACCATTGCAGCCAGCTCAACTCATGTGATGATCGGACTTGAGTTGGTGAATTTGGATCATGTATCACTCGAATGATCGGAGGGATATCAATTTGAGTGGGAGTTCTTAAGTAATATGATTAATTGAACTCATTATCATGAACATAGTCAAAGTGTCTTTGCAAATTATGTTGTAGATTACTAGCTCGCGCTGTAGCTCCCTTGTATTTTTATATGTTCCTAGAGAAATAGAATTGAAAGATGTTGGTAGCAAAATTGCGGACTGGGTCTGTGATCTGAGGATTGTCCTCATTGCTGCATAGAAGGCTTATGTCCTTAATGCACCGCTCGGTGAGCCACCCCATCTAGCATCGTCTGTAGATGTTGTGAACATCTGACAAGCACGTTTCGATGACTACTTGATAGTTTAGTGCGTCATGCATTACGGCTTAGAATTGAGGCTCTGAAACGTTTTGAACGTCATGGAACATATGAGATGTTCTAGGAGCTGAGATTGTGATCTCAGGCTCGTGCCCGTGTTGCGAGATATGAGATCTCCAACAAGATTCTTTGCCTGTAAGATGAAGGAGAATAGCTCAACCGTTGAGCATGTACTCAGATTGTCTGGGTACTACAATCGCTTGAATCAAGTTGGAGTTGATCTTCCAGATAAGATAGTGATTGATATAGTTCTCCAAGTCACTGTCACTGAGCTACTAGAACTTGGTGATTAACTATAAAATGCCAGGGAAAGAAATGTTGATCCCTGAGCTATTCGCGATGTTTGACACCGCGAAGGTAGAAATCAAGAAGGAGTGTCAAGTGTTGATGGTTAATGAAACCACTAGTTTCGAGAAGGGCAAGAGCAAGGAGGGAAACTTCATGGATAGCAAGTCAGTTGCTGCTCTAGTGAAGCAACCCAAAGTTGAACTCAAACCCGAGACTAAGTGCTTCTATTATGAGGTGAGAGGTCGCTGAAGTGGAACAACCCTAGATACTTGGTAGATAAGAAGGCTGGCAACATTGATAGAAGTATATTTGATATACGAGTTACTAATGTGTACCTTGCTAGTACTCTTAGTATCACCTGGGTATTGGATACCGGTTCGGTTGCTAAATGTTAGTAACTCGAAATAAAAGCTACGGAATAAACGGAGAACTAGCTAAGGGTGAGGTGACGATATGTGTTGGAAGTGTTCCAAGGTTGATGTGATCGACATCGCACGCTCTCTCTACCTTCAGGATTAGTGACGAACCTAAATAAATGTTATTTGGTGTTTTGCGTTGAGCATGAACATGATTAGATCATGTTTATTGCAATACGGTTATTCATTTAAGTTAGAGAATAATGGTTATTCTGTTTACATGAATAATACCTTCAATGGTCATGCACCCAGTGAGAATGGTTTGTTGAAATCTTGATCGTAGTATTACACATGTTCATAACATTGATGTCAAAAGACACAAAGTTAATAATGATAGTACCACATACTTGTGGCACTGCCGCTAAATGTCATATTGGTATAAAGCGCATGTAGAAACTCCATGCTAATGGATATTTGGACTCATTCGATTTCGAATCGGTTGAGACATGCGAACCATGCCTCTTGGGCAAGATGACTAAAGGACCCCGTTGGATGGAGCGGGCAAGTGATTCATTGGAAATGATACATGTTGATGTATGCGATCTAGTGAGTCTTGTAGCGTGCAGTGGATATCGTTATTTTCTTACCTTCACTGATGATTTGAGTAGATATAGTGTATATTTACTTAATGAAACACAAGTCTGAATCGTTTGAAAGGTTCAAGCAAATTCAGAGTGAAGTTTAAAGATCATCGTGACAAGAAGATAAAAATGACTGCGATATGATCGTGGAGGTGAATATCCGAGTCACGAGTTTGGCATACAACTTAAGACAATGTGAAAGTTGTTTCACAACTAAACGCCACCTGGAACACCATAGTGTGATGGTGTGTCCGAACATCATAGTTATGCTCTATTGGACATGGTGCGTAATATGATGTCTCTTGTCGTTTTACTACTATAATTTTGGGGTTATGCATTAGAGACAACTACATTCACTTTAAATAGGGCACCATCTAAATCCGTTGAGATGACACCATGTGAATTATGGTTTGATAGAAACCTAAGCTGTCATTTCTTAATATTTTGGGATGTGACACTTGTGTGGAAAATGTTTTCACCTAATGAGGTCGAACCCAAGGCGGACAAATTGCATCTTCATAGAATACCTAAGATCAGTTGGGTGAACCTTCAATCTCAGATCCTAGTGCAAAATGTTTGTTGCTTAAACGGATCCTTTCTCGAGGAAATGTTTCTCTCGAAAGAATTGAGTGGGAGGAAGATAGAACTTGATGAGGTTGTTAAACCTTTGTTCAACCAGAGAGTAGCGCAGCGCAGAAAGATGTTTCTGTGAAGCCTACGTTAGTTGAAGAGGAAGTTAATGATCATGATCATGAAACTTCAGGATCAAGTTACTATTGAACTTCGTAGGTCGACAAGGATGTGTACTGCTCCTAAGCGGTATGACAACCCTGTCTTGGAGGTCATGTTGTTGGACAACAATGAACCTACGAGCTATGGAGAAGCGATGATGGGCCCGGATTCCGACAAATGGTTGGAGGCCATGAAATCCGAGATAGGATCCATGTATTAAAACCAAGTGTAGACTTTGGTAGACTTGCTCGTTGGACGGCAGGTCGTTGAGTACAAATGGATCTTTAAAATGAAGACAGACACTGATGGTGAATGTCACTATTTGTAAAGCTCGACTTCTTGCAAAGATGTTTGTGACAAGTTCAAGGAGTTGACTACGATGAGACTTTCTCACTCGTAGCGATGCTAAAAGTCTGTTGGAATTATGTTAGCAGTTGCTGTGTTTTCAAGTATGAAATCTGGCAGATGGATGTCAAAACATCGTTTCCTTAATGGTTTACTTGAGGAAAGGTTGTATGTGATACAACCAGAAGGTTTTGTCAGGCCTAAGGATGCTAAAAGGTGTGCAAGCTTCGGTGATCCTTCCATGGACTGAAGCAAGCATCTCGGAGTTGGAATATACGCTTTGATGAGGTGATCAAAGTTTTGATGTTTATACAAAGTTTACGAGAAACTTGTATTTGCAATAAAGTGAGTGGGAGCACTATAGAATTTCTGATAAGTATATGTGGATGACATATTGTTGATCAGAAATAATGTAGAGTTTCTGGAAAGCATAAAACGGTCATTTGGAAAGTGATTTTCAAAGGAAGACCTGGATAAAGCTACCTAATTGTTGAGCATCAAAATCTATAGAGATAGATCAAGATGCTTGATGAGACTTTCAATGAGTGCATACCTTCACAAGATTTTGAAAGAGTTCAAAATGGATCAGCCAGAGAAATAGTTCTCGTCTGATTTGTAAGGTGTGAAGTTGAGTGAGACTCAAAGCTCGACAACGGCAGAAGAAAGAGAAAGGACGAACGTCGTCCCCTATGCCTTAGCCATAGGCTCTATATTATGCCATGCTGTGTACCGCACCTATGTGTGCCTTGCCAGGAGTCTGTCAAGGGTACAAGAGTGGTCCAGGAGTGGATCACTGGACAGCGGTCAGAATTATCCTTAGTAACCAGAGGACTAAGGAAATGTTTCTTGATTATGGAGGTGATAAAGAGTTCGTCGTAAAGAGTTACGTCGATGCAAGCTTTAACACCTATCCGGATGACTAGTAGTAGCAATCTGGATACGTATAGTGGAGCAGCCATTTGGAAATAGTACCAAGTGGAGTGTGGTAGCAGTGTTTACAGTTTGACATAGAGATATGCAAAGTACACACGGATCTGAATATCGCAGACCCGTTGACTATAAGACCTCTCTCACATGCAAAGCATGATCGAGCCCCAGAACTCATTGGGTGTTAGATTCATAACAATGCGAATCACATGGTGATGTGAACTAGATTATTGACTCTAGTGCAAGTGGGAGACTGTTGGAAATATGCCCTAGAGGCAATAATAAATTAGTTATTATCATATTTCCTTGTTCATGATAATCGTTTATTATCCATGCTATAATTGTATTGATCAGAGACTTAAATGCATGTGTGGATACATAGACAAAACCATGTCCCTAGTATGCCTCTAATGGACTAGCTCGTTGATCAAAGGATGGTTAAGGTTTCCTAGCCATGGACATGAGATGTCATTTGATAACGGGATCACATCATTAGGAGAATGATGTGATGGATAAGACCCAAACTACAAACATAGCATATGATTGTGTCAGTTTATTGCTACTGTTTTCTGCATGTCAAGTATATGTTCCTATGACCATGAGATCATGCAACTCACGGATATCGGAGGAGTGCCTTGTGTGTATCAAACATCGCAACGTAATTGGGTGACTATAAAGGTGCTCTACAGGTATCTCCGATGGTGTCTATTGAGTTGGCATGGATCGAGACTGGGATTTGTTACTCCGTGTAACGGAGAGGTATCTCGGGGCCCACTCGGTAATGCAACATCACAATAAGCATTGCAAGCAATGTGACTAATTGTTAGTTGCGGGATCTTGTATTACGGAACGAGTAAAGAGACTTTCCGGTAACGAGGTTGAACTAGGTATGGAGATACCTACGATCGAATCTCGGGCAAGTAACATACCGAAGAACAAAGGGAACGATATACGGGATTAACTGAATCCTTGACATAGAGGTTCGAACGATAAAGATCTTCATAGAATATGTAGGAACCAATGTGGACGTCCAGGTCCCGCCATTGGTTATTGACCGTAGAGGTGTCTCGGTCATGTCTACATAGTTCTCGAACCCGCAGGGTCTGCACACTTAAGGTTCGGTGACGTTTCGGTAGTGTAGAGTTATGTATGGTGGTGACCGAAGGTTGTTCGGAGTCCCGGATGAGATCCCAGACGTCACGAGGAGCTCCGGAATGGTCCGGAGGTAAAGATTCATATATAGGAAGTCCCAGTTTGGTTTCCGGAAAAGTTTCGGGCTCATCGGTAGTGTACCGGGAGTATCGGTATTGTACCGGGAGTGCCGGTAGTGTACCGGAGGACCTCCGGGAGGGGTATTTCGACCCCAAGAGGTCCATGGGCTGTGGGATAATAAGAACCAGCCCTTAGTGGGCTGGGAAAACAGCCAGAAAGGCCCATGGCGCAGGAGAGAAAGTCCTAAAGCAAAAAGTGGAAAATCAGCCAATAGGAGGCAATCCTACTCCAACTAGGATTGGAGGTGAAGTAGGATTGCTCCCACCTCCTATTTCGGCCGACCCAAAGGCCTTGGCTGCCTCTCCTCTCCTCTCCTCCTATATCTACTAGTGGATTGGGTGGTTTTTGGACAGAATTTCCGGCCACCTGCTACCCGTTTCACCGGTGCACAGTTTCTCCTCTAGATCGGTTTTCCGCAGCGCTTAGGCGAAGCCCTGCCGGAATTGCGCCACCACCGTCACCGGAGCGCCGTCACGCTGCCGGTGAACTCTCTCTCCTCTCCACCTCCTCTTGCTGGATCAAGACGGTGGAGATCGTCATCAAGCTGCACGTGTGCTGAACGCGGAGGTGCCGTCCGTTCGGCGCTAGATCGGAAGGACTGTGATCGAGATCGCGAGACGGTTCGTGATGAGATCGCGGAACGGATCGTGATGAGTTCGCGGGACAGATCGTGATCAAGATCGTGAGACGGATCGTGATGAGATCGCGGGACGGATCGTGATGAGTTCACGGGACGTATCGTGATTGGATCGCGGGACGGATCGTGATGAGATCACGGGACGCTCGGCAATTTGGATCGCGAAGATGTTCGACTACACCAACCGCGTTTCTTAACGCTTCCCGCTTAGCGATCTACAAGGGTATGTAGATCCACTCTCCCTCTCGTAGATGCTCATCACCATGGATAGGTTTGCGTGTGCGTAGGAAATTTTTTGTTTCCCATGCGACGTTCCCCAACACTTAGTTGCAGGTGCAGGTTGTGCCATGTGATAACATGGATTTGTATATCACACTACTCGGTTATTTAATTTAATGCACATATATATCTTGGTATTGGTGGAAGGCTTGGCCTTTTTCTAAGTGATTTGTTCCGCTATTACCGCCATTAGCTCCTTGTTACCGGTGTTATGTTTTCCATACTTTGCGCTCCTAACATGCTCGGGGTTGTTATGGGGAGCCCCTTGTTTATTCGGTTGAGATTAAAACTTGTCTAGCAAGACCCAACATTGGTACTACATTTGCTAATAATTTAATAAACTTGCATAGGGCTTTGCAACCCCGTGGATAATTTAATCAACCCCCGGGCCAGTGCTCCTCATGAGTGTTGGTCCAAACTAGAGCACTGTGCGGGGCCAACCCAGGGGAACTTGGGAGATTTCTATCAGGCCTCCATACGCATAGCTTATCCGCCGTGTCCTGAGACTGAGATAAGCGGCTCTTATCGGGTTCGTCAACATGTTGGTGGTCTTGCTGGATTTATTTTACCTTTATCGAGTGTCTTGCGTGTGGAGTCTGACTTTCTTCGGGTTTACTCGAGGTGTTAGAATTCCTTTGGAATTACCTATGATGATCGCGAGATCCGCGATGGAGGCATTCCCACGGAGTGTGGTTAATTTTGTAATGGATTAGTTGGACCACCCCTGTAGAGTTAAATCTTTCGGAAAGCCGTGCCCGCGGTTATGTGGCAACTTGGATATTTGTTTAACACCTGGTTATAGCCAACTTGAAGTAAACTCCTATTAAAATACACCAACTGTGTGAGTAACTGTGATCTTGTCTGCTCGTGAACATGATCCGAGAGAGAACACGGTGGGGTTATGATTGACGTAAGTAAGTGTTCAGGATCTCATAGATATTAACTAGATTCGATCGTTCTTCGTAGGCCACTCATATTATTCATGTTGCGTAAGCTAGCCACCATATATGCTTAGTGCTGTTGCAGACTAAACACTACCCTTCCAAACCTTTAAGCTTGAATAGTCTCGGTACCCGGGCACATGATAGCTGAGTCCTCTGTGGCTCACAGTTTACTACAACAATCGACGTACAGGTTCAGATGAGTTCGTGCAGGATGATCTTACCCAGCTCCAGTGGGAGTATGATGAGGAAAGAGGCAGGATGTACATGACATATCCGGATGAGTAGAGGACCTGGTCGTGATCTTTGGGATAGCTTGATAGTATCATTTGCAATTTCTTTTATCGTTTGATTTCGTCCGTATTTGGTCCCTGTGTTCAACTTGATGTTATGAATTGAGTGACTTTGTAAGTTAGTATGTGGTGAGTGTAAGCCAACTTGTATACTCTTCTCCTTCAGTATTGTATGTTGTGATGATACTATTCTTGCTAATGGCAAGATGCGCATCTATCCCTTGCGAGGCCCTCGTGCCTTAAATGGATAGGCGCACATCTTGGGCGTGACAATGCATTATTCCAGAGTATCTCAGTAAGTCATGGTGTTGTTTCTCGTCATCATTCTCAGTATTGAAGACCGAAAGAGAGTCTCCCTTAATCTTGGTCCATTCTCTTGAAGATTTGTCATCTCATCTTGATGCTTTCCTCCCAAATTGTTACCATTCATGAGAAAATTTTCCCATATCTATCTGGTGCATTCAGAGTTGTTTTCATTTGTGGATCCTCCCGGAGGCCATCATTTTAGAAGATTTCTTCATTCTCAGCTTTCAGCTTTCATTCTAAAATTATTCTCAATTGTTGTCCCTTCGTTCGTATCTCAATTATTCTGGTGCCTTGTGAAGTTTTCCATTAGGTGGATCATGATCTCTTCATTCCCATGTATCTTTGTTCAATCGTTATATCCTCATTCGTTTGTGAATTCTAACCGGTGTTCTTGTTTAAGACTTCTTCAAGTTTGTGTTCTATCTCTCTCTTCAATCTTTTCCAAAAGAATAAGTGGTGTGCGAAATCCGTTGCTTGTCATCAATTTAACTTGATGAAGGATAGGCATATCATAATTCTTATTCTTGTTTCATCGAAGTGATTTCAATCCTTCTTCTGGAGTGTTCGTGATATCAAATTTTTGATCTCAAGTGTTCTTATCTTTTCTTTTCCGAAGTTTCAAGTTTTCTCAAGAATCTCTTCGCATAGATTCTTATAAATCATGGCAAGGCTTCCATCTTATTCTTCCCAACGATCATTCTTGATCATCTTTATTTTTTGGAGTTCCTAGTTTTTCTCAAGTATCTTGTCGCTAAGCTCCATCTAAATCATTGGAAAGCCCCAATCTTGTTCTTTTTGCATCCTTCAATTCTTTCTATCATCCTCTCATTTCTGGAGGTTCTTCATGGTGGGTTGTTAAGGATGTAATTCTGCTCGAATTGTTCTTCAAGATTCTTGTTAGAGGTGCTCAAGTGTTCTTTATCTTGGGTTTCTAAGTTCAATTCCTTCTCCATTGTCTTTTGAGATGGTGTTATTAAATTCTTGATTATGAGGAGTGTCGAAGGAAAATTGTCAAGAATAAGATAAGTAAACCCATCTTGTATTCTCGGAGTTATCTTGGGTTGGATTTCACCTAAAGCATTTCCTAAGGATTGTTGCTATCATGGTGTTATAACTGATTCAAGTATCTCCTCCACCTCTTGGTGAAACAAGTTTTGCATATCTTGTTGCTCTCAATCAATCAATTGTTTGTGTTGTGGCGGATTGTCACCTCATAATTTTGAGATGTTTTCCATAAGCCCATAACAAGCGATTCTTTTCATTGTTGGTTCTTCATCAACTCCATTCAACCAAGATTTTCAATTCATTGATGGTAGAAGTTGTCATTTTCTTATCCGTTCTCTTATCTTCAAAGATCTAGCTTCTATTCGTTTGTTCCGGAGGCATTGTGATGTTGCTCTTTTCAACTCACATCTAGTTTGATTAAGTTCATGTTCTTCCCTTGCTTGTCCATTTACAGGAGTACTATGAAATCTTTTCATGATCCTTCTGTCTTATGAAGTTTTGGTGTATCTCTTTCAATTTCTTTCCATCATATCAAATTTTGCCTCTCTGTCCTACCGAAGTGCTGCCAAAATTTCTTCCTCATGTCATTCTTCTTTCCATTGAAACCTTCAATGATCATTGGTTTCACTCATTTGTCAAAGAAGCAACTAAGTTTTACCTCTTGCTCTTCCGCTTCCCCTTTTTCATTCTAGACCTCGGGATGAGATCCTCGTGTAGTGGAGGAGAGTTGTAACAGCCCGAGACCGACACTCCAGAAGATTCCCCTTTCTTTCCATTCTCGTCTGTGTTTTGTTTGTGGGTTGCATTCATAATTGCATCATTCACATCATCTGCATAGCATCATCAACCGTTTTTGAAAACTTGCATCCGTTGGTAGTTGCCGATTCTCTCCATTCTTGCCGTTGCCTGTTTTGAGACAAAACACACATGCACGCACCCGCGGCATCGTTTTAAAAATGTTTTAAGAGGCGCACTAAAATATTCTTGGATTGGGTCGAAACCTGGCATATGGTCTTATTATAGTGTAGGTAGACTGCCTGCCGAATTTCGTCGCATTCTGAATTCGTTTGATACCCCATCGGCCAGTCGTAGCAGTGTGGTCATCGGTTTATTATCGGACATTTCTCGGTGTTTTAAAAATCATGTCACGGGCCACCAACCTTCCCTCTCATCTCCCCATAGCCAATCTACACAGACCTCTCACCCACATGCTAGCCCCCTCCGCTTCCGGACCGCCCGATCGCAATCGGGGGGTCGAAATCGGCCTAAAACCCCCCTAACCTAGCCCCAAACTGCTATAAATAGACCCCTAGCCTTCTATTTTTGGCAACCCTAGCCTCTCCCTTGATTTTCGTGCGCCCCCAACCCCCAGCCGCCACCTCCACCGCGCCCATCTTCTGCCTCCAGCGGCCAGGGCCCTCCAGGCCCAGAGCGGGGCCCGCCCAAGCCCATCTGGGCCCGACCCCGAGCTCCAAGCGGGAGCTCCCATGGCGCCTGACCTGCCCCGCCTCCGCAACCCCTGCGCCAGCCAGCCCTGTTGCAAGGGCCACCACTGGTCCCACACCAGAGAGCCATCGGCGACCGCCGTAGCAGCCCCACCGGAATCAGGCCGGAGCGCCGCCGCCCTCACCTCGTCCACCCGATTTGCTCTCTCTCCCTCTCACCTTGCCCTCTCTCTATCCTCTGCAGGAGCTCCGCCGCCGGGTCCCCGAGCCTCCGCCTGCTACCGTTCTCCACCGGATCCGCCCGTTTACCTCGCCTCCTCGCCATTCTGGTCATCGGAGTTTGAAGCCGCTGCCGCCCTTGCAGCTCCCGTCGGCGCTATGCTTTGGATCGAGCCAACGCTCATCCAACGTTGACCGGGCGAGCGAGCGCCCGCCGTGGGCCGCGAAGCCAGCCAACCTGTGTCCCTCTGCCCCGGCCCAGCTGCCTCACCGACCGGCCCGATGGCCCAGGTTGAGCGCCGCCTATTCCCTGCCCGAGCGCCATATAGTTATCATGCGTCCTTTGTCTGGATTAGGCATGTTTGTATTATGTCAATAATTAAAAAACCGTGCATCAGATTAAAACTTTTGCTATATGTAAAATGTGTAGAATTTCGCGTAGATTATCAATATCCCAATACCATCCATGCTTTAAATATTTAACATGCCATTTTCTGCTATTTTGCATAATTGTCATGATTTTGCATTACGCATAATTACTTGACGTGCATCAGAATTAGGAAAACCATATATTAAAATGTTCATATTATCGACATCACATTTTCTTGCATGAAAAACCTGTTTATTGAAATAGTTGCATTTAACTTGCATTTATGATTGCTAAAAGGTGATTAGGCCATAAACTTGCATAATTAATTGTGACTTATTTTTCCACATGAACCTATGCATATTATATATGTTTTCGGGGTAGAAAAATCCATATAATTTATCTGTGCATTTAGTTTTGTAATTTAAGAATTTTGGTGCATGTCATTTTGCTGTGATTCCCTTTTGTTATTTTCGTGTGATTTAATACATGCATGATTTGAAATAATTTTGAATATAAGATATGCCCTTTGATATGTGTCCTAGCCCCTGGACATTTTGTTTGCCATGATAATGCATGTTTAGGTGTTGTTTTATTGTTATCAACATGCTATAAAAATTATGCTGTTTTGAGATGCTAAAATATTTCTAAGTCTGGATTCTGTAATATTTTGTTGCTGTCATGCCATGTGTTTTGCTAGTGATCTTGAACCCACTTGTGGTAGGTGTAATGGAGTTATTTGTAGTTGATATTTTCCTTTAGTATGATGTTAAGTTTCATGCCATAATATGCCCTGTAGAATATAGTTTCACTGCTACTGATATGCCTTCGTGATAAAAACTGCACTGTCAAAAACTGCTATTTTCACCAAGTCTGAAACTGTTTTCATGTAGCCACCTTGTGAGCTTCCTACCATGTGATCCATGCATGTTTTGAATATGATATGTGAAGATGAAATAAAGTGTGTGTTATATACTACTGCCCCATGCTTAGTTTGCGCATGTTAGAATCTTGTAGCTTGTTGTTTTCATGCGTGCAAAATGCTAAGTTGTTATTTTGGGCTGATTTCAACTAAAAGTTGTGTTGGCTGTATTTGGTGAACCGTAGCTCCGTTTTGAACATGTTGCACATGAGACTTGCTTATAATATCATGTAGTTTCATAATAAATTTCTGCATTCATGATTCGAAATGTTTGTGATTGTATTTTCCATGCATTTGCATTCATGACATGTGCATCTTGTGTTGCTTGTATCTTTTAGGTCGTAGCTCCGTTTGAGATGTTCCATATATGTAAATCGACTAGAATGACATGTAGAATGACATGGTATACTTTATTATGTTGTTTAAAAAATATAAAATATGATTAGTTCATATCTGGACCAATTTCGAAATTAACATATGAGGTCGTTTCGGAAATACTATAAGTTGTTTCCGGCCTCATTTAAGATGCCTAGATAGTGTAGTTCACGTATGCTTTACCTCTTGCCATGCCTAAAAACATTTAACATTGATGTGTACCTAGACGGGAATGAACTAAATAATTCGAATGTGGAGTTTTGTCAATATGCAACTCGTTGCGTATTGAACTTCACTTAATGTGTAGTAGTTGTTTGTTGTTCTTGCCATGTCATGCCTTGCATATTAAACCGAACATGCATCATATTTGTTTGCGCATCGTGTCATGTATATGTTGTGGTGTATCTTGTGTTGATTGTTTGTTTTGGATTGCTTATTCTCGATAGAGTTCCGAAAGCGTTCAGATGTGAGGATTCGTTCGACTACATTGGCTTGTCTTGTTCATGGACTCGTTCTTCTTCCAAGCGGGATCTCAGGCAAGATGACACATTTCCCTGGATACCACTACTATCATTGCTATGCTAGTTGTCTCGCTTTTGTCGCTATGTCATGCTACCTACCACTTGTTTGTCAAGCCTCCCAACATTGCCATGATAAGCCTCTAACCCCTCCAAATCCCAGCAAACCTTTGTTTGGCTATGTTACCGCTTGCTCAGCCCTTCTTATAATGTTTTTAGATGCAGGTGCAATTGCTTCCTTGTGTCAACATGGACATTCTTTTGATATCACAATATGATTGCTATTTAATTTAATGCACATATACACTTGGTAAAGGGTGGAAGGCTTGGCCTTTTGCTCGGTGTTTTGTTCCACTCTTGCCGCCCCTAGTTACTTGTGAACCGGTGTTATGTTCCATAATTGAGCCCTCCTAACATGCTCGGGGTTGTTATGGGGACCCCCTTGATTTTTGTTTTAGGATAAAGCTTGTCCGGCAAGGCCTAACATTGGTACTGCATTTGCCTAATAATTAATAAAATTGCATCGGGACCTGCCGGCACCCGCGGATCTTAATCAACAACCCGGACCAGTGCTCCTCATGTGTGTTGGTCCAATCTAGAGCACCATGCGGGGCCAACCCGGGGCAACTTGGGAGATGTTTATCAGGCCACCGTATGCTTCGCTTATCTGTCGTGTCTTGAGAACGAGATACGCAGCTCCTATCGGGTTCGTCGACATGCCGGGCGGCCTTGCTGGATTTGTTTTACCTTCCTCGAATGTCTTGAGTGAGGAATTCCGATTATTCTTCGGGCTATCTCGAGGTGGCGGATTTCCTATGGAATTGCCTAGGAAGATCACGAGATCCGTGGTCGAGCTTATTCCCGCTGCGTGTGGTTAATTTTTGATGGATGAGTTGGAGCACCCCTACAGGGTTAAATCTTTTCGAGAAGCCGTGCCCGTGGTTATGTGGCAAACTTGGATATTTTGTTTAACACCCGGTCATAGCAAACTTGAAGTAAACTCTAATAAAATACACCAACTGTGTGTGTAACCGTGATTGTCTCTTCTCGTGAGTCCTTATACGAGAGAGAACACGATGGGGTTATGTTTGGCGTAAGTAGGTGTTCAGGATCAGTTAGTGATCATTACTAGTTCACGTCCGTTATGCGTAGACCACCATACTTTATTTTCTGTACTCGTAAGTTAGCCACTCAAATAAATGCTTAGTCGCTTGCTGCAGCCTCACCACTTAACCATACCTCACCCATTAAGCTTTAATAGTCTTGATACCCTTGGAAATGAGATTGCTGAGTCCTCGTGGCTCACAGATTACTACAACAATAGTTACAGGTATAGGTATTGCGGTGCTTTCACGTGAGAGCGATGTTTGTTTGATTTGGAGTTATTCTTCTTCTTCATCAATTTAGGATGGGTTCCAGGCGGCAGCCTGGGATAGCAAGGATGGATGTCATTTTATTATTTGATTTCGTTCGTATTCGGACCCTGCTCTTCTGTATGATGTTTGATTGTGTTGTTGTATTGATGTGATCTTGTTGTAGCTTGTGGCGAGTGTAAGCCAATTCCATATACTCATCTCTTCTGTACATGTACCTGTAATGATATCCATTCTTGCAACACGACGAGATGCGCTTCTATCCCTGTCGAGGCCCTCGTGCCAAAATAAGGATAGAACCGCATCTTGGTCATGACACCAAGTGAGCAACATGATGCGGAAACATTACTTTCCGGATGGCCTGCCGTATCTTTTCTGTTGGCAAAGGTTCCGAGTCAGAGGAGATGATAGTTACCTCTACGACACCGGGTCAACTTGTCTCCACTTCATCCCGAGAGCAGTCAATGTCAATAAATTGCATAAAAATAAGGCCAAGGGAGTCAATTTCTACTCCGAGTCATCAAGTTTGAGCAGATCTTGGGCGGATGTTTTCTTCTTACAAGCCAGAGCCCGAGCCTTAGTTGCTTTGTTATTTTTCTCTGAAGTAGAGGTTGTGGTTATTCTCCTCTTCCAGAAGGGAGAGTAGGCCTGCATACATAAGAGCATTTGCAGAAGGATTAAATGAGGTGTATAAAGTGCAAAATCCAAAGGAAGAGAGTATAAAAAGTCTTACTACGGAAGCAGGGTTAAGAGCATAAAAGGGGTTTAACCCCGTCTTTTTGCAGACTTCCTGAGGTTCTCCCAGCAAGGACTTGACAATCAAGTTATGATCCTTGTCTGTCAAAGGTGTCTGGTTGAAGCGCCGAGGGTCATTCACTTCGACAGTATACTCGCACATTAAGCCGTTGCACTGGCTTAGCGGTAAAATTCTCCAAGAAACCTAGCAGTGAGTGAGATCAACACCAGTTAATCCGTTGGCTAATAAGGCCTTGATCTTTGAAAATTCTGGAACATATTGGGCGCGCTCTATGGCGGACATCCGGTCTGGATGTTCGGTGGTTGTGTAGAGACGGTAGGGATGGTAACCCGATAGTGGATTTTCTTCAGCCATGGAACTATTTCTGCAATAGAACTAGGTTTGGTTCCAGTCTTTGGGATGATTGGGCAGAGTGGCTAAGGGAAAAGACACATCTCTCTGCCTCTGGATTGAAACACCTCCGAGCACAAGACTTGGTCTGTCTGCTATCTCGGTCTGGCGGTTGATATAAAAGAAATCCCTGAAGAGGTCAACGGTGGGTTCATCTTGCAAACGTGCCTCATAGAGAATTTGAAATTGGCACAAGTTGGTGACGGAGTTGGGGCCAACATCTTGAGGATGGAGTTTATGAAAATGCAGGGCTTCCCAATTTTTTTTTGACCTGGGCGGCGAGAAGCCACAAATGAGTTGCGACGGCTCACACTTGTGGGCCGATGGTTGTTGTGTGGCCAGAAACTCTCCGGAATGGTCTAGGCGTCTGTCACATCCTCCTCGGTATCGACGGTGCCGGATGGTACAATCCGTGCCGACGCTTGGATGGATGTGGTGCGGGGAGCCTGGCGTATCGGGGGAGACATCTCGTTGATTATGCCTGCACCTACCTATGCTGCCAACTCCGCATCCCTCTCTCGCTGCTAGTGATGACGCATCTTACGGGTGATGTTCTCCGGTTTGCAAAACAAAGCGGAGGAAGGGGCACCGACTAACGAGACAGACCGCATCTCTATCGCGGCAGTCGAGGACGGACTGGAAGACATAAGGTGGCGGATCGGGGTAGCTGGTGAGGATGAGAGCAAGGGCGCCGGACAGAGAGGGGTCGGGCGCGGGAAATGGTGGAGAACGGCGGGAGGAGGAGGAAATATTTGGAGAATTTGGGTGCAATTTGAGGTGGGGTCGGGCTGTCGGGTCCGATGTGGCGGGAGTGCCCGGGCGCGGCCAGTCTCCCCCATATCCGCCCCATATTTGGGCTGGAAATGGGGGTGCCGGTCAGCCCGGGCATTTGAGGCCCATTTGAAAGGCCTGTCTAGGTCGCATTTTCGTGATCAGGCAGTGATTGGGCGTCATGAACGGGCATTTGAGACGGGTTTGAGGGGTCCGATTGTGGATGCTATAACCTCGCTATTGGTACGCCTCAACGAAGCCTCGATCGCCGGGCCCAAATATGGAGGTGGAGATGCATCCGAACGCCGAGCGACAGTGTCGCGACAAGATGAATTGTTGCTTCTACGACCTCCTCATCGCCATGCCCATCGCGTCCCACAAGGATAATGCCTCCCTACACGCGGACAGTGCGGCCTACATCCTTGACCTCCATGCCAACATGGAGCAGCTCAAGGAGGATAGCAAATTGCCCCCCGGCACGACGACTCCATGATACTTGTGATCTGCGTTGGGTTTTCCATGAAGAGGAACTGGTTATCGCAGCACAATGCAAGAAAGTATTTCCCTCAGTTATACCAATCCGCAACCGTCTTCAGCGGCTGCACACCAAAGAACAAACAACTTGCACCCAATGCGGGCAAGAGGGTTGTCAATCCCCTTGATCTCATTATTTGCAAGCAAGTGAGTCATGTAGATAATTGTAAGGTGCAAATAAAGTAAAAGCAAACAAATAACAACAAGGTAATAACAGAGTTTGTGAATATATAAGTGAATAGACCCGGGGGCCGCAGTGTTCCCTAGTGGTATCTCTCATGGCAATAGCATACGGTGGGTAAAAAAATTACTGTTGGGCAGCTGATAGAAAAGTGGATAATTATGCGATTTTCACGGCAATGATCATGTGTATATAGGCATCACGTCCATAAGAAAACAGGCCCAATCCTTCCTACACCTACTACTATTACTCCACTCATCAAACGCTATCTAGCATACATCTAGAGTATTAAGTAAAACAAAGTACTGATTGGAGAATGATGACATGATGTAGACAAAGTAAACTCAACGAATATGACTAAACCCCATCGTGTTATCCTTGGTAGCAACAACATAAAGACACATCTTGTCCCCTTCTATCACTGGGATATAGAAACTCACCAGGTTGAACCTACTACAATGCACCACTCCCACCTAAGAAATATCATTCTAGTTGGCCTAACTATCTCAATAGATCGGAGAGCATTACGAAGCTATGTGATCATGCAAATAAAAATCACAGTAATCAGGTTTGACTCAAATTCTTTTCATGAATAATCTGAACATAAACTCACAATTCATCGGATCCCAACAAATGCACCATACAAAGTGATTACATCGAATAGATCAAGGCAAAGATGCGATGAACATTGTATTGAAGATCAAGAGAGAAAGATTACCATCTAAGTACTACCTACGGACCCATAGGTCTATGGAACTACTCACACATCATCACGAGGGCAGCAAGGTTGATGAAGAGGCCCTCCATGATCGATCCCCCTCTGGCAGGGTGCCAAAACGGAGCTCCAGATGGGTTCCCGTCGGAACAGAGACTTCCGGCAGCGTCAAAAGTGTTTCGGGACCTCCTCCCATGTTTTTAGGTCAGATGAGAGTTTATAAGCCAGAGAATGAGGTCACGAGAGCCGCCAGGGGGCACTAGACAACATGGCACCCCTAGGACACGCCTTGATGGCTCCCATTCTTCATCGAGGGGGTGGGGGGGGCAGATGTGGAGCCCGTTTGGGGCTCCGGAGAGGGGAATCTTCGGTCCTCGTCATCATCAACCCTTCTCCATCGCCAATTCCATGATGCTCCCCACCGAAAGTGAGTAATTCCTTCGTAGGCTTGCTGGTCGGTGAGGAGTTGTATGAGATTCATCATGTAATCGAGTTAGTTTTGTTAGGGCTTGATCCCTAGTATCCACCATGTTCTGAGATTGATGTACCGATGACTTTGCCATGCTTAATGCTTGTCACTAGGGCCTGAGTGCCATGATTTCAGATCTGAACCATTTATGTTATCATCATTATATCTATGTTCTTGATCCGATCTTGCCTAGTCATATGCACCTATTACGTGTTATGATCTGTCAACCCCGGGGTGACAGAAATCGGAATACTTCACGGTGATGACCGTAGTTTGAGGAGTTCATGTATTCACTATGTGCTAATGCTTTGTTCTGGTTCTCTTTAGAAGGATGCCTTAGTATCCCTTAGTTTCATTATGGACCCCGCAGCCACGGGAGGCTAGGACAAAAGATGTCATGCAACTTATTTTCCATAAGCACGTATGACTATATATGGAATACATGCCTACATTACATTGACGAACTGGAGCTAGTTCTGTGTCGCCCAAGGTTATGGTTGTTATATGATGAATATCATCCAACTGATCCAGTGCCTACGAGTTTTCCACTTATTGTTCTTGCCAAGTTACTATTACTGCTGTTACTATTGCACTTGCTACAAAACTATTGCTGCTACTATTACCACTGTTGTCACTGTTACCACTGCTATCAAACTATCATATTACTATGCTACTGATCACTTTGCGGCAGATATTTATCTCCAGGTGTGATTGAATTGAAAACTCAACTGCTAATACTCACAAATATTCTTTGGCTCCCCTTGTGTCGAATCTATAAATTTGGGTTGAATACTCTACCCTCGAAAACTGTTGCGATCCCCTATACTTGTGGGTTATCAAGACCTTTTTCTAGCGCTGTTGTTGGGGAGCATAGCTATATTGATTGAGTCACTTGGGATTTATATCAACTTATCATGATGAAGAATTTGAAGGATACTAAAGCCAAGATTTCCCCCTCTAAGACGAGGGGAGGTAAGGAACTACATTATGAATAATGAACATCCTAGTCATTGCTTATATGAGTTTGATAACTACATTATGAAACAAGAACACTTCAATGCAAATGTTCTAAAACACTTGAAATATAATTCTGATATGATTGCTCGCTTGAGGGACTTGTTATTTAGAATCAGCAATGATGTTAGAGGTGTAGGAAAACATGCCTCTATGGTTCAAACTCAATTAGAACAAGTTGCTAAATCTCAAGAGAATTGCTTGATGAATGAATAATAATATGAATGATCATGATATTAGACTAGTAACTAGAGGAGGTAGAATGACCCAAGAATCTCTTTATCCCGAAGGTCATCCTAAAAGAATTGAACAAGACTCTAAAGGAATTGATACAGATACACCTAGTCCTTCTAAGAAGAAGAAGAAAAATGATAGGATTTTGCATGCTTCTAGTGAACCTGAGATAGGAAAACTTCCTAATGATAATAATGATGCTTCTATTTTTGATGCTGAAACTCAGTTTGACAATGGACGTCAACCTAGTGGTAATGATAATGATAATGATAATGATGTTCATGAGGATACCCAACCTAGTGATGATAAAGAACCAGATAATGATGTAGAAATAGAAGCTGTTGTTGATCTTGATAACCCACAACCTAAAAATAAACGATATGACAAAAAGACTTTGTGGCTAGAAATCATGATAAAGAAAGAGAACCATGTGTTCAAAAACCTATGCCTTTCCCACATAAACCATGTAAGAAAAAAGATGATGAAGAATTTGAACGCTTTGCTGAAATGATTAGGCCAGTCTTTTTACGGACCTTGTTAATGGATATCTTAAATATGCATCCTTACTCTAAATACATGAAAGACATCATCACTAATAAAAGAAAGATACCCAAAGTATAAATCTGCACCATGCTTGCTAATTAATCTTTTAAGGATGGAGTGCCTAAAAACTTGGAGATCCTGGAATACCAACTATACCTTGCTCCATTAAAAGAAATTGTGTCAAAACTGCTTTGTGTGATTTAGGATCTGGTGTTATCGTTATGCCTTTCTCTTTATATAAAAGACTTGATTTGAATAAACTCCCACCTAATGAAATATCATTGCAAATGGCTGACAAATAAACTACCATACCTATCGGTATTTGTGAGGATGTGCCCATTGTTATTGCAAATGTTACTATCTTAACGGACTTTGTTATTCTTGAGATGCCCAAGGACGACAACATGTCGATTATCCTTGGTAGACCTTTCTTGAATACTACAGGGGCTATTATTGTTTGCAATAAAAGCAAGGTCACTTTTCATATCAATGGTAATGAGCTTACAATGCACTTTCCAAAGAAACAATTCCAAGTGAATGGTGTGAATGTTATTGAAAATTCTGTGACAATCATTATTGGAAGCTTTGAATTACCTCTACCTACTATTAAAAAATAAATATGATATTATTATGATTGGGGATATGCCTATCCCCGTTGAGGTAACCTAGTGTTTTACGTAAGTTCTTTGGTTTCATGCAAATTGAAAGTAGTTGTTAATAAGACTTGATCAACCTTATTAATGAATCATTTTCGAGAGGTATGAAGTTGACGAATTTAGTAGACACAACTCTCTGTATCCACTTTTAGTTTTCTGTTTTTCTTAGTTAAATAAAATAAAATGCCATGATTATCCTGTCTTCTAATTTTTCCCGTGCAATAAAAATGACCCAAAAATAAAAGTTCTCAGAATGCCCTGAAAATTTTACATGATTTTTTTTCTAATTATTTGTGAATTTCTAGAACAAATAATACCAGACGGGGTTGCACCTGGTGTCCACCCTCCACCAGGGCACGCCAGACCCCCCTAGCGCGGCCTGGTAGAGGGTGGGCCCCAGGTGGGTCCCCCCACTTATCCCTTTAGCCCATGTATCTCTTACCTCCAGAAAAAAATCACCATTGCTCTCTCCCTCGTGTTCTTGCTCAAGAACCCATGGATTTTTATCTCTTTGCTCAAAGCTCTGTTTCTGAAACTCTTTTAGTGGATTGCTTCTTGTTATGCAACTCCCCCATTGTTCCAATTATTTTTTGATTTAGTGGTTTATTTTCAAATAATTATCTACTCTTTGTTCTGCTGTAGATGAGCTTGCATGTTGAATTCTTAGATCTCTAAGTACTCCCTCCGGTCCTTTTTAGTCTGCATATTAGCTTTGTCCGAAGTCAAAGTATCTTTACTTTGACCAAATTTATAGAAAAATGTATCAACATTCACAATGTCAAACTAATATCGTCAGATTCCTTACGAAATTTAGTTTCATGGAATGTATATTTGATATTGTAAATGTTGATATTTCTCAATATATATTTGGTCAAACTTTGTAAAGTTTGACTTGACACAAATCTAATATGCGGAGTAAAATGGACCGGAGGGAGTAGTTTGAATGCTTGATATGGCCTCTATGCATCCCTAGGAGTAGTTGCTATTAATCTTATTTAGTTTTGTTCACAAAATTTTATGTCCCAATTTTTTTCCGAAATTGTCCGCAAATAAAATGCTATTCTTCAGGGGTTATTCGAGGAGGAGATCCTCGGGGGCATCATCAAGTGAAAGTTCTATACGATAATGTTATGTTGAGGCAATGCAAGCTTGATATGAGACGCTGAAACCAAATCATGCCTTTGGCCGTGTAATACCTTCATGGAAGGTGCAGGTATTAAGGAAGAATTTGAACACTATGTTCGCAACGCCGATTTGGTTCCCTTCATCTAAGATAGGTGCACTCAACACCTCACTCTCATGGAGACATTTACCAAGAAATTCAAATATTCCCTTCGCGAGTCTAGAGTTTCATTTTGTCTTTATAATAATGCTTCCACCATGCCTTTAGACGCATTTTGCGAAGCGTGCAAAATTCCATATTGGGTTTCACTAGACGAACGAACAAAACCTGAGTATGAATCATTATTGAGAAACCTTTGTTGTGGTGAAATTAGAGGAGTGACACAAGGTGGAATAAAAAGCATCCATTTTCCGTCTATTCAATACCTTGCACTCTTTAATGGGAAATGCGTGATAGGCAAGCGGGATTGTAGCACGCTTTGTGGTCATAATTTGAGTCTTATATACACTACTTTAACTAGAATTAAATACTACAACTTAGGAGCATTTGTTGCACGGAGACTGACTCTCAATGCTTCTAACGGTAATTTCTATGGAGGAATTTATGCCTCTCGTCTCGCTACGAGGTTGGGAGTGTACACTTGGCCTAATGATCCTATTTTACCTAACCAGTGCTTAGACTTTGATGCCATGAAATGCCATAGATTTCTTACAGGCACAGTTAATAACTATAATTACAATTTGAGGTTTGATAATGGTCCCATTGTGCCTATTGTATTGCCTGCTCCTGCTCTCTTTGATTTTAACAACAAGGGAAGATACTACGTCCTTGAGAGCGAGGCCCGCGCGTACAATGCAGAGGTGGAAGCTGCCAGGAGGGATGAGGTGGTTTCACCCAGAGCCTCAGTAGGCTATGACTCAGGCCATTATCCATACCATGGATGGTGATTACCAAGCTAGGACAAAATCCTAAGCTTGGGGGAGTACGTATTTCCATCGACATTACATTCAGGTTCACACATTTCATTCCAGTTGTCAGTGTCCACATGTTTTGATTGTATTATCCATGCTAGATTTATTTTTCTCGTTTTCTTCTTGTGTGTTTGAAAAACTTTGAGAAAATCCAAAAATACTTCTTGTTTCTTTTTCTTTTTTCTTTTTAGTTCAGTTAGTTGTAGTATTAAAAGAATACCCAAAAATATTTCTCCTCTCTTCTTTTGCTTGTTGGGAGTTGTCCCATGTAAATAGTTTTTCTCGTTTTTGTTTTTCCTTCTCGTGTTTGCTTTCTTTAGGAAAAAATAAAAACTCCAAAATTATTTCAGTTTGTTTCTATGAAATTGTTTTTCTTTTATCAAGTCATACCAAGAAGAAGACCACGATGAAAATGTTGAGTGGCTCTCATATGCATTACCGTTGATCTAACACATAGCCCATATTACCTTATCTTCTCCTCTTTAATAAAATGTTTGCAGATTCCAGATTAGTCCACGACACTCTTACACTATTATTATTTTCATATCATTCGATTGTTCAAGTTAAAGGCAATAATGACGATATTTGATGAATTGACTATGGCAGAGAAAGGCGGGTGTGAACTCAACTTGTTCTTGTTTTTGTAAATATGCTTAGCCTAGTATCTGTTGGAAATATGCCCTAGAGGCAATAATAAAATGGTTATTATAGTATTTCCTTGTTCATGATAATTGTCTATTGTTCATGCTATAATTGTATTAACCGGAAACCGTAATGCATGTGTGAATACATAGACCACAACATGTCCCTAGTGAGCCTCTAGTTGGCTAGCTCGTTGATCAATAGATGGTCACGTTTTCATGACCATGGACATTGGATGTCATTGATAATGGGATCACATCATTAGGAGAATGACGTGATGGACAAGACCCAATCCTAAGCATAGTAAACGATCGTGTAGTTCGTCCGCTAAAGCTTTTCTAATGTCAAGTATCGTTTCCTTAGACCATGAGATTGTGCAACTCCCGGATACCGTAGGAATACTTTGGGTGTGCCAAACATCACAACGTAACTGGGTGGTTATAAAGGTATACTACGGGTATCCCCAAAAGTATCTGTTGGGTTGGCACGAATCGAGACTGGGATTTGTCACTCCGTGTGACGGAGAGGTAACTCTAGGCCTACTCGGTAAGACATCATCATAATGAGCTCAATGTGACTAAGGAGTTAGCCACGAGATGATGTGTTACGGAACGAGTAAAGAGACTTGCTGGTAACGAGATTGAACAAGGTATAGGGATACCGACGATCGAATCTCGGGCAAGTATCATACTGGTAGACAAAGGGAATTGTATACGAGATTGATTGAATCCCTGACGTCATGGTTCATCTGATGAGATCATCAGGGAGCATGTGGGAGCCAACATGGGTATCCAGATCCCGCTATTGGTTATTGACCGGAGAGGTGTCTCGGTCATGTCTACATGTCTCCCGAACCCGTAGGGTCTACACACTTAAGGTTCGATGACGCTAGGGTTATAGGGAAATAATGTACGTGGTTATCGAAGGTTTTTCGGAGTCCCGGATGAGATCCTGGACGTCACGAGGAGTTTCGGAATGGTCCGGAGGTAAAGATTCATATATAGGAAGTGAGGTTTTGATCACAGGAAGTGTTTCGGGCATCATTGGTAACGTACCGGGACCACCGGAAGGGTTCCGGGGGTCCATCATTTCCACTGGCACCAGAGGGCTTCGTGGGCTGAAGGTGGGAGGGAACCAGCCCGTAGGTGGGCTGGTGCGCCTCCACCTGGCTCAAGGTGCAGCAAAGGAGAGAGGGGGGCAAACCCTCGGCCCACCCTAGGGCGGCTAGGGCTGCCGCACCCCTCTCCCCTCCCCTTGGCCGCCGCTCCCAAAGGCCCTCTAGGGCCGGCCTCCGCCCTAGGGTGGGAACCCTAGGGGGTGAACCCCTCCTCCTCCTCCTCCTATATATAGTGAGAGATTTTTGGGGGCTGCAACACACAAGTTTCTCTTTCTCTCAGCGCAGCCCTACCCCTCCTCCTCCTCGTCCCCCGTAGCGCTTGGCGAAGCCCTGCAGGAGTACCACACAGCTCCACCGTCACCACGCAATCATGTTGCCAGAGCTCTCCCTCAGCCTCTCCTTTCTCCTTGCTGGATCAAGGCGTAGGAGACGTCATCGGGCTGCACGTGTGTTGAACGCAGAGGCGCCGTCGTTCGGCGCTTAGATCGGAATCCACCGCGATCTGAATCGCTGCGAGTACGACTCCACCAACCGCGTTCTAATAACGCTTCCGCTTTGTGATCTTCAAAGGTATGAAGATGCACCCCCCTTTGCTCGTTGCTGGTTTCTCCATAGATAGATCTTGGTGACACGTAGGATTTTTTTTATTTACTAGTATGTCTCCCAACAGTGGCATCATGAGCTAGGTCTATGCGTAGAATCTATGCATGAGTAGAACACAAGTTGTTGTGGGCGTCGATTTTGTCAATTTGCTTGCCGTTGCTAGTATTACCTTGATTCGGTGGTATTGTGGGATGAAGCAGCCCGAACTGACTTTACACGTACACTTACGTGAGACTAGTTCCACAGGTGACATGCACTTGTTGCATAATTTGGCTAGCGGGTGTCTGTCTCTCCCACTCTAGTCAGATCGGATTCGATGAAAAGGGTCCTTATGAAGGGTAAATATAAATTGGCATATCATGATGTCGTATTTGCATAGGTAAGAAACGTTCTTGCTAGAAACCTATAGCAGCCACGTAAAAACTTGCAACAACAAATTAGAGGACGTCTAACTTGTTTTTGCAGCATATGCCGTGTGATGTGATATGGCCAAAGAATGTGATGTGATATATGTGATGTATGAGATTCATCATGTCTTGCATGTCGATGAGTATGACAACTGGCAGGAGCCATAGGAGTTGTCTTAATTTATTGTATGACCTTCATGTCAATCATAAACGCCATGTAATTACTTTACTTTATTGCTAATTGTTAGCCATAGTAGTAGAAGTAATAGTTCGCGAGACAACTTCATGAAGACACGATGATGGAGATCATGATGATAGAGATCATGGTGTCGTGACGGTGACAGTGATGATCATGGTGCCCCGAAGATGGAGATCAAAGGAGAAAGATGATATTGGCCATATCATGTCACTATATTGATTGCATGTGATGTTTATCATGTTTTACATCTTATTTGCTTAGAACGACAGTAGCTTAAATAAGATGATCTCTCACTACAATTTCAGGAAATGTGTTCCCCCTAACTATGCACCATTGCTAAGGATCGTTGTTCCGAAGCACCACATGATGATCGAGTGTGATAGGTTCCAACGTTCGCACACAACTGGTGTAAGCCAGATTTACACACGCAATACACTTAGGTTGACTTGACGAGCCTAGCATGTACAGACATGGCCTCGAAACACGGGAGACCGAAAGGTCAAACATGATCCGTATAGAAGATATGATCAACATGGAGATGTTCACCATGGATGACTAGTCTGTCTCACGTGATGATCGGACATGGGCTAGTTGACGTGGATCATGTATCACTTGGATGACTAGAGAGATGTATATCTAAGTGGGAGTTCGTTAAATAATTTGATTATGTGAACTTAATTATCTTGAACTTAGTCTAAAATTGTCTTTACAATCTATATTGTAGATCCAATGGCCAATGCTAATGTCACCCCCAACTTCAACACGTTCCTAGAGAAAACCAAGCTGAAAGACGATGGAAGCAATTATGTGGACTGGGTTCGTAGCTTGAGGATCATCCTCATAGATTCCAAGAGATTGTATGTCCTTGATGCACCGCTAGGTGATGCACCCGTTTTCCCAACAACTCAAGACGTTATGAACGCCTGGCAGTCACGCTATGATGATTACTCCCTGGTTCAGTGTGGCATGCTTTACAATTTATAACCGGGGCTCCAAAAGCGTTTTGAGCAACACTGAGCATATGAGATGTTCCAAGAGCTGAAATTGGTTTTCCAAGTTCATGCCCGGGTTGAGAGATATGATGTCTCCAACAAGTTCTTCAGCTGTATGATGGAGGAAAATAGTTCTGTCAGTGAGCACATACTCAAGATGTCTGGGTTGCACAACTGCTTGTCTTAGTTGGGAGTTAATCTTCTGGATGACTCGGTTATTGACAGAATCCTCCAGTCGCTCCCACCTAGCTACAAGAGCTTTGTGGTGAACTACAATATGCAGGGTATGGAGAAGTCCATTCCTGAGTTGTACTCGATGCTGAAATCAGTGGATGTCGAGATCAAAAAGGAGCATCAAGGGTTGATGGTGAATAAGACCACTAGTTTCAAGAAAGGCAAGGGTAAGAAGAACTTCAAGAAGGACGGCAAAGCAATTGCCGTGCCCGGTAAGCAAGTTGCCGGGAAGAAGAACAAGAATGGACCCAAGCCTGAGACTGAGTGCTTTTATTGCAAGGGTACCGATCACTGGAAGCGGAACTGCCCCAAGTACTTAGCTGATAAGAAGGCCGACAACGTTAAAGGTATATGTGATATACTTGTTATTGATGTGTACCTTACCAGCACCCTTAGTAGCTCATGTGTATTTGATACCGGTGCAGTTGCTCACATTTGTAACTCCAAGCAAGAGCTGCGGAATAAGCAGAGACTAGCACACGACGAGGTGACGATGCGCGTCGGGAATGGTTCCAAGGTCGATGTGATCGCCGTCAGCATGCTACCTCTACATCTACCTTCGGAATTAGTTTTAAGCCTCAATAATTGTTATTTAGTACCAGCTTTGAGCATGAACATTGTATCTGGATCTCGTTGATGCGAGATGGCTACTCATTTAAATCTGAGAATAATGGTTGTTCTATTTATACGAGAGAAATATTTTATGGTCAAGCCCTGCTGGTCAATGGTTTATTTTGTATGAATCTCGAATGTGATGTTACACATGTTCATAGTGTGAGTGCCAAAAAGTGTAAGGTTGATAACAATAGTCCCACTTACATGTGGCACTGCCGCCTTGGTCATATTGGTGTCAAATTCATGAAGAAACTCCATAGTGATGGACTTTTGAAGTCTCTTGATTTTGAATCATTTGACACGTGCGAACCATGCCTCATGGGCAAGATGACCAAGACTCCGTTCTTCAGAACAATGGAGCGAGCAACTGACTTGTTAGAGATAATACATACCGATGTATGCGGTCCAATGAGCATTGAGGCTCACGGTAGCTACCGTTATGTTCTCACCCTCACTGATGACTTAAGCAGATATGGGTATGTATACTAATGAAACACAAGGCTGAAACCTTTGAAAAGTTCAAGGAATTTCAGAGTGAGGTAGAGAATCAACATGACAGGAAAATGTAGTGCCTACGATCTGATCGTGGCGGAGAATATTTAAGTCACGAGTTTGGCAGGCACCTAAGGAAATGTAGAATTGTTTCACAACTCACGCCGCCTGGCACACCTCAACGAAATGGTGTGTCTGAACGTCGTAATCGCACTCTATTGGATATGGTGTGATCTATGATGTCTCTTACCGACTTACCACTATCATTTTGGGGATATGCATTAGAGACTGCCGCATTCACTTTAAATAGGGCTCCGTCTAAATCTGTTGAGACGACACCGTATGAATTATGGTTTGGAAAGAAACCTAAGCTGTCGTTTCTGAAAGTTTAGGGATGCGATGCTTATGTGAAGAAACTTCAACCTGAAAAGCTTGAACCCAAAGCGGAAAAATGTGTCTTCATATGATACCCCAAAGAAACTGTTGGGTATACCTTCTACCTCAGATCCGAAGGCAAAGTCTTTGTTGCAGAGAATGGATCCTTTCTAGAAAAAGAGTTTCACTCGAAAGAAGTAAATGGGAGGAAAATAGAACTTTATGAGGTAATTGTACCTCCACTCAAACCAAAGAGTAGCGCAACACAGGAAGTTGTTTCTGTGGAGCCTGCACCGGCTGGAGAGGAAGTTAATGATGACGATCATGAAACTTCAGATCAAGTTGCTATTCTAAGGTCCACTAGGACACGTTCCACACCAGAGTGGTATGACAACCCTGTCCTGGAGATCATGTTGTTGGGCAACGGTGAACCTTCGAACTATGAAGAAGCAATGGCGGGCCCAAATTCCAACAAATGGCTAGAAGCCATGAAATCCGAGATAGGATACATGTATGAGAACAAAGTATGGACTTTGGTGGACTTGCCTGATGATAAGCGAGCCATAGAAAATAAATGGATCTTTAAGAAGAAGACTGGCGTAGATGGTAATGTGACCGTCTATAAGGCTCGGCTTGTCGCTAAGAGTTATCGACAAGTTCAAGGAGTTGACTACGATCAGACTTTCTCACCCGTAGCGATGCTAAAGTCCGTCCGAATCATGTTAGCAATTGCCGCATTTTATGATTATGAGATCTGGCAAATGAACGTAAAAACAACATTCCTTAATGGTTTCCTTAAGGAAGAATTGTATATGATACAGGCAGAAGGTTTTGTTGATCCTAAAGATGCTAACAAGGTATGCAAGCTCCAACAGTCCATCTATGGGCTGGTGCAAGCATCTCGGAGTTGGAACATTCGCTTTAATGAGGTGATTAAAGCGTTTGGGTTTATACAGGTTTATGGAGAACCCTGTATTTACAAGAAAGTGAGTGGGAGCTCTGTAGCATTTCTCATATTATATGTGGACGACATATTGTTGATGGGAAATGATATAGAACTTTTGGAAAGCATAAAGGCCTACTTGAATAAGTGTTTTTCAATGAAGGACCTTGGAGAAGCTGCTTACATATTAGGCATCAAGATCTATAGAGATAGATCGAAACGCCTCATAGGTCTTTCACAAAGCACATACCTTGACAAGATATTGAAGAAGTTCAATATGGATCAGTCCAAGAAGGGGTTCTTGCCTGTGGTACAGGGTGTGAGATTGAGTACGACTCAATGCCCGACCACAGTAGAGGATAGAGAAAAGGTGAGTGTCATCCCCTATGCTTCAGCCATAGGCTCTATTATGTATGCCATGTTGTGTACCAAACCTGATTTGAACCTTGCCATAAGTTTGGTAGGAAGGTACCAAAGTGATCCCGGAGCGGAACACTGGACAGCGGTCAAGAATAACCTGAAGTACCTGAAAAGGACCAAGGACATGTTTCTCGTTTATGGAGGTGTCGAAGAGCTCGTCGTAAAGGGTTACGTCGATGCTAGCTTTGACACAGATCCAGATGACTCCAAGTCACAAACCAGATACATGTATATTTTGAACGGAGGGGCAGTCAGCTAGTGCAGCAACAAGCAAAGCGTCATGGCAGCATCTACATGTGAAGCGGAGTACATAGCTACTTTGGAAGCAGCAAAGGAAGGAGTCTGGATGAAGGAGTTCATCATCGACCGAGGAGTGATTCCAGATGCGTCGGGCCCGATGACTCTATTCTGTGACAACACTGGAGCTATTGCCCTTGCCAAGGAACCCAGTTTCACAAAAAGACAAGACACATCAAGCGCCACTTCAACTCCATTCGAGATTACATTCAGGAAGGAGATATAGATATTTGTAAAGTACATACGGATCCGAATGTCGTAGATCCATTGACTAAACCTCTCTCACGAGCAAAACATGATCAACACCAGAACTCTATGGGTGTTTGATACATCACAATGTAACTAGATTATTGACTCTAGTGCAAGTGGGAGCCTGTTGGAAATATGCCCTAGAGGCAATAATAGAATGGTTATTATTGTATTTCCTTGTTCATGATAATTGTCTATTGTTCATGCTATAATTGTATTAACCAGAAACCATAATGCATGTGTGAATACATAGACCACAACATGTCCCTAGTGAGCCTCTAGTTGTCTAGCTCGTTGATCAATAGATGGTTGCGGTTTCATGACCATGGACATTGTATGTCATTGATAATGGGATCACATCATTAGGAGAATGATGTGATGGACAAGACCCAATCCTAAGCTAAGCACAAGATCGTGTAGTTCGTCTGCTAAAGCTTTTCTAATGTCAAGTATCGTTTCCTTAGACCATGAGATTGTGCAACTCTCAGATATTGTAGGAATACTTTGGGTGTGCCAAACGTCACAACATAACTAGGTGGCTATAAAGGTATACTACGGGTATCCCCGAAAGTAACTGTTGGGTTGGCACGGATCGAGACTGGGATTTGTCATTCCGGGTGACGGAGAGGTATCTCTGGGCCCACTCGGTAAGACATCATCATAATGAGCTCAATGTGACTAAGAAGTTAGACACAGTGTCATGGTTTTATCACGGCAGATGTCTGGGTGAACGGACTTAGATTCAAGGCCATCGCTAACGGGGTGGACTCAAAGGGGTTAGTCGGGACGAAAGACACGGATTTACCCAGGTTCAGCCCCTCAAGTCGAGGTAATAGCCTACGTCCTGCTTGTGCTTGTATTGCTTGTGTATCGATTACAAGGAGCTAGAAACTTGACCTAGTTCTCGATCACCTCTCCTCTAAGTCGCCCCGGGTCTGCCTTTATATAAGAGGTCAGGACCATCGGGTCGTTACAATTGCTAACCGAGTCTCCCTCTATCTTCTTGTCCAAGCTCTCTATGAGTCGGCTTGCATGCCCGGGTCTTCTCCGTCCGGGCCATTCGTACGGCCCACACCTTGAGCCGCCTATCTTCCCGGGCCACCAGTCTTATGGCTCACCTTTGGGCCGGCTCACGAGCCAACACCATGACCCGGAGCCTCCAGGGCGGGTCATATCGTGGGGTCATATCCCGAACATTAGGCCCCAGGTTGAATTGAGCTTGCTCACTTCATCCTTCTCTTTCGTTTTTTGGCAAGTCGCCCGGAAATGACCCGGCGTGACATCATGAGATCTGCTGACGTACCACCGAATCTTGCATTAACTGTCATCTCGAGAATCGAGGCGTCTGACTCGGTCAAACGGTGTCATCGCCTAGATTTTCGTGCCTCCCTTAACCCCTTTTTAAATATGACCCGTGCAGGTCGGAGTTTTCCATCCCACCGCTCGTGCCTCTTCTTCTACTTACTGTCGCCGCCGCTCCAGCATCCTCGTTGTCCGGCACCGTCTTTGCCCCTGCACCGACCGGGCCGCTGTATCACCCTGATACGGACCAGATTTCTTCCGCCGCCGCCGCAACATCTCTGGTGAGTTCCCCTTTTTCTTTAGATCGCTCGCCGCCATAGTAGGGTTCTGCCGTAGCAGGGCTCCGGCACCGCCACCACGAGTATGTCCCGACGCCGTTGTTTACTTTTAGATCGCGCTCTCATCCCGACGCCGCACGCGGGCCGGCCACGCGTAATGCGTGGATCGCGATAGCCCCGCTCCATTTTCTTTCTTTCTGCTGTTCATCGCTAGGTCTGGATTTAAATCCTTTTTCACCGCTTTTGTAGATCCGTAGCCATAGTGATAGTTTGCGGAATCTGTTTTTAGGACTTAGCCGATTTTTCAATCTTCCTTCCTTCTGTTGAGTCGCTAATCTTCTCCGGCTCTCATCAATCGGGTCTTTCCACTTTATCTGTAGAGCCCTTAAACCTTTAAGCCGTCAAAAATATTTGCTTTTTGCTTTTACTCATCGCGCCTTTTATCTTGCACAACACTTAAGCCGCCAATATGTCTCGCGCGTCCAACTCATGCAACTGGGTTGGTTCTTGCGTTACGGAGGAGTACTTAGCACGCTACATTGAATCGGGTGCTCTTCCTTCCAAAGAGGTTCTCCATTGGCGGGTTCCTGGCAACAAGACCGGGCCTTCTCCCCAAAAAGGAGAAATAGTAGTCTTTGCTGATCACATCGAGCGAGGGTTCGTGCCGCCTGGCTCTAGGTTTTTCCGGGACATCCTTCATTTTTATAAGCTGCATCCTCAAGACTTGGCACCCAACTCTGTTTCCAACATCTGCAACTTCCAAGTTCTCTGCGAAGCTTACCTGCTAAGTAAGCCATTTGTGGGGTTCTTTCGAGAATTCTTCTATGCCAACCGCCAAACTGAAATGAAGGGTGGCCCGAGTCTGGAGCTGGGCGGCATTTCTATTCAACACCACCGAGACATCATCTTTCCTGCTACTCCAATGCCGAGTCACCCAAAATATTGGAATAAGACATGGTTCTATTGCCCAGAGACCTCTCTTGAGAAAGAGCACTCATTGGGGGGTTACCGCCCCTCCCAGCTTAGGACAGATACAGAGCTTCTCGACCGGCTCTCAGCCTCGGAGCGTGCCAGATATGAGCCGTTCCATGCCAAGATCAAAGCGCTCTTGGCCAACGGCTTAATAGGATTGGATTTGATCCGCTGCTGGATTTCCTGGCGGATCATGCCTTTAAGCCGCAGAGGTGGGCTTATGTGCGAGTATGAAGGAAAATATGACAGCTCATTGTGCTTCAGCGAATCAACACTGTTAGAGGATGATATTACCACTACCATCCGGAGCCTTGTCCACGAGGCCTCTGGCTCATGCAGTGCCATTGGCCTGGCGCCTTTCTGCGTCAATAATCTGGCTCCCGATGTAAGTTAATCTCTTCCCATCCGTCTCTTAGACGTCGTTTGTACTTTGTTGATTTGGTATTCACTCTCCGGGTCATTCCTATAGGCCGACTCAGACTTCTGGAAGAAGCAATATGTTTCCCCTTCGAAGAAATCCAGGAAGAAGGTCGCGACTAAGATGGCTAAAAAAGATGCCCCGCAAGATAATTTGCTTGACCCGCCACCATCATCCAGCTCAGAGGTAAAATTTTAACTGCTTTGTTTGATCTTTTACCTTCCTGCTTTATTAATGCTTGTTTTACTTGCAGGATGAAGTGGAAACCAGCCGTGCCAATGCTCCTGAGGTAAATTACGTTTCTTCCGGCTCAGAATGTTTCGTCCCCCGAAAGCCGCGGCCGGTTATCAGAAAAGTTCCTATTTCTCACCCTCTTGCTTATCTGGCTCCCGATTTTCTCTTAAAAAAGCAACAACAAGTCGAGCGTCGACATACTCAAAGCACCGACTCTATTGAGCTCATGTCCGGGCTACCAAACTCTCCGGCTCCAAAGAAATGCCCTGCCGAGGTTTAAGTCTCTTCTTTTCCTTTGACTTTCCTTTGTAAACTTGATACTTTATTCACCTTTCTATTTTATTATTTTTAGAAATCTCCTTCCTCCGGCGACTCTTCGGCGTCAATTCTACCACCGCCCAAGATCAGTCCGCTGTAAGCATTCCTTACTATGATATCTGGATATCCAGCTATTAATATGATAGCAACATCTTCAACTGCTGATCCTTCTATTTTGCAGTGCTCAAGCTAAACGTCGCAAGACCAACAAGCCCTCCTCCGGCCCAGTTATCCAAGAGCCGAAGCCCGAACAACCGGAGGAGGTTGAAGCAGAAGAAAATCCACCAGCTGCCTCCACATAGCCGACTGCTGTTGATACCATGTGTTGACCAAACATACAGAGCCAACTGAAGCCTCGAAGAAGCTGAACTTTGACTCTTCATGCGAGAAGATGACAGTCGAAGAGCACCACGCCGGGTATATAAACCGGGTTACCACCAGCCGGGATCTGGAACTTTGGTTGGTCTCTTCAATGAAGACAAAATATGAGGTACCTTTCCTTCTTACCATATCCTTACTTAGCCCCCAAGAGCCGGTTTAACGTACTCAATCGTTGAGCCGGGTATTTCTGTGACCTCTGTAGATATTGTCATGCCAAATTCCCTTAGAATTGCTTTAGCTTAGTACTGTAGATAAAGTGAACCGCCAATCGTAGCCCCCAAGGGCCGTCTCAGATTATATTTGAGTCAGGTCTTTAATGTAGATAGCTTGAAGATCTAATCGTAGCCCCCAAGGGCTGGCTCAAACTTGATCAAGTTGAGTCGGTGCTTCCATTATTAGTACATTGAAGAGCCATAGTGTAGCCCCCAAGTTCCGGATTAGCTTTGAAGGAGATGAACCGGAACTGCATTGCATACTGAAAGATCAAATATACATTAGCCCCCAAGTGTCAAATATATTGCTGGCAATCTGTTTGAGACTTGCATAAATTTGCTTTTAACACTCGTCCTGTATCTTGGCGACTTATCCTGTATTTTGATGTATTATATGAAGCTTTAAATGAAACCGGGTCTCAGTTGACGGATCTGAAGGCCAACCTGGCGGCTCAGCAAGAAGCCCGAAGCATTGCTGACGAAAAGTGTCGGCTTCTCTCTCAGGAGCTGGCCAATGCCACTGCTGATCTTACCTCTTTGAAAGAGACGGCAGAATCTGAAAAGGCCGCTCTGACCAAACGGGCGGACGCCGCCGACCAGCGGCTTATAGCTGTGGCGGAGGAACTCCAAGGCCTGAAGCGGCACATAGCAATTGCACAAAGGTATACATAAGAGCGGAGGCCCCTGTCTTTGTGGGGATGCTAGCTTTTACTCTTGTAAGTATGATATATACAATGATAGTAGCTTTCAATGCCTGCTAAGTAAAGTATGGTCGCAAATGTGCGATATTCCATGGCCGCAGTGTCTCTTGACCCGCGGCTTCCGACTCATCTCGGATATCAATGAGGTAATATGACCCATTGTTAAGGTTTCTGCTAATCACAAAAGGCCCCTCACATGGTGGAGATAACTTATGCATTCCAGATTGGTCTTGAATCAGCCGGAGCACCAGGTCACCCTCCTGGAACGTCCGGGTCTTCACCCTGCGGCTATGATAGCGTCGCAGGTCTTGTTGATAAATTGCCGACCTGGCTACTGCTAACTCTCGTGCTTCATCCAAGGCGTCCAATGCATCTTGGCATGCTACCTCATTGTCCGTCTCAACATAAGCCGCCACCCTTGGTGCGTCGTGCCGGATATCGCTGGGTAGAACCGCCTCAACACCATACACCATGAAGAAAGGCATGAAACCTGTAGATCTGTTAGGGGTAGTTCTAATGCTCCATAAGACGGAAGGCAACTCCTCAACCCAACATCCGGGTGTCTGTTTCAAAGGAACCATGAGCCGTGGTTTGACTCCTCTTAAGATTTCCTGATTGGCTCGCTCCGCCTAACCATTAGACCGTGGATGTGCCACGGCTAAAACATCAAGCCAGATATGCTCCTTCTCACAGAACGTTTTACTAGCTCCTTTGGATAGATTTGCTCCATTATCCGTAATGATACTGTGTGGGTAACCAAAGCGATAAATCAGCTTCTTAATAAATTGAACTGCTGTAGCTGCGTCACATTTACCGACCGGCTCTGCCTCTACCCACTTAGTAAATTTATCAATTGCCACCAGAAGGTGTGTTTTCTTATCCTTGGATCTCTTGAAGGGTCCTACCATATCAAGCCCCCAGACCGCCACCGGCCAAGTGATTGGTATCATCCTCAACTCTTGAGCCGGAACGTGAGCACGCCGGCCAAACTTCTGACAGCCGTCACACTTAAGGAACTAAGTCTTCTGCATCCTTGTGAGCCGTCAACCAGTAAAACCCATGTCGAAAATCCTTGGCCACTAAAGATTTTGACCCGGCGTGATGTCCACAGTCACCAGCATGAATTTCACTCAAGATCTACCGGCCCTCCTCCAGTGAGACGCAGCGCTGAAAGACACCCGTCACACTACACTTATGTAACTCACCATTGATAATCGTCATAGACTTAGAATGCCGAGTGATCTTTCTGGCCAGATCCTCCTCCTAAGGTGACTCGCCACATGTCAGATACGCCAAATAAGGAATAGTCCAGTCTGGGGTAACATGTAGAGCCGCCACCAATTCCGCTTCCGAGTCAGGAATAGCCAGATCCTCCTCAAAGGGTATCTTGATAGTCGGATGATGCAATACATCCAGAAAAACATTAGGTGGTACCGGCTTTCGTTGAGAGCCTAACCGTGACAAAGCATCAGTCGCCTCATTCCTGCGACGATCAATGTGATCCACCTAGTACCCCTTGAAGTGACCGGCAATGATATCAACCGCTTGTCGATAAGCCGCCATCCGCAGATCCTTGGAGTCCTAAGTACCTGAAACTTGCTGAGCCACCAGATTTGAGTCGCCTAAACATCTGACCCGGCTTAAATTCATCTCTTTAGCGACTCTGAGACCATGGAGCAGTGCTTCATACTCAGCTGCATTATTAGTACAAGGGAACATTAATCGGAGCACATAACAAAACTTGTCACCCTTGGGGGAGGTGACAACAACTCCTGCATCGGACCCCTCTAGCTGCTTGGACCCATCAAAGTGTATAGTCCAATACGTGTTAGCCGGCTTCTCTTCGGGGGCTTGACATTCGGTCCAATCATTTATGAAATCCACCAAAACCTGAGACTTAATTGCTGTACGAGGAACATAGTTGATGTTAAGAGGACCCATCTCTAAGGCCCACTTCGCAATCCTCCCTGTAGCTTCTCTATTTTGAATGATATCTCCCAACGGGGCGGAACTGACCACCGTTATCTGGTGCCCCCAAAAGTAATGTTTTAACTTGCGGTTGGCCATGAAAACTCCGTATACTAACTTCTGCCAATGCAGATACCTCTGCTTAGACTCTACCAAAACATCACTAATGTAATAAACCGGCCTTTGCACAGGATACTCCTTCCCTGCCTCCTTGCGCTCAACCACAATTGCTACACTGACCGCTCTGCTGCTAGCCGCCACATAAAGGAGTAATGGCTCTTTCTCAACCGGAGCAGCTAACACTGGCGGCTCAGTCAACTGTTTTTTAAGAGCTTCAAGTGCTTCGGCCGCTGCTGTGCTCCACTTAAACTTGTCTGTCTTTTTCATCATATGGTATAAGGGAATGGCTTTCTCCCCAAGCCGACTTGTGAAGCGGCTCAATGCAGCAATCCGTCCTACAAGGCGTTGAACGTCATTAATGCACGTTGGCTCCCCTAAAGAAGTGATAGCCTTAATCTTATCCGGGTTAGCCTCGATGCCCCCCTCAGAGACCAAGAAACCCAAAAGCTTTCCTGCTGGAACACCAAAGACACACTTCTTCGGGTTAAGCATCATCTTGTAGACCCGGAGATTGTCAACGGTTTCTTTAAAATCCTCTAGGAGAGTTTCCTTCTTTCTGGATTTAACCACGATGTCGTCTATGTAAGCATGAACATTTCGGCCAATCTGACTGTGGAGGCAGTTCTGCACACATCGTTGGTAAGTCGACTGGGCAATCTTGAGCCCGAAAGGCATGGAGACGTAACAGAATGCCCCAAAAGGTGTAATAAACGCCGTCTTCTCCTGATCTTTCATTGCCATCTTAATCTGATGATATCCTGAATATGCATCCAGGAAGCATAAACTTTCACATCCGGCTATAGCATCAATAATTTGATCGATACGAGGGAGTGCAAAAGGGTCAGCCGGGCAAGCCTTGTTAAGGTCCATGTAATCTATACACATACGCCACGTGCCGTTCTTTTTTAGCACTAGCACCGGGGTAGCCAACCACTCCGGGTGAAAAACTTCCACTATAAAGCCTGCGGCCAAGAACCGGGCAACTTCCTCCCCAATAGCTTTACGTCTCTCTTCGTTGAACCGTCATAGAAACTGTTTGGTCGGCTTAAACTTTGGATCCACATTAAGATTGTGCTCAGCGAACTCTCTCGGTACACCTGGCATGTCAGAAGGCTTCCATGCAAAGATGTCCCGATTCTCACGGATGAATTTGATGAGCGTGCTTTCCTATTTGGGATCCATGTGAGCCCCAATGATGAACTGCTTGGATGAGTCACCCGGATTGAAATCTACTGCCTTGGTATCATCCGCTGAAAACTTGAGTGGCGGCTCAACTTCTGTCGTAGGCTTCTTCAGCAGGGTCATATACTCCGGTTCAACGTTCTCCTTGTAGAATTTCAGCTCCTCCTGAGCACAACTAGACTCTGCACACGCCGCATCTCCTTCGTCACACTCGAGAGCCGTTTTCCTATTACCGTGAACGGTAATTGTACCATTTAAGCCGGGCATTTTGAGTTGCAAATAAACATAGCAAGGCCTAGCCATAAATTTGGCAGCCGGCCTCCCAAATAGTGCATTATAGGGACTTTTGATTTTGACCACCTCAAACCACAAGGACTCCACTCTATAATTATACTCATCGCCAAAAGGTACTTCCAATGAAATCTGGCCCACCGGGTATGCTGATTTCCCTGGGACCACACCGTGAAAAATGATGGAGGAAGGTCTAAGGTCTTTGTCAAGCAACTTCATCCGCCGGAAAGTGTCATAATAGAGGATGTTGATGCTGCTACCTCCGTCCATAAGCACTTTATTCACCGTATATCCATTCACCTGAGGGGCCACAACTAGAGCCAGCCGGCCCGAGTAATCTACCCGTGGCGGGTGATCCTCCCGGCTCCACATTATGTTATACTCAGACCACGGTAAATATCGTGGGAGAGCCGGAGCAACCGCATTAACTGCTCGCCTCCACAACTTCTCGTCTCGTTTACTGTGACCGGTCGTGAATACATGATACTGTCCAGAACTGAGCTGCTTCGGGTTACTCTGAAACCCGGACTGATTGCGCTGTTGCTGATTGTTGTTATTGCTGTTGTTGCCAGGATGCTGTTGGTGCCCCCCTTAGTTATTCTGACCCGGATGCCCGTTTCCTGAACCGCCGGCGTCGAATCCAGCCCCTAATCCGTCGTGCCCTGAGCCGCCAAGCGGGCCGCCGCCCTGATTATTACGCAGTTGGGAATGCTGGTTTTTGAATCTATGCATAATAAAACAATCACCCCACGCATGCAGCGCCGGCTTATCAGGCGTGCTGTGCTCCAGACAAGGCTTCCTAAGCGCTTCTTCTAAATTAAAAGGGCCTCTGTTCCTTTGATGAAACGGCCTGAATTTTCCATTCCCCTTGGGATGGTTCTGTCCTGTGTTGGTATTTGCCACTAGCTCTGACCCGCTATCAGCGCTCTTCCGCTTATTCTGATTCCTTGTTCACAAAACCTTTTCCTTGATTGTTTTTCTTCCCTTGATTGGCTTTCTCATCATCCGAGCCTGGATCCTTGGTGTTATCTGAGTCGACATGCTTTGTCAAGGCCATAATGAGCTCTCCCATTTCCTGACACGTGCGCTTGAGCCGGCCGAGCTTCTGTTTCAATGGAACAAAATGACAGTTCTTTTCTAAAATAAGCACTGCTTGATCCGCCGTGATCTGCTCTGAAGAGTGAATAATGGTCGACACCCACCGGACCCAATGATGGGCCAACTCACTTTACTGTTGAACACAATGGTCCAAGTCGACAATGGTCATAGGCTGCTTACAGGTCCCCTGGAAATTCTTAGTAAACTTCGCTCTCAGCTCCGCCCATGAGCTTATCGTGTTAGGTGACAGACCTTTCAGCCATGTACGAGCCGGACCCTCAAGCATCATGATGAAATACTTTGCGCATACTGCCTCACTGACATCCAACATCTCCATGGCCAGCTCATAACTTTCAACCCACGCCTCAGGGGGTAGATCAGCTGTGTAATTCGGAACCTTTCGAGGCCCCTTGAAATCTTTTGGTAGTCGTTTACTTCTCAGAGCCGGAGTTAAACATGGCACCCCTATGGCTCTGGTACTAACTACTCCCATTGAGACGAAAAGCGCCGGCTCTGGACGGGTTGCCGCTATCTCCGCCTCTCACTTGTCTCTCGCCTGGTCCGCGAGGGCTTGTGCATCTAGAGCTGCCCGCTCGTCCTCCGGAGGTCCACGACGTGGATGACTGCTGGAACATGCCAGCGACTCGTAGCGCCAGCTGAAACTTCGACTGGGGAGGGGGGTGGAGTGAACCCGGCTCCAGCTATGAGCATACCTCTCTTGCTGGGCCATGGCCATCTGTAAATATCCAATGTTGTTTCGCACATCCTCCGCAAAGGGTGCTTCATCTGGGATGGGAATCGTCTCAAGCCGGGCGACTGCTGCCACCATGTTCTCGGCTGGGTTAGAGTAATGACCCGCCGGTGTTGGAAAAGCCCTAGGTGAGATTTCGTTATGCTGGGGTGGATCAATCGCCGGGCGTTCCATCGGGCGGCTTTCCGGCGCGCCCGTGACCCGCCCCGCACCGGGGGTGTTAAAAAGGTTCCTCGCTTCGTAACATTCTGGTAGACGGGATTGATGCCTCCTCCGATGCACCATGGCCGCTGACCTTTTGCTCTAGCTCCAGACGGAAAGCATCGACCTTGATACGCTCCGCTTCCTCCTCCATCCGGGTCTTCAGCTTGGCCATCCTTTGCCATTCCTCTGCCATCCGGCCCTTGATCCATGCCACCTCTAAATTCCTGGCTGCTTGATTATCCGGTGTTACTTCTGTGGCCATGAGAGCTGTAAGATCGTCCATCAATTCCACTAGAACCTGAGCCGGTGGCAGCAGGCTATCACCCGCTGCGGCGGTTCCCGTAGCTGCGTCACCGGCGGCTGAAGCCGATCCTGCCATGAACACCGCCGCTTGAACCGGTGGTCTTAGATGATCCGACTCAAAGCCCTCTACCTCAGAATAGGTGTCATAGTATCCCCCAAGGCCACCGTTACTAAGCCGATACACTAATTCTGTCTCCCCACTGGAGGACTTATCTTCCAAGCAAACGAGAGTTCCCTGTGACCCGGACGCTTCCAGGTCCATGCCTTGAGTGAAGCCCACGAGAACATGCTTTTGACCTGGGTGGGCACATGCAGGCCGCATAACACCCGTACATTGGAGACGTTGAGTCGGCTCGACGATGTTGGTGCAGATGTCCGGCCCGGGTGTATATCCACCGACCTTTCCGATGAAAACCAGGATGCCGCCGAACGGAACCCGAAATCCATACTCCACAGAACCAGCATCAAGCCCCCAGCCGGCATTGTCGATGTAGAGCCGACCGCGACGACTCTTGCTCATCCTTCCAACCAGGTATCCTTCGAGCCCTGGGAGAGAGCCCTTTGAGAACTCAACACCACCAAGCGCTATCCCCATGGTGGGCGCCAACTGTCGTGGTTTTATCACGGCAGATGTCCGGGTGAACGGACTTAGATTCGAGGCCATCGCTAACGGGGTGGACTCAAAGGGGTTAGTCGGGACGAAAGACACGGATTTACCCAGGTTCGGCCCCTCAAGTCGAGGTAATAGCCTATGTCCTGCTTGTGCTTGTATTGCTTGTGTATAGATTACAAGGAGCTAGAAACTTGACCTAGTTCTCGATCACCTCTCCTCTAAGTTGCCCCGAGTCTGCCTTTATATAAGAGGTCAGGACCACCGGGTCGTTACAATTGCTAACCGAGTCTCCCTCTATCTTCTTGTCCAAGCTGTCTATGAGTCGGCTTGCACGCCCGGATCTTCTCCGTTCGGGCCGTTTGTACGGCCCACACCTTGAGCCGCCTATCTTCCTGGGCCACCAGTCTTATGGCTCACCTTCGGGCCGGCTCACGAGCCAGCAACATGACCCGGAGCCTCCAGGGCGGGTCATATCATGGGGTCATATCCCCAACACACGGGATGATGTATTACAGAACGAGTAAAGAGACTTGCCGGTAATGAGATTGAACAAGGTATAGGGATACCGACGATCGAATCTCGGGCAAGTATCATACCGGTTGACAAAGGGAATTGTATACGGGATTGATTGAATCCCCGACATCGTGGTTCATCCGATGAGATCATCGTGGAGCATGTGGGAGCCAACATGGGTATCCAGATCGTGCTGTTGGTTATTGACCGGAGAGGTCTCGGTCATGTCTACATGCCTCCCGAACCCGTAGGGTCTACACACTTAAGGTACGATGACGCTAGCGTTATAGGGAAATAGTGTATGTGCTTACCAAAGGTTGTTCGGTGTCCCGGATGAGATCCCGGACATCACGAGGAGTTCTAGAATGGTCCGGAGGTATAAATTCATATATAGGAAGTGAGTTTTTGGTCACCGGAAGTGTTTCGGGGATCATTGGTAACGTACCGGGACCACCAGAAGGGTTTCGGGGGTCCATCGTGTGGGGCCACTAGCACGAGAGGGCTGCGCGGGCCGAAGGTGGGAGGGAACCAGCCCCTAGGTGGGCTGTTGTGCCTCCACCTAGCCCAAGGCGCAGCAAAGGAGAGAGAGAGAGAGGGGGGCAAACCCTAGAACCACTGTTAGATGGTTCAGCTCGTGTATGGATGAATCGCTCGACTCCTTCTAGCATCCACTGCTCGGAGGATCTTGCTCGAGTGTTCATCAAGACGTTTGAGGGCATGTGCAAGTGCCCTGTTGGTTTGATTGATTTGCAACATTGTGTTCAAAAGCCCAACAAGACTTTGAGAGATTACAGTTAGTGCTGGTCCACTCTACATCTTACAGTGGAGAATGTTTCTGAGCATTAGGTTGTTTGCGCTTTCAATGCTGGAGTGAAATACAGAGAGCTCTATCTGAAGTTTGGGCGAACGGGTGATATTTCGCTGAGTAAAATGATGGAAATCGCCACTCGGTATGCCAATGGGGAAGAGGAAGACCGCCTCTGTAGCAGTAAAGGAAAAGCAGTCGGCAATGATGCCGACGGCAATTCCAATCGGAAGCAGAAGCGGAAGGCTGATGGCCCTGTTCAGGCAGAGGCAGCCACCCTGCTGGAACAAGGAAAAAACAAGGGGAAGTCCAAAGGACAGTTTGCCCCCAACAAAGGAAAGAACCAGTCTGTAACTGACGTTATGGATTTACCATGTGCAATCCACACGAGGAAAGACAAAGAAGGCAATTTGATATTACCCAAACATACCACTCGACAGTGCCGCCTGTTGATCCAACAGTTAAAGGGGGCCCCGTCGAGTGAGAAAAACCTTGAAAAGGATGATGATGAAGACAAAGAAACATTTCCTGATGTCACCGCCACCCTATTGATTTTTGCTGATGTTGAGAGCAAGAGTTGATTGAATGTAATCAATAGAGAAGTTAACATGGCTGTTCCCACAACTCCCACGTACCTCAGGTGGTCTTAGACTGCCATCATGTTTGATTAGTCGGATCACCTGCCTCATGTTGCCACCCCTGGTCAGCAGGCTTTGGTGATAGATCCTGTTGTGGGCGGTGCTCGACTTCGCAAAGTCCTTATGGATGGTGGAAGTGGTCTGAACATTCTATATGTAGATACCCTCAAGGGAATGGGCATTCCGATGTATCGACTCAGTAAAAGCAATATGCAGTTCCATGGAGTCATCCCGGGGAAGAAGGCCAAATCACTCGGCCAAATCGCATTGGATGTTACATTCGGCGATGACAAGCATTTTCGCAAGGAGAAATTGGCGTTTGAAGTCGTGGACTTCCAAAGCGCGTACCATGCCATTCTTGGTCGACCAGCTTATGCACGTTTCATGGCCCGTCCATGTTATGTGTATCTCAAACTGAAGATGTCTGGCCCCAAGGGTGTGATCACAGTCACTGGCAATCGACAGAGGGCTGAAGAGTGCCTCTAGCAGGGCTCCAAAATTGCCGATCATCAGATGGCTATGGTCGAGCTAGAAGAGTACAAGAAGAGTGCCGACCCTGCTGATTTGCTGTGTGCTAAGAAGCCTGCTTCTGAGTTAGCTTTTCAGTCGGAAGGGGGAGTGAAAAAGGTGCACATTCACCCGATAGATTTAGATGCTGCCCCTACCAACATATCGTCAACACTCGACAGCAAATAGGAACCGAGCTAATCCAGTTCCCCTGTGAGAACTGGAACATCTTCGCATGGAAGTCTACTGACATGCCACGGGTTCCAGGGAGCTGGCTGAGCACCGTTTGAGAGTTTATCCAAAGGCTAAACCGGTGAAGGAGCATCTGCGCCGGTCGGTAGCGGAGAAGTGTGAAGCAATCGGCAAAGAAGTGGCTTGTCTCTTGCCGGCCAAGTTCATTCGGGAGATTTACCACTCCGAGTGGCTCTCAATTGTTGTCATGGTCCCCCAAAAGGACAAGTCACTCCGCATGTGTATCAACTTCAAGCATATCAATTGGGTTTGCCCAAAAGATCATTTCCCGCTCCCCCGCATCGGTCGAATTGTCGACTTGACGGTGGGGTGTGAGCGTTTATCGTTTCTACATTTATGCTCGGTTACCATCAGATTCGTCTATTTGGTCCGGATGAAATAAAAACAGCCTTCATCACCCCATTTGGGTGTTTTTGCTATATCACTATGCCATTTGGTTTGAAGAATGCTGGCGCTACTTTCATGCTCATGGTTCAGAAGTGTTTACTCGACCAGATTCCTCGGAACGTCGAAGCGTACATGGATGATATTGTTGTCAAGTCCCGCAAAGGTTCCGACCTGCTGGCTGACTTGGCTGAGACTTTCGCCAATCTGAGGAGGTATGATATCAAGCTGAATTCAGCAAAGTGTGCTTTCGGTGTCCTTGGCGGCACGTTACTCGGTTTTCTCGTTTCCGAACGAGGGATTGACATCAATCTTGAGAAAATCAGTGCCATGACCCGAATGAAAAGTCCCGTGCGAGTGCACGATGTTTAGAAGCTCACAGGATGTTTGGCAGCATTGAGTCGATTCATTTCTCGTCTCGGTGAGAAGGTATTGCCTCTATACCGACTGATGAAGAAGTCTGACATGTTCGAGTGCACTCCCGAAGCTGAAGCAACTTTTGTCGAGATCAAAGCCGTGCTTTCCACCCAGCCAGTGCTTGCTACTCCGCGCAACAAAGAGCCTTTGCTCCTGTACATTGCGGCCACTAATCAGGTCATTATTAAAGTTTTGACTGTCGAGCGGGAAGAGGAAGGCAAGGCTTACAAGGTCCAATGTCCAGTCTACTACATTTCTGAAGTGTTGACTCCATTGAAGCAGAGGTACTCGCATTACCATAAGTTTGTCTATGGCATATACCTGTCAGCAAAGAAGGTGCACACTATTTTCAAGACCACTCAATTTCAGTTGTCAGTGATGCTCCATTATTTGAGATCCTTAACAATCAAGATGCGACTGGTCGAGTGGCTAAATGGGTGATTGAACTCCTATACTTTGACATCAAGTTTGAAGCCAAGAAAGCGATCAAGTCTCAGGCACTTGTTGATTTCATGGACGAGTGGTTTCAATAGCAGCAGCCAGTCCATATTCACTCGACACACTGGACCATGTTCTTTGATGGCTCTAAAATATTGAATGGGTCTGGTGCTGGCGTTGTTTTTGTGTCCCCAAAAGGCGACAAACTCAGTTATGTCTTGCAGATTCACTTCGATTCCTCCAATAATGAAGCAGAGTAAGAACCACTTTTATATGAGTGAAGAATCAAGTGGTTGAGATTCCTCCAACAATGAAGCACTTTTATGTGAGATTCACTTCGATTCCTCCAACAATGAGGCAAAGTTTGAAGGTTTGGAACTCCATCATGTTCCCCAAGTGAAGAATCAAGCAACTGATGAGCTGGCAAAGATTGGATCCACTCGACGACCTGTCCCTAGCAATGTGTTCTTGGAGCACCTTCACACTACTTCAGTGTAGGAGGATCCCTTCACCGAAGAGCCCATGCAAGCTATGAGCTCCTCTGATCCGACTGAAGTTGAGGTCCCTGCTATTATTGATTATGTCATGGAGGTTTGGTTCATCATTCCCGACTGGACAGTACCTTATATTGTGTATATTATGAGGCAAGAACTTCCTGAGGATGAGACTGAAGCCTGGCAGATAGTACGCAGATCCAAGGCTTTTACTGTGAAGACAATCAACTCTATAGAGAAAGTGTAACTGGTGTGGCGTGATGATGCATTTCCCCTGAAGAAGGTCGAATGATCCTAGAGGAAATTCACTCCGGAACTTGTGGTCACCATGCGTCCTCTCGGTCTATTGTTGCTAAAGCATATCGAGCCGGTCATTTCTGGCCGTGTGCCAATGAGATGGCCAAGGATATTGTGGATCATTGTGAAGGGTCTCAGTTCTATGCAAACTTGTCTTAGAAACCTGCGTCTGCCCTGAAGACCACCCCCTTGCTTGGCCGTTCGCTATGTGGGGTCTAGATATGGTTGGTCCCTTTCGGACTGGACAGAGTGGATTTACACATGTCCTTGTTGCAGTCGACAAGTTTACGAAGTGGATTGAAGCCAAGCCAATAAAGAAATTGAATCTCGTACTACAGTCAAATTCATGAGAGAGATAATCTACCAGTATGGAGTTCCCCACAGCATCATCACAGATAATGGCTCAAACCTCGACTCGGAAGAGTACAGACACTTCTGCTTCTCCGAAGGCACTCGGGTGGATTACGCCTCCGTTGCACAACCCCAAACCAATGGTCAAGCTGAGCAAGCCAATGGTCTCATCTTGCAAGGTCTGAAGCCTCGTCTCGTGCAAGATCTAGAACATGCCGCTGGAGCTTGGGTATCTGAGTCACCTTCTTTTTTATGGGGCTTGAGAACTACTCCAACTCGGTCGACTGGACGAACTCCCTTTTTCCTGGTCTACGGAGCCGAAGCCGTCTTGCCGAGTGACTTGTTTCATAATTCTCCCAGAGTGAATCTGTATTCTGAAGCTAAAGCTGAACAAGCAAGACAGGATGGCGTAGATCTCCTAGAATAGGAACGAGAGATGGCTTTGATTTGGACGGCTGCATACCAGCAAGATTTGAGACGCTTCCATGCGAAGCATGTGAGCAGTCGGTCATTTCATGAGGGTGACTTGGTGCTCCGAGTGGATCAACAGCGACCTCACAAGCTCGCTCTGGCGTGGGAGGGTCCTTTCGTCATCACCAAGGTGTTAAACAAAGGAGCCTATCACCTCTACAACCTTAAGAAGAAGATTGACAAGCCACGAGCTTGGAATGCAAACCTGCTTCGGCATTTCTACGCCTAAAAACAGGGTTGTGTTGATGTAATAAAAGTATTCCAAACTATGTCGTTTATGCGAATATGACTTCTACAGTCTTTTGTCGATTCCGGTCATGCAAATTCACGCTTGGGAACACTCCGAGTGTTGAGCAATCCTCGCACTCGGGGGCTTAGCTGTAAACATGTTTTCGCCTAAGTTAAAAACCCTGCCGAGTGAATAGCATTCCATTCACTCGGTGACTTAGCTATGAATCAGTCTTCGTCTAAGTTCAAAACTCTTCGAGTATTTAGCAATCCTCACACTCGAGGGCTTAGCTACGAATCAGTCTTTGTCTAAGTTCAAAACTCTCTGAGTGTTGAGTGATCCTTGCACTTGGGGGCTTAGCTACGAACATGTTTTCGCCTAAGTTAAAAACTGTGCCGATTGTATAGCAGTCCATTCACTCAGTGACTTAGCTACGAATCAGTCTTCGTCTAAGTTCAAAACTCTTCGAGTGTTGATCAATCCTCACACTCGGGGGCTTAGCTACGAATTAGTCTTCGTCTAAGTTCAAAACTCTCTCAATGTTGAGTGATCCTCGCACTCGGGGGCTTAGCGGCAAACATGTTTTCGCCTAAGTTAAAAACATTACCGAGTGTATAGCAGTCCATTCACTTGGTGACTTAGCTACGAATCAGTCTTCATCTAAGTTCAAAAATCTCTGAGTGTTGAGCAATCCTCACACTCGGGGGCTTAGCTGCGTATCAGTCTTCGTCTAAGTTCAAAACTCTCCAAGTGTTGAGCAATCCTCACACTCGGGGGCTTAGTTACGGATCAGTCTTCGTATAAGTTCAAAACTCTCCGAGTGTTGAGCGGTCCCCGCACTCGGGGGCTTATCTCCGAACATGTTTTCGTCTAAGTTAAAAACCCTGCCGAGTGGATAGCCGTCCATTCACTTAGTGACTTAGCTATGAATCAGTCTCCATCTAAGTTCAAAACTCTTCGAGTGTTGAGCAATCCTCGCACTCGGGGACTTAGCTGCGAACATGCTTTCGCCTAAGTTAAAAATTCCGCCGAGTGGATAGTATTCCATTCGCTCGCTGACTTAGCTACGAATTAATCTTCGTCTAAATTCAAAATTTCTTTGAGTGTTGGGCAGCCCTCACACTCAGGGTCTTAGCTACGAACCAACTTTCGCCTAAGTTAAAAACAAAATCAGTCGAGCAAGACATTGAAAACAAAATACGAATAAATTCAAAGGTTTCAACGCAAATAAAGGTTTCGCGCATAAGCAGATGTGCTCAGGCTTAAATCCTGAATGAAGTTTTACGAACGATATAATTTCACTCGGCATGCCAAGGCAAATAAAGTTTTTCTGCGGATGAAGCTTTTAAGCTCCCGACGGACTTGCTGGCTCGACGAAGGTGTCGAAGTCGACCCCGTCTGTGATCTAAGTGGATGCCTCGATGAAGGTCTCCATAAAGTCTTCAAATTGAAGCTGCCTTGCAATGGACTTTGACAAGGGAGAGTGCCACATCGGCTCCACAATGAGCAGCTGACTTCTTCCAAGCTTGCACTCGACCGGGGATGTCATTGAGACGAGCCATCATGGACGCAAGATTAGTTTGGGGGGTGTCTTCAGCCCACAGTTCCTTGTCAATCTTTTCCAGCGCGGCCTTCAGTTGAAGGATATATGCTTGAACACCCCGGAGTTGAACATTCAGTCGGAACATGTTCATGGCCACGACATCTCCAACATGCGACTTGGTGGGATCCAGATTGGGCACGATTTCTTCGGTCTCTTTTTTGAAGTCTTGGCAGAATTCTACACGGAAGAAGAAACGGAGGGATGGTTATGTAACAGCTTACGGGAGTTAAGAAAGTTCACTCGACAAGGAAAGTTACCGTCGAGCATGATGAACATCTTGTTCGCAAAATCTCCCAAGTGCTTCTCCAGACCATTACACATTTTAGACAATGCTTCTGTTTTCTTGTTCCACTCGACACGTTCCTGCTTTCGTTTGGAGTTTTCTTTCTCAAGTTTCTTTGCTGCAGCAAGTTTCTTCTCGGCAGCTTCAGTCTTCTCCCTCGCCACCTTTTGGGCCTCGGCGAGCGCCTTGTGCTTATCCTCCAACACTTTCTTTATGTATCTAAAGAAATAGCATTGTTGAGTCATGCTTGGAGTTGATGGTTCTCATCTCGCACGTCTGTTCGAGTGGATCACTCAGTTCAAGGGATGGAAGGAAAAATAATAGTACATTCAGTCGACAAGAGTTACCTCTCAGGGTCCTCACCTCAGTCTGCTCATGTTCCAGGTTGTTCTTCAAGACTCCCACATCCAATTGGAGCTGAATTTTCTCCTTCTCCAGATCCTTGTATTGAGTGCCAAGTTCACAAGCCCTCTGAAATCAAAAAAATAGCAGTTCAGTCGATGTGTAATTTTCTCCACTTCTGAGTGGAAAGGGACAATAATGGTCGACTAGATTGTGGCCCGCCGCCCCGCCTAACACCCTTCAGCAGTGTCATATCATGGTTGATGGAAACAAGGTCCGCACTGACAAGACCTACCCAGCTGGTTTCATGAATACGTCTAGCCTTATGCAGCATCGTATCATGGTTGATGGAAACAAGGACTCGGAGGCCAAGTTTTTAAGACTACTGCTCATCGTCATCGACAAACAGTCTCGGGGACTACACCCAGTGGGTGCACTCAGCGTGCCCCCACTAGATTGGAAACAACTCGACCAGGCCAGACCTGTGGAAGTTAAACTTGTCTCTATCAGACCCCTGTCGAGGCAAGCACTCGACAGTGGTCTCGGGGACTACACCAAGTGGGTGCACTCAGCGTACCACCACTAGACTGCTACTACTCGATCTGTCGAGTGATGAGAAGACAAAAACAACAACAAACAAAGTGCACAAGCATGAAGTTAATGTCTTTGTCGGACCCGTACCAGAGGAAGCTCTCGATAGAGGTCTAGGGGACTACACCCATGTTGGGAGACGTAGTAGTAAATCAAAAAAATCTATGTGTCACCAAGATCTATCTATGGAGAAACAACAACGAGTAAGGGGATAGTGCATCTTCATACCTTTGAAGATCGCAAAGCGGAAGCATTACTAGAATGCGGTTGATGGAGTCGTACTCGCAGCGATTCAGATCGCGGTGGAATCCGATCTTAGCGCCTAACAACGGTGCCTCCGCGTTCAACACACGTGCAGCCTGGTGACGTCTCCTATGCCTTGATCCATCTTGGAGGAAGGAGACGTTGAGGGAGAGCTCCGGTAGCATGACGACATGGTGACAGTGGAGTTGCGTGGTACTCCGGAAGGGCTTCGCCAAGCGCTATGGAGAACGAGGAAGAGGAAGGGTAGGGCTGCGCCGAGAGAGGAAGAAACTTGTGTTCTTGGCAGCCCCAAACCCCCCACTATTTATAGGAGGAGGAGGAGGGATGGCACAGCCCTAGGGTTCCCACCCTAGGAGTTGGCGGCAGCCCAGATGGCATCTGGTGCGGTGGCCAGGAGAGGGAGTGGGAGGGGCGGCGCCCTAGGTGGGCCTAGGGCCCATCTGCCTCTAGGGTTTGCCTCCCTCCCACCTATGCTGCGCCTTGGGCCCTTGTGGGGGGCTGGTTCCCTCCCACTTGTGGCCCATGCAGCCCTCCGGTGTCTGTGGCCCCACTTGGTGGACCCCCGGAACCCTTCCGGTGGTCCCGATACCGGTGATGCCCGAAACACTTCTGGTGACCAAAACCTCACTTCCTATATATGAACCTTTACCTCCAGACCATTCTGAAGCTGCTCGTGACGTCCAGGATGTCATCTGGGACTCTGAACAACCTTAGGTAACCACGTACACTATTTCCCTATAACCCTAGCGTCATCAAACCTTAAGTGTGTAGAACCTACGGGTTCGGGAGGCACGTAGACATGACCGAGACACCTCTCCGGTAAATAACCAATAGCGGGATCTGGATACCCATGTTGGCTCCCACATGCTCCACGATGATCTCATCAGATGAACCACGATGTCGGGGAATCAATGTCGTATACAATTCCCTTTGTCTACCGGTATGATACTTGCCCGAGATTCGATCGTCGGTATCCCTATACCTTGTTCAATCTCATTACCGGAAAGTCTCTTTACTCATTCCATAACACGTCATCCCGTGGCTAACACCTTAGTCACATTGATCTCATTATGATGACGACATTATGACGACGTCTTACCGAGTGGGCCCAGAGATACCTCTCCGTCACACGGAGTGACAAATCCCAGTCTCGATTCGTGCCAACCCAAAAACACTTTCGGAGATACCCGTGTAGTACCTTTATAGCCACCCAGTTACGTTGTGACTTTGGCACACCCAAAGTATTCCTACGGTATCCGTGAGTTGCACAATCTCATGGTCTAAGGAAACGATACTTGACATTAGAAAAGCTTTAGCATACGAACTACACGATCTTGTGCTATGCTTAGGATTGGGTCTTGTCCATTACATCATTCTCCTAATGATGTGATCCCGTTATCAATGACATCCAATGTCCATGGTCATGAAACTATGACCATCTATTGATCAACGAGCTAGCCAACTAGAGGCTCACTAGGGACATGTTGTGGTCTATGTATTCACACAGGTATTACGGTTTCCGGTTAACACAATTATACCATGAACAATAGAAAATTGTCATGAACAAGGAAATACAATAATAACCATTTTATTAATGCCTCTAGGGCATATTTCCAACAGTCTCCCAATTGTACAAGAGTCAATAATCTAGTTACATTGTGATGAATCGAACACCCATAGAGTTCTGGTGTTGACCATGTTTCGCTCGTGAGAGAGGTTTAGTCAATGGATCCGTGACATTCAGATCCGTATGTACTTTACAAATATCTATATCTCCTTCCTGAATGTAATCATGAATGGAGTTGAAGCGGCGTTTGATATGTCTTGTCTTCTTGTGAAACCTGGACTCCTTTGCAAGGGCAATAGCTCTAGTGTTGTCATAGAATAGAGTCACCGGGCCCCACGCATTGGGGATCACTCCTAGGTCGGTGATGAACTCCTTCATCCAGACTCCTTCCTTTGTTGCTTCCGAAGTAGCTATGTACTCCGCTTCACATGTAGATGGCGCCACGACGCTTTGCTTGCTGCTGCACCAGCTGACTGTCCCTCCGTTCAAAATATACACGTATCCGGTTTGTGACTCCGAGTCATCCGGATCTATGTCGAAGCTAGCATCTATGTAACCATTTACAACGAGCTCTTCGGCACCTCCATATACGAGAAACATGTCCTTGGTCCTTTTCAGGTACTTCAGGATATTCTTGACCGCTGTCTAGTGTTCCGCTCTGAGATCACTTTGGTACCTCCCTACCATACTTATGGCAAGTTTCACATCAGGTCTGGTACACAACATGGCATACATAATAGAGCCTATGGCTGAATTATAGGGGATGACACTCATCTCTTCTCTATTCTTTGTCGTGGTCGGGCATTGAGTCGTAATAAATCTCACACCTAGTAACACAAGCAAGAACCCCTTCTTGGACTGATCCATATTGAACTTCTTCAATATCTTGTCAAGGTATGTGCTCTGTGAAAGACCTATGAGGCGTCTCGATCTATCTCTATAAATCTTGATGCCTAATATATAAGAGCTTCTGCAAGGTCCTTCATTGAAAAACACGTATTCAAGTAGGCCTCTATGCTTTCCCAAAGTTCTATATTATTCCCATCAGCAATATGTCATCCACATATAATATGAGAAATGCTACAGAGCTCCCACTCACTTTCTTGTAAATACAGGGTTCTCCATAAACATGTATAAACCCAAATGCTTTAATCACCTCATTAAAGCGAATGTTCCAACTCAGAGATGCTTGCACCAACCCATAGATGGATTGCTGGAGCTTGCATACCTTGTTAGCATATTTAGGATCACCAAAACCTTCCGGCTGTATCATATACAACTCTTCCTTAAGGAAGCCATTAAGGAATGCCGTTTTGACATCCGTTTGCCAGAACTCGTAATCATAAAATGCGGCAATTGCTAACATGATTCGGACGGACTTCAGCATTGCTACGGGTGAGAAAGTCTCATCGTAGTCAACTCCTTGAACTTGTGGATAACCCTTAGCGACAAGCCGAGCCTTATAGACGGTCGCATTACCATCCACGTCAGTCTTCTTCCTAAAGATCCATTTATTTTCTATGGCTCGCTTATCATGGGGCACGTACACCAAAGTCTATACTTTGTTCTCATACATGAATCCTATCTTGGATTTCCTGGCTTCAAGCCATTTGTTGGAATCCAGTCCTGCCATCACTTCTTCATAGTTCGAAGGTTCACCATTGTCCAACAACATGATCTCCAGGACAGGGTTGCCATACCACTCTTGTGCGGAACGTGTACTAGTGGACCTTCGGATGGCAACTTGATCTGAAGTTTCATGATCATCATCATTTACTTCCTCTCCAGTCGGTACAGGCTCCACAGAAACAACTTCCTGTGCTGCGCTACTCTCCGATTCGAGTGGAGGTACAATTACCTCATCAGTTTCTATTTTCCTCCCACTTACTTCTTTCGAGAGAAATTCTTTCTCTAGAAAGGATCCATTCTTGGCAACAAAGACTTTGCCTTCGGATCTGAGGTAGAAGGTATACCCAATAGTTTCTTTGGGGTATCCTATGAACATACACTTTTCCTCTTTGGGTTCGACCTTCTTAGGTTGAAGTTTCTTCACATAAGCATCACATCCCCAAACTTTCAGAAATGACAGCTTAGGTTTCTTTCCAAACCATAATTCATACGGTGTCATCTCAACGGATTTAGACGGTTCCCTATTTAAAGTGACTGCGGCAGTATCTAATGCATATCCCCAAAATGATAGTGGTAAGTCGGTAAGAGACATCATAGATCGCACCACATCCAATAGACTGCGATTACGACGTTCAGACACACCATTTTGCTGAGGTGTGCCAGCCGACATGAGTTGTGAAACAATTCCACATTTCCTTAGGTGCGTTCCAAACTCATGACTTAAATATTCTTCGCCACGATTAGATCATAGGCGCTTTATTTTCCTTTCACATTGATTCTCTACCTCACTCTGAAATTCCTTGAACTTTTCAAAGGTTCCAGACTTGTGTTTCATTAAGTAGACATACCCATATCTACTCAAGTCATCAGTGAGGGTGAGAACATAACGGTAGCCACCGCGAGCCTCAACGCTCATTGGACTGCATACATCGGTATGTATTATCTCCAACAAGTCAGTTGCTCGCTCCATTGTTCCGGACAATGGAGTCCTGGTCATCTTGCCCATGAGGCATGCTTCGCACGTGTCAAATGATTCAAAATCAAGAGACTCTAAAAGTCCATCAGCATAGAGTTTCTTCATGCGTTTGACACCAATATGACCAAGGCGGCTGTGCCACATGTAAGTGGGACTATCGTTATCAATCTTACATCTTTTGGTACTCACACTATGGACATGTGTAACATCATGTTTGAGATTCATCAAAAACAAACCATTGACCAGCGAGGCATGACCATAAAACATTTCTCTCATATAAATAGAACAACCATTATTCTCAGATTTAAATGAGTAGCCATCTCGCATCAAATGAGATCCAGATACAATGTTCATGCTCAAAGCTGGTACTAAATAACAATTATTGAGGTTTAAAACTAATATTGAAGGTAGATGTAGAGGTAGTGTGCCGATGGCAATCACATCAACCATGGAACCATTCCCGCCATGCATCGTCACCTCGTCCTTTGCCAGCCTCCGCTTATTCCACAACTCCTGCTTGGAGTTACAAATGTGAGCAACTGCACCGGTATCAAATACCTGGGAGCTACTACGAGCACTGGTAAGGTGCACATCAATAACAAGTATATCACATATACCTTTAACATTGACGGCCTTCGTATCCGCTAAGTACCTAGGGCAGTTCCGCTTCCAGTGACCGGTACCCTTGCAATAAGAGCACTTAGTCTCAGGCTTGGATCCATTCTTGTTCTTCTTCACGGCAACTTGCTTACCGGGCGCGGCAACTGCTTTGCCGTCCTTCTTGAAGTTCTTCTTACCCTTGCCTTTCTTGAAACTAGTGGTCTTATTCACCATCAACACTTGATGCTCCTTTTTGATCTCAACCTCTGCTGATTTTAGCATTGAGTACAACTCGGGAATGGACTTCTCCATACCCTGCATGTTGTAGTTCATCACAAAGCTCTTGTAGCTAGGTGGAAGCGACTGGAGGATTCTGTCAATGACCGAGTCATCTGGAAGATTAACTCCTAGATGAGTCAAGCGATTGTGCAACCCAGACATTTTGAGTATGTGCTCACTGACAGAACCATTTTCCTCCATCTTACAACTGAAGAACTTGTCAGAGACATCATATCTCTCGACCTGGGCATGAGCTTGGAAAACCAGTTTCAGCTCTTGGAACATCTCATATGCTCCGTGTTGCTCAAAACGCTTTTGGAGCCCCAGTTTTAAACTGTAAAGCATGCCGCACTAAATTAGGGAGTAATCATCACAGCGTGACTGCCAAGTGTTCATAATGTCTTGATCCGCTGGGAAAATGGGTGTGTCACCTAGCATTGCATCAAGGACATATAATCTTTTGGAACCTATCAGGATGATCCTCAAGCCACGGACCCAGTCTGCATAATTGCTTCCATCATCTTTCAGCTTGGTTTTCTCTAGGAATGCGTTGAAGTTGAGGGTGACATTAGCGTTGGCCATTGGATCTACAATATAGATTGTAAAGACAATTTTAGACTAAGTTCATGATAATTGAGTTCACATAATCAAATTATTTAATGAACACCCACTTAGATGGACATCTCTCTAGTCATCCAAGTGACACATGATCCACGTCAACTAGCCCATGACCGATCATCACGTGAGACAGACTAGTCATCCATGGTGAACATCTCCATGTTGATCGTATCATCTATACGACTCATGTTCGACCTTTTGGTCTTCCGTGTTCCGAGGAAATGTCTGTACATGCTAGGCTCGTCAAGTCAACCTAAGTGTATTGCGTGTGTAAATCTGGCTTACACCCGTTGTATGCGAACGTTAGAACCTTGTAACACAGGCAAGAACCCCTTCTTGGACTGATCCATTTTGAACTTCTTCAAAACTTTATCAAGGTATGTGCTCTGTGAAAGTTCTATTAAGCGTCTTGATCTATCTCTATAGATCTTAATGCCCAATATGAAAGCAGCTTCTCCTAGATCCTTCATTGAAAAACTCTTGTTCAAATATTCCTTCACGCTTTCCAGCATTTCTATATTATTTCCAATCAGAATATGTCATCCACATATAATATTAGAAACTCTATAGAGATCCCACTCACTTTCTTGTAAATACAAGCTTCTCCTTAAACTTGTATAAACTCAAACGCTTTGATCACCTCATCAAAGCGCTTATTCCAACTCCGAGATGCTTGCACCAGCCCATAAATGGACCGCTGGAGTTTGCAAACTTTGTCAGCATTCTCTGGATCGACAAAACCTTCTGGTTGCATCATATACAACTCTTCCTCAAGGAAACCGTCGAGGAATGTTGTTTTGACATCCATCTGCCAAATTTCATAATCGAAATAAGCAGCTATTGCCAACATGATTCTGACAGACTTAAGCATCACTACGGGTGAGAAGGTCTCATCGTAGTCAAGTCCTTGAACTTGTGAAAAACCCTTTGCCACAAGTTGAGTTTTATAGACAATGACATTACCGTCCGCATTCGTCCTCTTCTTAAAGATCCATTTGTTCTGAATGGCCTTTCGCCCTTCGGGTAATACTTCCAAAGTCCATACTTTGTTTTCATACATGGATCCCGTCTCGGATTTGATGGCCTCTTACCATTTCTCGGAATCCGGGCCCATCACCGCTCCTCCAAAGCTTGTAGGTTCATTGTTGTCCAACAACATGACCTCCAAGACAGGGTTGCCGTACCACTCAGGAGTAGTACGCGCCCTTGTCGACCTATGAGGTTCAATAGTAGCTTGATCCGAAGCTTCATGATCATCATCATTAACTTCCTCTTCTACTGTCGTAGGTACCAAAGAAACATTTTTCTGTGCCGCGCTACTTTCTGGTTGAAGTAAAGGTTCAATAACCTCATCAAGCTCTATTTTCCTCCCACTCAATTCTTTCGAGAGAAACTTCTTTCTCAAGAAATGTCCCGTTCTTAGTGAAAAACACTTTGCCTTCGGATCTGAGATAGAAGGTATACCCGACTGTCTCTTTTGGGTATCCTATGAAGATGCATTTCTCCGCTTCGGGTTCTAGCTTTTTAGGCCGAAGCTTTTTGACATAAGCATCACATCCCCAAACTTTAAGAAATGACAACTTTGGCCTCTTGCCAAACCATAGTTCATATGGCATCGCCTCAATGGATTTTGATGGTGCCCTATTTAAAGTGAATGCGGCTGTCTCTAATGCATAACACCAAAACGATAGTGGCAAATCAGCAAGAGACATCATAGAACGCACCATATCTAATAAGGTTCGATTACGACATTCGGACACACCATTACGCTGTGGTGTTCCAGGCGGTGTCAACTGCGAAACAATTCCACATTGTCTTAAGTGACTGCCAAACTCATAACTCAGATATTCACCTCCTCGATCAGATCGCGGGAATTTAATCTTCTTGTTACGATGATTCTCAACTTCACTCTAACATTGCTTGAACTTTTCAAACGTTTCAGACTTGTGTTTCATTAAGTAAATATACCAATATCTACTTAAGTCACCAGTGAAGGTGAGAAAATAACGATATCCACCACGTGTTGTAACATTCATTGGACCGCACACATCAGTATGTATGATTTTCAATAAGTCACTCGCCCGTTCCATTGTTCTAGAGAACAGCGTTTTAGTCATGTTTCCCATGAGGCATGGTTCCCATGTGTCAAGTGATTCAAAATCAAGTGACTCCAAAAGTCCATCAGCATGGAGCTTCCTCATGCGTTTTACACCAATATGACCTAAACGGCAGTGCACAAGAAAGTGGTACTATCATTATCAACTCGACATCTTTTGGCATCAATGTTATGAACATGTGTGTCATCACTATCAAGATTCAATATGAATAAACCCCTCATATTGGGTGCATGACCATAAAAGATATTACTCATATAAATAGAACAACCTCTATTCTCTGATTTAAATGAGTAACCACCTCGCAATAAACAAGATCCAGATATAATGTTCATGCTGAACGCAGTCACTAAATAACAATTATTCAGGTTCATCACTAATCACGATGGTAATCGAAGAGAGAGCGTGCCGTGGCGATCAGATCAACCTTGGAACCATTTCCCACGCGCATCATCACTTCATCCTTTGCCAGCCTTCGTCTATTCCGTAGTTCCTGTTTTGAGTTGCAATTGTGAGCAACCGAACCGGTATCAAATACCCACGCACTACAACGAGAGCTAGTAAGGTACACACCAATAACATGTATATCATATATACCTTGTTTGTCGTTGGCCGCCTTCTTGTCAGCAGTGACCAGTTCCCTTGCAATGAAAGCACTCAGTTTCTGGCTTAGGTCCATGCTTGGGCTTCTTTACACGAGTAGCAACTGCTTTGCCATCCTTCTTGGTTTTACCCTTCTTGCCCTTGCCTTGCCATTCTTCTTGAAACTAGTGGTTTTATTGACCATCAACACTTGATGTTCTTTCTGGATTTCAGACTCAGTGACGTTTAGCATCGCAAACAGCTCGGCGACTGACTTGTTCATCCCGTGCATGTTATAGTTCATCACAAAGCTCTTGTAACTAGGTGGCAATGATAGAAGAACTCTGTCGATGATCGCCTCTGGCGGAAGGGCAATTCCCAACTCTGCTAGACAATTTGAATACCCAAACATTCTGAGTATATGCTCACTGATTGACCCGTTCTCCTCCATTTTGCAAGCATAGAACTTATCAGATGTCTCATACCTCTCGATCCGGGCATTCTTCTGAAAGATAAACTTCAACTCCTGGAACATCTCATATGCTCCATGACGTTCAAAATGTCTTTGAAGTCCCAGTTCTAAGCCATACAATATTGCACACTAAACTATAGATTAATCTCCAGAACGTGCCTCCCAAGCATTCTTAACGTCTTCGGAGGACATGTCTTCTAGTTGGTCACCAAGTGGTGTATCAAGGACATATGATTTCTGGGAAGCCATGAGTATAATCCTCAGATTATGGGCCCAGTCAACAAATTTACTTCCATCATCTTTCAACTTAGCTTTCTCTAGGAACGCATTAAAATTCAGGGGTGCTACTGTGCGTGCCATTGATCTAGAACATAAATATGCGAAGGTTACTTAGACTATTGTTCAAGATAATGAGTTTAGTTAATCAAATTACTAAAGCTCCCACTCAAATTGACATCCCTCAGGTCATCTGAGTGTCACATGATCCAAATACACCAACTCAAGTCCGATCATCACGTGAGTTGAGGTGGTTTCAATGGTGAACATCATCATGTTGATCATATCTACTATGTGACTCATGTTTGACCTTTCGGTCTCTTGTGTTCCGAGGCCATGTATGTACATGCTAGGCTCGTCAAGTTTAACCTGAGTGTTCTGCATGTGCAACACTAGCTTGCACCCGTTGTATGTGAACGTAGAGTTTATCACAACCGATCATCACGTGGTGTCTCGTAATGACGAACTTTTGCAACGGTGCACACTCGGGGAGAACACAATTTATCTTGAAATTTAAGTGAGGGATCACCTTATAATGCTACCGTCATCCTAAGCACCGGCATGATCTCCATCGTCACTGGCACAACACCATGATCTCCATCATCTTGATCTCCATCAACGTGTCACCATCGGGGTTGTCGCGCACATCATGCTTCTACTAGTGTTGCTACCATTTAGCGATAAAGTAAAGAATTACATAGCGCGTAATGATTGACATGCAGGTCATACAATAATTAAAGACACCCCTATGGCTCCTGCCGGTTGTCGTACTCATTGACATGCAAGTCATGATATTCTATACATCACATGATCATCTCATACATCACATATATCACATCATGTAATTGGCCATATCACATCACAACATACCCTGCAAAAATAGGTTAGACGTCCTCTAATTGTTGTTGCATGTTTTACGTGGCTGCTACGGGTATCTAGTAAGAACAATTCTCACCTACGCATAAACCACAACGGTGATACATTAGTTGCTTTTCAACCTTCTCAAGGTCCGCCTTTGTCGAATCCGATCCAAGTAAAGTGAGAGAAACTGACACCCGCCAGCCATCTCTGCAACAAGTTGTAGTTGAGGGAACCGGTCTCTCATAAGCATACGAGTAATGTTGGTCCGGGTCGCTTCATCCCACAATACCGCTGAACCAAAACACGGCCAAGGGAGGAAGCAATCTAAGCATCAACGCCCACAAACTCTTTGTGTTCTACTCGAGATCTCATCTACACATAGACCTAGCTCTGATACCACTGTTGGGGAACGTTGCATGGGAAACAAAAAATTTCCTATGCACACGCAAGATCTATCCATGGTCATGACCATCTTAGAGAGGGAGAGTGGATCTACGTACCCTTGTAGATCACTAAGCGGGAAGCGTTAAGAAACGCGGTTGCTGTAGTTGAACGTCTTCGTGATCCAAATCGCCAAGCGTCCCGCGATCCAATCACGATATGTCCCGATCAAGCACCGAACGGACGACACCTCCGCGTTCAGCACACGTACAGCTTGATGACGATATCCACCTTCTTGATCTAGCAAGAGGGTGCAGAGCGCTAGAAAAGTTCTCTGGCAGTGTGAGGGCGCTCTGACGATGGTGGTGGAGCTATTCCGGCAGGGCTTCGCCTAAGCACTGCAGAAATCCGATCTTGAGGAGAAACTATGCACTAGAGGAATGGGTAGCACGTGGCTGAAAACCAAGTGCCAAAAACCCTAAAACCTCTAGTATATATAGGAGGAAGAGAGGAGGAGGCTTGGCCCTCAAGGGGCCAGCCCTTGGTTCAGCTGAATCAAGGAGGAGAGGAGGACTCCTCCTCCAATCCTAGTAGGACTAGGATTCCCCCTATTTTGCCTTTTTCCACCTTTTCTCTTTGGGGTTTCTCTCCCAGCCGCATGGGCCTTGTGTGGGACTTCCACCAGCCCACTAAGGGCTGGTATTCACTCTCCCACCGGCCATGTAGCCTCTTAGGTCGAAATACCCCTCCCGATGGTCTCCCGGTACACTACCGGCACTCCCGGTACACCCGATGAACCCGAAACTTTTCCAGCGACCAAAATAGGACTTCCTATATATCAAACTTTACCTCTGGACCATTCTGGAGCTCCTCATGACGTCTGGGATCTCATCCGAGACTCTTAAAAACCTTCGCTCACCACCATACATAACTCTATACTACCTAAACGTCACCGAACCTTAACTGTGCAGACCCTGCGGGTTCGAGAACTGTGTTGACATGACCGAGACACCTCTACGGTCAATAACCAATAGCGGGACTTGGATGCCCATATTGGTTCCTACGTATTCTATGAAGATCTTTATCAATCGAACCTCTATGTCAAGGATTCAGTTAATCCCCTATGATGTTCCCTTTGTTCTTCGGTATGTTACTTGCCCGATATTCGATCGTCGGTATCTCCATACCTAGTTCAACCTCGTTACCGGCAAGTCTCTTTACTTGTTACGTAATACAAGATCCCGTGACTAACACTTAGCCACATTGCTTGCAAGGCTTATTGTGATGTTGTATTACCAAGTGGGCCCTAAGATACCTCTCCGTCACACGGAGTAACAAATCCCAGTCTTGATCCATGCCAACTCAACAGACACGTTTGGAGACACCTGTAGAGCACCTTTATAGTCACCTAGTTACGTTGCGACGTTTGATACATACAAGGCACTCTTCCGGTGTTCGTGAGTTACATGATCTCATGGTCATAGCAACATATACTTGACATGCAGAAAACAGTAGCAATAAACTGACATGATCATATGCTACGTTTGTAGTTTGGGTCTTGTCCATCACATCATTCTCCTAATGATGTGATCCCATTATCAAATGGCATCACATATCAATGGATAGGAAACCTTGACCATCTTTGTTCAATGAGCTAGTTCAGTAGAGGCACACTAGGGACAAAGTGTTGTCTACTTATCCACACATGTAATGTGTTTCCAATCAATACAATTATAGCATGGACAATAAACAATTATCATGAACAAGGAAATATAATAATAAACACTTTATTTATTGCCTCTAGGGCATATTTCCAACACGCGGTTGGTGGAGTCGTACTCTCAGCGATTCAGATCGCGGTGGAATCGATCTAAGCGCCGAACAACGGCGCCTCCGCGTTGAACACACGTGCAGCCCGGTGACGTCTCCTACACCTTGATCCAGCAAGGAGGAAGGAGAGGTTGAGGGAGATCTCCAGCAGCACGATGGCATGGTGGTGGTGGAGCTGTGTGGTACTCCGGTAGGGCTTCGCCAAGCGCTACGGAGAACGAGGAAGAGGAAGGGTAGGGCTCTGCCGAGAGAGGAAGAAACTTGTGTTCTTGGCAGCCCCCAAACCCCCACTATTTATAGGAGGAGGAGGAGGGAGGGCACAACCCTAGGGTTCCCACCCTAGGAGCCGGCGGCAGCTTAGATGGCATCTGGTGCAGCAGCCAGGAGAGGGAGTGGGAGGGGCTGCGCCCTAGGTGGGCCTAGGGCCCATCTGCCCCTAGGGTTTGCCCCCTCCCACCTGTGTTGTGCCTTGGGACCTTTTAGGGGGCGCACCAGCCCACCTAGGGTCTGGTTCCCTCCCACTTGCGGCCCATGCAGCCCTCCGGTGTCTGTGGCCCCACTTGGTGGACCCTCGGAACCCTTCCGGTGGTCCCAATACATTACCGGTGATGCCCGGAACACTTCCGGTGACCAAAACCTCACTTCCTATATATGAATCTTTACCTCCAGACCATTCTGAAGCTAATCTTGACGTCCAGGATCTCATCTAGGACTCCGAACAACCTTCGGTAACCACGTACACTATTTCCCTATAACCCTAGCGTCATCGAACCTTAAGTCTGTGGACCCTACGGGTTCGGGAGGCACGTAGACATGACCAAGACACCTCTCCGGTCAATAACCAATAGCGAGATCTGGATACCCATGTAGGCTCCCACATGCTCCACAATGATCTCATCGGATAAACCACGATGTCGGGGATTCAATCAATCCCGTATACAATTCCCTTTGTCTACCGGTATGATACTTGCCCGAGATTCGATCGTCGGTATCCCTATGCCTTGTTCAATCTCGTTACCGACAAGTCTCTTTACTCATTCCATAACACATCATCCTGTGGCTAACTCCTTAGTCACATTGAGCTCATTATGATGATGTCTTACCGAGTGGGCCGAGAGATACCTCTCCATCACACGGAGTGACAAATCCCAATCTCGATTCGTGCCAACGCAACAAACACTTTTGGAGATACCCATAGTGTACCTTTTATACCCACCCAGTTATGTTGTGGCGTTTGGCACACTCAAAGTATTCCTATGGTATCTAGGAGTTGCACAATCTCATGGTCTAAGGAAACGATACTTGACATTAAAAAAGCTTTAGCAGACGAACTACACGATCTTGTGCTATGCTTAGGATTGGGTCTTGTCCATCACATCATTCTCCTAATGATGTGATCCCATTAGCAATGACATCCAATGTCCATGGTCATGAAACCATGACCATCTATTGATCAACGAGCTAGCCAACTAGAGGCTCACTAGGGACATGTTGTGGTCTATGTATTCACACATGTATTACAGTTTCCGATTAACACAATTATAGCATGAAAAATTGAAAATTATTGTGAACAAGGAAATACAATAATAACCATTTTATTATTGCCTCTGGGGCATATTTCCAACAACCTAGTGGGTGCACTCAGCATGCCCCCACTGGACCGGCTACCACTCGACCTATTGAGTGATGAGCAGACATTAGACCAGAAAACACTCGACCTGTCGAGTGACTTCCAAAGCAACTCTAAGACCCCTGCCGAGGCAAGCACTCGACAACGGTCTCGGGGACTACACCCGATGGGTGCACTCAGCGTGCCCCCACTGGATCAGGAAACATACGACTAGGACCCGATCTACTCGAGAGAAAAACAAGTAAAGTTTAGTTAAGAAGGTAAACATCCACTTCAGAAGAAACACCCAGTGGGTGTGCTGTCGAGAAAGATAGGAGGTCAAACAGAAATAAACTTAGAATGGCACTTACTCGAACATTGAGGCGGAGTGCTGAGCTAACGACATAGGCCGTCTTGCTGTTTTCATACGCTGCCTTGGTGCTCCGCATCATTTCTTTGGCTTGGATCATAGCCTCCTTGGCGGCCCCAGTCTGGTCCTCAGGGACGCGAAACAGAGGAAACACAGTCATCGTCGGAGGAGATGATGTCTGAGTTGGTGCAATCAAGGACACGTGAGGTTGGACAATTGGCGCATCAGCCACGATGGTTGAAGCAGCTGGTGGAGCACTCGACAAAGGAACCGCGACCTCGGCTCTCGCTCGGGACGAGTAGCCTATCCCCTGGGATGAGCAAGCAGTCAACCGTGGAGGCATGCATGCTGATGGGGTTCTTCGGGCGCGTACGCGCGAGGTGCCTAAGGTCACACCTTCACCTCCCATGCCCTGGGGAAATTCTTCATCATCCTCGAGCTGGATGATCTCTGCAAGCGTCAATCTACAACATTAGCTTATGCAATCGGCGAATCATTTTCAAGAATAATAGCTGAACGAAGGTTTGTTTACCTCACTGGGAAGTTGCTACATCGGCGGTATCCATGTCCATTTGGTCCTCTTCATCCCATGGAGGCGACGTCACTGAGGTAGCGGCACTGATAAGTCATGTTCCACTCGGTCAGCAGGAATTCAAAGTCACATTCGACAACGAAAGAAGAAAGTAAACACTTACGTTGAGACGACGGGCACGGTGATCTTCATGCAGGGAAAAGCCTTGCGAGATTTAGGCGCGTTCAGCTTGGGCTGCTTTGCGACCCATTCACTCGACTCAACAGTCGAGGACCGGTCCCGCTTTAGATTCTTCTCACTCGACGCCAAAACTGTCGAGGCAGTCACAGGGTCCTGGCGCAGCTTGGAGCGATGCTCCGTGTATCGGGGAGACTTGACTTCCTCCCCCTCCTCGTCGGTGTTTTCGTATTCTTCCTCGCTATCGTTGGTGTTGTCGGTGTCCATGCTGCCACCTTCGCTCTCGCCGCCGTCTTCAGGTTGATTCCCATTTGGCACGGGCAAGTGCATGTGCGTCCATTCCTACAAGGTTCAAACAATGAAGTTAGTCGACATATAAATCGATCACTCGACAAAGCAAGATGATGGTCGACAACTTTAAGCTTACCAGATTCTTCGGCGGGTTCTCAACGGAGTAAGGCTTGATCCTCTTCGCTCCCTGAGCATTGTCACAAGCATCGATGATGCTTCGGAGCCATTGATCGACAGTCTTCTATGATACTTTTTCTAGATGCATGCGAGTCGTGTGAGCGGGGCCTGAATAATGCCACATAGTGTGGTCCCTTGCCTGGAGCGGCTGGATTCGTCGACTGAGGAACGTCTCCAGGATATCCATTCCAGTCACTCCGCCATGGACAAAATCCATGACAACATTCACCGGGATTCCCACATGGATTTTCTCCCCATCCAAGACCTTTAAGGATTTAGGAATAGCAGGACGATCTAACGTGAAGGGGGAAAGACCAGTCGACATATTGGGAGACACTACATCCTTGCAGTAAAACCAAGTCGACTGCCAACCCCTAACAAACTCTGGGAAGGTCATGGTAGCTCTCTTATGGATTCCCAAGCCACCACATAGCTGGATGACATGGAATTTACCATCCTCAGGGTTGGCCTTTTTGACAGACTGAGATCTGACGGTAAAAATGTGTTTGACCAGACCCCAGTGGGGAGAACAACCAAGAAAGCACTCGCATAGGGTGATGAACGCAGAAGGATAGGAAATGGCATTCGGAGGAAAATGGTGAAGTTGGGCTCTAAAAAAGTTCAAAAATCCTCGGAAGAATGGACGGGGAGTCATGGAGAAACCTCTTTCGACGTGGGTGAGGAGGAGGACCCGCTCCCCCTCACACTCCTCCGGCTTGAGCTCCCCCTCCGAGAGCCGCCAAGAGCCATCCGCCACGAGTCCGTCGATGACGAGGTTCTCGACGTCCGCGAAAATGACCGTCGACGGGAGAAAATTCCCCTAGATCCACCCTGCCGGCGCGGTGAACCGCATGGTCGACGGCTTCTTGGCCTTGCCCTTCGTAGCACCCTTCTTGGCACGCTCCAGCTTCTCCATCCTCCCCTTTGTCATGGCGGCGGCGGCACTTTTTGGGGCAAAACTGAGAGGCGCGCTGGAAGCGGGAGAGGCGAAGGAAGGGAGGAGATTTGGGGAAATGTACGATGCTGACCATGGTGCAACGGATTTATACCCTGTCGAGTGTCTCACTGACTCGTGGGCCCGTGAGATCCCCACATATATCGACCGCAGATACCGCCCAATACGTGGCGAAATGCACGACACGAGAATCGAGGCGTCATGCTCCCATTTGCCCCAGTCGTTGCATCATCATCACAGGGGCGCGTGCTTCCCAAATTTCAAATCCTGCAAAATCCGGGCCTGGCAGAGCGACCCGTCGCATCTACAGATCCCTTCAGGACACTCGGAACAGAATTGACATTTAGAATCCACTCAGACATTTTCAAGACAGAATCGATCCGGGCGAATGATAAAGATTTCAATCGACGCAAATTTTGTTGAGGCCCCAAAGATCATTCGGAAGATTGGTGTCTTTTTCAAAACTGACATCGATTCCCCTTTTACCACTCGAACCCTGATCCATTTGGGGGCTAATGATGAGGATATGTTCCTAGGGGAGGGTCCTAGGCCTGACCCACATACCCCACCTAAGGGTAATATATTGCAGGACCTGAAGTTTCCATGGAGCTCAAGTCACTCGACAGTCAGTCCACTTGGTACCTTCTTCCTCCACTCGACAGTCACCTGTCACTCGGAAAGTCTCATTTCCAATCGACGCCAGAAGACCAGAAGCCTCTCCTGGGAGGCCAATAGGCAGGCATTAGGCCAATCGTCATTAATAGCAATTATGATGTACGCTATCAGTAACGCTCGTCTTTATACCCACGATCGGACCCTTGGATGCCTTGCACTTATGAGGGACAACATACTCTATATAAGCCGCCCCTGCCCTCTATCACAAGGGTTCACAACCTTTGTAATTCACACACTCCACACGACATAATCTCCTGAGCACTGAGACGTAGGGTTGTTACCTCCACGAGAGGGGCCTAAACTTATACATCCGTGTGTACACCCTCGCCATAGCTACGACTCTGCCCTCTCCTTTTGTACCCCTACCTTCTACTATCAGGCTCATTCCGACGACAGGAACCGCCATTAATTTGTTTAACATGGAAGATATTGATAGCTCTTGATCATAACATTGATAGGAAGGGTGTACCTCTTAAAATTATACTTATCTATTATTTAATCCTTGAGCTCTGGCACCTCTGCAAATCCCTGCTTCCCTCTACGAAGGGACAATCTATTTACTTTAATGTTGAGTCATCACCTTCTAAAATAAGTGCCCGATCTGAGAGCACTATTGTCGTCCTCATGCATTATGTATAGTGAATGTTGGATGCATCATGATTGGATCTTTTCTACCATGAATTACAATGTTTAGTCATTGCTTGAACTCTGGAGGTGCTCTGCATTTATGTTTTGCAGTCTCGGAAAGGGCTAGCGAGATACCACTATTGTCATATTATATCATGATTCTTTTGATAAATGTTTGCACTTGAGATATCTTATTATTGCTCGCTAGTTTCTTATGTCATTGATAAGAGTTATTATAATCTTTAAGAGTTATTGTTGACATGGTTAGTTATAATCTTTATTGAAAACCTGGGTGCTACTTAAGCATATGTATGTAAACAAGAACAACAGAGTTCGTAAAAGTTTTTCTTTCCCACTTTCAATTTGTCAACTGAATTGCTTGAGGACAAGCAAGGGTTTAAGCTTTGGGGAGTTGATACCTCTCCAGCGTATCTACTTTTCCTAACACTTTTGCTCTTGTTTTGGACTCTAATTTGCATGATTTGAATGAAACTAACCCGGGCTAATGTTGTTTTCAGGAGAACTACCATGGTGTTGTTTTTGTGCAGAAATAAAAGTTCTCGGAATGGAATGAAAATCTATGGAGATTTATTTTAGAATATATGCGGAATTATGGAGCCAGAAGCCATCTGAGAGGGGGGCCAGGGTGCCCACCCTCTGCCAGGGCGCGCGAGGCCCCCCTGGCGCGACCTGGTGGAGAGTGTCCACCTCGTGCCCCCTGACCCTAATTCCAACATTATAAATTCACAAATCTTCGGAAAAAAATCGGGGAGAAAGGATTATCATGTTTCATGATGCGGAGCCGCCGGCACCTCTCGTTCTTCATCGGGGCCAGATCTGGAGCCCGTTTGGGGCTCCGGAGAGGTGGGTCTTCGGTCTTTGTCATCATTAGCCCTTCTCCATCGCCAATTCCATGATGCTCCCCACCGGGAGTGAGTAATTCCTTTGTAGGCTTGTTGGTCGGTGATGAGTTGGATGAGATTCATCATGTAATCGAGTTAGTTTTGTTAGGGCTTGATCCCTAGTATCCACTATGTTCTGAGATTGATGTTGCTATGACTTTGTCGTGCTTAATTCTTGTTAATAGTGCCCGAGTGCCATGATTTCAGATCTGAACCATTTATGTTATCATCATTATATCTATGTTCTTGATCCGATCTTGCCTAGTCATATGGACCTATTACGTATTATGATCCGTCAAGGTGACAGAAATCGGGATACTTCATGGTGATGACCGTAGTTTGAGGAGTTCATGTATTCACTATGTGCTAATGCTTTGTTCCGGTTCTCTATTAAAAGGATGCCTTAATATCCCTTATTTTCCTTATGGACACCGCTCCCATAGGAGGCTAGGACAAAAGATGTCATGCAAGTTATTTTCCATAAGCACGTATGACTATATATGGAATACATGCCTACATTACATTGACGAACTGGAGCTAGTTCTGTGTCGCCCTAAGTTATGACCGTTATATGATGAATATCATCCAACGAATACACCGATCCAGTGCCTACGAGTTTTCCACTTATTGTTCTTGCTAAGTTACTATTATTGTTGCTACTGTTGCACTTGCTACAAAATTATTGTTGCTAATGTTACTGCTATTGTTACGGTTACCACTTCTATCGAACTATCATATTACTATGCTACTGATAACTTTACTGTAGATACTTATCTCCAGGTGTGGTTGAATTGACAACTCAACTGCTAATATTCTTAAATATTCTTTGGCTCCCCTTGTGTAAAATTTATAATTTTGGGTTGAATAATCTACCCATGAAAACTGTTGTGATCCCCTATACTTGTGGGTTATCAGATACTCCTTCCAAATCTTCTCCCAATACGCATTCCCTTTTGCTCGGTGCCGCATATTGGATCCATGTAGCGACCCGACCTGAAAGGTCGAATCTCCGGTGTTCCTGTACCATCCCAAGATCATGCTGGTACACACAAGGTACATCAATGTATATAACAAAGGGAAATCACACAGCATTAATTAATCAAAATTTCATATCGAGTCCTTTATTACAATAAATTGGCTGAAGGCCAACTCATGAGATAAACTAAACCAAAGACTTGCGGAAGCTCCAAAGGTAGATGAGTCCATCTGACTCCAAGGGCATCTCACCGAGCGTAGAGCGTATCCTCACTCCTGGTCGGAAAAGTACTCTGCAACATGATACGTTGCAGCCGTATAGGTCAGCATATTGAATATGCCAGCAAAGTCACAAGAGAGGGGGTAAAGTAAATCATCTAGTCTATATGCAAATATGGTAGGTCGGGTAGTAAGTTTTTGCATAAAGCCCAATTTTTCGTACAACAAGAGAGGGCAAAGGCATAATTACTACAATGTTGGTTGATTAATGAGATGGTTCCACCAACCAATTCTCATACCCAAGTTGACATTAATAACCCACATCAATATAATTAATTGTGTTGAGAGTTCCAGATAGTTTCAGTTCCTTTGGCTCAAACTGTCCATGACCATGGACACGGCTAATCGATTAGGTTTGGGTTCTCTATAGAGTTTTTCACACATTCCCCACAAGATTTGGTCGCCTCCGTTGGACTTCTCGCACTTCATGGTGTTTGAGAAACGGATGACCAAAACATGGTCTTTTAAAGGGTTTCCCCGAGACTCTGTGGGTGCCCATCCTTTCCTACCATTCTTCTACATCTCGTAGCACCGCCTGTCTAGGGTCACCACGGTATCCAACCAAGCGAGAGCCCATAATGGCTTGTGGCTGTGCAGGTAAGCGTTGGGTCTTGAAGCATCCATCCATCTCTTTGTGCCTGGGTGGACCTTTCCGCATGAATACTGGCACTTCTCCAGCATCACCTAGGCTAACCACTGGTTTCTCTAGGGCGCCGTTCAACCATCATCCACCCAGAGGTAAGTTGAAAACTTGGAGTCTTGAATACTTGATCATCATGTAGGTCTTGAAATTATTAACTCACAACTCTCATGAATCACACAACCAACCCCGTCTACTAATAACATAGCAAAATGTAAAACAACGTTTCCCGGGGCCAATGTGTCAAAGGGTTGAGGGGTACCTACCACATGATACTACAAAAAGTAACAAAGTTTCCAATTTACCTACTTTGCATGCAATTGGGGTGATGGAAGAACTAATGCAATAAAACATAGGTATACATGGTCAAACTGACTTGCCTTGCTGACGATCCTCATAATCAAGTGACTCTAGATAACAAGCTTCGCACTCCGGATGATCTAACGAATCAAACAAGAGCACACCATAAGCATAAATACAAAACAATTCACACAATTCAGCAAGGTTAAACAAACAATACTAAAACCATTCAATAGTATCAATCAAGAGAAAGAAATTAAAATAAAAAATTTGACTCACAAAAATTTTTAGTGTCAAAAACTTCTACTACTACTACTTTAAGACAAACAACCAATCAATAGCTAGTAGAAAAATAAATAGTAAAGAAAATCAATTTTAGTAAACATAATCAAATTCACTAAAACTTTTGTGTAAAGAAACACTACTAAAATGAAAATAACTAGAATGTTCCTATAACTTTGGAATAGGAAACCAAAACAATAATATTATTAACACTAATATTATTATCATCATATTACTTAACACAATAGAATTACTAAAATTATTTATTAGAAATCTAACTTAATCATCTAACAAGTTTGTGAAAGTAAAACTATATTGTTTTATAAAACTATACCTATGAAGAAAAGATATAAAGATTCCTATAACAACATGGTATAAAACTAAACAATCATTCTAAATATTAGCAAGTAGTGTTACCTAAATGTTTGAAACAACAGAAACTTATGAAAAGTATTAACAAAAGTTAAACTAATTTAGGTTCAAATTATATTAAAATTAAGAAAACTAAACTACATTAAGAACTAAACAGATTCTGTTTTTGTTAAAACAGTAACTAAATTTATTCAAAAAAAATACTCAAATCATGTAGAATGATAGGTTTAACTAATACCAAACAGTGGCAAAAAGATTCACTCAAAAATATATTTTTAAACTATAGTTATACAAATTTTAGTAATTTTAAAAAAATTGATTAGATTCAAAATTTAAAGGTCAAATTTTAAATCTAAGCATACATACATAAACTACATCAAATTTTTGAACTAATTCAAAAAGAATCAACTAAAAGCACCAAATAGTTTAAAAGATATAACAAAAACAAGATTTGAAATCATTCTGTTTTCTAAAACAGAATCAGAAAAAAAGGAAGATAAAACTTATCGCACAGGTGCTACGTGCCTGGTTGTGGTTGGCCGAGAGGGCATTCATGCGGGCGTTTGCGGGCGGGTGACCGAAGCTTAGCGCGTACCGGTTCGGTTTTAAAGTGATCTAATCCTAGGCGTTGGATTTAGATCGGACGATCTAGGGAGAGGAGAGGGGCTCACAGAGAGAGGGTCGCCGGCGGTGGAGCTTCTCTGGCGAGTCGACGGGGGCAGCGCTCCGGGGGTTGGGGACGGCGTCCGAGGGCTTCAAACGACGGCGGCGGGTCTCTGGCCTACTTTGGTGGTGTCAAAGGGGAGTTGGGACGAGCGTGGCGACGGCCAGGTGCTCTGGAAGCGTCGGTGGGTATCCGAACTCCGGCGAGCTCGTGCGGGTGGTTCTGGCGAGGGCAGAGTGGGGGCTTGGGGTGAAATGCGCGGAGGGTGGCCGAGGTATTTATAGGGCCGTGGGTGGTCAAGAGAAGGCAGGTGGAGGCGGATCCATCGCGGGAGGGATCTCCGGCGATGTCTTGTGCGAGGGGAGGAAGGAGAAGACCGCGGCGTCTTTGGGATCGGGCAGTGGGGCCGGGGCATCAGAGAGAGAGAGGGCGACGTCAGCGCGTCGATCGGTCGGCTCGGAGCGGTTTCGGGAATTAAACGCAGGTGGGCCGGCCCATTTCGAATTAATTCGTTTCCTTTTCTATTTCCAGAGCAATAAAACTCTTTTAAAAGCATCCGAAACATTTCCGAATATAGGACATATATATATCAAAATGATCAGGAGAATCAATGCTATTCAATGAACATTTTTCCTCTGTCATATTGAATACTTTGAAAAAAATATTTTTCAGAAAATGCTTATTTGATTTTGAATCCTTTTGCAATAATTTTTTCAAATAGCCCCCCTGGTTTTATTGTTCAATTATTCACCAAGATGCCCCTGGTGTGGAGTGCCATGTTACTCCCCTCTTTTCTTTGAACTTTTCCAGAGGTTTTCAAATAGGTCAAACAAGAAAAGGGAAAGATGAAAGTGGCCTTTCAGAAATTCAAAGGAAGCACTTCAACCATTATATTCATTCAAACAATGTGATGATGATGCATAGCTATATATCATAACATTCCAAAATGAAATCTTGGGATGTTACAAACCTACCCACCTTAAGATGAATCTCGCCCTCGAGATTCGGGTTGGCTAGAAAATAGGTGCGGGTGGTCTCTACGAAGATCTTCTTCGCATTCCCAGGTGGCTTCTTCCTCGGTGTGGTGACTCTACAGAACCTTACAGAACTTGATGATCTTGCTACGGGTAACTCTGTTGGTAGTCTCGAGGATTCTGACAGGCTTCTCCTCGTAGGTCAGGTCACTGTCAAGTTGTATGGCCTCTAGGGGCACTATGTCTCTCAAAGGAATATCAGCCATCTCAGCATGGCATTTCTTTAGCTGGGAAACATGGAAAACATCATGAACTCCGGACAGTCCTTCCGGCAATTCCAGCTTGTATGCAACTTCGCCTCTACGTTCTAGAATTTTGTAGGGGTCTATGAATCTGGGTGCTAACTTTCCTTTAACACCAAACCTCTTGATTCCTCGAAGTGGGGACACACGGAGATATGCTCGATCCCCTACTTCATATGTCACCTCCTTGCGTTTGTTATCAGCGTAACTCTTCTGTCGGGATTGAGCTATCTTGAGTCGGTCTCGAATCAGTTTGACCTTATCTTCAGAATCTCTGATAAGATCGGGACCAAAAAGTTTTCGGTCTCCAACACCATCCCACGTCAATGGTGTTCTGCACCTCCTTCCGTAGAAAGCTTCAAAAGGGGCCATCTTCAGACTGGTCTGATAACTATTGGTGTACGAGAACTCTGCGTAAGGTAAGTTGTCATCCCAACTGGACCCATAGTCTAGCGCACAGGCTCTCAACATGTCCTCCAGAATCTGGTTGACTCTCTCAGTCTGTCCATCGGTCTGCGGATGAAAAGCTGTACTGAACTCCAGTCTTGTACCCAATGTTTCTTGTAGCTGATGCCAAAACTTTGAGGTAAATTGTGTTCCTCTATCTGAAACGATACTCCTCGGAAGTCCATGCAGACATACGATCCTGATCATATATATCTTGGCTAGCTTAGCACAGGTATAGGTGGTTTTCACTAGAATGAAGTGAGCCACCTTGGTCAAGTGATCGACCACTACCCAAATGGAATCATATCCTGAACGGGTCCTGGGTAGTCCTATGATGAAGTCCATGCCAAGCTTATCCCATTTCCACTCGGGTATCGGCAAAGGTTGGAGTAACCCTGCTGGTTTCTGATGTTCCGCCTTTACTCGCTGACAAACATCACATACCGCAACATGTTCGGCAATATCTTTCTTCATACCTATCCACCAGTAACTTTCCTTCAAATCTAGGTACATCTTGGTGTTGCCTGGGTGTATCGAGTATGGTGAATCGTGGGCTTCTTGAAGTATCAACTTCCTGAGCTCTGGGTCATGGGGTACATAGATTCAGTTCTCAAACCATAGAGTACCCTGTTCATCTTCACGAAAGCCTTTAGCCTTGCCTTCCTTCATTCTCTGCTTTATCTCAGCTATCTCATTGTTTGATTTCTGGGCTCCTCGAATTCTTTCGGTCAAGGTGGACTGAATCTCTAGTGTGGCAACATATCCTTGCGGAACTATCTCTAACCGAAGCTCTCTGAGATCTTTGGTTAACTCCTAGGGTAATCCTCCGGCTATGAGGGTGTTCACATAACTCTTCCGACTCAAAGCATCTGCCACAACATTTGCCTTTCGAGGATGGTAATGTAATCTCATGTCATAGTCCTTGATTAACTCTAACCATCTCCTCTGTCTGAGGTTCAACTCCTTCTGCGTGAAGATATACTTCAGGCTCTTATGATCAGTGTACACATCACAACTATTTCCGATAAGGAAATGTCTCCAGGTCTTGAGTGCATGCACTACGGCTGCTAGCTCCAAATCATGGGTGGCATAATTCAACTTATGGGGTCGTAGTTATCTGGATGCATATGCTACAACTTTTCCCTCCTGCATGAGTACTCCTCCAAGTCCTTGACGGGATGCGTCACAATAAACCTAGAAGTCCTTCCGAATGTTTGGCAGTATCAACACTGGGGCTGTGACCAAACGATTCTTCAACTCCTGGAAACTGGCCTCACATTCCTCAGTCCAGATATACTTAGACTCTTTCTTCAACAGCTCTGTCATGGGCTTGGCAATCTTTGAGAAATTCTCAATGAATCTCCGGTAATATCCGACAAGTCCGAGAAAACTGCGGATCTCCTTAGCTGAGGTGGGTGACTTCCACTCAGTGCCTGCTTCAACCTTAGCGGGGTCTACTGCTATTCCTTCTCCGGAAATAACATGTCCAAGGAATCCGAGTTTCGTCAGCCAGAATTCACATTTACTGAACTTGGCATACAACTGATGCTCTCTAAGCTTCTCCAGAACTAAACGCAAGTGTTCCTTGTGTTCTTCCTCGCTCTTGGATAATATCAAAATGTCATCGATGAACACCACGACAAACTTGTCCAAATATTCCATAAACACTTTGTTCATCAAATTCATGAAGTAGGCAGGAGCATTAGTCAAACCAAAGGACATGACTTTATACTCGTATAAGCCATACCTGGTGGTGAAAGCTGTTTTGGGTATATCATGTTCACGAATTTTCAGTTGGTGATACCCTGATCGAAGATCGATCTTGGAGAATACTTTGGTGCCTACTAGCTGGTCAAACAGGTCATTAATCATCGGCAGAGGGTACTTATTCTTGATAGTCACCTTGTTCAATGCTCGATAATCGACCACCATCCTCAAGGTTTATTCTTTCTTCTCCACCAAAAGAACTGGGGCTGCCCAAGGTGATGAACTTGGGCGAATATATCCCTTGTCCAATAGCTCCTTAATCTGCTTCTTGATTTCCACTAAATCATTTGCGGGCATCCGATAGGGTCTCTTGGAAATTGGGGCTGTCCCTGGTAGTAGCTCTATTAGAAACTCAATCTCCCTATCTGGTGGCATGCCTGGTAATTCCTACGGGAATACATCTGGAAAGTCTCGTACAACCGGTACTTCCTCCTGAACAACTCCTGTGATGGAATTTAACCGAGCACTCATCTGTGTGCGTCAGGATACATACTTAATCCTCTTGTTCTCCGGAGTGGTGAGTGAAATAGACTTGCTGGGGCAATCAAGGTTTCCATCATACTTGGTCATCCAATCCATGCCTAGGATTACATCCAATCCCTGGGATTCTAAGACGATGAGGTCGGTAGGAAAAACATGGTTTCCTATGTGGAATTTCAGGGCGTGGCATCCTATCCCTACAATCATCATACCTCCTGGGGAATTGACCTTAATGGGATGACTAAGGGTTCTGGGGGGTAAACCATACTTTTCCACAACTACCCTTGATATGAATGAATGAGTTGCACCAGAATCAAAAAGTACCATAACTGGACGTGAATGCAATAAAAACTTACCAACCACAGTCTCGGGCTGATCATAGACTTCTTCCACATCGAGGTGGTTCACCTGACCACGAGGAAACGGATTTGGCTTCTTAGCTGCAGAGTTGCTGTTGTTGTTGCCGCTTCCATTCCCTTGCTTGTTCTGAGGGCATTCAGTGGCATAGTGCCCTGTCTTCTGACACTTGAAACAGGTGATATGGTTCAGATCCTTCTGAGCTGGAGCGGGACGGTGTTGGTTGCCATTCCCACTTCCATTACCATTATTGAAGCTGCCATTGTTGGGACGATTATTCCCATTTCCTCCATGGTGGTGGCCTCCATGGTCGTACACGGGATGAGTGTGTACTCCATACTTACCGGTCCCTGATCCGGTATTTCCTGAGTACGGGCTGTAGCGGGGCTTCTGATGAGCTCCAGAGGTAGACTTCCCCTGTGCATACTTCCTCTTGCGGTTCTCAATTTGCTGCTGCTTCCCCTCCAAGATGAGGGCCTTGTCTACCAGCTCCTGGTAGTTGCTGAAGGTAGCCACCATCAGCTGCACGCTTAACTCATCATTGAGTCCTTCCAAGAACTTTTCCTGCTTGGCTGCATCATCGGACACATCTCCTGGTGCATAACGAGCCAACGTGCTGAAGTCGTCCACGTACTAGGCCACGGAACGGTTCCCCTGGCGTAAGTTGCGAACTCACGCTTCTTTAGACTCATGGCTCCAGCTGAGACATGTGCGGTGCGGAAAGCTTGCTTGAACTGTTCCCAAGTCACACCAGTAAGGGGGTACGTGGTGGTGTAGTTCTCCCACCATGAAGCTGCTAGTCCCTCCAGTTGATGGGCGGCAAAACGCACTTTTTCAGCCTCAGTGCATCTTGCGGTGGTGAGTTCCCTCTCCATCTTGCGGAGCCAATCATCTAGCACAATGGGCTCTGTGCTGCTGGAGAAGGTTGGGGGATTCAGTCTCAGAAAACGGGTGAGGTTGTCGCCTTGAGGTGGAGGGTGGTTGTTGTGGTTGTTGGTCTGATTCTGAATCAACAGCTCCATCAGGGCGTTCTGCTGCTGAAGAAGTTGTGTGAGCTCTGGCGGGAAAGTGAAGTTGGGCTCACGTTGCGGAGGCATCTTGTTGTTTTCAGAGGGGTGAGAATTAGAATAGAACAATGACCTAGAAGGGAAATTCACTACCCATATGCAATGCAACAAACATATCACACCAAACACTCATTCATTTATTCAACTCAAGGTCAAACATCAAGATACAAATCTCCATTCAAACTAAACATCGACCTACGCCTTAACGACGAAAATGAAGATACATGGGGGCATAACTAAAGTTTTCCTCAAAAGTACATGGTGAAGTGGTCTCCTCCGGTGGTGCTCTCCTCATAGTCATCATTGTTGCTGATCAAAGGAGCCATGTCTCCTTCGGGATGAAGATTTTCACCCATGTCCATCTGTTCCTCCAGAGTTGCGATGCGAGTGTTAAGCTTGTCGATCCTTTCTCAGAAATCCTTCACCTCATACTCATGCTCGTACTCAGCTTCCCGTAAGTCAGCTTCGAGGTCAATCTCACGGTTCATCAACCTCTTGATCGTTTTCGTGTCGGCATGTACCCGAAGCTCCAAGGTCCTGACGTGCGTCTCCAGAGTCCGGATATAGGAAATGGTGGTGCCTTCAGTGGGAGTGGTTATGATATTTCCATTGGCATCCCTGCGACAAACCACGCTAAGTCCTGGTGAAATGGTTCCACCTTTGTATTCCTCCTGAATAGGGCACGATGAATGGCCATGTCTCTCCCTAGTATCCAGCTGGGTGCCACAAACTTGAAGTCGATGGGTTCCTTCCGATTCCCAAAGGTCTTCCCAGGGATGTGCACCTCGATCCGATAGCGTCCGTCTTGTGGACAAGACATGATAGGAGTCCCGGTGATGCTCGACAAAGCAATCCTCACGTCCCTGACGATCCTCATCAGCTCCTTACCAAAGGGCATCGTTGCGTCAGGCTGGCAAAACTCCGTGATCAAAACTGGGATGATGGTGGCCATCTATAAATTTTGAAATAATCGGAGGGAAGTCAGAAACGAGTAGATGAGAGTATAAGAATTTTAAAGACAAAAGAGAAATAAATCCTAAGGCTTTTCCAATCCTAGAGGTTACGTCCTACGGTCAGCGTGTGCTCTGATACCATTTCTGTAGCGACCCGACCTGAAAGGTCGAATCTTCGGTGTTTCTGTACCATCCCAAGATCATGCTAGTACACACACGGTACATCAATGTATATATCAAAGGGAAATCACACAGCATTAATTAATCGAAATCTCATATCGAGTCCTTTATTACAATAATGATTACAATAAAGTGGCTGAAGGCCAACTCATGAGATAAAGTAAACCAAAGACTTGCGGAAGCTCCAAAGGTAGATGAGTCCATCTGACTCCAAGGGCATCTCACTGAGCGTAGAGCGTATCTTCACTCCTGGTCGGAAAAGTACTCTACAACATGGTACGTTGCAGCTGTATAGGTCAGCATATTGAATATGCCGGTAAAGTCACAAGAGAGGGGGTAAAGTAAATCATCTAGTCTATATGCAAATATGGTAGATGGGGTAGTAAGTTTTTGCATAAAGCCAAATTTTTCCTACAACAAGAGAAGGCAAAGGCATAATTACTACAATGTTGGTTGATTAATGAGATGATTCCACCAACCAATTCTCATACCCAAGTTGACATTAATAACCCACATCAATATAATTAATTGTGTCGAGAGTTCCAGATAGTTTCAGTTCCTTTGGCTCAAACTGTCCATGACCGTGGACACGGCAAATTGATTAGGTTTGGGTACTCTGCAGAGTTTTGCACACGTTCCCTACAAGATTTGGTCGCCTCCGTTGGATTTCTCGCACTTCATGGTGTTTGAGAAACGGATAACCAAAACATGGTCTTTTAAAGGGTTTCCCCGAGACTCTGTCGGTGCCCATCCTTTTCTACCGTTCTTCTACATCTCGTAGCACCGCCTGTCTAGGGTCACCACGATATCCAACCAAGCGAGATCCCATAATGGCTTGTGGTTGTGCAGGTAAGCCTTGGGTCTTGAAGCATCCATCCATCTCTTTGTGCCTGGGTGGACCTTTCCGCATGAATACTGGCACTTCTCCAGCATCATCTAGGCTAACCACTGGTTTCTCCAGGGCGCCGTTCAACCATCACCCACCCAGAGGTAAGTTGAAAACTTGGAGTCTTGAAGACTTGATCATCATGTAGGTCTTGAAATTATTAACTCACAACTCTCATGAATCACACAACCAACCCCGTCTACTAATAGCATAGCAAAATGTAAAACAACGTTTCCCGGGGCCAATGTGTCAAAGGGTTGAGGGGTACCTACCACATGATACTACAACAAGTAGCCAAGTTTCCAATTTACCTACTTTGCATGCAATTGGGGTGATGGAAGAACTAATGCAATAAAACATAGGTATACATGGTCAAAGTGACTTGCCTTGCTGACGATCCTCGTAATCAAGTGACTCTAGATAACAAGCTTCGCACTCCGGATGATCTAACGAATCAAACAAGAGCACACCATAAGCATAAATACAAAACAATTCACACAATTCAGCAAGGTTAAACAAACAATACTAAAACCATTCAATAGTATCAATCAAGAGAAAGAAATTAAAATAAAAAAATTGACTCACAAAAATTTTTAGTGTCAAAAACTTCTACTACTACTACTTTAAGACAAACAACCAAGCAATAGCTAGTAGAAAAATAAATAGTAAAGAAAATCAATTTTAGTAAACAGAATCAAATTCACTAAAACTTTTGTGTAAAGAAACACTACTAAAATGAAAATAACTAGAATGTTCCTATAACTTTGGAATAGGAAACCAAAACAGTAATATTATTAACACTAATATTATTATCATCATATTACTTAACAGAACAGAATTACTAAAATTATTTATTAGAAATCTAACTTAATCATCTAACAAGTTTGTGAATGTAAAACTATATTGTTTTATAAAACTATACCTAATGAAAAAAAGATATAAAGATTCCTATAACAACATGGTATAAAACTAAACAATCATTCTAAATATTAGCAAGTAGTGTGACCTAAATGTTTGAAACAACAGAAACTTATGAAAACTATTAACAAAAGTTAAACTAATTCAGGTTCAAATTATATTAAAATTAAGATTACTAAACTACATTAAGAACTAAATAGATTCTGTTTTTGTTAAAACAGTAACTATATTTATTCAAAAAAATACTCAAATCATGTAGAATGATAGGTTTAACTAATACCAAACAGTGGCAAAAAGATTCACTCAAAAATATATTTTTAAACTATAGTTATACAAATTTTAGTAATTTGAACAAATTTGATTAGATTCAAAATTTAAAGGTCAAATTTGAATCTAATCATACAGACATAAACTACATCAAATTTGTGAACTAATGCAAAAATAATCAACTAAAAACACCAAATAGTTTAAAAGATATAACAAAAACAAGATTTGAAATCATTCTGTTTTCTAAAACAGAATCAGAAAAAAAAAGGAAAATAAAACTTATCGGACAGGTGCTACGTGGTGGGTTGTGGTTGGCAGAGAGGGCGTGCGGGTGGGCATTTGCGGGCGGGTGACCGAAGCTCAGCGCGTACCGGTTTGGTTTTAAAATGATCTAATCCTAGGCATTGGATTTAGATCGGTCGATCTAGGGAGGGGAGAGGGGCTCACAGAGAGAGGGTCGCCGGCGGTGGAGCTTCTCCGGCGAGGCCCAGGCGGCGAGTCGACGGGGCGGCGCTCCAGTGGTTGGGGACGGCGTCCGAGGGCTTCAAACGATGGCGGCAGGTCTCTGGCGTACTTTGGTGGTGTCGGAGGGGAGTGGGGACGAGCGTGGCGACGGCCAGGTGCTCTGGAAGCGTTGGTGGGGATCCAAACTCCGGCGAGCTCGTGCGGGTGGTTCTGGCGAGGGCAGAGTGGGGGCTCGGGGTGAAATGGAGTGCGGAGGTTGGCTGGGGTATTTATAGGGCCGTGGGTGGTCGAGAGAAGGCAGGTGGAGGCGGATCGAGGGATCTCCGGCGATGTCCTGTGCGCGGGGAGGAAGGAGAAGACCGCGGCGTCTTCAGGATTGGGCGGTGGGGCCAGGGCGTCAGAGAGAGAGAGGGCGGCGTCAGCGTGTCGGTCGGTCGGCTCGAAGCGGTTTCGGGAATTAAATGCAGGTGGACCGGCCCGTTTCGAATTAATTCGTTTCCTTTTCTATTTCCAGAGGAGTAAAACTCTTTTAAAAGCATTCAAAACATTTCCAAATATAGGAAATATATATATCAAAATGATCAGGAGAACTAAAGCTATTCAATGAACATTTTGCCTCTGTCATATTGAATACTTTGAAGAAAAATATTTTTCAGAAAATGCTTATTTGATTTTAAATCCTTTTGCAATAATTTTTTCAAATAGCCCCCCTGGTTTTATTGTTCAAATATGTCACCAAGATGCCCCTGGTGTGGAGTGTCATGTTACTCCCCTCTTTTCTTTGAACTTTTCCAGAGGTTTTCAAATAGGTGAAACAAGAAAAGGGAAAGATGAAAGTGGCCTTTTAGAAATTCAAAGGAAGCACTTCAACCATTATATTCACTCAAACAATGTGATGATGATGCATACCTATATATCATAACATTCCAAAATTAAATTTTGGGATGTTACAATCCATTGTTGTGCCAACCAAGATTTGACCAACAAGATGTCCACAAATCTTGAGAAAGCCGGACCTCTTGCCTTCGTCATCTTGCTCTTCTTGTTTTTCTTGGTCAGATTGGGATCGGATGTTGTCCCAACTTTAAATGCGGTGGTGGCCTCCAATTCATAATCTTTTTAGGTCGGATCTTCATTGTCATTGATCATGCTTGCCAAGTACTCCTCCTAGATGATCATGATTTGCAGGCATTCATCATGTGTGAACTAGTGGATGCAAAACATTAAATATTTGATTGGAGAAGAGCAAACAAAAGGTACCCGATCTTGTTTTATCATTCAGTTGAACATGTCAAGTGCAGCCTGAGCGTTGTCACTGTCCGTGCTCTATGATGACCCACAAGTGTAGGGGGTCAATCGTAGTCCTTTCGATAAGTAATAGTGTAGAACCCAACAAGGAGCAGAAGGAAATGACAGACAGTTTTTAGCAAGGTAATTTCTGCAAGCACTGAAATTGTAGGTAACAGGTAGTTTTATAGCAAGATAATTGGTAAGGAGCAAGTAACAGCAACGGTGAATAAAGTATATCAAGATAGACCAATCCTTTTGTGGCAAAAGACACGCAAAAACGAGCTCTTATAATACGAAAAGCGTTCTTGAGTGTACACGGGCATTTCTTCTAGTCACATTTATCATGTTGGTTTGATTTGTGTTCGCTACTTTGATAATTTGATATGTGGGTGGACCGGTGCCTGGATGCCATTCTTACTTGAATAACATCCCACTTATGATTAACCTCCTCGCAAGCATCCACAACTACGAGAAAAGTATTAAGATAAAATCTAACCATAGAATTAAACATGTGGATCCAAATCAGCCCCTTACGAAGTTGTACATAAACTAGGGTTTAAGCTTCTGTCACTCTAGCAACCCATCATCTAATATCTACTCCACAATGCATTCCCTTAGGCCCAAGGATGGTGATGTGTCATGTAGTCGACGTTCACATGACACCACTAAGGGAATGACACCATACATATCATCAAAATATCGAACACATATCAAATCCACATGATTCCTTGCAACATGACTTCTCCCATGACCTCAAGAACAAAGGTAACTACTCACAAATAATATTCATGCTCAAGATCAGAGGGGTATTAAATAGCATAATGCATCTGAACATATAATCTTCCACCAAATAAACCATATAGTAATTCACTACCTAATGTATTCAACACTACTAGTCACCCACGTACCAATCCGAGGTTCTGGTACTAGTCGTGTTTGGACCATTTTGTAGTAGTGCAATCTGAGGTTACGATACAAATATTGAACACAAGAGATGACCTAGGGTTTGAGAGGAGATGGTGCAATTGAATATGTTGATGAAGATTGGACACCCAAAGATGAGAGGGTTGTTGGTGATGACAATGGCTTCGATTTCCCCCTCTAGCAGGGAAGTTCCCCCGGTGGAATCACTCGGTCGGAGGGCAAAAGTGCTCTTGCCCAAGTTCAGCCTCGAGACGGCGGTTTTCCATCCCGAAAGTCCCCTCTTGATTTTTTTCCAGGTCAAAACACCTTAAATACCAGAAGATGGGCACCGAAGGTGGGCCGGGCTGAGCACAACCCACCAGGGCGCGTCTGGGGGGGGGCTGGCGCACCCCCATGTCTTGTGCTCACCAGGTGCCCCCCTCCGGTAGTTATTTGCGCTAGTATTTTTTTATATATTCCAAAATAATTCTTCGTGAAGTTTCAGCTCATTTGAAGATGTGCAGAATAGGTTTCTCTGATATGCTTTTTCCGGTCAAGAATTCCAACTGTCGGCATTCTCCCTCTTTGTGCAAACCTTGCATATTATGAGAGAAATGCATTAGAATTATTCTATAAAAAATTATTATGCATAAAAACATTAGAAATAGTAGTAAGAAATCATGATGCAAAATGGATGTATCAACTCCTCCAAGCTTAAACCTCGCTTTTCCTCAAGCGAAAACCGATATCGAAAAACATGTCCACATGGCTTGAGAGAGAGGTGTCGATAAAAACAATATACGGACATAGTAGCATCATGCTTATTATCATAGCAGCAACAAAATTTATCATAAGATTCTTTCATATAACTTTTATTCTATAACATCATCATATAACTTCTTATGAACAAGTAACAATTCATCACAACATAGAAGTACAAAGCATAAACCTTATTGAAAGCCAACAAACTATGTTCTCAGTCAACTTTGCAACTACAATTCATCATATTTTCAGGAAGGGTCTCGTGTCGGAGTGACGTGGCTTGAGACTGTGTCAGTACTTCCTCAAAGAGGAAGGGATGATGCAGCACAACGACGGTAAGTATTTCCCTCAATTATGAAACCAAGGTATCAATCCATAGAGGAATATCACGCACCCACATAAACAACATCTGCACACAAACAACAAATACTTGCAACCCGACGTGAAAGAGAGGTTGTCACCCTCTCTACGGTAATAAGATCGATTAGATGATGATAGTTTTGGCAAATAGATATTTCAAGAACACAAAGTAAAAAAATAAACAAAAAGTGCAGCAAGGTATTTTTGTTTTTTTGGATTAATAGATCTGAAATCAAAAGATGCAAATAGTAGATCAGAAAGCAATATGTTGGAAAAGTAGACCCGAGGGCTGGAGGTTTGACTAGTGGCTTCTCTCGTGAGTATATCACACGGTGGGTGAACAAATTACTGTTGGGCAATTTATAGAAGAGCAAATAATCATGACGATATCCAGGCAATGATCATTATATAGGCATCACGTCCAAGATAAGTAGACCGAAACGATTCTACATCTACTTCTATTACTCCACACATCGACCGCTATCCAGCATGCATCTAGTGTATTAAGTTCATGGACAAACGGAGTAATGAAATAAGATTGATGACATGATGTAGAAAAAATCTATTCATGTAGGAATAGGCCCCATCTTGTTATCCTTAATGGCAACGATACATGTGTGTCTTGCTGCCCTTTCTGTCACTGGGAAAGAACACCACAAGATCGAACCCATCACAAAGCATCTCTTACGATGGCAAGAAAAGTCAATCTAGTTGGCCTAACTAAACCAAAGATTCGAAGAAGAAATATGAGGCTATACGTAATCATTCAAATAAGAGATGAAAGAAGACTTAAATCATATTCATGGATACAAACTAATCATGAACTAAAAATTCATCGGATCCCAACAAACACACCGAAAAATTCATTACATCAAATAGATCTCCAAGAGACCATTGTATTGAGAAACATAGAGAGAGAGGAAGCCATCTAGCTACTGCCTACAGACCCGTAGGTCTAAGGTGGACTACTCATGCATCATCAGAGAGGCACCTATGAAGAAGAATTTTAGGGAATTTATAGCCTCGATATTCGGTTGAGAGGGTGCCCGAGGTGCCCACCCTCCACCATGTTGCGCCAGGGGCCTCTAGTGTGCCTTGGTGGAGAGTGGCCACCCTGGTCCCCATCTTGTGGTGTTGTTTGGCCCATCTTACTTCTTGTGGTCCAAAAAAATCCACAAAAATCGTTGCAGTGTTTGGGCTTCGTTTGGTACTGATTTTCTATGAAGTAAAGAAACAAGCAAAAATAGCAACTAGCACTTTGGCACTATTTCAATAGGTTAGTCCCAAAAATGATATAAAGTCTCTATAAAATGATTGTAAAACATCCAAGATTGATAATATAACAGCATGGAACAAGCAAAAATTATAGATACGTTGGAGACGTATCAGGATCCCCAAGCTTAATTCCTACTCATCCTCGAGTAGGTAAATGAAAAAACAGAATTTTTGATGTGGAATGCTACCTATCATGTTCATCACATATTCTTTTCTTTATAAAATGGACATTTGGACTTTTCATATGGTTCAAAGCAATAGTATAGTATTGACATGAAAACTTTAATACTCAAGCATATCAACAAGCAACCATGTCCTTCGAAATATCAACGCTAAAGCAAGTTATCCCTAGTCCATCATGCTCAATCATTGATCCATTCACAATACACACTCAAATATTAGCTACACCTAATGCTCAAGTACGATCATAGTGCCCCCTAGTTGGTGATTTGTAAGAGAGGATGGAGACTCAAATTTGAAAAATAAAAATTGCATAAAGTAAATAGATAGGCCCTTCGTAGAGGGAAGTAGGGATTTGTAGAGGTGCCAGAGCTCATGTGCTTAAATTGATAGAGAAAAATATTTTCAGTGGCATGCCTTTCCTGTCAATGAAAACGATTGAGAGATTTCAATATCTTTCCACACTAGATGCATCGTAGGCGGTTCCCAAACAGAAAATAAAGTTTATTCCTTTTTCCACCATACTTTCACTTTCCATGGCTAGTCGAATCCACGATTGCCTTCCATACCAACACTTTCCCAGGAATTTATTATTCAACAACATAAGGTAAATATTTTTTCCTTTTTCATTTTGGGACTGGGCATCCCTATTATCGCCATACTCCCGTGCAATGACAAGTGAATAAACACTCATATTGAGAATAACACATCTAGCATGAAAAAAAATTGGTCGCCCCCTACCATTTCATGAGCAGTACAAGCACACAAAAAAGGAAATTTTATTTTGAAAGTTTAGAGATGGCACATACAAATTTGCTTGGAACAGCATGGAAATACCGTATATAGGTAGGTATAGTGGACTCATATGGCAAAACTGGTTTTAAGGATTTTGGATGCACAAGTAGTATTTCTACTTAGTAAAAGTGAAGGCTAGCATGGGATTGAGAAGCATCCAACTAAGAAACAGAAAATCACATAAGTGAGCATTAAGCATAACTAACACTGAATAATGCACCATAAGTAGGATGTAATTTCGTAGCACAATTATTGACTTTCGTGCTTGCATAGGGAATCACAAACCTTAACACCAATATTCTTACTAAGCATAATTACTCATCAACATAAATCACATATCACTATTGTCATCTCTCAAAACTATTACAAAGAATCAAGTTTCATTTGTCCAATGATCTTCATGAAAGTTTTTGTTATATCCCTCTTGAATATCTATCGCTTTGGGACTAGTTTCATATGTTGCAATTGCTTTTGATAAGCTCACATGGATATAAGTGAAGAACATGAGTATAAAAGTTTCATCTCTCAAAATAATATAAGTGAAGCATGAGAAGATTTATTAGAAAACACCAACTCTCAAATTAATATAAGTGAAGCATGAGAGCATTTCTTCAAACAAGTAAGAGCACGTCATGCTCAAAAAGATATAAGTGAAGCACTAGAGCAATTCCCTTGCTCAAAAGGTTTAAGTGAAGTATAAAGAGAAATTCTAACAAATCATAGCATAATTTTGGCTCTCTCAAATAGGTGTGTACATCAAGGATAAAAGAATACAAAGCAAACATACAGGACGCTCCAAGCAAAACTCATGATATGTGACGAATAAAAATATAGTTCCAAGTAGTATACTGATGGTTGTTAGAAGAAAGAGGGGATGCCACTCGAGGCATCCCCAAGCTTAGTTGCTTGTTAATCTTTGGATATTACCTTGGGTTGTGGTAGCATCACCAATATTTGTCTTTTCTAACTCCTTATTTGTTCATCCATCGTGATCTCACCCAGAACTTGAAAACTTCAATCACACAAAACTTGAAAAAAATCTCGTGAGATCCGATAGTATAATAAAGCAAATTACCGCTTTAGGTATTGTTGTAAACCCATTCATATTTTATTATTGAATTATATCTACTGTATTCTAACTATACCATGACTTATACCCCTCGATACAGGCCATAGATTCATCAAAACAAGCACACAATGCAACGAAAACAGAATATGTTTCAGACAGGACAGTCTGTAGTAATTCGTACTCTGCCCATACTTATGGAACTCTAAAAATCTGAAAAATTCGGACAACGCAAAGAATTTGTATAGAAGTACTGTGTTGAAATTTCAGCTCAATATCACGTTCCAGTAAAGAAAATGAAAATTCGTCCACTGGGAACACAGTTTTTGTTCCAGATGCAGCATTGTTTCTGCTCATCTTATTAATCATCCTAAAGGCATTACTTGGCACAAACACTAAATAAAACTTAAAAACACAATTATAACATAATCATAATTTTTCAAAACACTCAAAAATAGAAAGCAAAAGATAAAAATAATTTGTTCATTGGGTTGCCTCCCAATAAGCGCTATCGTTTTATGCCCCTAGCTAGGCATAACACATAGATTCAAGTATTGTCATCATTCTTCATCTTCTTCATAGATGAATTTTCATCAGAGGGTTTTGTGAATACAACTTGGAACACATTATCCATAGAAATTTTGGGAGTATCAAGTTGTCTATCTATATATCCCCTTTGATTACCGGCTACGATCCAGGAGTACTGTTGATTGACATCATTAAAAGTTTGTTGGATCATATCTAAAACGGGAACTTCCTTACTAAGATTCTCATAAAAAGTTTGATTATTCCCAAGAAAATGTCTCAACATATAATCACCTTCGTAAATGACTTCATCTATTACCGTTTTTTCATGACTCTTACCAAAATGATCAAAAATTTCCCTAGCTTCTCGTACGATATGAACAAATTCATTCATGAGAACAAGGGTAGCTAACCTTTTACCTTTAGGATCTTTTAAAACAGGTAGCTCATAAAACAATCTTTGCAAGGTAGGATGTGTGCGGGTCTATTTTCAAGTTTAACAACTAATGCTGAGATAGATTCCGTATAAGTTTTAGTTCTTTTAAGTATAGGAACATCATCAAGAGTCAAGTTTCCAACACAATAGTAAAATTCCTAGATAGTTCCTTTTCCTATAATGTTCCCTTGCTCCAAAACAAAAGTTATAGAATCAAGATTACCAGAACGTCTAATTTTAGGCGTCCTACCATCATTTTTTTCTTCCATACCAAAATCACTCATGATGACTAGCAAACAAGAGATCTGACGAGAAAAGGGCAAACGAAAAAGAGAGGGCGAATAAAACGGCAAATTGGTGAAGTGGGGGAGAGGAAAACAAGAGGCAAATGACAAATAATATAAATTGCAAGCAGATGAGATTTGTGAGTAGGAACCTAGTAGATGATATTGCTTCTTCCCCGGCAACGGCGCTAGAAATTCCTTTCACATGGCTTGAGACTGCGTCGGTATTTCCCCAAAGAGGAAGGAATGATGCAGCACAGCAACATAAAGTATTTCCCTTGGTTATGAAACCAAGGTATCAATCTGTAGAGTAAGATCACGCACCCATGTAAACAACACCTGCACACAAACAGCAAATACTTGCAACCCGACGCGAAAGAGAGGTTGTCACGCTCTCTACGTAATAAGATCAATTAGGTGATGATAGTTTTGGCAAATAGATCTCGCAAGACCACAAAGTAAAACAAAAAAACAAAAAAGTACAGCAAGGTATTTTTGGGTTTTTTGGATTAATAGTTCTGAAAACAAAAGATGCAAATAGTAGATCGGAAAGCAATATGTTGGAAAAGTAGACCCAGGGGCCGGAGGTTTCACTAGTGGTTCTCTCATGAGTATAGCACACGGTGGGTGAACAAATTACTGTTGGGCAATTCATAGAAGATCAAATAATCATGATGATATCCAGGCAATGATCATTATGTAGGCATCATGTCCAAGATAATTAGACTGAAATGATTTTGCATCTACTTCTATTACTCCACACATCGACCGCTATCCAACATGCATCTAGCGTATTAAGTTCATGGACAAACGGAGTGATGCAATAAGAACGGTGACATGGGGTAGACAAGATCTATTGACGTAGGAATGGACCCCATCTTGTTATCCTTAATGGCAACGATACATGCATGTCTTGCTGCCCTTTCCATCACTGGGAAAGAACACCGCAAGATCGAACCCATCACAAAGAACCTCATCCCATGGCAATAAAAGTCGATCTAGTTGGCCTAACTAAACCAAAGATTGGAATAAGAAATACGAAGCTATAAGTAATCATGCAAATAAGAGATCAAAGAAGACTCAAATCATAGTCATGGATACAAACTAATCATGAACTCAACATTCATCGGATCCCAACAAACACACTACAAAAGTCATTACATCAAATAGATCTCCAAGAGACCATTGTATTGAGAAACATAGAGAGAGAGGAAGCCATCTAGATACTGCCTACAGACCCGTAGGTCTATGGTGGACTAATCACGCATCATCGAAGAGGTACCTATGAAGAAGATGAACCCCTCTATGATGGTGTTAGATTGGATCTCAAGATTTTGGAACTTGCGGCAGCTGGAATTGTGTTTCATCGACTCCCCCACATTTTTTGGATTTTCAGGGAATTTATAAGCTCGATAGTCGGTTGAGGGGATGTCTGACGTGCCCACCCTCCTCCAGGCCGCACCAGGGGCCTCTAGCGCGCCCTGGTGGAGGGTGGACACCCTGGGCCCCCTCTCTAGTGTTGTGTGGCCCATCTTCCTTCTTCTTGTCCAAAAAAAATCCACAATAATCCCAGCAGTGTTTGGGCTCCGTTTGGTACTGATTTTCCATGAAGTATAAAACAAGCAAAAACAGCAACTGGCACTTTGGCACTATGTCAATAGGTTAGTCCCAAAAATGATATAAAGTTGCAATAAAATGATTGTAAAGATAATATAACAGTATGGAACAAGCAAAAATTATAGATACGTTGGAGACGTTGGAGACGTATCACATAGCCTTTTGGCAAGTCCACATACTCAACCATCATTTAATCTTCTATGATTGCTAACGCTCACAGCATACCCATGAGCAAAAAGTTTCAACTGGACACATAGAAAGATAGGGGCTTATAGTTTCGCCTCCTAATGTATTTTACCTCAAGGGTGGTGTCAACAATAATAACTCATGCTCACTCATATCCAACTGGATATATGTGCCTAGATCTTCCCTCGCAACATGATGCTTGCAAAGAATACTTTGACTCTTGGATAAAAGTAAATACATAAAAGTAAAATATAGGCCCTTCGCAGAGGGAAGCAGAGATTTCCATGCGATTTTTAGTTTCTATGCCAAATCCCTTAGTGCAAAAGAATGTCACCTTGTAATGCCCCCCTATGATAGCAACCTTTATTACGCAGCCCGTCGCTTTTATTACTTTGCCATCACAAGTTCGTACAACGCTCAATTTTCTCTTGCACTAATTGATCAAACACATTTAGAAGCAATTTTTATTGCCTTAGTGCACCGATGAAAACTTACTTGAAGGATCTTATTCAATCCATAGGTAGGTATGGTGGAATCTCAAAACATGAGTTTGGGTTTAGGGTTTTTGGATGCACAATTAGTATCTCTACTTAGTGCGGATTTTTTGGCTATCAAAGATATTGAGCAAGCACCACATGTTGAAGGATGTATGACAATATAACTTCTATGTGAACATGAACAAACATAAATCATTATGTTGTCTTCCTTGTCCAATGTCAACAATTTTGGCATGTAATATTTAATGGGGGCTCAAAATCATAAAAGATGTCCAAGATAGTGTATTTGCATGTGAATCTTCTCTTCCCTAATTAATTCTTTCATGAATTGCATCATTGACCAATGTTATGTTTGTCAATCTTCAATAAATTTTATCACTTATAATTTCCATTATGTGATGTCATTACTCACCATAATATTAGCATATGATCCATTTCATTTGTTTCCTTTTTTTATTTTGATTGCAACAATATAGTAAAGAAGCAAGAACTCATACTAAACTGTATTATATAACTCTCACTCGATTACATAGATAGGTAGATCAGAAAACTAGCAATCGAAAATAGATCATACTAACCTTTTATTCAACTAAATCACGAAATCGCTAAGGATCGAAATAATAATAAAAAAGAATCACCAATTCCACTATTCTGATGGCTCTCTCCCCCTCTCCCCCTCCACCCTCCCCACCTCCGGCCACCAGCCACCCTCCGGCCGCCGTTGAACTCCCCTCCCTCACCGCTACCCCCCCAGGATGCCTCCTTCCCTCGGTTGCACCACCGCCTTCGCCTTTCTTCGACCCTCCCTATGTCAAAGCCGGACAAGTGGCCTTTCGCTGCTTCTTGGGCTGCAGCAATGCCATGGGAATCGAGTTCGAAGATGACTGCAGCTTCTACTACCGTCTCACTATCACCACCCCGGAGCTTCATCTCGCATCGCCCTTCTACATCGTCTTCAAATACTCCAAATGCCACCTCAACGACATGATCATCGCAGCTCTGCTCCAGGCCATGCTGGGTGGATCTGCCACCGATTTCTTTGTTGCCATGTGCTCCCCTCTCGTCTTCTGCTTCTTTGTAGCCTCTGCCGGGACTGTGGAATATCATCTTAGAGCAATCCAGGGTACGACACCGCAATTACGCTTTCTCCTTTGCCAGATCACTCCCACCACTCCCAGCAACCTCCTCCTCCGCTGACACATGCATGTCTCTTGCGCAGCTGCTGAAAGTTCCAGATGACCGCTGTCTCCACTTTGAAAGCGTGGCTGCGGCAAAACTTATCGTGTGTCACCCTCCCCCATGCCTCAACCTCCATGGTTGCCGCATGTATACTCGGGTCATCCAGTTCCATTTCTCTCTCTGTGAGAGCTCCATGGCCATAATTCTTGCTCGCCTCTTTGGAAACTCCCCTCCTCACTACAATGTCACTGATGACGGTGATTCATGCTTCTCCTTCACCGTCACCAGCTCCGCGGTTGCCAACCTCATCGCCTCCATGGGAGATTTTCGCAAGCTGGGCATGCTGATCCGTTTTCCACAGCCGCCTCTCATGGGTGGCGTCGGGCGCTCGCTAGCTAGAGATGTCGCACATCCACCATATGCCACCACGTCGCCAACGCTGTCGGTGATCGTCGCTGCATTGATGCCATCAGCATCACAATCTCTGGATCAACCCAAGGTGAGAAGAATACGTCCTGGCAATAGCTTTTTTTACCGTATGATGAATATTAACCGCTCTAGTAGCTTAACCCACTCCACCCATTACACCACCCACTCTCACATCTTCTGGATTACCTTCATGCCTATTAGCGTTAGGCCTAATGAAATGCTTGTTGAGTCATCCCTAAACCACTATTTATTGGTCAAATAAGACTTCCTTGCAGTCAAAGTGCATGAGCTCATCATCAAATCCGGCATCTTCTCCTGCTCAGCTCAAATTCAAATCCTCAGGTGCAAGTCTCTCGACTTTGGAGGATTCAAACTTTTTTCTCTTTGACCAACTAGATGCGGGCGTTGCTCACTGCAGTCATCTCCATGAGCTATATAAAAGTTTTTCTTACACTCCTCTGCCATCGAGACCCAAGTCCATCCTTGGCTCTTTTGCTCAACCATGCCCGCTTGGCCATGTACCGCCCCTCCCCTCCCATGGACTCTACTCACGTCCATCAGACCTTGCATGACCTCCTGGCCCACCCCATGCACAATGATGACAGCGCAGCCGCGACAGATCACCCATATCTCCCCAAAGATACACTACTAGTGAGACAAGAAGCACATGCGTGCGACTCCAACACGGGACCCTAGGTGGCTACTCCTGTCTCTCTGTCTGTGCCAAATCTAGACATCCCACCTGCCCCCTCCCCCTCGCCAAATGCAGACATAGCTGCGTTGCCCCCTGCCCCCCTGTGCACCTACTACCGCAGCACCACTCAAGATTTCCGCCTCGGGAACCGACGACGCTGCGCGGTCTACACCTCACTTGCCCGTGCCTCCCTCCCCAGCTACTCCGAAGCAGCATCTAGCCATCATCATCCCCCCGAAACCCACTCCGCAGACTAATCCGACAGCTCGGTCACCGCGCCCCGTGCCCCAATCCCCTCGTGCACTGCAACACACAATGGATCACATCCCTCTGCCACTTGATACGCCACCCACGCAGTCGAACAGCGCCACAACGACTCCATATCGAGATGCTCTCCTCTCCTCTCACTACCCTCACAGCCACCCTCAGCCCCGCGCTCCCTATATCAACCGTATCTCCCTCTTCCCCTCTCATCAGCGCACACACCCACCCCTATCCACCAAGAAAAAAACATTGCTTCCGGTGCCTTGCCCTGGATCACTGCGTCGAGGCGTGTTGCGACCCTGTCCGTTGCGCCCGGTGTTGGCAGAACAGCCATCATAGCCGCAACTGCAGGTACCGCAGAATCTGGCCTCTCTTCCCCCTCTCCCCGACGTATTCTCCCCCTTGCAGCATGGACCCTGGCAGCTCCTCGTCGCCTGCGATCTGTGCCCCTCGCACCCTCATGGTCGGAGACATCCCACTCATCCTATCTGAGCCCTTCCATGTCGTTTGCGTCCCCTCTTCTTTCATCCTCCATGGTGTCCCCGTCGGTGCCGACGGCTCCCCTGTGCATGTCCCCTCGCCACCATCTGCATCTGCCCCTCCCCCTCCCCCACAACCCCTCTCCACGCGCCCATCAACCACCACCCTCCCCACTTCGACACTCAGGCCCTGCGTGATCGTCTCTCCAATGCTCACATTGCCTCCCATTTCCCTTCAGACACTACGCACGTCTCCGACACTGAAATGGAAGATGAGCTACCGTGCCCAGACCATGAGGCTGGTCTCTTGCCCCCGTACCGCAACATGCCTCTTGTCTTTGCCCCGCCATGCCTAGTACACTGCCCACGCCGCTTCGCCTTCACCCACCTCCAAACCCCTGACCCAAACCCCACACCTCTCATCCGCCGCACCATCCAACATACCTGTGGCAACCCAGCATTCATCATGGGTGGATCATGGCATGGGGTCGCCTGCCTCACTTTCCACACACCTGCTGCCCGAAACGACGTCATCCATCGCAGCCCCATTGACTTTGAGGGCAATGTCGTCACCATTGAACCAGTAGAACACGCTGGCCGCTCCATTGCTGTATACACTGACCTCATGGAGTTTGAAGTCTCTGAATTTCCTCATGAACTCTGGCACAACAACGGCATTCGCTTCGCCCTTGCCTTCCTTGGTGACGTATGCGCCATCGATGATTTCTGCCTACACGGTGTAGATTACACCTCTATCCGTGCCCTTGTCCTAGCCCAAGCTGGCAAGCCAGCCCCTCTTGGGATCATCATTCAACTTCCACCTCTCAACGAGACCAAGATCGCCAAAGTTATCCAGATCTCTCGCTGGCACCACGGCGATGGGGCCAACCCCTTTGCCTGCGACTCCTCTGATGGCGACTCTGCACCACCTTCCCAACGCGGCTCTCCAAGCCCTTTTTCCGCCCTTGACCTGGTGGTCTCTATCATACGGGCCGGATGGCATGCAGGCCCCGCATATGGTGGAACAAGGATGGTCGCCTCCCTGACGATGGCTCACACGTGCTGTCAAGGGGTGGGCCCGCCCATGCTACTCCTAGGTCAGTGCGCGCCCCCCTCATCGTTTCGAATGATGGCTCTGCCGGCTCAGAGGGCATGCACTCCCCTCTCCTGCATGGCTTCGATGGCGACTCGCTCAACGTGGTGCATGCACCAACCCCGCCTGTTGTGACCCCATTTGTCATCTGCCCAATCCCTCGGGTTGGATCGATGGAGCCTCCTGCACCACCCCTCGAGCAGGCGGCTCAGGGACCAACTGTGGTCGCCCTAGTGGCGTCAGAGACATCCGCCTTCGCTGCGTTCGAGCCGCTCGCCCTCGACACTGATGCTGCCGCCACATTCACCTTCTCTGGTGGTGAATCCTCACGTGCAAACGCACACTCCCTCCAGGATCTTGACACCCATGAGAGCATGATCTGCAAGGCATGCCGCAAAGCCACTTGTGACCACTCCGTCTCCAAGGACAAGCTACGCCGCAGCGCGCGGCTTGTGGGTCAGGAGGAAAGAAACTCCACTCCCGCTGCATCCAAGACAGTCAAGGCCAAGGCCACGCACCTCGCTGCTACCGACGCCGACCAGGATATCATCCATGCCATTGAGGAGGCACGCCTCGACTCTTCTGACGGCCTTCCTGCCACTGCTGAGGACTTGGCCACCATTGCTCTGCTTTGTGGTGCTGATGATGGCCATGATGCCACAATCCTTGGCTCCGAGGCACCTGCCTCTGGTGAGGATGACGCGCCATGATCAGCTTTAGACGTTGTCACCTCTGGCATCGATGGCCGCTGAGAGGCTTTACCCTGTCCTCCTCTACTCCAGTGTACTAGTTGTATCGATGTTACTTTTGCTTTCATGTCTGCTACCCTTAGTTCAAGTGTCCTCCTCGCATCGTGTTGTAAGGCTAGGCTCCATAGTATCTCTGATCTTTTGCTTATTCTGCTCGTGTCAGCTCTACTCCCATGAGTAACGTCATATCTATCTGCTCTTGGAATGTACGTGGCTTGGGTGACGATAACAAGTGCTCCGACATCCTATCCGAATTAATCGCGATAAAACCCAACATTGTCGTCTTGCAAGAATCAAAACTTGAAAACTGTAACGACACCAAACTAAGATCCTTTATGCCACGGCAAGTTGATCAAACGTTATGCCTTCTCACAGTTGGCATGTCGGGTGGCATGATCTCCGCCGTCAACACTGCCTCTCTCCAAGTCGTCTCACACTCCCACCGCACCTTCTCATCTACTCTAGTCCTAAAAACGACGGCTTGTGTGCTCAACATAGCTATCACAAACATCTAAGCCCCCTCCTCCCGTGATCTCAAACAATCCTTCTTCGACGAGCTCCTGGCTATCTCCCAACCGGATAACTCTCCCTGGTTATTGGTTGGTGACTTCAACCTCCTACGCTTCCCCGCCGACAAAAACAACAATGCCTTTCAATCATCCGAGGCCAATGACTTCAACCAAACCATCGACAACCTCGCTCTTATCGTGCTGCCCCTCCTAGATCACCAGTTCACGTGGTCAAAAAATAGATCCTCCCCCACCCGAGAACGGATTGATCGCGCTTTTTTAACCTTGCATGGGTTGACGCCTTCCCCAACACGTCCCTCTCCTCTCTCACACGCTTCACGTCCGACCACGTACCGCTACTCATACACATTACTGCGACGATCCCTCGATCTAATTTCTTCAAATTCGAACCTGGGTGGACCAACTTCCTCCCATGCAATGATATTATCAAAAAATGATGGTAACAAAATGCTCTAATGTCCCACAATGCGGCAGCCCCTTGCTTTCTCACTCAAAAAATCGTGGACCTACCTCAAAAAATGGGCACGATCACGTGCTCCTACACCTCTTCGTGAATTATGGTGCAAAGCGGCAATCGCTGCCTTAGATCATGTTGAGGAACTCCGGACCCTCTCTCAAATTGAGCTCCTCACCCGTAAAATTATCATCTCTCTCCTAAAATGCATGATCCGGGAAAAAATGACATACTGGAGATGGCGGGCTAAAGTCTCTAGGGCCATCCATGGTGGAGAAAACACTAAATTCTTTCACATGTCTGCATCTCAACGTATGCGAAAAAAAACAATATTTTCTCCCTCACCCAGGACGGTGTTGACTTAACTTCACACCCTCAAAAAGCCACTATCTTGCATGACTTTTTTGTATCCTTAATTGGTGCACTAGCAAACACCTCCTGGGCCTTCGACCTGAATGAAATCTACCCTCAACCTGTTGATGGCCTCCATGTCTTAGACCAAGCTTTCTCTGAGGATGAAATCCAACGGGCCTTCTTCCATATGAACCCCCAAGCAAGCCTTGGGCCTGACGGATTCAGACCGTTTTTTATCGAAAATTCTAGGCACTATTCAAATGGGTCATCAAGGTGTCGCTGACACAGAAAGAATAAATAGGGCTCACATCATACTCCTACCCAAAAACGATGCACCTACCACCACGAACGCCTTCAGACCCATCTCTCTCCAAAACTGCCCGATTAAAGCTATGGCAAAAGTACTAACCTCACGTCTCATGCCACTCGTCCCTCTACTAGTTCATGGAACCAAACTGGGTTTATCTCAGGACGGAATATTGCTGAAAACTACGTCTTCGCAACAGACCTTATTAGCTCATGCCACACTCGGAAAAGTCCTACTATGGTGTTCAAGCTAGACTTCATGAAGGCCTTTGACTCCATCTCATGATATGCCCTAGACAAGATTATGCTAGTCCGTGGTTTCTCCCAGACCTTTCATAAATGGATCCAATGCCTTCTGCAAACTGGCAAAACTGTCATTCTGCTAAATGGCATTTCGAGTAATTGGATTAAATGCAAGAACGGCCTTAGGCAAGGCGACCCAGCATCCCCATACCCGTCCCTCATTGTAGCAGACCTGCTCTAGCAGCTTATCCTTCAGAACTCTAAGGAAACTCTTCATCACCCCATCTTCTCTCATTCACCTCCAACCGTTCTGCAATACGCAGATGACACACTCATAGTTTCTACCGCTTCCCCCATCACCACCGCTGTTCTAAAGGAAATAATCACCAACTTTGGCCATGCTACAGGCCTGACCATTAACTTTTCCAAGACCACACTAGCCACGCTTCACACAGACAACACAATGGCCTCGGCTATTGCCCTAGCTATGGGATGCACACGCGCCCCCTTCCCCCAAACCTACCTTGGCCTTCCCCTAGATCCCACCAAACTTCCCTCTAACGCCTTCGCCCCTCACGAAGAATGCGCTCGTAAGCTCATGACTAGTTGGCGCGCAAAACTGCTAGACAAAGGCGATCGTCTCATTGTCATCTTCGCTGTCCTCGACTATATACTTACCTATTTTATGTTGGTTTTGCGTGTCCCAAAAAAGATCCTCTAAACCATTGACTCTCTCCGTAGGGTTTTTTTCTGGGTGGGCGAGGTATCCTGCTCTGGAGCTCAATTCCTTATTTCTTGGGATAATGTGTGAACTCCTAAAATGTATAGTGGTTTAGGTCTAAAAAACCTTCATGTTCAAACTATTTGCCTTCTCATGAAATTCGCACACAAGGCCCTATCCTCTTCACACACACCTTGGTTAGAGTGGCTTGACCTTCAACATCCATACGCCCTAGTCTCCTCTTCCTGCCAAAACTCCTTCCTCTGCCGAACCATCTCTCGGCAGCTACCCCTTCTCCAAAAGATCTCCTTCGTCCTCACGAATAATGGTTCCCAAACCTACTTTTGGCTTGACACTTGGTTTACACCTACACCTCTTTCCACCACCTTCCCTCACCTATTCTCCCACTCCACCCTCCAGCTAGTTAAAGTGGCTAATATTCTTTGTTACGGTTTAAATGCTAACCTCCATAATCGTCTCACCCTTGCGGCAGAGCAAGAGCTTGTTTCATTGTTGGCTATTTTGCAGGACTCTCTACCTTTGCCAGAGGATGACAAAAGGTTCATACTTGGAGGCTTCGACTTCTCCACCAAGCATGCATACGGTGCCATCATGTCTAAGCCGGACAAGGATCCCCTTTTCCCCCTCATCTCGCGGTCCAATGCTCCTCACAAGCACAAATTTTTTGCTTGGCTGCTCTTCAAAGATCAGCTCAACACCAGGGTTAACCTCGCTCATAAGCATATCATCACCACCGACATATGCCCCTGATGTGCCTATCTCCCCAAGGACTCCATGCACCTCTTTTGTGTCATGCCCCCTTGCCAACTGAGTCTGGCAGCGCATTGATATTCTGCCACAGGTCTCCAACCTTGCTGAACTTTGGGACATAACACTTCCACACCAGCTCCCCCATAGAGCATGGCCTATGGTTCTCATGTCACTACTATGGAAGATTTGGGCAGCGTGCAACGACATGTTATTTCGACACATTGACCAATGTTCTGTAATAACCCTTAGACACCTTATTTCTAATTTGTACTGATGGTCACATCGTCTTGTAGAGACATGTGACAAGGAGGACGTCTTCTCGTGGCGTTCCTTCCTCTCTGCACATGCCATCGTGCCTATGTAATTCTGTATGTACTTCCTGCCTCGGTAGCTTTTGAGCAGTATATTCAGGTGGGGAGCTCCCCCTGGTCATTCTAAAAAAAGAAATAATAAGCAAAGGTAAAGAGTGATGGTGATACGATACCGCGGCATCTCCCCCAAACTTGGCTCAAGCCAAGGGGACTGCCCATACCCATGTACTCAAGTCTCCTTTGGTGGTGAAGATGATAAAGGTGGTGGTGCTGAGTGATACGTGTCCAACGTATCTGTAATTTATTAAGTATTCATCCCATATTTATAGTTCTATATGATTTTATTAGAACTAACCCGGACTAACGTTGTTTTCAGTAGAACTACCATGGTGTCGTTTTTGTGCAGAAATAAAAGTTCTCGGAATGGGCTAAAAATTTACGGAGAATATTTTTGGAAAATATAAAAATACTAGAGAAAAAATATACCGGAGAGGAGTACCGAGGAGGCCACAAGCCACCAGGGCACGGCCACCCCCCTCGTCGCGCCTAGTTGGCTTGTGGGCCCCTCAGGAGTCCCCTTGACGTGATTCCAACGCCAAGTGATCCTATAAATCAAGAAACCCCCAGAAAAAAACCTAGATCGGGAGTTCCTCTGCCGAAAGCCTATGTAGCCATGAAAAACCAATCTGGAGCCCGTTCCGGCACCCTACCGGAGAGGGAAACCATCACTAGAGGCCAGCTTCATCATCCCGGCGGTCTCCATGATGAGGAGGGAGTAGTTTGCCCTTGGGGTTGAGGGTATGTACCAGTAGCTATGTGTTGGATCTCTCTCTCTCTATCTCTCTCGTGTTCTCGAGATGGCACGATCTTGATGTACCACGATCTTTATTAATATAGATGAATCATACGGAGTTTCCCCCTCTGTATCTTCTTGTGATGAATTGAGTTTTCCCTTTGAAGTTTTCTTACCGCATTGAGTCTTTAAGGATTTGAGACCACTTGATGTATGTCTTGCAATGGGATATCCATGGTGAAAATGGGATGTACTATTGATCCACTTGATGTTTGTTTTGGTGATCAACTTGCGGGTTCTGTGACCTTGGGAATCTATGCATAGGGGTTGGCCCATGTTTTCGTCTTGAATTTCCGGTAGGAACTTTGGGGCACTCTTTCAAGTTCTATGTGTTGGCTTGAACATGATGAATCTGAAATTGTGTCATGCATATCGTATAATCAAGCCCACGGGTACTCGTGGTGACATTGGGGTATCTAGGTGACATTAGGGTTTTGGTTGATGTGTATCTTAAGGTGTTATTTTAGTATGAACTCTATGGCTGTTTGTGACACTTATAGGGATAGCTCATAAGATTGATCGGAAAAGATAACTTGGAGGTGGTTTCATACCCTACAATAATTTTGTCGTTTGTTCTCCGCTATTTGTGACTTTGGAGTGAACTCTTTGTCGCACATGAGGGATTTACATATGATTCAACTATGTTAGTATTGTTGAGAGAACTTGCACTAGTGAAAGTATGAACCCTAGGCCTTGTTTCTAAGCATTGAAATACCGTTTGTGATCACTTTGGTCAGTAGTTACCTTGATGTTTTTATATTTTCAGATTACAAAAACCTACATCTACCATCTATATCGCACTTGTATCACCATCTCTTTGCCGAACTAGTGGACCTATACAATTTGCCATTGTATTGGGTATGTTGGGGACACAAGAGATTTCTTGTATTTGATTGCAGGGTTGTTTGAGAGAGACCATCTTCATCCTACACCTCCCACGGATTGATAAACCTTAGGTCATCCACTTGAGGGAAAATTTCCATTGTCCTACAAAGCTCTGCGCTTGGAGGCCCAACACGAGTCTACAAAAAGAAGGTTGCATAGTAGACATCAAGCTCTTTTCTGGCGTCGTTGCCGGGGAGGTGAGTGCTTGAAGGTATATCTCTAGATTTTGCAATAAAATCTTTTAGTTTCTTGCTTTTCACTAGCTTAGTTTTATAAAATAAAACTACAAAAAAATTGAATTGAGGTTGCCTCGTATGCTTCATCTTTTTAATGTCTTTCGTGAAAATGATGGAAAGGAAAATTGTGCTCAAGTGTTAGAAGAAGAAGTTATTAAAATGTTTGGAACTAAATATTTGCGTGATGAGCATGATTGTAATGTTGTTGGTATGAATTCTCTGAATATCCATAATGCTAATGATATGCAAAGCCACAAGCTTGGGGATGCTACGTTTGCTTAAGATGATATTTTTAGTCCCCCAAGTTTCGATGAGAAAATTTATTATGATTATGGAATGCCCCCTATATATCATGATTATGATGACATGTATACTATAAAGAATAATGGTAACCATGAGACTTTTCATCATGATTTTAATTTTCAATTGGATTATGCTTCACAGGATAGTTACTTTGTTGCGTTTACTCCCACTATTAGTCATGAGAAGAAATTTTCTTGTGTGGAGAGTAGTAAACTTTATATGCTTGTAGATCATGAAAATAATGCTTTATGTGCTGGTTATATTGTGGAATTCCTTAATGATGCTACTGAAAATTATTATGAGGGAGGAACATATGCTTGTAGTAATTGAAGTAATATTAAGTTTCCTCTCTATGTGTTCAAAGTTTTGAAGTTATGCTTTTTTTGCCTTCCTATGCTATTTGATTCTTGATCCCATAAATTGTTTGATCACAAAATACCTATGCATAGGAAGTGGGTTAGGCTTAAATGGGCTTGTCATGGGATTCATGATGCTCTTTTGCATGTTTCAATTATTATTCCTATATGAGCATCATTGAAATCATCATGCCTAGCTAAAAGGCATTAAAGAAAAACGTTTGTTGGGAGACAACCCAACACTTTTACCATCTGTTTTTATGTGTTCACATGATTAATATACTGTAGTAATCATGTTTTGTGTATTTTATTTCAGTAAAGTGACAAGTAAAGCCTTTGGGATAGTGTGGATACTTGCTTGTTTGATTCTGTGCAAAAACAGAAAGTTTTGTGTCCAGTATATGAATTATCAGATTTTATTGGGGATTCCAAATATTCTGAAATTTTAAAAAAATGCCAATTATTTGATATTTCCTATTTTTTCATAATTTTTAGAGACAGGTAAGTATGGTTACACTACAAATCTTTACAGACTCTTCTGTTTTTGACAGATTCTATTTTGCATGCATAGTTTGCTTGTTTCAAGTGTTCCTAAAGCTTATATTGAGTAATATAAATTGTGGTAATGATGGAATATAGTAGGTATCATGTGGGAACAATTATGAATCTTATCTTGAGAGTACCTAAGTGAATGATCTATCTTTATTACACTAACCCTTTTCGCAAAGTTCTGTTAAGTTTTGTGTGATTGAAGTTTTCAAGTTTTAGGCGAGACACCGATATGAGGAGAACAAGGAGTGATGATAACCTAAGCTTGGGGATGACCAATGCACCCCAAGGTAATATCCAAGGAATATTCAATCACCTAAGCTTAGGGATGCCCCGGAAGACATCTCCTCTTTCGTCTTCAAAACTATCGGTATATCTTACTTGGAGCTATATTTTTATTCGTCACATAATATGAGTTTTTCTTGGAGCATAATTTTATTTTGTTTTTCTATATTAGGTGTTACTTCTAATCTTGTGTTTCAATAAGAAATTCTAAGAATTGCCTTAGGATGCTTGCATTGCATGTTTTGATATATGTTGGGTAAAAACAGAAACTTCTTCTGTAGTGTTTGCATTTTCTTATTTTACTGGAAAGTGGAAAGTTTCTGAATTTTTTACAAATTATTTTCATATAAATTATTTAAAATTTACTAAATTTTCATGATTTTTTGAGTTATATAAGTACACTGGTTTAATAAATTTCTACAAACTGTTCTGTTTAGACAGATTGTTGTCATAGTTTTGTTATCTACTTGTCCTATAGTTTTCATAGCCTATATTGGTAGATATAAATTTTGGAAATGATAGTAAGCAGTAGATAATGTTTGAAAATTATTGTGCAACTTGTCTTGTTAGTACATGAAGTGTTGATTTGTTCTGTTGTGTAGTAACCTACCTCACGAGTTCTTTTTGAGTTTTGTGTGGATGATGTTTTTGAGAATAGGTGAAACCGGGATATAAGAGGATTGAAAAAGATACAAAAGCTCAAGCTTTGGGATGAACAAGGCACCCCAAGTAAATATTTTAATAACTCTCAAGCATCTAAGCTTGGGGATGCTACGCATCCCACCTCTCTTCGTCAACTATCAGTTAAACTATGTTGAGCCTAAATTTTTATTCGTTCACATGATGCATCCTATTCTTGGAGTGCTATTTTTATTTTTCTTGTTATTTAAATAAAATAGTAAGATCTGGAAATCTTTATTGATAGAGAGATAAAGTCCTCACATAGGTACTTAATTGTTTGACTACTCATAGATCTTCACTTATATGTTTTGGAGTAGTTTTGTCATTTACTCTCGTGCTTCACTTATATCCTATGAGTATATGGTTGAATGAATCGAATATCATAAATTTGAATTTATATATGTTTTATATGCTTATCCCATTGGGATTAATGACTTCACATATAAGAATTATAGGTGGTAAAATTTATTGAAAGTTAGAAAACACTGCATTGGTCACTTGAACAATTCATGAAAGAATATTGAAGGCATAGAGATTTCACATATAAATATACTATCTTGGACATCTTATATGATTGTGAATACCCATTAATTATTTTCAAACTTGAGCAAACTAGTTGAAGTTGGACAAGGAAGACAACGTAATGAGTTATGCTTGGGTATATTTGTATAGATGTTATATTGTTATGGATCCTCCAACATGTGGTGCTTGTTTCCACCTCATACTAGCCAAAATTTCCACACCAAGTAGAAATACTACTTGTCCATCCAAACACCCTTAAACCCAAAGTTGTTCCATATGAGTCCACCATACCTACCTATATGTGGTATTTACCTGTTGTTCCAAGTAAATTTGCATGTGCCAAACTCTAAACCTTCAAATAATATTCTGTTTTGTATGCCCGAACTGCTAATATAGTGACTAGGGGCTGTTAGTATCTTCCATGCTAGGTGGGTTATTCTCATGATATGTGTTGATTCACTATCATTCATGAGAAAGTGAATAGTATTCGGGATGCCCAGTTCCATGCTCAAAATCAAATCAAAATATAATGAAACAAAACTCCCTGAGGGTTGTTGTTTGTATGGACGGTACCCGTAGATTCGGCTCGTCGTGGAGTGTGATTGATTGGTGGAGGTGGAGTAAAAACTTTACCATTCTGTTTGGGAACCGCCTATAATGTATCTAGCATGGAAAATACCAAGATCTCTCGATATTTATGTTAACAATGGAAGCATAACGCTCAAAATTATTATTCATCTCTGTTTTAAAAGCTCATGCTTTGGCACCTCTGCAAATCAATGCTTCCCTCTGCGAAGGGCCTATCTTTTACTTTCTAGTACTTACCTTTATACACGAGTCATGGTGATCTTCACCGCTACCTATATTTTTCTTTTTTCTTGGCAAGAATCATGTGGTGGGGAAAGATCCAAGCATATACGGCCATTCAAAAATATTTGATCATGAATTATTATTGTTGACAATTATCTATATGATAAATAAGTTGGGAGGCAAAACTTTAAGCCCATATCTTTCTTTGTGTTCGGCGGATGCCATTTGCTCTAAAAATATGCTTTGAGTGTTAGCAATCATGGAAGACTATATGATAGTTGAGTATGTGGAATTTGCTAAATCAAATCTCTTAGATAGACACTTCCCGAAAATAAGATGAATTGCAATTGTTTGGTGACTGAAAGCATAGTTTGTTAGTTTACAAGAAACTTTATGGTCTATACTTTAACTTGTGAATAGCTTGTTACTTCATCATGAGAAGTTTTATGAGACGAGATACTATTTAAGATATATAATGATGCTAGAAAAAGTGTTTGGAACTATCATTGATCAAATTTATGCACTATGCTAGCATTCGCACTTCATAAATTATTTCTTTTATCATTTACCTACTCGAGGACGAGCAGTATTAAGCATGGGGATGCAGATACGTCTCCAATGTATCTATAATTTATGAAGTATTCATGCCATCTTTACAATAATTCTATATGATTTTGGTATGATATTATTAGAACTAGCCTGGCCTGACGATATTTTCAGCAGAACTACCATGATGTCGTTTTTGTGCAGAAATTAAAGTTCTCGGAATGGGCTGAAAATTATGGAGAATAATTTTGGAAATATAAAAAATACTAGAGCAAAAAGATACCGGAGAGGAGTCCTGAGGAGCCCAAAAGCCACCAGGATGCGGCCACCCCCTAGTCGCGCCTAGCAGGTTTGTGGGCCCCTCAGGAGTCCCCTTGACGTGATTGCAATGCCAAGTGCTCCTATAAATCCAGAAACCCCCAGAAAGAAACCTATGTCGGGAGTTCCGCCGCCGCAAGCCTCTGTAGCCACAAAAAATCAATCGGGAGCCTGTTCTGGCACCCTACCAGAGGGGGAAACCATCATCGGAGGCCATCTTCATCATCCCGACAGTCTCCATGACGAGGAGGGACTAGTTCACCCTCAAGGCTGAGGGTATGTACTAGTAGCTATGTGTTGGATCTCTCTCTCGTGTTCTTGAGATGGCACGATATTGATGTACTGTGAGCTTTATTAATATAGATGAATCATATGGAGTTTTCCCCTCTCTATCTTCTATGATGAATTGAGTTTTCCTGTTGAAGTTTTCTTATCGGATTGAGTCTTTAAGGATTTGAGAACACTTGATGTATGTCTTGCAATGGGATATCCGTGGTGACAATGGGATGTTCTATTGATCCACTTGATGTATGTTTTGGTGATCAACTTGTGGGTTCCGTGACCTTGGGAATCTATGCATAGGGATTGGCACATGTTTTCGTCTTGAATCTCCGGTAGAAACTTTGGGGCACTCATTGAAGTTCTTTGTGTTGGGTTGAGCATGATGAATCTGAAATTGGGTGATGCATATCGTATAATCAAGCACATGGGTACTCGTGGTGACATTGGGGTATCTAGGTGACCTTAGGGTTTTTGTTGATGTGTATCTTAAGGTGTTATTTTAGTACAAACTCTAGGGCTGTTTGCGACACTTGTAGGGAGAGCTCATAAGATTGATCGGAAAAGATAACTTTGAGGTGGTTTCATACCCTACAATAATTTCTTCCTTTCTTCTTTGCTATTTGTGACCTTGGAGTGAACTCTTTGTCACACATGGGGGATTTACATATGATTCAACTATTTTAGTATTGTTGAGAGATCTTGCACTATTGAAAGTATGAACGCTAGGCCTTGTTTCTAAGTATTGCAATACTGTTTGTGCTCACTTTTTCATTAGTTACCTTGCTGTTTTTATATTTTCAGATTACAAAAACCTATATCTACCATCCATATTGCACTTGTATCACCATCTCTTCGCCGAACTAGTGCACCTATAAAATTTTCCATTGTATCAGGTGTGTTGGGGACACAAGAGATTTCTTGTATTTGATTGCACGATTGTTTGAGAGAGACCATCTTCATCCTACACCTCCCACGGATTAATAAACCTTAAGTCATCCACTTGAGGGAAAATTACCATTGTCCTACAAAACTCTGCGCTTGCAGGCCTAACACTAGTCTACGAGAAGAAGGTTGCATAGTAGACATCAGTGAGGTAGTAGGTTTGTCCTCCTCCTTCCAGGGCAAGGGCTCACCATCAAAAGTTGATGCATGAGTCCCATGAGTGCTGCAACCGGCAGCTAAACTCATACCTTTAAATCTTGCTTCATACTCAAAAACTTAGTTTTTATGATCATAGATTTGACTTTTAAGAAAATTGATTTGCTCGTTCAAGGTGAAGACAATGGCCTTCATGTACCGGCCATACACCATGTGATGGCGGGTGTAATCCGTGATCATGGAGTGATTGGCACTATGTCCACGCTCCACCATCCCTTGGCACTTGAAGATGTCTTGCTCCACCGCTTCAAGCTTGGCCTCCATTCTTCATGTCCTCTTGGGCCCCTGAACATCTCGGATGTGGAAAACCCCCACATGCATCTCAATGTCTTGAGGGTGCTTCATCACCTCCGACAAGCATGGGTTGTTGACCTTCTCTAAGAACTTGTCCTTGTGGGAACTTGGTGGAGCCATGGAGATCTAGATCTGACAAGAAAACAACACGAAACAAGAACATAGAATATTTCTACGATCCGGTGGTCAAAACAAGCGGGGATATATATAGAGAGAGATATTTTATCTTGGGAACAAGAATATGGAAGGAAAACGGAGTTGGGAAGGTGCCCCAGGAGGGCACAACCCATCAAGGCGCGCCAGAGACGGCAGGCATGCCCTGGTGTATCGTGCTCACCGCACTTGCTTTCCTATTTATTTCTTATTTTCCTATATTTTGTAATATTTACAAACTAACAGAAAATATTTTTGTGGATTTTATCTCTTATGTGTTCCTCCAGTGTCATGGTTTGGATAGCATTGCTTTCAACATTAATAGTCGTACTTGAGATATAGTGTTTAATTATTTGTCCGTTGACCACCTTTGGGTTAGTACCTTTGGCATTATTAATCTTGATAGCTCAAGAGCAATAAACCTCTTTGATAACATATGGTCCTTCCCTTTTGGAAAAAGTTTTCCTACAAAAAATCTAAAACGAGAGTTGTACAAAAGAACATATTATCCAACTTTGAATTCACGCTTTTGGATTCTTTTGTCATGCCATCTTTTAACTTTTTCTTTGTAGTTTGGCATTTTCATAAGCTTGGGTTCTCCATTCATCTAATGAGCTAATATCAAATAATCTCTTTTCGCAAGAAAGATTGAAGTCATAGTTGAATTCTTTAATTGCCCAACATGCTTTGTGTTCTAACTCTAGAGGCAAATGACAAGCTTTCCCACATACCATTTTATACGGAGACATACCCATAGGATTTTTATAAGTTGTTCTATAAGCCCAACGTGCATCATCTAGTTTCTTAGAACAATTCTTTCAAGACCTATTGACAGTTTTTTGTAATATTAAATTTATTTCTCTATTGCTAAGTTCAACTTGACCACTAGATTGAGGATGATAGGGTGATGCAATTCTATGGTTAACATCATATTTAGCAAGAATTTTATGGAAAGCACCATGAATAAAGTGTGAACCACCATCAATCATTAAATATCTAGGGACTCCAAACCTCGGGAAAATAACTTCTTTAAGCAGTTTGATGGAGGCGTTGTGATCAGCACTACTAGTTGGAATAGCTTATACACACTTAGTAACATAGTCAACAGCAACCAAAATATGAGTATACCCATTAGAGGAAGGAAAAGGTCCCATATAATCAAAACCCCAAACATCAGATGGTTCAACAACAAGTGAATAATTCATCAGTATTTCTTGACACTAAACGATATTAGCAATTCTTTGACATTCATCGCAAGACAAGACAAACTTACGGGCATCCTCGAAGAGAGTAGGCCAATAAAAACCAGATTGCAATACCTTGTGAGTAGTTCAATCTCCCGCATGATGTCCTCCATAGGCTTCAGAATAACGTTTCCGTAGGATTTGTTCCTGTTCATGCTCAGGTACACAACGCCTAATAATACAATCTACTCCCTCTTTATAAATATGTGGGTCATCCCAAAATTAATGTCTTAAATCATAGAAGAATTTTTTTTCCTTTTGTTGGTATGTGAAACTATGTGGTATATATTTAGCAACAATATAGATAGCATAATCATCATACCAAGGAGTGTTTTGAGAAACATTTATTGAAGCTAACTGTTCATCAGCAAAACTATCATCAATAGGTAGTTGGTCATCAAGAATATTTTCTAACCTAGACAAGTTATCAGCTACGGGGTTCTCGGCTCCTTTCCTATCAGTGATATGTAAATCAAATTCTTGAAGCAGGAGAACCCACCTAATGGGTCTAGGTTTAACATCTTTCTTTTCCATCAGATATTTTATAGCAGCATGATCAGTGTGAACAATAACTTTGAAATCAACGATGTAAGACCTAAATTTATCACAAGCAAACACAACTGCTAATAATTCTTTTTAAGTAGTGGCACAATTTCTTTGGGCACTGTCTAGAGTTTTGCTAGCATAATGGACAACATTTAATTTCTTATCAACTCTTTGTCCTAGAATAGCACCAACATCATAATCACTAGCATCACACATAATTTCAAAAGGCAAGTTCCAATGAGGTGGTTGAACAATAGGTGCGGAAGTTAAGGATTTCTTAAGTGTTTCAAAGGCTTCTACGCAATCATCATCAAAAACAAAGGGAATATGCTTTTGTAAAAGATTAGTAAGAGGCCTAGAAATTTTGGAGAAGCCTTTAATAAACCTCCTATAGAAACCAACAAGACCAAGGAAACTCCTAATAGCTTTAATATCTTAAGGACATGGCATTTTCTCAATTGCATCAACTTTATCTCGATCCACCTCAATGCCTCGTTCAGATATTTTAGTGACACTTCTCCCAATTCAAGATGAGATTAGTTTGTTCACATATCTGCAAAACTCCATCAAGGTTGCTTAAGCAATCATCAAAAGAAGTTCCATAAACGAAAAAATCGTCCATGAAAACCTCCACAATCTTTTCACAAAAATCAGAGAATATAGCAGTCATACATGTTTGAAAGGTAGCAGGTGCATTGCATAAACCAAAAGGCATACTCTATAAGAATAAGTTACAAAAGTACAAGTGAAGGTGGTTTTCTCTTGATCAGATCGTGACACTGGTATTTGAGAGAAACCAGAATATCTATCCAGAAAACAAAAATGTGTGTGCTTAGATATTCTTTCTAGCATTTGATCAATGAACGACAAAGGGTAATGATTTTTTCTAGTGGATTTATTTAATTTCCAAAAATCAATTACCATTCTATAGCCAGTGAAATTCTCCATGGGATAAGTTCATTTTTATCATTAGGAACAACAATAATACCTCCCTTTTTAGGGACACAACGAACGGAATTACCCATCAACTATCAACTATGGGATAGATTATACCTGCTTCTAGAAGCTTTAATATTTTAGTTCTTACCACTTCTTTCATCTTAGTATTATATCGTCGTTGGTGATCAACAACATGTTTAGCATCAGGTTCCATATTAATCTTGTGCCCACGAAGAGTGGGACTAATGCCCTTAAGATCGTCAAGAGTATTCAGGACAAAAGCACCGTTTAAACCACCAGAGGTTATTAATGTTATTAAAATTATTAAAAAAAATAGTTATAAACAATACTATTTTCATGAATAAAAATTACATCCAAATGTAGGTGATGTTTTCTGAACATCCTGATATCTTACTTGCATTTTTTTGAGTTCATGTCAACTTGTTATGAATTGTCCTAAATGTGAATGATATGCACATAAATTTAATGTTTATCTGAACATTTTGATATCTTATTTGTATTTTTCTGAGTTCGTATGAATTTATTATGAATTTTCAAAGTTTTGGTCAAACGGTCAAAGGGCATTCGAGGGACCTCGACGGAAGAAGTAAGGGCAAAACTGAGCAAGGTAGAAAAGTAAGGGCAAAACCCGTGGGTAGGAACCAACTAGGGATAAAAATGTAATTTTCCTTTGATGATATAGATCGCCGTCATGATGATTGCCCCGGCGGCGTTCCGACACCACCGAGAGGGAGAGAGGGGGGGGAAGAGCCACCCTCCTTCTTCTTCCTTGGACTCCCCCTAGATGGGAGGAGACTTCCCCCTCTGGTCCATGGCCTCCATGGCGGCGGAGGGGAGGGAGCCCCTCCGAGATTGGATCTCCATCTCTGTTCTCTTCTGTTTCGCGTTCCTATTTCTGGGCGAAAACCGTTTGTTGCCATTTTGAAGCACCATGTTTTTCATATATAGAGTCTCCTATGTTGTCACTTTCATATACTAGTGGGTATTTTTCATTATAGAGTTAGATGCACACCCACTTAGTTTTCATATTGAGCTTTTGCACACTTATACCCTTAGTGCATCCGTTGCATGGAAATCCCTACTCCTTGCATTGATATCTATTGATGGGCATCTCCATAGCCCATTGATACGCTGAGTTGATGCGATACTTTTTTCTCCACTTCTACCCCTTTAAAACCTACCACCATATCATATTGAAGCACAAGCGCGGAATTAGCATGCCCCTTCTCTCTTTGTCTCTCATCCTTTTTTCCTTTTTCTTTTCTTTTTTTATATTTTTTCCTTTTTTTCCTTTTTTTTTGTGGGTAAATCATAGTCTCCATCATCCTTTCCTCACTGGACATGCTCTAATAATGAATAATTAAGATCATCACACTTCTATTTACTTATAACTCAAGATTACAGCTTAATACCTAGAAAAAAATATGACTATATGAATGTTGTGCAATGATCTAGCGTAGCAAAGATATCAAAAAATGGAAAAGCCATAGAAACATCATGCTATCTATCTTATGATCATGTAAAGCAATATGACAATGAATGCTCAAATCATCAAAATGGAAGCGGTGGAAGTTGCATGGCAATATATCTCGGAATGTCTATGGAAATGCCATAATAGGTAGTTATGGTGGTTGTTTTGAGGAAGATATAATAAGGCTTATGTGTCATAGAGCGTATCATATCACGGGGTTTGGATGCACTGGCAAAGTTTGCGCCGACTCTCAAGGTGAGAATGGGCAATGCACGGTATCGTAGAGGCTAGCAAATTGTGGAAAGGTAAGAGTGTGTATAATCCATGGACTCACATTAGTCATAAAGAAATCACATACTTATTGTGAAATTTTATTAGCCCTCAAAGCAAAGTATTAATACACATGCCCCTAGGGGGGAGGTTGGTAGGAGTTAACCATCGCGTGCACCCGACCTTCACACAAAGATAGACAATCAAGGATAAATTATGCTCCAACTTCCTAGCATAACGGGAGACTATACGTGCATGCTTCGGGAATCACAAACCTTAACACCAATATCTTACTAAACACGATCATCCACTACTTCCTCTCACATATTATCATCTCTATATCTCAAAATTATTGCAAGGATCAAACATATCATATTCAGTGATCCATAAGTTTTATGTAGGATTTTATGACTAACCATGCAAATGACCAATTCATGTTGACTCTCTAAATAGATATGAGTGAAGAAAGAGATTTTAACTCTTTATACAAAAGACCATGATCTAATAAATATAAGTTAAGCAAAAGAGCATTCTTCAAATAACGGTTTTCTATGTGAAGAGAAACAGGCAATCCAAACTTCAAATCATATACGTGAAACACATGAAGCAATCTATAAAGCCATACTCAAAATATATAAATAAAGTGCAATGAGAATTCTATAAATCAACCATGTACTATCTCATACCAGCATTGTGCATAAACTAAACGCAAAGGACGCTTCAAGATTTTCATATATCACATAAATGAAACGAATCCGGAAACATACCGATACTTGTTGAAGAAAGATGGCATGCCTTCCGGGGAATCCCCAAGCTTAGACGCTTGAGTATCCATGGATATTTACTTGGGGTGCCTTGGTAATCCTCAAGCTTGAAGTTTTTTCTCTCCTTCTTATCCTCATATCGGTACCTCCTCGATCTTCGAACACTTCATCCACACAAAACTTAAGAGAAGACTAGTAAGATCCGTCAGTATAATAAAGCGAAATAGTACTTTAAGTACTATTGCAAACCAATTAATATTTTATATTTGCATTATACCTTCTGTATTATAACTTTTCTATGGCTTACACCACCGATAAAATCGATAGTTTCATCAAAACATGCAAAACGATGCATCAAAAACAGAATCTGTCTTAAACAGGACACTCTATAGTAATCCGAACTTTGACCATACTTCGGTAACTACAGAAATTCTAAAAAATTATGACTAAATAAAAATAATTTATATGAATATTGTGTAATAATTTCAAAAAAAATTAACATCTGGTAAAAAATGAAAATTCACGCACTACACACAAAGTTTCTGTTTTTACACCGCACATACCAACAAGCAATCTAATCATCCTAAAGGCAAAGCTTGGCACATTATTTTTATAATACAATGGATTTGTACAAGGGGATAATTATTTTTGTTGGAAAAGTTTCTGTGATTCAAGATTCACAAAGTTTCCATGGGCATGAACAAAAGTTCAAGGACGTCCCCCACTTCAACGATGCTCATCATCTCTCTCACTTTCACCTTTACTTTTACGAAGTTTTAGGTTCCCCTCTATATTTTTTTGTTTTAAAACTTTAGAAAAGCACACAATAGAAATAAGTGACTCTCTAAAAATTTTGGGTTGTCTCCCTCGCAGCGCTTTCTTTAAAGCCATTAAGCTAGGCATAAGGTGCTCAAGTAATTGATCTACCCGGATCCCAAGGTATATCAAAGCCAATTTTAATTAGCAATGATTTGTAATTTAGTAGTGAGCACAAACAGATATATATCATGCAATTACGGAGTCTAACTCTTTTCCTATGCATCGGCATGTCATATAAGAACAATTCATGCACATTAAGTAAAGGCCAATGCATAGTATAAATAGTTTCTTGCAATTTTGTCGTGTTGGAAACATGGAGAGGTAAAGATTTGGTTCGTATCTCATAATAATTCCAAATAGGAGCAGCAAGCACATGCATATTGTATTCATCAAAATCAATATGTGCAATAGGAAAATGCAACCCATCAATATAATCCTTAATAAGTGCAATCTCCTCCGATATAGTGTAGTTGGGAGAATTCAAAAAGATAATAGGACTATCATGTGTGGGTGCAATAGCAACAACTTCAGGATTAACATAAGGAACTATATAAAGTTCACCTTCATAAGCATAATTTATATATGCATCATGGCCATGAGCATAGGAAGCATCAACTTCATCAAAAAGGGATATTTCAAATGAATCCACGGGATTATAGCAATTATCATAGCATTCATCCTTCGGTATGTGCGAAGGTAATTAAAAAATGTATGAGTTGAAGAGTTACTATCATTAGAAGGTGGGCACGGCTGATCAATTCGCTCTTCCTCCTTTTGTTCTTCTCTCTCCTCCTCATCTTTTTCATCTAATGAGCTCACAATTTTGGCAACTTCTTCTTCCATAGGTCCCTGCAAAATATTAGTCTCTTCCAAGCTAACGGACATTCTCTCAATAAATTCAAAAATATCAACATTGCATTCATAATTATCATAACAATATTTAAGTATGGCAAGAATTTCAGATTCGTAAGAAACATCATCATCATACTTTTCAATCAAAGGAGCAATTTGATAAGAACCTTTAAAAGTAAAAAATTCTTCTATTCATTCCACATCATAGTAATCATAAATCCCTTTAGCATAAGAAGCCAATGTTTTGTAATCATTAAACTCACATTGAAAGGGAAGGTGCGGAGCCTCTATCTTGGAGCAACAAGTATAATCACATTTCAAGCATGCATCCCAAGCAAACCATTCCAGTATTCTAATTTGATCACATAAGTGTTTCCCTTTTTGACATAAGCGATAATCCCTAAAGTAATCACATTGATCCAATGTGTATACCATTATAAAGTTCCGTGAGGAATTCTCAAGATTATCAAAGGAGTAATTAATGTGTTTCACATAACTAGCATCGAGGGTTTTAGGAGGTTCCCTGTCTTCATGAGTAGCAAGTACCACTAATTTTTTTGGTGTTTTGTGTTCCAAATCCATAACTAAAGATATAAAACAACTAAAAATAGAAAATAAAAATTACTTAGTGATAAAGCAAACAAGTAGACACGAGAATATTCACCCCACGCTATTGCTCCCTGGCAACGGCGGCAGAAAAATGTCTTGATAACCCACAAGTGTAGGGGATCGCTTGTAGCCTTTTTCGATAAGTAAGAGTGTCGAATCCCAACAAGGAGCTAAAGGTAGAACAAATATTCCCTCAAGTTCTATCGACCACCAATACAACTCTATGCACACTTAACGTTTGCTTTATCTAGAACCAAAATTAAACTACTTTGCGGGAATAATGCACCGAGTACTTTGCAAAAAAATAAACTTAGTAGTGCAGTAGCAAGTTTTTTGTAACACAAGAGAAAGATTGTCCCTAGGCAATTGAATATGATACGATAGATACTTTTTATATGCAATGAGGGAGAGGCGTGCGCTAACACACTTTTCGTACTTGGCTCATATGCACTTACGATTGGAACTCTAGTAAGCATCCGCAACTACTAAAGGTCATTAAGGTAAAACCCAACAATAGCATTAAGTATAAATTCCTCTTTACTCCCATAATCAATAACCCACCTACTCGGGTTTATGCTTTTGTCACTCAAGCAACCCACCATAGGCAAATCATGAATATATTGCAACTCCCTATAGCGGGGATCCCTCACGCTTGCGCGACACGGAGGGCACCATAGGACAGCACCAAATCAACATACACTCACATCCATAACATCATACCACAATTAACCCATAGGACAAAAGAGATCTACTCAAACATCATAGGATAGCCAAATATCATTGGAAAATAATATATGGAGTTGAGCACCATGTTTAAGTAGAGATTATAGCAGGGAAGAGAGGTGTTACACCGATGCATAAAGGGGGAGAGAGTTGGTGTTGAGGCAGCAAGATTGTTGATGTAGATCGTCATCATGATGATTGCTCTCACGGTGTTCCGGCACCACTAAGAGAGAGGGGGAGAGATCCCCACTCCTTCTTATTATTCCTTGTCCTCCCCTAGATGTGAGGAGAGTTCCCCCTCTAGTCCATGGACTCCATGGCGGCGGAGGGGCGGGAGCCCCTCCGAGACTGGATCTCCTTCTTTGGTCTCTTCTGTTTCGCGTTCCTATTTCTGGACGAAAACCATTTCTTATATTCCTGGAGATCCATAAGACCGATCGGGATGAAATTTTAAGGGGGGTTTTATCCAAAAATTAGCTTTCTTTCACCCAACGGAGAGCTCCAACCGACATACAAGGTGGGCACGGTCCACCAGACTGTGGTTGGTCCCTAGCTCGCGCCCTGGTAGAGGGTGAAGGCTATGGGACTCCGTTTGTGTTGATTCCACTTCTCAAAATTCATAAATATTCCAAAAATAAACTCCATCAATTTTTATCATGTTTGGCCTTCGTTTGATGTGGAATTTCTGCGAAACAAAAAACACAAAAAAGCAGGATCTGACACTTGGCACTGGATCAATAGGTTAGTCCAATAAATCATCGAAATTATTGCCAAAATTATGTCAAAGTTGTATAATATTGGCATGAAAAATTCAAAATTATAGATACGACAAAGACGTATCATGCTTCCTTAGAATTTTCAATAATCTTTCTTCTTCATGTTCTAAAAGGTTAGCACTAATAATAACAAGATATATCTTTTTCTCATCAAGATAAGCATACTTCAAAGTGTTAAGCAATTGTTTTAATTCAAATATAGGATCACCTTTAGGTGGAGGAGGACCTCCTAGAGTTTCAACAGGCAATTTTTTTGGGAGAGGTGGTTGTTCAAAGAAATTTTTATCTATTTCATTTCATTCACGCAAGTGTATACCGTTTTCATGATCTAGCAAATATTGTTCTAGTGGACTAGTAGGAGGAACGACAATAGAAGCAAGACCAACTATTTCATCCTTACTAGATAATTCTTTATTACGAGTTTTTCTACCAAACTTTGAAAAGTTAAACTCATGAGACACATCACAAAAATTAACACTAACGGTTTCTCTCTTGCAATATATCTTAGCATTAACAATGTTCAAGAAAGGTCTACCAAAGATAATGGGACAAAACTCATCTTGTCGGGAACCAAGAAATTAGAAAATCAGTAGGATATTTTATTTTCCCACACAAGCCTTCAACATCTCTAACAATCCCATGTGATGTGATGGTGTCTCTATTAGCAAGTTTAATAGTAACATCAATGTCTTCTATTTCAGCAGGAGCTATGTCATTCATAATTTCTTGGTATAAAGTAAAAGGAATATCACTCACACTAGCACGCATATCACATAAACCATGATAGCAATGATCTCCTATTTTAACTGAGACAACAGCCATGCCAACTACGGGTCTATGTTTATCTTTCTCATCGGGTTTGGCAATTCTAGCGGCTTCATCACAGAAGTAAATAACACGCCCATCAATATTTTCTACCAAGAGATCTTTAACCATAGCAACACTAGGTTCTACTTTAATTTGTTCAGAGGGCTTAGGTGCTTTAATATTACTTTTGCGAATCACAGTTGATACCTTAGCATGTTACTTTATCCTAATAGGGAAAGGTGGTTTTTCAATATAAGTAGTAGGCACAACTAGATCAACATTGTAAATGATAGTTTCCTCTTTAGCTATGACCAATTATTTGATTTATTTTCTGATAGGGGGATGATATTTAAACCACTTATCCTTAGGGAGGTCAATATGAGTAGCAAATGATTCACAAAAACAGGCTACTATCTCAGAATCAGGTCCATATTTAGTGCCAAACTTGTGAAAAGCATCGGTATTCATAAAAGATTTAACACAATCACACTCAAGCTTAATACCTGACTCATTACCTTCGTCGAGTTCCCAATCTTCAGAGTTGTGTTTAATTCTTTCAAAAATATATCACTTGAATCAAATAGTCTTATTCATAAAAGAACCAGTACAAGAAGTATCGAGCATGGATCGATCATTATGAGAAAGCCGAGCATAATTTTTTGAACAATAATTTCTCTTGAGAAATCATGATTGGGGCATGAGAATAACATTGACTTAAGCCCCCCACCAGCTAGAGTGATGCTTTCTCCTTCACGAGGCCAAAAATTATATATATAATTTCGATCAAAATGAACTATTAGGATAAAACTTTTGGTTGAATTCCAATTTCAATCGATTCTAGTTCCATGATCCAATATCATCAGCCTATGCCATGTCAATGTTTTTCCTTTCAAAGATAAAGGGAAAATATTCTTTTTAACTTCATCTCCGGATAAACCTGCAAGCTTAAATAATCCACAAATTTCATCCACACGTATTAGGTGCATATCGGGATATTCAGTTCCGTCTCCTGAATAGGGATTAGTTAGCAGTTGTTCTATAATACCCGAAGGTATTTCATAACCAATATTTTCAGTAGGTGTACTAGGTTGAGTGGCAACTAATTGTGGTTTCGATCGAGGTGAAGATACCCCGAACAAACCCCTCAAAGGATTGTTTTCCATAGTAGCAAGTGACAATAAATTTCAGCATGTAGTATAAGTTTTTCCTTATCGATTTCCACTTACCAAGAGCGCTTCACTCCCCGGAAATGGTGCTAGAAAAGAGTCTTGATGACCCACAAGTGTAGGAGGTCAATCGTAGTCCTTTTGATAAGTAAGAGTGTCGAACCCAATGAGGAGCAGAAGGAAATGACAAGCAGTTTTCAGCAAGGTAATTTATGCAAGCACTAAAATTGTAGGTACGAGGTAGTTTGATAGCAACATAATTGGTAACGAGCAAGTAACGGTAACAGTGAATAAAGTGCAGCAAGGTAGCCTAATCCTTTTGTGGCAAAGTACGGGCCAAAACGGTCTCCTATAATAAGCAAAGTGTTCTTGAGGGTACACGAGAATTTCATCTAGTCGTTTTTATCATGTTGGTTTGATTTGCGTTTGCTACTTTGATAATTTGATATGTGGGTGGAACGGTGCTCGGGTGATGTTCTTACTTGAAAAACCTCCCACTCATGATTAACCCCCTCGCAGGCATCCGCAACTACGAGAAAAGTATTAAGATAAAATATAACCATAGAATTAAACATGTCGATCCAAATCAGCCCCTTATGAAGTAGCGCGTAAGCTGGGGTTTAAGCTTCTGTCACTCTAGCAACCCATCATCTAATGACTACTCCACAGTGCATTCCCTTAGGCCCAAGGATGGTGAAGTGTCATGTAGTCGATGTTCACATGACACCACTAAGGGAATCACAACATACATATCATCAAAATATCGAACACATATCAAATTCACATGATTACTTGCAACATGACTTTTCCATGACCTCAAGTCAAAGGTAACTACTCACAAATAATATTCATTCTCAAGATCGGAGGGGTATTAAATAGCATATTGGATCTGAACATATAATCTTCCACCAAATAAACCATATAGTAATCAACTACGCAATGTGATCAACACTACTAGTCACCCACGGGTACCAATCTGAGGTTCCGGTAAAAAGATTGAACATGAGAGATGAAGTAGGATTTGAGAAGAGATGGTGTTGTTGAAGATGTTGATGAATATTGGCCTCCCAAAGATGAGAGGGTTTATGGTGATGACGATGGCTTCGATTTCCCCATTCGGGAGGGAAGTTCCTCCGACGGAATCGCTCCGCTAGAGGGCAAAAGTGCTCCTGCCCAAGTTTTGCCTCGAGACGGCGGTGTTCAATTCCAAAAGTCCCCTCTTGATTTTTTTTCTAGGTCAACACATCTTAAATACCATAAGATGGGCACCGGAGGTGGGCTGGGATGAGCACAACCCACCAGGGCATGCTTGGGGGGCTGGCGCACCCTGGTGGCTGGTGCTCACAAGGTGGTCCCCCTTCGGTAGTTATTTGCTCCAGTGTTTTTTATATATTACAAAATAATTCTCCGTGAAGTTTCAGCTCATTTGAAGATGTGCAGGATAGGTATCTCTGATAATCTTTTTTAGGTCCAGAATTCCAGCTGCCAGCATTCTCCCTCTTTGTGCAAACCTCTGATAATCTTTTTTAAGGCACTAGAATTATTCCATAAGACATTATTATGGATAAAAACATTATAAATAACAGTAGGAAATCCTGATGCAAAATGGATGTATCACTCAACCACTCCCGAATGAGCCGTGAGGACTCAAATTTGTAGACCGTCGGCTTCTGTGGGTGTGGAAAGTTATCCGAAATGGCTCAACCGGCCATCGAATCCTCCTCCGTCCCAAGCGTGTCGAACGGTGTAATCCACGTCAACGCCTGGATGGATGGGGTGCGGGGAGCCGGGCGTGGCAAGGGAGACAACTCCTCCACCATGTCTACACCTCCCTACGATTCCCTCATCGCCTCTCTCTCGTGCTGTCAATGACGTCGCAGCTTTCGGACGACGTTCTCCACCTTGCAAGACCCATTGAAGGAAGGGACACTGACGGACAAGACATACTGCGACTCCATCACAACAGTCGAGGACGGGCTGTAAGACATCACGGCGGCGGATCGAGACCGATGGTGAGGATAGGGAGCAAGGGTGGCACACGGCAAGGGCTTGGGTGCAGGAAAAGTTGGAGTGGGGCAGGAGGAGGAAGTGTTTAGAGGATTTGGTGCAATTTTGCGATGAGGTCGGGCTGTTGGGTCCGACGTGGCGGGTGTGCCCGGGCGCCCCCATATTCGCCTCATATTTGGGATGTATATGAGCGTGCCGGTTAGTCGAGCATTTGAGGCATGTTTAAGAAGCCCGCCTGGGTCAAAATTTCATGTCCGGTCAGCGCCCGGGTGTATGAGGTGGGTTTGGGGCACCCGGTTGTAGATGCTATTGGACCTCCAACGGTTATGCTACATTGAGCTCTTTGGTAGCGAGCACAACATCAACAAAAAGTTGCGACCGGTTGAATCAGGTGCTACAACATGTCAGATTTTCAAGTGTGACCATGACAACATTTACAAACCGGTGAGCACACAATGATGCTTGAACCAATAGCTGGTTTTGCTGCAATCGGCAAAGCTGGGTCTAGAACCAACATCTTGTTTTGCTGCAATCACAAAGCGGAGCTGGAACCAGAAACTATTTTCATTGCAACTAGCGAGCCCGACGCTGCAATCGAATGCAACAGTGGTCATTTTTGCTCCAATCACCTGACCCATTGCTAGGACCTGCTAAACTAGTTCTACAACCGGTGAAAGCGGCAGCTACCACCGGCAATGGCGGCGGTAGCACCTGTTTTTTGCTACAACCGGCCAGCCTAGTGTTGGAACCCGCGACAACAACACATACCAATGGTGATCAACATGACAACAAGCCGCACAACGATGTTGCATGTGGCGATGAGGAAGATTCTATGAGCGGTGGCGCGAGCCATGGATCTGCGAATGCCACGTGTCGAAGATGTGGCGCCCGCTTTTTTCCTTGAGTGTGATATGTACAGGACAATTTCCCCTTATTAGTTCGTGTAACATCCCAAAAATTTATTTTGGTATCTTATGAATATAACTATGCATCACATCATATTGTTTTCAAATGTATTGTGAGTGAAATGATTTCTGAAAGTTTCTGGTTCGATTCTTGAAAGTCATCTCCATTTTGCTTCGCATTGATTTCAAATACGAGTAAAACCTCTGAAAAATATGAAAAATGAGAGGAGACCCACCAAACCAGGGGTATTTTGTGAAATATTTGAACCATAAAACCTAGGGGGTTATTTGAAAATTATTTGCAAAAGGAAATAAAACCAATTTAGACTTTTTCTAAAAAAATATTTTTAAAATTATTTATTTTGGCCGTGGAAAATTGTTCATCTTATTGCATTTACTTTTCTGATAATTTTGGTATATAGTACTTCTATATTTGACTTTATCTTTATTTTCCATTTTCAATATTTCCTTCATGTTTTTAAATAAAAGGGAAAACCTTGTTTATTAGGAAACCCTATGTGCACCATTAGAAAACATAGCGCGGCCCAAACGGAAAGTTTTCTCTAGTGCTTCACTTATATCTTTTTAGAGCATGGTGGTGTTTTATTTTATAGAAATAATTGAACTCTCGTACCTCACTTATATTATTTTGAGAGTCATTGAACAGCATGGTCATTGGTTTAGGTTATGAATTTAGTCCTAATAATCCAAGAGGGATATACTAAAAACTTTCATATAAAGTGCATTGAATACTATGAGAAGTTTGATTCCTTGCATATTGTTTTGAGGTATAAATATGGTGATATGAGAGTCATGCTAGTGAGTAATTGTGGATAGGTAGAAATACTTGTGTTAAAAGTTTGTGATTCCCATAGCATGCACGTATGGTGAACCGTTATGTAACGAAGTCGGAGCATGATTTGTTTATTGATTGTCATCCTTTGTGTGAGGGTCGGGAGCGTGCGATGGTTAACTCCTACCAACCTCTCCCCTAGGAGCATGCATCTAATACTTTGCTTCGATAACTAATAGACTTTTGCAATAAGTATGTGAGTTCTTTATGACTAATGTGATTCCATGGATTATACGCACTCTCACCCTTCCACCATTGCTAGCCTTTGTAGTACCGCGCAACTTTCACCGGTGCATTAAACCCACCATATACCCTTCCTCAAAACAGCCACCATACCTACCTATTATGGCATTTCCATAGCCATTCCGAGATATATTTCCATGCAACTTCCACCATTCAATTTATTATGACATGCACCATCATTTTCGTATTGCTTTGCATGATCGTAAGATAGCTAGCATGATGTTTTCATGGCTTGTCCGTTTTTTGATGTCATTTGCTATGCTAGATCATTGCACATCTCGGTACACCGCCGGAGGCATTCATATAGAGTCATATTTTTTTCTAGGTATCGAATTATAATTCTTGAGTTGTAAGTAAATAAAAGTGTGATGATCATCATTATTAGAGCATTGTCCCATGAGAAGAAAGGATGATGGAAGCTATGATTCCCTCACAAGTTGGATGAGTATCGGACTTTAGAAGTAATAAAAGAGGCCAATGAATCCCAAATAAAAGAAAAAGGCCAAAGATGCCTGCCAAAAAAAGAAGGGACAATGCTACTATCTTATTTTTTCACACTTGTGCTTCAAAAGTAGAACCATGATCTTCATGATAGAGAGTCTCCTATTTTGTCACTTTCATATAACTAATGGAATTTCTTCATTATAATGCACACCCACTTAGTTTATTTTTGAGCTTTCATACACTTATAGCTCTAGTGCATCCGTTGCATGGCAATCCCTACTCACTCACATTGATATCTCTTGATGGGCATATCCATAGCCCGTTGATACGCCTAGTTTATGTAAGACTGCCTAGTTGATGTGAGACTATCTTATCCTTTTCTTCACAACCTCCACCATATTCTATTCCACCTATAGTGTTATATCCATGGCTCACGCTCATGTATTGCGTGAAAGTTGAAAAGGTTTGAGAACATAAAAGGTGTGAAACAATTGCTTGACTTGTCATCAGGGTTGTGCATGATATAAATACTTTGTGTGGGGAAGATGGATCATAGCTAGACCATATGATTTTGTAGGGATAACTTTCTTTGGCCATGTTATTTTGAAAGGATACGATTGCTTTGTTAGTATGCTTGAAGTATTATTGTTTTTATGTCAATTTTAAACTGTTGTTTTGAATCTTATGGATCTGAACATTCATGCCACAATAAAGAAGATTACATGGATAAATATGTTAGGTAGCACTCCACATCAAAAAAAATTGTTTTTATCATTTACCTACTCGAGGACGACCAGGAATTAAGCTTGGGGGTGCTGATACGTCTCCAATGTATCTATAATTTTTTATTGTTCCATGCTATTATATTATCTGTTTTGGATGTTTTATATGCATTAATATGCTATTTTATATTATTTTTTAGGCTAACCTATTAACCTAGTGTCCAGTGCCAGTTTCTGTTTTTTCCTTGTTTTTGAGTATTGTAGAAAAGGAATATCAAACGGAGTCCAAATGGAATAAAATTCTATGATGACTTTTCTTGGACCACAAGGAACCCAGGACACTTGGAGAAGAGGCCAGAAGACCCACGGGTTGGCCACAAGCCACCTGGGCGCGCCCCTGGAGGGGGGCGCGCCCCCTGGCTTGTGGGCCCCCCATAGCTCCTCCAACCCTAATCTAACACAAATAATTCAAAAATATTCCCCCAACACTAGAAAGAGCCAATATAATACTTTACCATCGCCGCAAGCCTCTGTTCCCATGAGATCCCATCTTGGGGCCTTTTTTGGTAATATGTCGGAGGGGGATTCAATCACGGAGGGCATCTACATCAACTCCATTGCCCTCCCCCCCCCCCCCCCCGATGATGCGTGAGTAGTTCACCTCACACCTTCGGGTACATAGCTAGTAGCTAGATGGCTTCTTCTCTCATTATGTTCTTCAATACCATGTTGTAGCGACCCGACTCAAAACGAGTCAAGCCTCTGTGTGTACTGTGCCATCCCTGGATCAGTATGCTGGCACACACAGTACATCAATGTATATATCAAAGTGCAATCACATGTAAATAACGTAAAACTGATATACCTTAAAATAGCAGCGGATACAGTCAACGGGAGTGGAGTCCCAATAACACCAACGGCAAGTTGAGTGCGAACCGTAACCCTGAATTGTACTCTTACCGTCATAGAAGAAAATCTACAACATAATATGTTGCAGCCATATAGGTCAGTACATTGAATGTACTGGCAAGATCACCATAGTAGAACAGAAGAATAAGACTATTCTATATGCAAAGGCTTTGTGGCTCTGTGTCCGAGTTTTTGCGTAAAAGCTGATTTTATTTTCCTACAACAAAGGAATATCAGGAATTTCACTATGGAGTTACCTATCATGACATGGTTCCGCCAACCAATGTCTCAATTCCCATAAATATCATAAGTTGCCCACAATTAGTTATCAGTCCAGTGTTGAGAGTTCAGAGATAGATCCAAGTCTAGAAGCTCAAATTGTCCGTAACCGGGGACACGGCTAATCGATTAGGTTTAACTCTGCAGAGTGTTGTGTACTTTACCCACAAGATTCTTTGCTTCCTGGTAAGTCCTCGCACTGCCTGGTGTTTGAGAACAGGATGAAAGAAACATGGTCTTTCAGAGTGCTTCCCTGACTGTCCGACAGTGCCCATCCCAATCCTAACGTCGACTACATCTCGTAGCACTGCCCAGCAGAGTCACAACAAAGATCAACCAAGCCAGAGCCCATAATGACTTGTGGCTACACAGTTAAGCTTCCGGGCATGAAGTATTCATCCTTCTCTTTGAGTCTGGGTGAAGCTTTCCGCAAGATGTCATGGCGCTTCTCCATGCATCCCGGCCATCCATTGGTTTCTCCAGGGATGCCCAATCAACCATCCTTCACCCAGTAGTGTGTATTGAAAACTTGTCTTATCGAGTCTTGAAGTCTTAAGGTCTTGAATATGCAGGACTTGAAGATGTCTTCATGAAGTCGTCGTTTTGACGTGGAGTCCTTCACACCACTCACGAACACTCATACCAAACCCCGTCTACTTTAGCACAGCATAAAAGTAACTAACGTTCCCGGGGTTTTAGTAACCAGTGATGGGTTCCTACCTCATGCATTCTACTCAATTACAAGAATTTCAATAACACTATGGGAGGGATATGTTGAATGATGTCACTACATGCAATAAAAACATAGGTATGAAATAGATGGTCAAGGTGAACTTGCCTGTACTGTTGATGAAGATAAAGATCGCTCTCAGAAATAACTTGATAGACTATTCGTTACTCTCTGATGAAAATATATAACAAACATTGCATTCATAAGCAAACACTTCTAGCAATCAAAACTGACAAAAAGTAACACAAAACAAAAGCAACAAGGTTGATGGAAGAAATACTTAAGACAAAGTTGAAACACAAAACTCCAACAATTTCAAAAGTAACACAAAACCCAAAACAAAGTAAAATATAATAAAAGATTTTTGTAAATATTTTTCTAGAAAAAATGAATCACATTTTGAAAGACAACTAGAACTATAAAAACAACCTTCTAAACAATATAAGTGTTTGCCTAATGAACTTAACAACAAGCAAACATAAACTAAGAGAAAACATATTCTAAAACAACTAAGTTAATAGAAAATAATTAAATAAAATCTTTATTACAAAACAGAATTAAATCATATGAAACTTTGGTTAAAAGAATTGTTACTAACAATTTTGCTTTTAAGACAACTATACCTATTTGAAAGAGGGTAAAGATCCCTACAACAAAATTTATAAACTAAACAAATTAATTTTTGTTAACATCAAGTAAATTACTAAGGTTTGGAACAAAAAAACTAAATGAAATCTAAAACATAATGTAAATCATATTCAGATTTTCAAAATAAAACAAAGTAAATCAATTTAATTAAACTAATAGGAAACTAAAAAGATTCTTTTTTGTTTGAAAATTCTATTTATAATTACTCTAAAATTTCTCAAAGTCTACCAAATGATAGCTATGGTCACTAGTGACAAGTAGGAAAAAGAATCATTCAAAAATTCATTTTAGAACTCAAGATATTCAGAAAACAAAATTTAAATCAAATCTGTTCAAATTCAAATTTAAATGTTCAAACATAGCCAAATTTGATATCCGCAGAAACTAGATGAAATTTGTGACACTATACAAAAAGAATCATTTAAAAAAATTAAACAGTTTAAAAGATATAAAGGAAATAAAATCAGAACTTATTCTGGAAACAGAAATTAAAACAGAAAAGAAAATGTGTTTCTATCGGTCAGGGGGTACACGTGTCGCTTCCTGATTGGATAAAGGGGTGCGCGTGCGGGGTGTTACGGGCGGTCGACCGAACCTTAGGAGAAAACGGTTCGGGGATTTATTCCTTCTAATCTAAACCGTTCATCTGGATCCGACGGTGGGGAGGGAGAGGGAGGCTCACCGCGGCGGGGTGAAGTTCGGCGACGGCGACGGTGACGGCGATGACTCGGGATCGGAGCGTGCGTCAGCTCCAGGGGGTTCCGGCGACGGCGTTGGCTCCGTTCGATGCAGGGGAGAATGGCGATGTCGATGGTGGCGTCGGTGAGGCTCGGGGGCGTCGGAGTCGACGGGCAGGAGCTCCGAGGCGGCTCGGTGGAGGTGGGGCTCCGGCGAGGTGATGATTGCGCTGTTCTGGTGGGTCTCCGGTGAAGCAGAGGGGTGGGGAAGGTGCGCACGGGCGAGAGGAGGTGGATGGAGGGCTCGGTGGCGCTCGGGGAAATCGGAGTGGAGCAGCAAGACGACAATGGCGCGGCGACGGCTCTCGGCTCCGGCGAGCGATTAGGCGAGGCAGAGGGCACGGAAGGAGGGGGAAACAAGGGGAATGGAGGCGCGGGGGTATGCGGCTACTTATAGGGGTCTCAGGGGGTCGGGGAAGTAAGGAGGGAGGAGATCACGGGAGAGAGATCACCGGAGGTCGTCGGGGGCGTGGAAGGATGAGGAGGACCGGCGACGGTTTCGGTCGGGCGGCGGGTCCCACATGTCAGCGAGAGGGGAGCGGCGGTTGCGCGTCGGTCAGCCGACCGGTAACGGTCTCGGCTTAAATTCACTAGTAAAGCCTGTGGGCCGGCCTGTTTAATACACGCGGATAAATTTCCCTTATTAATTTCCAGAGCAATAAAAACCTATTTAATGCGTTCAAAACTTGTCCAAAAAATTAAAGTGTATATATCAGAATGCCCAGGGAAACAAATGCCATTTAATGGACATTTTTACACAGCCAAAATAAATACTTTTTAAAATTTTATTTTTCAGAGATGCCTAAATGGCTTTATTTATTATTGCAAATTATTTTTCATATAACCCCTTGGGTTTTATGATTCAAAAACTTCACAATTAACCCCCTAGCTTTGGAGTGTCCTTTTACTCCTCTCAAAATCTTTGCAAGGGGTTTGGATGCATGAAATTTCAAATAGGAAACTGAAATGAATTTGAAACTCCATATGAGACTTTTATCAAATAGTTTTCAACTTCAAATAATTAAAATTCCAACTCATATTTCACACATTTGAAGAAATCATATTATCCTCTCTCATGAAAATCATTGAGTTGCATAAAGTTTCTGAATTTGAAATATTTTCAAATGCGAATTCAAACCATTTTCAAATCCCCTTTCATTTCTTTAAATGGAAGAAGTCATGTCATCTTCACTCTGGGGTTTTGTGATGAAATGGATTTGAATTCCTGGTGATCAAAATGCAGATTGAAAGTTTTGGGAAAGTCATTTCATTCCCTCTCATTAAATTTTCAAAAGTTCCAAATTTCACTCACTTTCAATCACTCAAACAAACAAACAAACAAACAATCATTCTAAATATTTATTATAACATACCAAAGTTTGGGATGTTACACATGTTCTCCATGATCTTAATGGAGATCTATCCGATGTAATACTCTTTTGCGGTGTGTTTGTTGAGATCCGATGAATTGTGGGTTTATGATCAGATTATTTATGAATATTATTTGAATCTTCTCTGAATTCTTATATGCATGATTTCATATCTTTGCAAGTCTCTCTGAGTTATTGGTTTGGTTTGGCCAAGTATATTGGTAATTCTTGCAATGCGAGAAGTGCTTAGTTTTGGGTTCAATCTTGTGGTGTCCTCACCCAGTGACAAAGTAGGGGTAGCAAGGCACGTATTTGTATTGCTGCCATCAAGGATAAAACTATAGGTTTTTCATCATACTACTTGAGTTTATCTCTCTACATCATGTCATCTTACCTAATGTGTTACTCTGTTCTTCATGAACTTAATACTCTAGATGAAGGCAGGAGTCGGTCGATGTGTGGAGTAATAGTAGTAGATGCAGAATTGTTTCGGTCTACTTGACACAGACGTGATGCCTATATGCATAATCATTGCCTTGGATATCATCATAACTATGCGCTTTTCTATCAATTGCTCGACAATAATTTGTTCACCCACCGTATTATTTTCCTTCAAGAGAGAATCGTTTAGTAAAACCTATTGACCCGGGGTCTATTTTCCATATTATATTTTCAGATCTATAAACCAAAAATACCAAAAATACACTGTTGCAATCTATTTAGTTTTATTTTACTTTTCATTTTAGTAATCTTTTATATCTATCTCTACCAGATCTCATCCTTGCAAGTAACCGTGAAGGGATTGACAACCCCTTTATAGTGTTGGGTGAAAGTGTTTGATTGTTTGTGTAGGTGCAAAGATTGGAGCCTTGCTTGTACCTCCTACTAGACTGATACCTTGGTTCTCAATGAGTGAGGGAAATACTTATCTACTTTGTTGTATCACCCTTTCCTCTTCAAGGGAAAACCAACGCAACCTCAAGAAGTAGCAAGAACCCGCACGAGCACGCCTCTGTCCACTCTTAGCTCGCCATGTAGCCCGTTCATAGTATAATTGTCTTTTCTTATTTTCTATATTGTTTCTAAAAACAGAATAGATCCTAAGCTTAGAATTTGGATATCGTTTAGGCTTTTAAGTATTTTGAGTTGATTCTTTTTGCAGTAGTTCACAAGCATTATGCAGTTTATGCCACTTGCTTTAGTTTTCAAATTTGATCTGTTTAAATTTGAATTCAATTGAATTTTCTCAAATCACTAGAATTTGAATAACTTGAGTTTATAACATATTTTTCAGTGATTCTTTTTGCTATTGATTTGTATTAGTTATTTTTAACACCCTGTTCAATTTGAGAATTTTTAGGATATTTTATATTAGGTTTTTTAGCAAAACAGATTTTGTTTTCATTCTTTTCAGGCATTTTTCCTTTTTCTATTGATTTAGTTTATTCTGTATTTTTATTCGTACTTGCTGATATTTTCTAATTAGTTTCTGTTGACTAGCAAATAGAGTTTCATTTGCTGTAAATTAATTTAATTTTATTTGTTTTGATCTTTGTTTTAGTAGGAAACATTATTTTCATCCTATGTAGTGTTTCATAATAGGTTTTAAAGTATTTATTTTTGGCATAGAATATTTTAGGTGAAATACTTTCTATTATTTTGATAAAACTTAGTTTTCTTTTCAGTTTAGATTTTATTATTTTATGAAAACTACTCTTTTCCTGTTTTACTTTAGTATAGGTTTTGGTTATTAACTTTTGAATAGATGCTTTGTTGATATTGTTGTCTTTTCTTTATTTGTGTTATTGATTGCTTTAGTGTTATTAGTTTTACTTGCTATTATCATGAGTTGTGTTGTGGTTATGCTTATTGTGTGCATTGTTTGATTCGTTAGATCATCCGGAGTGCAAGGCTTGCTATTTAGAGTCACTCGAGTACGAAGATCGTCGGCAAGGCAAGTTCACTTTGATCATGTTTTAACTATGGTTTTATTGTATTAGTTCAACCTTCTCCACCATTGCATGCAAAGTAGGTACTTGGAAATTTTAGTTCTTGAGTAGTATCATGTGGTAGGCATCCATAAACCTTTGTTACATGGACCCAGGACATTATTTTTATTTTGCTATGCTTTTAGTAGACGTGGTTTGGTTGATTGTTTTCCATGAGAATTGTGAGACTTAATTGATGATCAAGACCTCAAGACTTCAAGAATTATTTTCAATACCTCATGATGCAAATTATCTCTAGGTGGATGATGGTAGAAATACACCCTAGAGGAACCAGTGGTAGCCTAGGTGATGCTCGAGAAGCGCCAGTATTCACGCGGAAAGGTCCACCTAGGCACAAAGAGATGGATGTATACTTCAAGACCAGAGGCTTAGCTGCACAGCCACAAGACATTATGGGCTCTACCTGGTTTGGACATCATGGCGACTCTCGACAGGCGGTGCTAGCAGATGTAGAAGAATGGTAGGTATGGATGGGCACCGACAGTGGCTCGGGCGAACCCTTTGGAAGACCCTGTTTTGATCATCCGGTTCTCAAACACCCTAAAGTGAGAGGATTTCAACGGAGGCGATCAAATCTTGTGGGGAATGTGTGCAAAACTCTATAGAATACAAAACTTAATTGATTAGCCATGTCCACGGTTATGGACAACTTCAGCCAAAGGAACTAAAACTATCTGGAACTCTCAACACCAATAAATATAATGATGTGGGTATTATTGTTAACTTGGGTATGAGAAATGGTTGGTGGAACCTTCTCATTTAACAACCAACATTGTAGTAATAATTTTTGCTTTGCCCCCTCTCCTGCTGTAGGAAAAATTGGCTATACGCCAAACTTAAACTTACAACCCCACCTGCCATATATGCATATAGAATAGATGATTATTTTCACCCCTCTTTTGTGACTTGCCGGCATATTCATTGTGTTGACCTACATGGATGTAACATGTCATGTTGTAGAGTAATTTTTTGACCAGGAGTGAGGATACGCTCTACGCTCGGTGAGATGCCCTTGGAGTCAGATGGACTGTACTACCTTTGAAGCTTCCGCAAGTTTTGGATTAGTTTTATCTCATGAGTTGGCCTTCAGACACTTTATTGTAATCCTTATTTTAATAAAGGACTCGATATGAGATTTCGATTAATAAAGCTGTGTGATGTTCCCATTGATATATACATTGATGTATCGTGTGTGTACCGGCATGATCTTGGGATGGTACGAAAACACTGGAGATTTGATCGTTTCAGGTTGGGTCGCTACAGATATGGTATTAGAGCACACACTGATTGTAGGACGTAACCTCTAGGATAGGAAAAGCCTTAGGAAGAAAAAAAATTTACTTATGTCTTTAAAAAATCCTATATTCTCATCTGCTCATTTCTGACTTCTCTCCGATTTTCCAACATTTCTAGATGGCCATCTTCAACCCAACTTTGTTCACGGAGTTTTGCTAGCCCGATGCAACAATGCCCTTTGATAAAGAGATGGCGCAGATCTTCAAGGACATAAGGATTGCTCTGCCAACCATCATCGGGACTCCTATCATGTCTTTCCCAGTAGACGCTCTCTACAGGATTGAGGTGCACATCCCCGGAAGGAGTTTTGGAAATCGCATAGAGCCCATTAACTTCAAGTTTGTTGCACCCAACTAGACTCTCGGGTGGGACATGGCAATTCACTATGCCCTGGGACGTATCTAGGAGGTATATAGGGGCGGTCCCATTTCGCCAAGCCTCAACATGGTTTGCCACAGAGGTGTAGATGGAGAAATCATAAGCACTGTGACTGAAGACTCTGTTCATGCATATGTCCAAACATTTGAGGCACACATCGTGACCTTGGAGCTCCGTGTACGCAAAGACACGAAGACGATCAAGCAGATGATGATCCGTGAACTTGACCTCGAAGCTAATATACGAGAAGCCAACTACGAGCACGAGGATGAAGTGAAGGACTTCCTGGAGAGGATCAAGAAGTTGAAGACTCGTGTTGCAAATCTGGAGGAGCAAGTAGACATGGGAGAAAACATTCACCCGGAAGGTGACAAGGCTCCCTTGATCAGCAACGAGGATAACTACGAGGAGAGCACCACCGGAGGAGGACGCACCACCATGGACTTTTGAGGAGAACTTTAGTCATGACCGTCATGTATCTTTTATTTTCTCATTAAATCATAGGTCCATGTTTCATTTGCAAGAATTGTATCTTGAGTTTGAACCTTTTGAGTTGAATAAATGAATGAGTGTTTGATGTGATAATTGTTTGTTGCATTGCATCTGGGTAGTGAATTTTCTCTTTAGACCCTTGTTCTATTCTAATTATCATCACTCTGAAAACACCAAATGCCTCCAAGATGTGACCCCGGCTCCAACTTCCCGCCGAAACTCACCCAAATCATCCTGCAGCAGAATGCCCTGATGCAGCTGTTCATCCAGAACTAGGCCAACAACAACAACAACCCTCCACCTTAGGCCGACAACCTCACCCATTTTCTGAGGGTGGATCCATCGACCTTCTCCAGCAGCACTGAGCCCGTTGTGGCAGATGACTGGCTCCGCAAGATGGAGAGGGAACTCATCACCGCTTGATGCACTAAAGCTGAGAAAGTGTGTTTTGCCACACATCAACTTGAGGGTCCAGCCGCTTCATGGTGGGAGAACTACACCACCACATACCCCATTGCTAGTGTGACATGGGAGTAGTTCAACCTGGATTTCGACACCGCTCATGTCTCATCCGGAGCCATGAGTCTGAAGAAGCGTGAGTTCCGCAACTTGCGCTCGGGGAATCGCTTAGTGTCCCAATGCATGGATGAATTCAGCATGTTGGCCCGTTACGCACCAGGAGATGTGACTGATGATGGAGCCAAGAAGGAGAAATACCTAGAGGGACTCAACGTTGAGTTGAGCATACAGCTGATGGTGGCTACTTTCAACAACTACCAGGAGCTGGTAGACAAGGCTCTCATCTTGGAGGGAAAGCAACAATAAATTGAGAACCACAAGTGGAAATATGGAGACGAGAAGTCCTCCTTCGGAGCTCAGCAGAAGCCCCGCTACTCCCTATACTTAGGGAATAACGGATCAAGGACCATTAAGTATGTTGGACACAGCCATGCCATTCATAACCAGGGAGGACATAACCATTGAGGAAACGGAAATAATTGTCCCAACAACAACAACTTCAAGAATGTCAATGGAGGAAATGGTAATCAGCACCGTCCAGCTCTAGCTGAAAAGGATCTAAGCCATATCACCTGTTTCAAGTACCATAATACGAGGCACTGCCACTGAATGTCCCTAGAACAAGAAGGGAAATGGAAACGGCAACGGCAACAACAACTCATTAGCTAAGAATCCCAATCCTTTTCCCCGTGCTCAGGTGAATCACATTGATGTGGAGGAAGTCTATGATCAACCCGAGACTATGGTTGGTAAGTTTTTGTTACACTCACGTCGAGTATTGTTACTTTTTGATTCGAGTGCAACTCATTCATTCATATCAAGGGTGGTTGTGGAAAAGTATGGTTTGCCCACTAGAACCCTTAGTGAGCCCATTAAGGTCAGATCCCCAGGAGGCATGATGATAGCAGGGATAGGATGCCACACATTGAACCTCAACATTGGAAACCATGATTTCCCCACCGACCTCATCATCTTAGAGTCACAGGGATTGGATATAACCCTAGGCATGGATTGGATGACGAAGTTGAGGGAGTCCTGGTTTAAGGGGTCCTCGGGAGGCCGACCTGTTTCTTATGGGTCGGACTGTATGGGCCGCTTGCCGAGCATTGGATCGATCGAAGGCCCTGTCTCTGGGAAGGAAGCTTCGGGAATCATCACTTGTCCTCTGCGTCTGGATTAGTGAATACGCATGTTTATCCCTTCGACATGTAACCGACCATGTGTAAACCCTAGGTACCCTCGGCATCTATATAAGTCAGAGGGTTTTAGGTTGTAGATAGAGGACAACTCATCTAGGGTTTAGCTATTCGATCTCGGGGTAGATCAACTTTGTAACCCACATAACATCAATACAATCAAGCAGGACGTAGGGTATTACCTCCATAGGAGGGCCCGAACCTGGGTGAACCATCGCCTCCTGTCACCATCGATTCTAGTCTCACAGCTCAGGACCCCCTACCCAAGATCTGCCGGTTTTGACACCGACATTGGTGCTTTCATTGAGAGTTCCACTGTGATCGCCAAAGTAATCGATGGCTCGCTTTCTCATCAAAGAAGAGGTCTGCAACATGGACACTTTCCTCCCCGGACAGATCTTCACCTTCGGCAGCATTGTGATGCAAGCCGACCCAATTGGCCATCTAGGCCACGTAGGAAGTTTCACCCCTAATCAAAAGGTCAGATTCGGGAACCTAGAGTTCTCCATAGACTCTCGGGGCGATTTGTCACTAACCGACCTCGCAGTCTTGCCTGCCATGCCTGAATACACTGAGGCTTTAACCTCAGATCCGTCTTTTGGTCCCGCCCACGGGATCTACCCCGGTGATGACCAGACCCTTAGCCTGGATCCGACCATAGTGGCAGACATCCGGATACTTGTTCTTGCCGAACACTCCCCTCGCCCGGACACATCGGAGGCCAACTCCGAAACTTCAGAGCAGGTTGACCCGATCGAGCTCTCGACACCCAACGAGGCCCTAGATCGGATCTCGTTGGTGAAGATTACCGATGACCCAACCCCGATCCGTGCTCAGATGGGTCTCAGGGCAGGTCATCACGAATTTTTCATTCCACCCACCACCCACTTGGTAGCCACGGTCGAAGATTTAACCGACATGTTGGACTATGCCTCCGAGGAAGCAGAATACATGGATGAGGAGGATTGCACTCCCACCCCCATTAACACTGGGCGATGGGCCGCCACCTCCATGTACGATGTCTACATGGTGGACACTCCAGCCGTTAATGGCGAGCACGCACCTAAAAACGATGGCGACAAATCGGGCGAAGTGCCGTCAAGGCGCCGGAAGCCGCATGAACGGTCAAAAGGCACAAGGGAAGGAAAGCTATCATCGGCACCGGGGAAGGAGATACCCCGGAGGACCTCGCGATTCGATATCCCCGAACACCCGCTAGAGGGTCAAGAGAGTCCTGAAGACCAACACAACCCCAATGACCCAAACGATTCCAAGGACAACAATTACCTCCCCCCTATCGAGGGGGAGGACATCCCGGAAGTCGATGACTTCACCATCTGTGACAGCCCAAGTGCTGCCCCTACCTTATTTGGCATGTAATCCATGTGTATGCACCTTGTGTCATGAGCTATGTGATGTCTTGCACCTTGTCCCATGTGATGGATTTGCATTCATGCATCATGGCATCCATCATTTCATCATCATGCCTTTCATCATGCTTGCTTGTGTTGTGTGTCTTGTATTGGTTCATGTATGTGAAGTGCCTTGTGTGGTTTTGGCCTTGAGAGTGGTGGTCTCCATGTGTGCTACTTCCTCCTCCTCTCCCTCTCTTTTCCTCCTTCTCTCAAACCATTATTCCTTACCTTTAATTCTTGTTTGATTTTCTTGATAGTTTTCAAGTTGCTTTAAAATTCCTTTAAAAATGCTCAAGAGGTGGCCTTGATGTTCTTATGAATATTGGAGGTGAATCATTTGTTGTTAGAAAATATTTGGGTTTTTGAAACTATTTAAAAACAGGGGATGATTTAATTAGTAATGAAAATAACTTTGCAAATAATTATCCTGATATTTTTATTAATATGAGCACATTATTTCCTTCCCAAACTATTTTTTTATTTTCTCTAAACACCTTTTATCTCCCTGAGCATGTCTTTCTTTAAACCTGTTTTATTTAAAAGAAAATGCCTTTCCTTTTTTTCCCTGAGTGAGAGACCCAGCAGGCCCGAGTGGGCTCACCTCCAGTGGCCCACGAGGCCCAGGAGGTAGCTAACAGCTACCTGCCCCCGTCCTCCTCCGTCAGGCGCGTAGAGAGAGAGCAGAGTAGCGAGGAGCACGTCGCGTCGCCGTCCGTCGCCGTTAGCATGCACGTCGAGGCCCTATTTAAGCCGTGGCGTCTGTGCCCCGCACTAGGGTTCCCTCTTCCTTCTCCCTCGCTGCCGCCATCTCCTCCTTCTTCCTCCTCCTTCTTCCCCTCTGTTCTTCCTCTATCGTGGGTTCAGAGAGAGCGTTAGGTAAGTCAGTGAGAGGAAGCTCGCCGTCGCCGCGCCTCCGATGGTGCTCATCGCCGTCAGAGATGGTGGAGAGGACCCTGGTGCCGTCGCCGTTCCGTTCTCGCTGCTAGGGGAAAGCCTAGCTCCTCCGCAGCGACGCCCCGTCATCACCATCGTCCGCAACAGTGAGGTGCCGTTGTCGTCTTCTTCCCCTGCGTCCCCTCCGTCGAGCCCGTGTCACCGTCGTCCGCCCTCGGTGAGCCTCCGGTAGCCCTGTCGCGTGCCCTCCATCTCGTCGTAGTGCCATCGCCGCCGCTAGAAAGCTCCCTTCTTGGGCTTGCTTCTGGTCCCCCTCGTCGCAAGGCAAGGTGCGGGATGGAGCGCCCGTAAGTCCCTCTTTCGATTCCGCCCATCCGCGTCGCCGGAGACCCCGTGTGTTCGCTGGAATCGCGCCGCCGTTAGCTCTGTCGCCGCCGATGTGTTTTGTTTCTTCAGTTTCGTCAGTGGTAGCGTGTGCGCGTGTGTATTAGAGGTCTGCAGTCCCCCTTTTGGTAGAAATCGGCACCGTAGCGCAGTGGTAGGTAGTGTGCGCTGTGTGCAGGGGGTCTAGGGTTCGATCCCCTTCTCCCCCCTTTCTTTGCTTCCTTTTTTTGTTTTTTGTTTCTTTCTTTATTTTCTTAATATGTGTGTATGTATGCATGTACGGTAGATTCAGGGTAGTGTTTTTATTTTTTGTCATGTATATATGGTGGTGTGTGAGTGCCCTTGCATGTATACATGGATATGTGAGTGTATACACCTAGTGTATACATACACATATGTGTGTGTGTGTGTGTTAGTGTTGTGTGAGTGTGTGTGTGTGTGTGTGCATGTTTGCACATGCACCTATGGTGTGTTGGTGTGGTGTGTGTGTATGCACCCATGTGCATATACACCCATGTATGTGTATGTATGTAATGTATGCATGTGTGCGCTTGTGAGTGTGTGTGTGGGTCATATGTGTGTATGTGCCCTTGCACATACCCACATATGAGCGTAGTGGGTGAGTGCAAGCATAGTGTGGTGCTATGTGTGTGTATGTGTGTGTTACACACACATACATGTGTAGGTGTGCTAGGGAGTGGTGTGTGTAGGGTTTGTAGTGCACCATGTAGTGTGTGCTTGGCACATGGGGTGTGCCATGTGTTTTATGTGAGTGTGAGTGGTGTGTGTATGTCTACATACACTCACCATGTGCATGTGTAACTCCATGTGTAGGTTTTACCTTATTTGAGCTTATGAGCATGGATCCTTCTCTAGCTAGTTTCATCCTTGTATTTGATGCTATGCCATGTTAACATGTTACTAGGATGCTATTTAACCACTTCCAACATATACCAATAGCCTACATGTCATTTTGGGTCCATTTCCTTGCATATGCATAAGTGACATAAGTCACCCATAATATGTAGGTCAAATTTCGACCTAGCTTTTATCCTACTTGCTCCAAACAAGTATAGGGGTATGAGTAATGCATTTGGGGTAGAATCAACCCATGTATGCACCTGTGAAGTCAGATTTGACTTTGGGGCCACTTGACAAAACTGCATTTTAAGCTGTGATGCCCTTTTGTCTTTTTCTTATGAGTTAATCTATGCATGTTTTTAGGCTCTTGCCAACATGAGTTTGCTATTTAAAGTGGCTGTGAACACCCCTGTATTTTTGTTATTAGTGCTAAGTCACCATATCAATGGGAACCATGCTGTTTAGTTGGCTACTTTCTGTTACTGTTCATCCTGCTTAGAAATGGCTAAGTTTGGAGATTCTGCAGTTATTGTTTTGCCATGAAGAGTGGATTGTAGCAAGTTCTGTGTTGTGTATTTGACCATAAGTTCTGTGTTGTGTATTTGACCATGTTCAGTGTTAGGTATTTTCAGTAGATATTGTAATCTACCATCCTTGTAATTTTCATGCCATTTGGAGATTTCTAGCATATTTAACCAGTGCTGCTAACTTGCTACTTTGTTAACCCAGATTCCAGAAAACTGGAATTTTCATTGTCCCTAAAAACCTATTTCATCATGCCTAATTGACAGCTCCATGCATAGTGATGTGTAGCTCTTTTGCTGATTGCATAGTTGTATGAATTGGTGTGTGTGTGGTCTAGTTTATGTACATGTCTTGTTTGTGGCTGTAGTGTTCCTGTAGCAATAGTTGTGAGCTTTTCAAATTGCTATGTTGCTGTTTTGTGGCAGGTTGAGTGCTATGTTGTTTTGTGTGTTGTGGGAGCTATACTCCATGGAATTGAGTGATTCATGAACCTATTATGACTGGTTTTTCATCACCTATCCAGTGGCTACCTTGGAATGCCAAGAATTATCCCAGATATTTGGTGATCTTGTGTTTTGCCTCTATGCCTTGTCGTGAGCGTATCTCGAGAACCGTAGCTCCGTTTCATGCGATCCTTATATGATTTTTCATCGATTTTGCATGATGCATCCATATTTGCCCTGTTCATGCATTTATAAATAACTTAACATGAGGTTCTGTCCAGATCCATTAATAAACAACTTTGCATGTGAAACATGACTAGTTTAGGATTGCCATGTTATAATCCTTCATTAAATGGATCATGCATCATCTTGGTTGTGCATTGCAACTTGGTTGGTTATTTATTTGCTGTTTCTCTTGGATAGACGCGAGTGTCGAAACTGAGTTCGAGGACCCTGGAGAGTACCACTACGAGGATCCCGCTACTTGTTCAGCTAAAGAACCAACACGCAAGATGATCGTACCCGGATCCCAATACTATCTTTGCTTGCTAGTTTCTCGTTCTTATCGTTACAATTGCGTTACCTACCACCTGATATCATCCCCCATGTTGCCATGACAGCCTCTAACCTCCACATCCCAACTAACCATTGATTGGCTAAGTTACCGCTGCTCAGACCCTCTTATAGCGTTCTTAGTTGCAGGTGCAGGTTGTTCCATGTGATAACAAGGGTTTGGATAACATAAATAAATTCTGTTATTTAATTTAATGCACATATATAACTAGTATTGGTGGAAGGCTTGGCCTTTTGCTAAGTGATTTGTTCCGCTCGTACCGCCATTAGTTCCTTGTTACCGGTGTTATGTTTTCCATATTTTGCGCTCCTAACACGTTTGGGGTTGTTATGGGGACCCCCTTGATTATTCGGTTGAGATTAAAACTTGTCTGGCAAGACCCAACTTTGGTACCATATTTTCTAATAGCTAATGAACTTGCATAGGGTCTTGCAAACCCGTGGATAATTAATCAAGCCCCCCGAGCCAGTGCTCCTCATGAGTGTTGGTCCAAACTAGAGCCATGTGCGGGGCCAACCTGGGGCAACTCGGGAGATGTCTATCAGGCCACCGTACGCTGTGCTTGTCTGCCGTGTCCTGAGAACGAGATACGCGGCTCTTATCAGGTTCGTCGACACGTCGATTGGTCTTGCTGGATTTGTTTTACCTTATCGAAAGTCTTGCGTGTGGGGTCTGACTTTCTTCGGGTTTACTCGAGGTGTTGGCCTCCTTTGGAATTGTCTATGATGATCGCGAGAACCGCGTTCGAGACTATTCCCATGGAGTGTGGTTATTTGTGATGGACTAGTTGGAGCACCCCTGCAGGGTTAAATCTTTTCGAAAAGTCGTGCCCGCGGTTATGTGGCAACTTGGATACTTGTTTAACACCCGGTTATAGAAAACTTACAGTAAACTCTAATTAAAATACACCAACTGTGTGAGTAACTGTGATCGTCTCTGCTCGTGAACATGAACCGAGAGAGAACACGGTGGGGTTATGATTGACGTAAGTAAGTGTTCAAGATCTCTCTTAGAGATCATTCTAGATTTGATCGTCTTCGTAGGCCACTCATATTTATTTCATGTTGCGTAAGCTAGCCACCATAAAATGCTTAGTGTTGCTGCAAACTAAACATCCCCTTCCTTCCTAAAGCTTAAATAGTCTTGGTACCCGGGCACATGATAGCTGAGTCCTTTGTGGCCCACAGTTTACTACAACAATCCAGGTACAGGATCAGACGAGTTCGTGCAGGATGATCTTACTCAACTCCAGTGGGAGTATGATGAGGAGAGGGGCAGGATGTACGTGACATATCCGGATGAGTAGAGGACCTGGTCGTGATCTTTGGGACAGCTTGATAGTATCATTTGCAACTTCTTTTATCGTTTGATTTCGTCCGTAGTCGGAACCTGTGTTCAACTTGATGCTATGATTTGAGTGACATTGTAAGTAGCATGTGGCGAGTGTAAGCCAACTTGTATACTCTTCTCATTCAGTATTGTATGTTGTGATGATACTATTCTTGCTAACGGCAAGATGCGCCGCTATCCCTTGCGAGGCCCTCGTGCCTTAAACGGATAGGCGTGCATCTTGGGTGTGACACCATCCCTGACAATCCCAAAGATCAGGAACTATTCAGGCAACAGCTTATAGCCACGGCCCGCGCCCTGAAAGCAAAAGAATGGCAGCTTAAAGCCGAAAAGACAACCTCAATGATCATTGGACGAGAGTCCTCTCAGCTGAGGAAGGATACAGTACCGGTCTGTCAGACCAACCTAAGAGCTATCAACGCAGAAGGCTGCTACCGGAATTCGACGACGAGCTCAGTGATACGTTGTCTCCCAAACATACCCCATACGACAAGCAAGACCTCCCTCATCGGGGACGAGATAGGAAGATTGTCGACACCAGTTATAGGCCGGTGATACACCATAGATGGGGGAAAGAGCTGATAGAGCCAAACGACATGTTCGACCTGCAACGCGACATGGACAACAGAGCAGGTCGTACGAGATCCATCTATGGTCCAAAGGGTACTCACCCGATAGACGGGAAGGATACAGGCCATGGCTTGACCACAACAATAGAGGTCAGGAATAAAACTGGGCAAGAACAGACGCCGACTACCAGCGCAACATAGCTCGGATCACAGGCGGTGCCCACCCACTATGCTTCACGGACGAGGTAATGCATCATCAATTCCCAGAGGGGTTTAAACCCATGAACATAGAGCAGTACGATGGGATAACTGACCCAACCATATGGATTGAGGATTTCCTCCTCCACATCTAGAAGGTGCGAGGAGATAATCTACACGCCATTAAATATCTACCCCTAAAACTTAAGGGGCCAGCTCGTCACTGGTTAAACAGCCTCCCCAAAAACTCCATCGGGTGTTGGAAAGATCTAGAGGATGCATTCCGATGTAACTTCTAGGGCAACTATGTTCAGCCATCGGACTCCTCCGACCTAAGCAACATCGTCCAGAAGCCAAAGAGTCCGCACGGCAATTCTGGAATCGGTTCTTGACCAAGAAAAACCAGATTGTAGACTGCCCGGACGCCCAGGCAATAGCCTCCTTCCGACACAATATTCAGGATGAATGGTTGGCTCGCCAGCTGGGCCAAGATAAACCTAGGACCATGTCCGCCCTTACATCACTCAAGACTCGCTTTTGTGCATGTGAGGATAACTGGTTAGCAAGGCGGAGCCACAACCCGAAGACCCCGGAACCTCTGAAGTTCGGGACGAAAACGGGAAACCAAAGTGCAACAAGAATAAGCGCTGACACAACAATAGTGATGTTGTTGACACGGCCGTTAACGTCGGATTCCGCAATTCCCGGCCTGGGCAGTGGAAGAAGCCTCCTAAAGGCAATCGCGACAGACCTACCCCATGGGAGAAGATCATGGAGAGGCCTTGCCAAATCCATGGCATTCAAGAGAAGCCTGCCAACCACACCAACCGTAATTGTTGGGTATTCAAACAGGCCGGCAAACTCATATCCAAGGATCAAGGCAAGAGCCAACGCAGCAAGGACAAGGATGAGCCTCGGGGTCCGATTGGTGGCGGACAAAAGAAGTTCCCTCCAGAGGTGAAAACAGTAAATATGATATATGCCACCCATATACCTAAGAAGGAGAGGAGGCATGCCCTTTGAGAGGTCTACGCCGTAGAGCCTGTATCCCTAAAGTATAATCCATGGTCAGCATACCCGATCACCTTTGATCGACGTGACCATCGGACTAGTATCCGTCATGGGGTTTTGGTCGCCCTCATCCTAGACCCCATTATAGACGGGTATCACCTCACAAAATTCCTAATGGACAGAGGAAGTGGCCTTAACCTGATTTACTCAGACATGGTGAAAAAGATGGGCATGGATCCATCAAGGATCAAACCCAGCAACACTACCTTTAAAGGAGTGATCCTAAGCGACAAGGCCTGGTGCATGGGCTCCGTAAGCCTGGAAGTAGTGTTTGGCTCACCCGACAAGTTTCGAAGCGAAGACTTGATCTTTGACGTTGTACCTTTCCGCAGCGGCTATCATGCCTTGCTCGGCCGTACAGCGTTTGGTCGCTTTAACACCGTCCCACACTACTCATACCTCAAGCTCAAGATGCCTAGCCCCAAGGGGGTCATTACTGTCAACGGCAACACTCCCTCTGAACTGAGGAACATGCATTGGCCCTGGCGGCCGAATTCCATTACAATGATGATCGGCAAATGCCGACACCTGCCGTAAAGGCACGCAAGGTTGGGAAACGAGCTCGGCTTCAGCCCAAACTCTCAGAACCCTCCTCTGCTCGTAAATAGGGACTCGTCCCCCATTACACAGCCCTAGGACTAGCGAAGTACGTGCCAAGGAGACACAACTTCGCGCTCAAAATTCCATGGGCGGTGGTCGGGAAAAAGGGTAAGTGTTTGGCTGGACCGAACTACTACCATCAAATGTTTTCGGACACACTGCAGGTACCATCAAGGGCTTGTTAAAGGCGTAAAGCTCATCCACACTTCGGCGACTTCTCAAGATTCTATTTACAAAGATCCGTTTGCCAAGCAGTAGCACCCATTGAGGTGCACCACTCCCTAGGAGGCACAGGAGTAGACAAAGCGACAGGGCAAATCAAGGACGTAAGGTCACCAATTGAAGACCCTTGGTACAACCACTCTTGTAAACTTTCTTTTTTCAAATACCTGTAAACAGTTGCTTTGACAATTCGAGCAATAAGAGTTGTTGAGAAAAATATAACATCATTATACATGGTTGTTGTTGGGGATATGACCCGCCGAAGAGGCTCCGGGTCATGTTATTGGCTCATGAACCAGCCAAAGGTGAGCCATAAGATTATGTGGCCCAAGAGGATAGGCGGCTCACGGTGTGGGCCGTATGACGGCCCGGACTGAGAAGACCAGGGCGTGCAATCTGACTCATAGACAGCTTGGGCAAGAAGATAGAGAGAGACTCGGTTAGCAATTGTAGCGACCCGATGGTCTTGACCTCTTATATAAAGGCAGACCCGGGGCGACTTAGAGGACAGGCAATCGAGAACTAGGTCAAGCTTTTAGCTCCTTTTAATCGATACGCAAGCAATACAAACACAAGCAGGACGTAGGCTGTTACGTCGATTCGAGGGGCCGAACCTGGGTAAATCCATGTCTTTCGTCCCGACTAACCCCTTTGAGTCCACCCCATTGGCGATGGCCTCGAACCGATGTCCGTTCACCCGGACATCTGCCGTGACAAAACCATGACAGTTGGCGCCCACCGTGGGGCTAGCGCTTGGTGGTGTTGAGTTCTCAAAGGGATCTCTCCCAGGGCTCGAAGGATACGTGGTTGGAAGGATGAGCAAGAGTCGCCGCGGCCGGCTCTACATCGACGACGCCGGCTGGGGACTTGATGCTGGTTCTGTGGAGTATGGATTCCGGGTTCTGTTCGGCGGGATCCAGGTTTTCATCGGAAAGGTTGATGGATCTACACCCGGGCCGGACGTCTGCACCAACATCGTTGAGCCGGCTCGGCGTCTCCAATCTACGCGTGTTACGCAGTCTGCCCGTGCCCGTCTGGGTCAAAAGCACATTCTCATGGGCTTCACCCAAGGCATGGACCTAGAAGCATCCGGGTCACAAGGAACTCTCGTTTGCTCGGAAGATGAGTCTTCCAGTGGGGAGACAGAATCGGTGTATCGGCTCAGCAACGGTGGCCTTGGGGGATACTATGACAACTATTCTGAGGTAGAGGGTGTTGATACGGATACTCCCCCCGGTTCACGCGGCGGTGTTCATGGCAGGATCAGCTTCAGCCGCCGGTGACACGGCTGCGGGAGCCGCCACAGCAAGTGATAGCCCGCCGCCGCCGGCTCAGGTTCTAATGGAATTGATGGACGAACTCACAGCTCTCATGGCCACAGAGGTAACCCCGGATAATCAAGCAGCGAGGAATCTAGAGGTGGCACGGATCAAGGGCCGGATGGTAGAGGAACGGCAAAGGATGGCCGAGCTGAAAGCCCAGATGGAAGAAGAAGCGGAGTGTATCAAGGCAGACGCTTTCCGACTGGAGCTAGAGCAGAGGTTAGCGGCCGCGGTGCACCAGAGGAGGCATCAATCCCATCTACCAGAACATTATGAAGCGAGGAACCTTTTTAACACCCCTGGTGCGGGGCGGGTTATGGGTGTGCCGGAGAGCCGCCCGATGGAGTGCCCGGCGACTCATCCACCCTAGCATAACCAAATCTCACCTAGGGATTTTCCAACACCGGCGGGTAATTATTCTAACCCGGCCGAGAACATGGTAGCAGCGGCCGCCCGGCCTGAGACGATCCCCATCCCAGATGAGGCACCCTTTGCGGAGGAGGTGCGGAACGCCATTGGATATTTACAGACGGCCATGGCCTAGCAAGAGAAGTATACTCATAGCCGGAGTCGGGTTCACTCTACCCCCCTCCCCAGTCGAAGTTTCAGCCGGCGTTATGAGTCGCCGGCGTGTTCCAGCAGTCACCCGTGCCGCTGACCGCCGGAGGACAATAGGGCGGCTCTGGATGCACAAGCCATCATGGACCAGGCGGGAGACAGGCGAGAGGCGGAGATAGCTGCAGCCCGTCCAGAGCCAGCGCTTTCCGTGTCAATGGGAGTAGTTAGTACTAGAGCCGTAGGGGTGCCATGTTTAACTCCGGCTTTGAGGAGTGAACGGCTGCCCAAAGACTTTAAAGGGCCTCGAAAGGTTCCGAATTACATAGCTGATCTACCCCCGGAGGCGTGGGTTGAAAGTTATGAACTGGCCATGGAGATGCTGGATGTCAGTGAGGCGGTATGCGCAAAATACTTCATCATGATGCTTGAGGGTCCGGCCCGTACATGGCTGAAAGGTTTGCCGCCTAACACGATAAGCTCATGGGCGGAGCTGAGAGCAAAGTTTATTAAGAATTTCCAGGGGACCTGTAAGCAGCATATGACTATTGTCGATCTGGACCACTGTGTTCAACAGGAGAATGAGTCGGCCCATCATTGGGTCCGACGGGTGACGACCATTATTCACTCTTCAGAGCAGATCACAGCGGCTCAAGCGGTGCTTATCTTAGAGAAGAATTGTCATTTTGTTCCATTGAAGCAGAAGCTCGGCCGGCTCAAGCGCACGTGTCAGGATATGGGAGAGCTCATGACGGCCTTGACGAAGTATGCCGACTCAGATAACACCAAGGATCCGGGTTCGGATGATGAGAAAGCCAATCAAGGGAAGAAAAACAATCAAGGAAAAGGTTTTGTGAACAATGGTAATCAGAATAAGCGGAAGAACGCTAATGGCGGATCCGAGTTAGTGGCAAATACCAACACAGGACAGAATCATCCCAAGGGGGGTGGAAAATTCAGGCCAAGGAATGGGGCCCTTTTAATTTAGAGGAGGCGCTTAGGAAGCCTTGTCCGGAGCATAGCATGCCTGACAAGCCGGCGTTGCATGCGTGGGGTGATTGCTTTATCATGCAGAGATTCAAAAACCAGCATTCCCAACCGCGTAATAACCAGGGCGGTGGCCCGCCCGGCGGCTCAGGGCACGGCGGGTTAGGGGCTGGATTCGGCGCCGGCGGTTCAGGAAACGGGCATCCGGGTCAGAATAACCAAGGGGGCAACAACAGCATCCTGGCAACAACGGCAATAACAACAATCAGCAGCAGCGCAATCAGTCCGGGTTTCAGAGAAACCCGAAGCAGCTCAGTTTTGGGCAGTATCACGTATTCATGACCGATCGCAGTAAACGAGACGACAAGTTGCGGAGGCGAGCGGTTAATACGGTTGCTCCGGCTCTCCCGCGATATTTGTCGTGGTCTGAATATGATATAATGTGGAGGCGAGAGATCACCCGCCGCGGGTGGATGACCCGGGCCGGCTGGCTCTAGTTGTGACCCCTCAGGTGAATGGCTATATGGTGAATAAAGTGCTCATGGACGGAGGTAGCAGCATCAACATCCTTTACTATGACACTTTCCGGCGGATGAAGTTGCTTGAAAAGGATCTTAAACCTTCCTCCACCATCTTTCATGGTGTGGTCCCGGGTAAATCAGCATACTCGGTGGGTCGGATATCATTGGAAGTGGCTTTTGGTGATGAGCATAATTACAGGGTGGAGTCTTTGTGGTTCGAAGTGGTCAAAATCAAAAGTCCCTATAATGCGCTATTTGGAAGGCCGGCTTATGCTAATTTTATGGCTAGGCCTTGTTATGTTTATCTGCAACTCAAAATGCCCGGCTTAAATGGCACAATTAACGTTCACGGTAACAAGAAAACAGCTCTTGAGTGTGAAGAAGGAGATGCGGCTTATGCAGAGTCTAGTTGTGCTCAGGAGGAGCTGAAATTTTACAAAGAGAACGTTGATCCGGAGGATATGACCCCGCTCAAGAAGCCTACGACAGAAGTTGAGCCGCCACTCAAGTTTTCAGCGGATGATACCAAGGCAGTTGATTTCAATCCGGGTGATTCATCCAAGCAGTTCATCATTGGGGCTCACATGGATCCCAAATAGGAAAACGCGCTCATCGAATTCATCCGTGAGAATCGGTACATCTTTGCATGGAAGCCTTCTGACATGTCGGGTGTACCAAGAGAGTTCGCTGAGCACAATCTTAATGTGGATCCAAAGTTTAAGCCGATCAAACAGTTTCTACGACGGTTCAACGAAGAGAGACGTAAAGCTATTGGGGAGGAAGTTGCCCGGCTCTTGGCCGCAGGCTTTATAGTGGAAGTTTTTCACCCGGAGTGGTTGGCTAACCCGGTGCTAGTACTAAAAAATAACGGCACGTGGCGTATGTGCATAGATTACACGGACCTTAACAAGGCTTGCCCGGCTGACCCTTTTGCGCTCCCCCGTATCGATCAAATTATTGATGCAACAGCCGGATGCGAAAGTTTATGCTTCCTGGACGCTTATTCAGGGTATCATCAGATCAAGATGGCAATGAAGGATCAGGAGAAGACGGCGTTTATTACACCTTTTGGGGCGTTCTGCTATGTCTCCATGCCTTTCGGGCTCAAGAGTGCCCAGGCGACTTACCAACGTTGTGTGCAGAATTGCCTCCACAGTCAGATTGGCCGAAATGTCCATGCTTACGTAGACGACATCGTGGTCAAGTCCAGAAAGAAGAAAACTCTTTTGGAGGATTTGAAAGAAACCTTTGAAATCTCTGGGTCTACAAGATGATGCTTAACCCGACGAAGTGTGTCTTTGGTGTTCCAGCAGGAAAGCTTTTGGGTTTCTTTGTCTCTGAACGGGGCATCAAGGCTAACCTAGATAAGATTAAGGCCATCACTTCTTTGGGTGAGCCGACATGCATTAATGACGTTCAGCGCCTTGCAGGACGGATTGCTGCATTGAGCCGCTTCATAAGCCAGCTTGGGGAGAAATTTATTCCCTTATACCAGATGATGAAGAAGACAGACAAGTTTAAATGGAGCACAGCAGCGGCCGAAGCACTTGAGGCTCTTAAAAACAATTGACTGAGCCAACAGTGTTAGCTGCTCCGGTTGAGAAAGAGCCTTTGCTACTTTATGTGGCGGCTAACAACAGAGCAGTCAGTGTGGCAATTGTGGTTGAGCGCAAGGAGGCAGGGAAGGAGTATCCTGTGCAAAGGCCGGTTTATTACATTAGTGAAGTTTTGGCAGAGTCTAAACAGAGGTATCCGCATTGGCAGAAGTTAGTATACGGTGTTTTCATGGCCAATCGCAAGTTAAAACATTACTTTTTGGGGCACCAAATAACAGTGGTCAGTTCTGCCCCGTCGGGGGATATCATTCAAAATAGAGAGGCTACAGGGAGGATTGCCAAGTGGGCCTTAGAGCTGAGTCCTCTTGGAATCAAGTATGTTCCTCGTACAGCAATTAAGTCTCAAGCTTTGGTGGATTTCATAAATGATTGGACTGAATGTCAAGCCCCTGAAGAGAAGCTGAATAACACGTATTGGACTATACGCTTTGATGGATCCAAGCAGCTAGAAGGGTCCGGGGCAGGAGTTGTTCTCACCTCCCCCAAGGGTGACAAGTTTTGTTATGTGCTCCGGTTAATGTTCCCTTGTACTAATAATGCAGATGAGTATGAAGCACTTCTCCATGGTCTCAGAGTCGCTAAAGAGATGAATTTAAGCCGGGTCAGGTGTTTAGGCGACTCAGATCTGGTGGCTCAGCAAGTTTCAGGCACTTGGGATTCCAAGGATCCGCGGATGGCGGCTTATCGACAGGCGGTTGATATCATTGCCGGTCACTTCAAGGGGTACCAGGTGGATCACATTGATCGTCGCAGGAATGAGGCGGCTGATGCCTTGTCACGGTTAGGTTCTCAACGAAAGCCGGTACCACCTAATGTTTTTCTGGATGTATTGCATCATCCGACTGTCAAGATACCTTCTGAGGAGGATCTGGCTATTCCTGACCCGGAGGCGGAACTGGTGGTGGCTCTGCATGCTACCCCAGATTGGACTATTTCTTATTTGGCGTATCTAACATGCAGCGAGTTACCTCAAGAGGAGGATCTGGCCAGGAAGATCACTCGCCATTCTAAGTCTATGACGATTGTTAATGGTGAGTTACATAAGTGTAGTGTGACGGGTGTCTTTCAGCGCTGCGTCTCACTAGAGGAGGGCCGGCAAATATTGAGTGAAATTCATGCTGGCGATTGTGGGCATCACGCCGGGTCAAAATCTTTGGTGGCTAAAGCTTTCTGACATGGGTTTTTCTAGTTGAGGGCTCACAATGATGTAGAAGACTTAGTCCGTAAGTTTGACGGTTGTCAAAAGTTCGGCCGGCGTGCTCACGTTCCGGCTCAAGAGTTGAGGATGATACCAATCACTTGGCCATTTGCAGTCTGGGGCTCGATATGGTAGGACCTTTCAAGCGATCTAAGTATAAGAAAACGCACCTTCTGGTGGCGGTTGATAAATTTACTAAGTGGGTAGAGGCAGAGCCGGTCAGTAAATGTGAAGCACCTACGGCGGTTCAATTTATTAAGAAGCTGATTTATCGCTTTGGATACCCACACAGTATTATTACAGACAATGGAACAAATTTATCCAAAGGAGCTATGAAAACGTTGTGTGAGAAGGAGCATATCCGGCTTGATGTTTCAGCCGTGGCACATCCAGAGTCCAATGGTCAGGCAGAGCAAGCCAATCAGGAAATCTTAAGAGGTGTCAAGCCACGGCTCATGGTTCCTTTGAAACAGACACTCGGATGTTGGGTTGAGGAGTTTCCTTCCATCTTATGGAGCATCAGAACTACAGCTAACAGATCTACAGGTTTTACACCTTTCTTCATGGTGTACGGTGCAGAGGCGGTTCTACCCAGTGACATCCGGCACGACTCACCAAGGGTGGTGGCTTATGTTGAGACGGACAATGAGGTAGCCCGCCAAGATGCGTTGGATGCCTTGGATGAAGCACGAGAGTTAGCAGCAGGCAGGTCGGCAATTTATCAACAAGACCTATGACGCTATCATAGCCGCAGGGTAAAGACCCGGACGTTCCAGGAAGGTGACCTGGTGCTCCGGTTGATTCAAGACCAATCTGGAATGCATAAGTTGTCTCCGCCATATGAGGGGCCTTTTGTGGTCAGCAGGAACCTTAACGATCGGTCATATTACCTCATTGATGTCAGAGATGAGTCGGAAAGAGCAGGTCAAGAGACGTTACGGCCATGGAATATCGCACATCTGCGACCATACTTTACTTAGCAGGGGTTGAAAGCCGCTATCATTGTATATCATGTTCATATGAGTAAAAGCTAGTATCCCTGCACAAGACTGGGGCCTCTGCTCTTATGTACACCTTTGTACAAACAAGATAAAAATTTCCGGCTCAAAAAATTCGAGTTGAAGTGGTTTGTTCGCCATCAAAACGGCTGGTCTACCCTCCGGCTTTGTGCCCTATCAAGCGTTGTGGCTAGGAGGCTTCTTGCATTCGGGGATAGCTTACTTCTCCCTTGCACAGCCCGCAATATGTCCAATTAAGCACTATTGCAAAGAGGCTTCTTGCCTTCGGGTATAGCTTACTTCTCCTTTGCACAGCCAGCTATCATTAAACTATTGCAAGGAGGCTTCTTGCCTCCGGGTATAGCTTACTTATCCCTTGCAGAGTTGGCTTTCTGCCTAGTTTGGGTACATTAAGCGTTGTTGTTGATGGAGGCTTCTTACCTTTGGTATAGCTTACAGTACCCTAAGACAGCAGCGTGTACACCAAATTCCAGTTGCTTATCAACTGCGGCCATCAAAGGGGGCTTCTTACCGACGGGTATCACTTATCTCACCCTAATGGCCGGCTTTATGCCACTTCCGGTTACTTATTAACCGCGCTTGTCGAAGGGGGCTTCTTACCGACGGGTTCACTTATCTCACCCTAACAACCGAAGTTTATGCCAAAATTCAGTTGCTTATCAACTGTAGCTGTTGAAAGAGGCTTCTTGCCTTCGGGTATAGCTTACTTCTCCTTTCAAACAGCCGGCTTTATGCCGTCTCAGGCTAATTATTAGCCGCGGTTGTCGATGGAGGCTTCTTGCCTTGGGGTATAGCTTACATCTCCCATCGACAGTCGGAGTTCACTATACTCTTACCAGTCAATCTCGCTTAGAGACCCTGAGCTGGTTCAAGAACTTGACGGCCAATCTCGCTTAGAGACCCTGAGCCGGTTCAAGAACTTGATGGCCAATCTCGCCTAGAGACCCTAAGCCGGCTCAAATAATTGATGGCCAATCTCGACAGAGACCCTGAACTGGTATGAGTTTAACCATTCGAATCCACGCAGAAGAGCCGTCATATGAGCTTTTTGAGGAAGGAAAGATCATCATCGCGTATTGTATCATGCCGGCTCATCAAAGCCGGGTCAGAGCAAGGCAATTATAAGTCCCGGGTTGCCGCAGGCATAACTACCCGGCACTTGGGGGCTACATAGCCGAACTCTCCTCAAAGGATCCGGCTCATCAATAGTCGCAGTTGTCGATAGAGGCTTCTTACCATCAGGTATAGCTTACATTATCCTAAAGACAACCGGCTCTTTAATGACTTCATCCGATGAGAGCCGGAGCCATGTTGCTTCGGTTAACAATATTTAAGGTTTCAAAGAGATTGTCCGACTCTAACATTCTGGAGAAAGGAATGGCGTCTTAAAAGACAGACACCCCTCATCAGAAAATCTCAAAGGTATATCCCTGAAGAGCCGGCAACACATTAAAACACAGAGAGGTGCAAATATATATGGCCACCAAGTGGCCGAGTCATGTTTACTCTATTACAAAAGATACTCTCAGAAAGGAGCAAAAGCATTGTGAACCGCCCACGGCGGCTCATTACATAAGTCTGTGCTCAGAAAGGCTAAAAGAATACAATTCAGTTATCGGCCGACTCATCCTGCTCCGGGTCTTCTGCTGGCTTTAACTGAAGATTGCCCAAGTCCCAGTTATAGTCAGCCAGAGCAGCAAATGACCCTTCAAGGAATGGAGACGCGTCAAGATCACAAGGAAAGAGATCCTTACTGCGGGCGGGTGTCACATCTTTCCACTCGTAGAGAGGCCTGCAGATTCTCTTCTCATCTGCGTCATAAGCCGCCTGATAGGTGCTCAGGTCAGCTTCATCCGCTAGAATAGAGGCCAGATAGCGCGACTCTTTGACACACCGGGTATAATATTCCTCGGTGAATTCTGAGCTGTCATCTCTTTTAGACGGATAGCCATCCATCATTTCAGCCGGCGTTAGCTCGGGAGCGAAGGCAAGAGCCTGGCTCAAACCAGCAACAGCTCCTTGGCGGAAGGCGGACTTCTTGAGCTCTTCAATCTGCTTGGGAATTGTAGGGAAGAGTTCCAAAACCCCTTTCAGAGTAGTGGGGATCTTCTCCTTGTACTGCACACTCTTGATCATGAAGATGGCGACGCAGTATAACTGCTCTGCAAAAGTATAAATGGCCTTCAGTGGCAGAAGGCTATCAGAAGCCAACTGCCGGCTCCTAGGACCTGGATGAGTCGGATAAAGTTAATGAGTCGCCAGTTTTTTCACTAGCAATGCTAAAAAGTACAAAGTAAACAAGAAAGCTTACCAAATAGGGCGGCTGACATCTTCGCAATGTGTTGTTTCAGACCTTGAGGTTCATCCGCCACGGCTGTAAGCCGCTGCGAAGCGTCGTCCGCCCGTTTGGTTAAAGCGGCCTTTTCAGATTCAGCTTTCTCTTTTAAAGAGGTAAGCTCAGTGGTAACACTGGCTAGTTACTCAGAGAGAAGCCGGCATTTTTCATCGGCGATACTTCGGGCTTCTTGCTGAGCCGCCAGGTTGGCCCTTAGATCCGTCAACTCAGACCCGGCTTCATTCAAAGCTTCCTATAATACATCAAAATAGAGGATAAGCCGCCAAAATGCAGGACGAGTGTTAAAAGAAAATACAAGTCTCAAACAGATTACAAGCAATATATTTGACACTTGGGGGCTAATTTATATTTGATCTTTCAAGTATGCAGTTCTGGTTCATCTCCTTCGAATCTAATCCGGAACTTTGGGGCTACACTATGGCTCTTCAATGTACTAATAATGGAAGCACCGACTCAACTTGATCAAGTTTGAGCCGGCCCTTGGGGGCTACGATTAGATCTTCAAGTTGTCTACATTACAGGCCCAGCTCAAATATAATCTGAGACGGCCCTTGGGGACTACGATTGGCGGTTCACTTTATTTACAGTACAAATCTAAGGAAATTTTAAAGGAATTTGACATGACAATATCTGCAGAGATCACAGAAAGACCCGGCTCAATGATTCAATATGTTAAGCCGGCTCTTGGGGGCTAAGTAAAGATATAGTAAGAAGGAAAATTACCTCATATTTTGTCTTCATAGAAGAGATCAACCGAAGTTCCAAATCTCGGCTGGTGGTAACCCGGTTTATGTACCCATCGTGTAGCTCTTCAACGGTCATCTTCTCGCATGAAGAGTCGAAGTTCAGTTTCTTTGAAGCTTCAGCCGGCTCTGTATGTTTGGTCAACACATGAGCCAGAGGCGTTTGATGACTAGACCCGGTGATAACAACATCCGGAGTATTAGGGGTCTTGGCAGGGGTCGCCGGCTTGGAAGGAGCCCTTGGAGGGCTCTCCATGATGACATCTTCAGCGGCCGGCTCTATGGAGGCAGCCGGCGGGTTTTCTTCCGGTTGAGTTTCCTCCGGCTGTTCGGGCTCTGGTTCTTCGATAAATGGGCCGGAGGAGGGCTTGTTAGTCTTGCGACGTTTAGCTTGACCACTGCAAAAAAGAAAGATCAGCAGTTGAAGATATTGTTGCCATAGTAACAGCCGGATACCCAGATATCATAGTAAGGAATGCTTACAGCGGGTTAATCTTGGGCGGTGGTATAATTGACACCGAAGAGTCGCCGGAGGAAGGAGTTTTCTATAAAACATAAAACAGAAAGGTGAAGAGAGTGTCAAGTTTTCAAAGGTAAAACAAAGGAAAAGAAGAGGTTTAAACCTCGGCGGGGCGCTTCTTTGGAGCCGGAGAGTTTGGCAACCCGGACATGAGCTCGGTAGATCCGGTGCTTCGAGTCTGTCGGCGCTCAATTTGTTGTTGCTTTTTTAAGAGAAAATCGGGAGCCAGATAAGCAAGAGGGTGAGAAAGAGGAACTTTTCTGATAACCTGCCGCGGCTTTCGGGGGACGAAACATTCTGAGCCGGAGGAAAAGTAATTTACCTCAGGAGCATTGGCACGGTTGGTTTCCACTTCATCCTGCGAGTAACGTAAGTGTTAAAATAGGAAGGTAAAAGATCAAGCAAGACATTTGAAACTTTCCCTCTGAGCTGGATGATGGTGGCGGGTCAAACAAATTATCTTGCGGGACATATTTTTTAGCCTTCTTAGTTGGGACCTTCTTCCTGGATTTCTTCGGAGGGGCAACATATTCCCTCTTCCAGAAGTCTGAGTCGGCCTATAAGAATGACACGGAGAGTGAATATCAAATCAGCAAAGTGCAAACAAAGTCTAAGAGACGAAAGGGAAGAGATTAAACTTACATCGGGAGCCGGATTGTTGGCACTAAAAGGTGCCAAGCCAATTTCGCTACATGATCCGGAAGCTTCATGGACAAGGCTCTGGATGGCGAGGGTAATGTCATTCTCTGTCAACAAAGATCGGCTGAAGCATAATGAGCTATCGTACTTGCCTTTATATTCACACATGAGTCGGCTTCTATGGCTCAAAGGCATAATCCGCCACGAAATCCAGCAGCGGATCAGGTCCAGCCCAATTAAGCTGTTGGCCATGAGAGCCTTGATTTTGGCATGGGCCGGCTCATATCTTGCGCGTTCTGAAGCTGATAGCCGGCCAGGAAGCTCTGATGTTGTTGTGAGCCGGGAAGGACGATAACCCGGCAAAGGACGCTCCTTCTCAGGAGAGGTGTCCTTGCAATAGAACCAGGTCCTGTTCTAGTCCTTGGGGTGACTCGGCATCTGTGTAGCTGGAAAGATGATATCCCTACGCCGTTGGATGGATATGCCTCCAAGTTCTAGGCTCGGGCCGGCTTTCAGCAGATCTCATGACATCACACCGGGTCATTTCTGGGCGACTCGCCAAAAGTGGAAGAGAAGGATGAAGTGAGTAAGCTCAATTCAACCTGAGGCCTAATGTTGGGGATATGACCCGCCGAAGAGGCTCCGGGTCATGTTATTGGCTCGTGAACCGGCCCAAAGGTGAGCCGTAAGATTAAGAGGCCCAAGAGGATAGGCGGCTCACGGTGTGGGTCGTACGACGGCCCGGACTGAGAAGACCCGGGCGTGCAAGCTGACTCATAGACAGCTTGGGCAAGAAGATAGAGAGAGACTCGGTTAGCAATTGTAGCGACCCGGTGGTCCTGACCTCTTATATAAAGGCAGACCCGGGGCGACTTAGAGGACAAGCAATCGAGAACTAGGTCAAGCTTTTAGCTCCTTGTAATCGATACGCAAGCAATACAAACACAACCAGGACGTAGGCTGTTACCTCGATTCGAGGGGGCAAACCTGGGTAAATCCGTGTCTTTCGTCCCGACTAACCCCTTTGAGTCCACCCCATTGGCGATGGCCTCGAACTGAAGTCCATTCACCCGGACATCTGCCATGACAAAACCACGACAGTTGTCTTGTTGTCCTTTTTGACACATATTTTGTTTTCTCCCTCTTCTCACAAAACTGTTCGGTATATTACGATGCAACTGGCAAATAGACCGAGACTCAAGTTTTCAAATAACAATCGCGTTATGCACAATTGATTATGCCGCGTCTTGGAATTCACTTTATATGCATTGGTTCTGAACTATGTCTTGGGTCAATAGTTGGGTTGCCCAGCTCATGTGCTTGCCCCTTTACTTCCACTCGTTCGGCGAAAATGGCAAAGGGAGAACCTCTGCGATTGTGTTTACAGCTAGCCTAGTTAAGCACCTTAGGGGAGAAAGCCGAAAACTGACTGTCATAGTATGCAAGAACCGGTCTGTGAAACTGAGCTTAAGTGTTATACTAAAATCCACATCAGAGGATATTCTGCGTCATACGATGGGTTTGTTCTTCATACAAACCATGTGATATTAGCCTTAGTCGCGGTTCACCTGAACATCACAAAACACCGGGGGCTAGTCATCAGCCCCCATAGTCAATTTTTCATGCCCGTACGGCTAACTGAAAGCACTAATGCATTATGGTCACATTGCCTGGTCCGCCGCACTCCACCGCCTTCGGGTTCCGATAACTCGACTAAGGGTTATAGTGCATAGGTTGAGACACCCCATGTAGCATCTACATGGGGGCTGAAGCCAACGACTCGCAGCTTTCAGTTTCAACGGCCACACATGAGTTATAAGGAATGCAAAACATTAAAGACATGATAAACCATTCATAATAAATATACAATCGTTCAAAGGTCTTCGGACATATTACAACGCATTTAATCATAAATGTTCTCTTTCGAACACTGCGACTCTATCGCCCGAGCACCCTCCATTACTCCGGAGAAGTATAGCTCAGGGCGCCTATGCTCCTTTCCAGGAGGCGGAGGGGCGGTGGCTATCTTCATCGGATCAAGCCCCGTCCAGTGCACCTTGGCCTTCGCAAAGGCCATCCGAGCTCCCTCAATAGAGGAGGAGCGCCTTAGTGCGTCGATCCGGGGCGAGGCGTTGCTCAGCTTCTGCACCAGGACGAAGTAGCTGCTCGGCAGTGGCTCGTTGGGCCATAGCCAGATACAGAGATCCTTCATGGCCGGCTCCGCCATCCGGTGTAGCTCCATCAGCTGCTTCAGTGATGTCTACTATGCAACCTTCTTCTTGTAGACTCGTGTTGGGCCTCCAAGCATAGAGTTTTGTAGGACAATGGCAATTTTCCCTCAAGTGGATGACCTAAGGTTTATCAATCCATGGGAGGCGTAGGATGAAGATGGTCTCTCTCTAACAACCCTGCAACCAAGTAACAAAGAGTGTCTTGTGTCCCCAACACACCCAATACAATGGTAAATTGTATAGGTGCACTAGTTCGGTGACGAGATGGTGATACAAGTGTAATATGGATGGTAGATATAGGTTTTCATAATCTAAAAATATAAAAAACAACAAGGTAACTAATGGTAAAAGTGAGCACAAACGGTATTGTAATGCTTAGAAACAAGGCCTAGGGTTCATACTTTCACTGCTACAATTTCTCTCAACAATACTGACATAGTTGAATCATATGTAAATACCTCTCGTGTGACAAAGAGTTCACTCCAAAGTCACAAATAGCAGAGAACTAACGAATAAATTATTGTAGGGTACAAAACTGTTGGGAGACGTAGTAGTAAATCAAAAAAAATCCTAGGTGTTCACCAAGATCCATCTATGGAGAAACCAGCAACGAGTGAGGAAGAGTGCATCTTCATACCTTTGAAGATCACTAAGCGGAAGCGTTACAAGAATGCGGTTGGTGGAGTCATACTCGCAGCGATTCAGATCACGGTGGATTCCGATCTCAGCAGCGAGCAATGGCGCCTTCGTGTTCAACACATGTGCAGACCGACGACGTCTCCTATGCCTTGATCCAGCAAGGAGGAAGGAGGGGTTGAGGGAGAGCTCCGGCAACACGACGGCATGGTGACGGTGCAGCTGCGTGGTACTCCGGCAGAGCTTCGCTAAGCACTACGGAGAACGAAGAGTAGGAGGAGTAGGGCTGCGCCAAGGGAGGAAGAAACTTGTGTTCTTGGCAGCCCCAAACCCCCCCTATTTATAGGAGGAGGAGGAGGGAGGGCACAGACCTAGGGTTCCCACCCTAGGAGCCGGCGGCAGCCCAGATGGCATCTGGTGTGGCGGTCGGGAGAGGGAGTGGGAGGGGCGGCGCCCTACGTGGGCCTAGGGCCCATCTGCCCCTAGGGTTCGCCCCCACCCACATGTGCTGTGCCTTGGGCCCTTGTGGGGGGCACACCATCCCACCTAGGGGCTGGTTCCCTCCCACTTACGGCCCATGCAGCCCTCCGATGCATGTGGCCCCACTTGGTGGACCCCCAGAAACCTTCCGGTGGTCTCGGTACATTACAGGTGATGCCCGGAACACTTCCGGTGACGAAAACCTCACTTCCTATATATGAATCTTTACCTTCGTACCATTCCGGAGATCCTCGTGACATCCAAGGTCTCATCCGGGACTCCGAACAACCTTCGGTAACCACGTACACTATTTCCCTATAACCCTAGCGTCATCGAACCTTAAGTGTGTAGACCCTACGGGTTCGGGAGGCACATAGACATGACCAAGACACTTATCCGGTCAATAACCAATAGCGGGATCTGGATACCCATGTTGGCTCCCACATGCTCCACGATGATCTCATCGGATGAACCACGATGTCGGGGATTCAATCAATCCCGTATACAATTCCCTTTGTCTATCGGTATGGTACTTGCTCGAGATTCGATCGTTAGTATCCCTATACCTTGTTCAATCTCGTTACCGGAAAGTCTCTTTACTCATTCCGTAATACATCATCCCGTGGCTAACTCCTTAGTCACATTGAGCTCATTATGATGATGTCTTGCAGAGTGGGCCCAGAGATACCTCTCCGTCACACGGAGTGACAAATCCCGGTCTCGATTCATGCCAACCCAACAAACACTTTCGGAGATACCCGTAGTGTACCTTTATAGCCACCCAGTTACGTTGTGACGTTTGGCACACCCAAAGTATTCCTACGGTATCCGGGATTTGCACAATCTCATGGTCTAAGGAAAGGATACTTGACATTGGGAAAGCTTTAGCAGATGAAGTACACGATCTTGTGCTATGCTTAGGATTAGGCCTTGTCCATCACATCATTCTCCTAATGATGTGATCCCGTTATCAATGACATCCAATGTCCATGGTCATGAAACCGTGACCATCTATTGATCAACGAGCTAGTCAACTAGAGGCTCACTAGGGACACGTTGTGGTCTATGTATTCACACATGCATTACGATTCCTGGTCAATACAATTATAGCACGAACAATAGACAATTATCATGAACAAGGAAATACAATAATAACCATTTTATTATTGCCTCTAGGGCATATTTCCAACAGAAACCACCTCAAAGTTATATTTTCCGATCAATCTTATGAGCTATCCCTATAAGTGTCACGAACAGCCCTAGAGTTCATACTAAAATAACACCTTAAGACACATATCAACCAAAACCCTAATGTCACCTAGATACTCCAATGTCACCACAAGTACCCATGGGCTTGATTATACTATATGCATCACACAATTCTAGATTCGTCATGTTCAATCCAACACAAAGAACTTCAAAGAGTGCCCGAAAGTTTCTACCGGAGATTCGAGATGAAAACATGTGCTAACCCCTATGCACAGATTCCCAATGTCACAAAACCCGCAAGTTGATCACCAAAACATACATCAAGTGGATCAATAGAACAACCCATTGTCACCATGGATATCCCATCACAAGACATACATCAAGTGTTCTCAAATCCTTAAAAACTCAATCTGATAAGAAAACTTCAAAGGGAAAACTCAATTCATCACAAGAAGATAGAGAGGGGAAAACTCCATATGATTCATCTATATTAATAAGGCTCGCGGTACATCAAGATCGAGCAATCTCAAGAACACGAGAGAGAGAGAGAGAGATCCGAAACATAGCTACCGGTACATACCCTTAGCCCAGAGGGTGAACTACTCCCTCCTCATCATGAAGACCGTCGGGATGATGAAGATGGCCTCCGGTGAAGGTTTCCCCCTCCGGCAGGGTGTCGGAATGGGCTCCGGATTGGTTTTTCGTGGCTATAGAGGCTTGCAGCGGTGGAACTCTCGATCTAGGTTTCTTTCTGGGGGTTTCTTGATTTATAGGAGCACTTGGCATTGTAATCAAGTGAAGGGAACTCCCGAGGGGCCCACAAGCCTGCTAGGCGCGGCGAGAGGGGTGGTCGCGCCCTGGTGTCTTATGGCCTCCTCGGGACTCCTCTACGGTATCCTTTTGCTCCAGTATTTGCTATATTTTCCAAAAATGTTCTCCGTAAATTTCTAGCCCATTCCGAGAACTTTTATTTCCGCACAAAAACGACACCATGGTAGTTTTGCTGAAAATAGCGTCAGTCCAGGTTAGTTCTAATAAAATCATACCAAAATCATATAGAAGTATTGTAAAGATGGCATGAATACTTCATAAATTATAGATACGTTGGAGACGTATCAGCATCCCCAAGCTTAATTCCTGCTCTTCCTCGATTAGGTAAATGATAAAAGAAATAATTTATGAAGTGTGAATGCTAGCATAGTGCATAAATTTCATCAATGATAGTTCCAAACACTTTCTATAGCATCATTATATATCATAAACAGTAGCTCATCTCATAAAACTTCTCATGATGAAGTAACAAGCTATTCACGTGTTAAAGTATATACCATAAAGTTTCTTGAAAACTAACAAACTATGCCTTCAGTCACCAAGCAATTGCAATTCATCTTATTTTCACGAAGGGTCTATGTAAGAGCTTTGATTTAGAAAATTCCACCTACTCAACCATCATATAGTCTTCCATGATTGCTAACACTTAAAGCATATTTTTAGAGCAAATGGCATCCGTCGAACATATAGAAAGATAGGGGCTTAATGTTTTGCCTCCCAACATACTTATCATATAGATAATTGTCAACAATAATAATTCATGATCAAATATATTTGAATGGCCATATATGCTTGGATCTTTCCCCACCACATGATGCTTGCCAAGAGAAAAAGGCGAAATATAGGAAGTGGTGAAGACCACCATGACTCTTTTTTAAAGGTAAGTATAGGAAAGTAAAAGATAGGCCCTTCGCAGAGGGAAGCAGGGATTTGCACAGGTGCAAGAGCTCGAGCTTTTAAAACAGAGATGAATAATAATTTTGAGCGGTATGCTTTCATTGTCAACATAACAACTGATATATCTCTGTATCTTCCATTCTAGATACATTATAGGCGGTTCCCAAATAGAATGGTAAAGTTTTTACTCCCCCTCCACCAATCAATCACACTCCACGGCGAGCCGAATCCACGGGTACTGTCCATACAAACAACAATCCTGGGGGAGTTTTGTTTCATTATATTTTATTTGATTTTTGAGCATGGAACTAGGCATCCTGAATACCAGCCACTTTATCGTGAATGATAGTGAATCAACACATATTGTGAGAATAACCCACCTAGCATGGAAGATACTGACAGCCCCTAGTCACTATATGAGCGATTCGAGCATACAAACAGAATATTATTTGAAGGTTTAGAGTTTGGAACATGCAAATTTACTTGGAACAACAGGTAAATACCACATATAGGTAGGTATGGTGGACTCATATGGAACAACTTTGGGTGTAAGGGTGTTTGGATGCACAAGCAGTATTTCTACTTGGTTCGGAACTTTTGTGTAGTATGAGGTGGAAGCAAGCACCACATGTTGGAGGATCCATAACAATATAACTTCTATACAAATATACCCAAGCATAACTCATTACGTTGTCTTCCTTGTCTAGATTCAACTAATTTGCTCAAGTTTTAAAATAATTAATGGGTCTCACAATCATAGAATATGTCCAAGATAGTATATTTATATGTGAAATCTCTCTTCCTTCAGTATTCTTTCATGAATTGTTCAAGTGACCAATGCGGTGTTTGCTAACTTCCAATAAATTTTACCACCTATACTTTTTATATGTGAAGTCATTACTCCCCATGGGATAAGCATATAAAACATATATAATTTCAGATTCATGATATTCAATTCATTCAACCATTTACTCATAGGATATAAGTGAAGCACGAGAGTAAATGACAAAACTACTCCAAAACATATAAGTGAAGATCAATGAGTAGTCAAACAATTAATTAGATATGTGAGGACTTTATCTCTATATCAATAAATATTTTCAGATAATAGTATTTTATTTAAACAACAAGCAAAAGAAAAATAGCACTCCAAGAATAGGACGCATCATGTGAACGAGTAAAAATTTAGGATCAACATAGGCTAACTGGTAGTTGACGAAGAGAGGTGGGAGCTTAGATGATTGAGAGTTCTTGAAATATTTACTCGGGGTGCCTTGGGCATCCCCAAGCTTGAGCTTTTGTATCTTGTCCAATCCTCTCATATCCCAGTTTCACCTATTCTCAAAAACTTCATCCACACAAAACTCAAAAAGAACTCGTGAGATAGGTTAGTACACATAAGAACAAATTAACACTTCATGTACTGCCAATACAAGTTGCACAATAATTTTCAAATATTATCTACTGTTTACTATCATTTCTACAATTTATATCTACCAATATAGGATATGGAAATTATATGATAAGTAGATAACAAAACCATGATAGTAATCTGTCTAAACAGATCAGTCTGTAGCAATTTATTAAACCAGTGTACTTATGTAACTCAAAAAATTATAAAAATTTAGGACGTGCTAAATAATTTATATCAAAATATTTTGAAGAACTTTCAGAACCTTTCCACTTTCCAGTAAAATATGAAAATTCAAACACTACAGCAGAAGTTTCTGTTTTTACCCAGCACATATCAAAACATGCAATGCAAGCATCCTAAGGCAATTATTGGAAATTTTTATTGAAAACCAAGATTAAAATGAACACCTAACATATAAAAACAAAAATAATATAACTCTCCAAGCAAAACTCATATTATGTGACGAATAAAAATATAGCTCCAAGTAAGATATACCGATAGTGTTGAAGGCGAAAGAGGGGATGCCTTTCGGGGCATCCCCAAGCTTAGGAGCTTGAGTATTTCTTTAATATTACCTTGGGGTTCATTGTGAATCCCCAATATTAGGCTCTTGTCACTCCTTATTCACCTCATATCGGTATATCACCCAAAACTTGAAAACTTCAATCACACAAAACTTAACGGAACTTTGTCACAAGGGTTAGTGTAGTAAAGTTAAATCATTCACTTAGGTACTGTCAAGACAAGATTCATAATTATTCCCACATGATACATAATGTATTTCATCATTATATCAATTTATATTACTCAATATAAGCTATAGGGACACTTGAAACAAGCAAACTATGCATGCAAAAAAGAATCTGTCAAAAACAGAATAGTCTGTAAAGATTTGAATGATCACCAAACTTGCCTAACTCTAAAAATTCGGAAAATTTAGGAAATATCACAGAATTTTCATATAAATGTTGTGTAAAAATTTCATATTTTTTTGACTCCCAGTAAAATCATATAATTCATATACTGGACGCAGAACTTTCTGTTTCTTCAGAGAATCAAACAAGCAAGTATCCACACTATCCCAAAGGCTTTACTTGGCACTCTATTGAAATAAAAGACACAAAACATGATTAATGCAGTAGCTTAATCATGTGAACACATTAAAACACAAGTTAAAAGTGTTGGGTTGTCTCCCAACGGGCGCTTTTCTTTAATGCCTTTTAGTTAGGCATGATGATTTCAATGATGCTCGTATAGGAATAATAATTGAAACATGCAAAAGAGCATAATGAATCTCATTACAAGCACATTTAAGTAATATAACCCACTTACTATGCATAGGGATTTTTTGAGCAAACAATTTATGGGAGCAAGAATCAACTAGCATAGGAAGGCAAAACAAGCATAACTTCATAACTTTGAACACATAGAGAGGAAACTTGATATTATTGCAATTCCTACAAGCATATGTTCCTCCCTCATAATAATTTTCAGTAGCATCATGAAGGAATAAGACAATATAACCAGCACATAAAGCATTCTTTTCATGATCTACAAGCATAGAAATTTTACTACTCTCCACACAAGAAAATTTCTTCCCATGACTAATAGTGGGAGTATCATAAAAGAGTTGAATACTACAAATTGGTTCCATACTAGAAGAGTAATATTCGGTAAAAGGATATTCATAATTATGACAAGTATCATAATAGTAATCATCACTCTTTTTCATCACATCGGTATCATCACAATAATCATCATAAGTAGGAGGAATGCAATCATTATAACAAATTTGATCATTCAAAGTAGGGGGGAATAAAAAGATCATCTTCATTAAGCATAGCATCCCTAAGCTTGGGACAAACATTAATTGCAGCAAATAAAATCTCAAACATGTCATTTTCATCAAACATAGCATCCCCAAGCTTGTGGCTTTGTATATCATAAACATAATCACTCTCATCATTAATGGTATGAATAACACAAATTGTATAACAATTATTATCATCACCCTACAAGTTGGTGCCAGGAATATTTTCAAGATTATAATAAAGTATCATTATCTTACCAATCATAATTATCACAACAAGCAATAGGCATAACAAAATCATCCTCAAGTGTATCATCTTCCACAACTATCTTACCAATCATAATTTTTGATTCATTCTCAATAATGGGAGCAACATTATTTGGGAGAGATACCTCTTTACCTTTAATTTTCATTCTTTTCTTCTTATTCACCACATTATGTGTGGGTTTATTTAATTCCTCCAAGCTTCTTTTTGAAGAGGTTGCTTGAATAAAAAGCTCCTCCTCGTTACCTGAATCGTCATAAGAAAAAATAGGAGGATATTGGTAAACCTCTTCCCCTTCATTACTATTCTCTTCATCTTCTATTTGCTTTCTGTCTTTAAGTAATTGGCAATATAAGGATTCTCAATGCAATTTACCATGCAATACATATAGATTTCATTTAGATCAAAATCAATCATTTTCATGAGAACCCAAGCTGGAATATCCTTAGTTTTATGTTTCATTTCTTCATACCCCAAAAATAGACTAAGTTCATTATGATGCTCAAGGGTAATGAGGTTATCACAATTTTTGGACACAATTCGATCATGAAATAATTCACATTGGAAATTAAAATGACCACTTTCATTGCAAAGTTCACAAGGACGGCGACAAATATGAAGTCTTTCAGCACAAACATATAGCCTCTCTTGCAACCATTTAGCTTCTAAATACTTATGCCTCTTACAAAATCTATCTTCCCTTTTAGGCATGTCTTCACAAACTCTATGCACTCCACAAAAATTGGCATGCTTATAAGAAATCTTTTTATCATGACTAGTGCAATCATCATTAGTTCTATGGGTATTCAAAGAATTCATACCAACAACATTGCAATCATGCTCATCACTCAAAGGTTTAGTTCCAAACATTTTAATAACTTCTTATTCTAACACTTGAGCACAATTTTCGTTTCCATCATTTTCACGAAAGACATTAAAAAAATGAAGCATATGAGGAAACTTCAATTCCATTTTTTTGTAGTTTTGTTTTATAAACCCAAACAAGTGAAAAACAAGAAACTAAAAGATTTGATTGCAAGATCTAAAGATATACCTTCAAGCACTCACCCCCCCCCCCAGCAATGGCGCCAGAAAAGAGCTTGATGTCTACTACACAACCTTCTTCTTGTAGACTCGTGTTGGGCCTCCAAGCGCAGAGTTTTGTAGGACAATGGCAATTTTCCCTCAAGTGGATGACCTAAGGATTATCAATCCGTGGGAGGCGTAGGATGAATATGGTCTCTCTCGAACAACCCTGCAACCAAATAACAAAGAGTCTCTTGTTTCCCCAACACACCCAATACAATGGTAAATTGTAAAAGTGCACTAGTTCGATGAAGAGATGGTGATACAAGTGTAATATGGATGGTAGATATAGGTTTTTGTAATCTGAAAAGATAAAAACAGCAAGGTAACTAATGATAAAAGTGAGCACAAACGGTATTGTAATGCTTAGAAACAAGGCCGAGGGTTCATACTTTCACTAGTGCAATTTCTCTCAACAATACTGACATAGTTGGATCATATGTAAATACCTCTCGTGCGACAAAGAGTTCACTCCAAAGTCACAAATAGCAGATAACTAACAAAGAAATTATTGTAGGGTACGTAACCACCTCAAAGTTATCTTTTCCGGTCAATCTTATGAGCTATCCCTATAAGTGTCACGAACAGCCCTAGAGTTTGTACTAAAATAACACCTTAAGACACACATCAATCAATACCCTAATGTCACCTAGATACTCCAATGTCACCACAAGTACCCATTGTCTTGATTGTACGATATGCATCACACAATTTCAGATTCATCATGTTCAATCCAACAAAAAGAACTTCAAAGAGTGCCCCAAAGTTTCTACCCGAGATTCAAGACAAAAACATGTGTAGACCCCTATGCATAGATTCCCAAGGTCACAGAACCCGCAAGTTGATCACCAAAACATGCATCAAGGGGATCAATAGAACATCCAATTGTCACCACGGATATCCCGTCGCAAGACATACATCAAGTGTTCTCAAATCCTTAAAGACTCAATCCGATAAGAAAACTTCAAAAGGAAAACCCAGTTCATCACAAGAAGATAGAGAGGGGAAAACTCCATATGATTCATCTATATTAATAAAGCTCACGGTACATCAAGATCGTGCAATCTCAAGAACACGAGAAAGAGAGAGATCCGACCAATAGCTACTAGTACATACCCTCTATTGGAAATATGCCCTAGAGGTAATAAATAAAGTGTTTATTATTATATTTCCTTGTTCATGATAATTGTTTATTATCCATGCTATAATTGTATTGATTGGAAACACATTACATGTGTGGGTAAATAGACAACACTCTGTCCCTAGTATGCCTCTAGTGAACTAGCTCGTTGGTCAAAGATGGTCGAGGTTTCCTAGCCATTGACATGTGATGTCATTTGATAACGGGATCACATCATTAGGAGAATGATGTGATGGACAAGACCCAAACTACAAACGTAGCATATGATCGTGTCAGTTTATTGCTGCTGTTTTCTGCATGTCAAGTATGTGTTCCTATGACCATGAGATCATGCAACTCACGGACATCGGAAGAGTGCCTTGTGTGTATCAAACGTCGCAATGTAACTGGGTGACTATAAAGGTGCTCTACAGGTATTTCTGAAGGTGTCTATTGAGTTAGCATGGATCAAGACTGGGATTTGTTACTCCGTGTGACGATGAGGTATCTCAGGGCCCACTCGGTAACACAACATCACAATAAGCCTTGCAAGCAATGTAACTAAGTGTTAGTTGCGGGATCTTGTATTACAGGATGAGTAAAGAGACTTGCCGGTAACGAGGTTGAACTAGGTATGGAGATACCGACGATCGAATCTCGGGCAAGTAACATACCGAAGAACAAAGTGAACATCATACGGGATTAACTGAATCCTTGACATAGAGGTTCGACCGATAAAGATCTTCGTAGAATATGTAGGAACCAATATGGGCATCCAGGTCCCGCTATTGGTTATTGATCGTAGAGGTGTCTCGGTCATGTCTACATAGTTCTTGAACCCGCAGGGTCTGCACACTTAAGGTTTGGTGACGTTTCGGTAGTATAGAGTTATGTATGGTGGTGACCGAAGGTTGTTTAGAGTCCCGGATGAGATCCCGGACGTCATGAGGTGCTCCAGAATGGTCCGGACATAAAGATTCATATATATGAAGTCCTGTTTTGGTCACCGGAAAAGTTTCGGGCTCATCGGTAGTGTACCGGGAGTGCCGGTAGTGTACCGGGAGACCTCCGGGAGGGGTATTTCGACCCAAGAGTCTTCATGGGCTGTGGGAGAGTGAATATCAGCCCTTAGTGGGCTGGTGGAAACTCCCACACAAGGCCCATGTGGCTGGAGAAGAAAACCCAATAGGAAAAGGTGGAAAACAGGGGGAAAAAGGGGACGAATCCTAGTCCTACTAGGATTGGAGGAGAGTCCTCCAATCCTAGTTGGTTCGGTCGACTCCTATAGGAGCCTTGGCCCTTGTGCCAGCCTCTCCTCCTATATATGCTAGTGGATTTTAGGGGTTTTCACTGGTTTTATAGCCACGTGCTACCCGTTCCTCCAATGCATAGTTTCTCCTCTAGATCGGATTTCTGCAGTGCTTAGGTGAAGCCCTACCGGAATTGCTCCACCACCATCGCCGGAGCGCCGTCATGCTTCCGGTGAACTCTTCCTCCTCTCCACTTCCTCTTGATGGATCAAGACGGTGGAGATTGTCATCAAGCTGCACGTGTGCTGAACGCGGAGGTGCCGTCCGTTCGGGGCTAGATCGGAAGGATCGTGATCAAGTTCGCGGGACGGATCATGATCAAGTTCGCGAGATGGATCGTGATTGGATCGCGGGACAGATCGTGATTGGATCGCGGGACGCACGGCGATTTGGATCGCGAAGACGTTCAACTACACCAACCGCGTTTCTTAACGCTTCCCGTTTAGCGATCTACAAGGGTACGTAGATCCACTCTCCCTCTCTCGTAGATGCTCATCACCATGGATAGATCTGCGTGTGCATAGGAAATTTTTTGTTTCCCATGCAACGTTCCCCAACAGTGGTATCAGAGCTAGGTCTATGTGTTGACTTGATCTCGAGTAGAACACAAAAGGTTTGTGGGCGTTGATGCTTAGATTGATTCCTCCCTTGGTCGTATTTTGGTTCAGCGGTATTGTGAGATGAAGCAGCCCGGACCAACATTACTCGTACGCTTACGAGAGACCGGTTCCCTCGACGCAACGTGTTGCCTAGATGGCTTGCGAGTGACTGTTTCTCTCACTTTAGTTGGATCGGATTCGACAAATGCGGTCCTTGAGAAGGTTGAAAATAAAATTATGTATCACCGTTGTGGTTTATGCGTAGGTGAGAATCGTTCTTGCTAGAAACCCATAGAAGCCACGTAAAACATGCAACAACAATTAGAGGACGTCTAACTTGTTTTTGAGGGTATGTTGTGATGTGATATGGCCAATTACATGATGTGATATTTGTGATGTATGAGATGATCATGTGATGTATAGATTATCACGACTTGCATGTCGATGAGTAAGGCAACCGGCAGGAGCCATAGGGTTGTCTTTAATTATTGTATGACCTGCGTGTCAATCATTAAGCGCTATGTTACTTTATCGCTAAACGGTAGCAATAGTAGTAGAAGCATGTTGGGCACGACAACTCCGATGGCGACACGTTGATGGAGATCAAGATGATGGAGATCATGGTGTCTTGCCGGTGATGATGGAGATCATGCCGGTGCTTTCAAGATGGAGATCAAAAGCACAAGTTCATGGCCATATCATGTCACTTATGATTTGCATGTGATGTTAATCCTTTTATGCACCTTGTTTTGCTTAGGACGACGGTAGCATTATAAGGTGATCCCTCACTTAATTTCAAGATAAATTGTGTTCTCCCCGAGTGTGCACCGTTGCGAAAGTTCGTCGTGTTGAGACACCACGTGATGATCGGGTGTGATAGACTCTACGTTCACATACAACGGGTGCAAGCCAGTGTTGCACGTGCAGAACACTCGGGTTAAAATTGACAAGCCTAGCATGTACAGACATGGCCTCAGAACACAAGAGACCGAAAGGTCAAACCTGAGTCATATAGTAGATATGATCAACATAATGATGTTCACCATTGAAGCCACCTCAACTCACATGATGATCGGACTTGAGTTGGTGGATTTGGATCATGTGACACTCAGATGACCTGAGGGATGTCAATTTGAGTGGGAGATTTAGTAATTTGATTAACTAAACTCATTATCTTGAACAATAGTCTAAGTAAACTTTGCATATTTATGTTGTAGATCAATGGCTCACGCAGTAGCACCCCTGAATTTTAATGCGTTCCTAGAGAAAGCTAAGTTGAACGATGATGGAAGTAACTTTGTTGACTGGGCCCATAATCTAAGGATTATCCTCACGGCTTCCCAGAAATCATATGTCCTTGATGCACCGCTTGCTGACCAACCAGAAGACATGACCTCCGAAGACGTTAAGAACGCTTGGGAGGCACGTACTAGAGATTACTCAATAGTTCAGTGTGCAATATTGTATGGCTTAGAACCGGGACTTCAAAGACGTATTGAACGTCATGGAGCATATGAGATGTTCCAGGAGTTGAAGTTTATCTTTCAGAAGAATGCCCAGATCGAGAGGTATGAAACCTCCGATAAGTTCTATGCTTGCAAGATGGAGGAGAACGGGTCTATCAGTGAACATATACTCAGAATGTCTGGGTATTCAACTCGTCTAGCGGAGTTGGGAATTGCCCTTCCACCAGAGGCGATCACTGACAGAGTTCTTCAATCACTGCCACCTAGTTACAAGAGCTTTGTGATGAACTATAACATGCACCGGATGAACAAGTCAGTTGTCGAGCTATTTGCGATGCTAAAAGTCGCTGAGTCTGAAATCCAGAAAGAACATCAAGTGTTGATGGTCAATAAAACCACTAGTTTCAAGAAAATGGCAAGGTCAAGGGCAAGGGCAAGAAGGGTAAAACCAAGAAGGATGGCAAAGCAGTTGCTACTCCTTTAAAGAATCCCAAGCATGGACCCAAGCCAGAAACTGAGTGCTTTCATTGCAAGGGAACTGGTCACTGGAAGCGGATCTGCCCCAAGTACCTAACTGACAAGAAGGCGGCCAACGACAAACAACGTATATATGATATACATGTTATTGATGTGTACCTTACTAGCTCTCGTAGTAGTGCCTCGGTATTTGATACCAGTTCGGTTGCTCACATTTGCAACTCAAAGCAGGAACTACGGAATAAACGAAGGCTGGCAAAGGACGAAGTGACGATGCGCGTGGGAAATGGTTCCAAGGTTGATTTGATCGCCATCGGCACGCTCTCTCTTCGATTACCATCAGGATTAATGATGAACCTGAATAATTGTTATTTAGTGCCTGCGTTAAGCATGAACATTATATCTGGATCTTGTTTATTGCAAGACGGTTACTCATTTAAATCAGAGAATAAAGGTTGTTCTATTTATATGAGTAATATCTTTTATGGTCATGCACCCAATGTGAGGGGTTTATTCATATTGAATCTTGATAGTGATGATACACATGTTAATAACATTGATTCCAAAAGATGTAGAGTTGATAATGATAGTACCACTTTCTTGTGGCACTGCCGTTTAGGTCATATTGGTCTGAAACACATGAGGAAGCTCCATGCTGATGGACTTTTGGAGTCACTTGATTTTGAATCACTTGACACATGTGAACCATGCCTCATGGGCAAGATGACTAAAACGTCGTTCTCTAGAACAATGGAACGGGCAAGTGACTTATTGGAAATCATACATACTGATGTGCGCGGTCCAAAGAATGTTACAGCGCGTGGTGGATATCGTTATTTTCTCACCTTCACTGATGACTTAAGTAGATATGGGTATATTTACTTAATGAAACACAAGTCTGAAACGTTTGAAAAGTTCAAGCAATTTCAGAGTGAAGTTGAGAATCATCGTAACAAGAAGATTAAGTTCCTGTGATCTGATCGAGGAGGTGAATATCTGAGTTATGAGTTTGGCAGTCACTTAAGACAATGTGGAATTGTTTCATAGTTGACACCGCCCGGAACACCGCAGCGTAATGGTGTGTCCAAACGTCGTAATCGAACCTTATTAGATATGGTGCGTTCTATGATGTCTCTTGCTGATTTGCCACTATTGTTTTGGGGTTATGCATTAGAGACAGCTGCATTCACTTTAAATAGGGAACCATCAAAATCCGTTGAGACGACGCCATATGAACTATTGTTTGGCAAGATGCCAAAGTTGTCGTTTCTTAAAGTTTGGGGATGTGATGCTTATGTCAAAAAGCTTCAGCCTGAAAAGCTGGAACCCAAAGCGGAGAAATGCGTCTTCATAGGATACCTGAAAGAGACAGTCGGGTATACCTTCTATCTCAGATCCGAAGGCAAAGTGTTTGTCGCTAAGAACGGAAGATTTCTTGAGAAAGAGTTTCTCTCAAAAGAATTGAGTGGGAGGAAAATAGAGCTTGATGAGGTTATTGAACCTTTACTTCAACCAGAAAGTAGCGCAGCGCAGAAAGATGTTTCTGTGGAAACTACGACGGTAGAAGAGGAAGTTAATGATGATGATCATGAAGCTTCGAATCAAGCTACTATTGAACCTCGTAGGTCGACAAGGCCACGTACTACTCCTGAGTGGTACGGCAACCCTGTCTTGGAGGTCATGTTGATGGACAACAATGAACCTATGAGATATGAAGGAGCAGTGATGGGCCCGGATTCCGAGAAATGGTTAGAGGCCATGAAATCCGAGATGGGATCCATGTATGAAAACAAAGTATGGACTTTGTAAGTATTACCTGAAGGGCGAAAGGCCATTCAGAACAATTGGATCTTTAAGAAGAAGACAGACACGGACGGTAATGTCACCGTCTATAAAGCTTGACTTGTGGCAAAGGGTTTTTCACAAGTTCAAGGAGTTGACTACGATGATACTTTCTCACCCGTAGCGATGCTTAAGTCGGTCAGAATCATGTTGGCAATAGCTGCTTATTTCAACTACGAAATTTGGCAGATGGATGTCAAAACAGCGTTCCTCAACGGTTTCCTTGAGGAAGAGTTGTATATGATGCAACCCGAAGGTTTTGTCGATCCAGAGAATGCTGACAAAGTTTGCAAACTCCAGCGATCCATTTATGGACTGGTGCAAGCATCTCGGAGTTGGAATAAGCGCTTTGATGAGGTGATCAAAGCGTTTGAGTTTATACAAGTTTATGGAGAAGCTTGTATTTACAAGAAAGTGAGTGGGATCTCTATAGCATTTCTAATATTATATGTAGATGACATATTGCTGATTCGAAACAATATAGAAATGCTGGAAAGCGTGAACGAATATTTGAACAAGAGTTTTTCAATGAAGGACCTAGGAGAAGCTGCTTTCATATTAGGCATTAAGATCTATAGAGATAGATCGAGATGCTTAATAGCACTTTCACAAAGCACATACCTTGATAAAGTTTTGAAGAAGTTCAAAATGGATCAGTCCAAGAAGGGGTTCTTGCCTGTGTTACAAGGTGTGAAGTTGAGTAAGACTCAATGCCCAGTAACTGCAAAAGATAGAGAAAAGATAAGTGTCATCCCCTATGCTTCAGCCATAGGCTCTATCATGTATGCAATGTTGTGCACAAGACCCGATGTCAGCCTTGCCATAAGTATGGCCGGAAGGTTTCAAAGTGATCCTGGAATGGAGCACTGGGCAGCGGTCAAGAATATCCTTAAGTACCTAAAAAGGACTAACGAAATGTTTCTCATTTATGGAGGTGATGAAAAACTCGTCGTAAAGGGTTACGTTGATGCAAGCTTTGACACTGATCCGGACGACTCTAAGTCGCAAACTGGATACGTATTTATTCTCAACGGGGGAGCGGTAAGCTGGTGCAGTTCCAAGCAAAGTGTGGTAGCTGATTCTACGTGCGAAGCAGAGTACATCGCAGACTTGGAGGCGGCGAAGGAAGGTGTCTGGATGAAGCAGTTCATGACAGATCTTGCAGTAGTGCCCAGTGCACTGAATCCAATGAACCTGTTCTGTGACAACACTGGTGCCATTGCTCTAGCCAAGGAACCAAGGTTTCACAAGAGGACCAGACACATAAAGCGACGCTTCAACTCCATCTGCGATTACATCGAGGAGAAGGACATAAATATTTGCAAAGTGCACACCGATCTGAATATTACAGACCCGTTGACTAAACCTCTTCCAAGGGCTAAACATGATCAACACCAGAACTCCATGGGTGTTCGATTCATTACAATGTAAATCACATAGTGATGTGAACTAGATTATTGACTCTAGTGCAAGTGGGAGACTGTTGGAAATATGCCCTAGAGGCAATAAATAAAGTGTTTATTATTATATTTCCTTGTTCATGATAATCGTTTATTATCCATGCTATAATTGTATTGATTGGAAACACATTACATGTGTGGGTAAATATACAACACTCTGTCCCTAGTATGCCTCTAGTGAACTAGCTCGTTGGTCAAAGATGGTCAAGGTTTCCTAGCCATTGACATGTGATGTCATTTGATAACGGGATCACATCATTAGGAGAATGATGTGATGGACAAGACCCAAACTACAAACGTAGCATATGATCGTGTCAGTTTATTGCTATTGTTTTCTGCATGTCAAGTATGTGTTCCTATGACCATGAGATCATGCAACTCACGGACATCGGAAGAGTGCCTTGTGTGTATCAAACGTCGCAACGTAATTGGGTGATTATAAAGGTGCTCTACAGGTATTTCCAAAGGTGTCTGTTGAGTTGGCATGGATCAAGACTGTGATTTGTTACTCTGTGTGACGGAGAGGTATCTCAGGGCTCACTCGGTAATACAACATCACAATAAGCCTTGCAAGCAATGTAACTAAGTTTTAGTTGTGGGATCTTGTATTACGAGACGAGTAAAGAGACTTGACGGTAATGAGGTTGAACTAGGTATGGAGATACTGACGATCGAATCTCGGGCAAGTAACATATCGAAGAACAAAGGGAACATCATACAGGATTAACTAAATCCTTGACATAGAGGTTCGACAGATAAAGATCTTCGTTGAATATGTAGGAACCAATATGGTCATCCAGGTCCTGCTATTGGTTATTGACCCTAGAGGTGTCTCGGTCATGTCTACATAGTTCTCGAACCTGTAGGATCTGCACACTTAAGGTTTGGTGACGTTTCGGTTGTATAGAGTTATGTATGGTGGTGACCGAAGGTTGTTCAGGGTCCCGGATGAGATCCCGGACGTCACGAGGAGATCCGGAATGGTCCGGAGGTAAAGATTCATATATAGGAAGTCCTGTTTTGGTCACCGGAAAAGTTTCGGGCTCATCGGTAGTGTACCGGGAGTGCCGGTAGTGTACCGGGAGACCTCCGGGAGGGGTATTTCGACCCAAGAGGCTTCATGGGCTGTGGGAGAGTGAATATCAGCCCTTAGTGGGCTGGTGGAAACTCCCACACAAGGCCCATGTGTCTGGAGAAGAAAACCCAATAGGAAAAGGTGGAAAAAAGGCAAAAAAAAAGGGGGACGAATCCTAGTCCTACTAGGATTGAAGGAGAGTCCTCCAATCCTAGTTGGTTCGGCTGACTCCTATAGGAGCCTTGGCCCTTGCGCCAGCCTCTACTCCTATCCTCCTATATATACTGGTGGATTTTAGGGTTTTGCACTAGTTTTTACAGCCACGTGATACCCGTACCTCTAGTGCATCGTTTCTCCTCTAAATCGGATTTCTGCAGTGCTTAGGCGAAGCCCTGCCAGAATTGCTCCACCACCATCGCCGGAGCACCGTCACGCAGCCGGTGAACTCTTCCTCCTCTCCACTTCCTCTTGCTGGATCAAGACAGTGGAGATCGTCATCAAGCTGCACGTGTGCTGAACGCGGAGGTGTCGTCCGTTCGGCGCTAGATCGGAAGGATCGTGATCAAGTTCGTCGGACGGATCGTGATCAATTTCGCGGGACAGATTGTGATTGGATCGCGGGACGGATCGTGATTGGATCGCGGGACGCACGGCGATTTGGATCGCGAAGACGTTCGACTACACCAACCGCGTTTCTTAATGCTTCCCGCTTAGCGATCTAGAAGGGTACGTAGATCCACTCTCCCTCTCGTAGATGCTCATCACCATGGATAGATCTGCGTGTGTGTAGGAAATTTTTTGTTTCCCATGCAACGTTCCCCAACACCCTCGGCCCCGAGGGTGAACTACTCCCTCCTCGTCATGGAGACTGTCGGGATGATGAAAATGGCCTTCGATGATGGTTTCCCCTTCCGACATGGTGCCGGAACGGGCTCCCGATTGATTTTTTTGTGGCTACAGAGGCTTACGGCGATGGAACTCCCGATCTAGGTTTCTTTTTGGGGGTTTCTTGATTTATAGGAACACTTGGCATTGGAATCACATCAAGGGGACTCCCGAGGGGCCCACAAGCCTGTTAGGTGCGGCCACGGGGTGGCCGCGCCCTGGTGGCTTTTGGCCTCCTTGGGACTCCTCTTCGGTATATTTTTGCTCTGGTATTTTTTATATTTTTCAAAAATATTATTCTTAATTTTGAGCCCGTTCCGATAAATTTTATTTCCGCACAGAAACGACACCATGGTAGTTCTGCTGAAAACATCGTCAGTTCGGGTTAGTTCTAATAAAATCATACCAAAATCATACAAAATTATTGTAAACATGGCATGAATACTTCATAAATTATAGATATGTTGGAGACGTATCATTCAGCTGCTCAATAAGGAGTGGAGAGAGCTCGGGGGCTTCAAACTACGCCCAGAATAGACGAGCTTCGTCTCCTTCTCCCCGCGAAGCATAGAATTGGTTCGCGTCCGCTATGCTCTTCTGAAGGTCCGAGCAGGCGCCTGAGGAACGCCACACCTGGGTAAGCAACTCGAACTTGCTATCCCCGAAGACACACTACAATAAGTATGGCTTACTATCCGCGATAACCTTTGCTTGGCGGATTTGCTCCTCAAAGAACCGCATATCCACCCGATCCTTTTGGAGATCGATTTTGAGGGTGGGTAGTTCGGTAGCCTGGTCCTTGCCTTTCTGCTCGAGGTCCTCGCACTTTTGGCCGGGGTCTTTGAGCTCATGCTGGATTTCCTCCACCCGAGCCTCATGCTTGTCGTTGGTGTCTCTTAAGGTGGAAAGCGTAGTAGCCGCTTGTTCGGCCGCCGCCCTCTCGACTGCAGCCCCTTGTTTCACATGCTCCAGCTCGGCCTTGAGCTTCTCAATTTCCTTCGCCAAGGCTGCGTAAGAATCAAAAATATAAATACTGCATCGATGGTATGATGACGAAAATCTTCGGATATTGAATCACGATTATCTTGCGCCTCGTTGAATCTCTTGTTCAGAGCATCAAGCTCGTCTTCGGAGCTTTTGAGCTTCCGATTTAGCTCGTCTAGCTCGGCGACATTCATAGCCGCCGACGACGACGAAGCCTGTAAAAAGCAAATCACTATCAGGTTACATGGGTTCAAAACTTCTGAACTGTCATCGCTATGATCCTATGTCCGTTCCTCTTAAGGGTTGTTAGAACGTTCCGAACAAATATCGTCTTGTCCATAGTTCGGATAATGATCTATGATTGACCCCCAGGTGAGTTTTCTTCCAAATTCACCTAGGGCTCGGGGGCTGCCATGTATATAATGGTAACACAAAGAAATTAATATGTCACAAATTGAGCATTACATGACTCACCTGAAAGCCCGTCAGGAGACCGTTGAAGGCCTCCTTGAGTCCGTTGTCGACGGACTGAATGCTCTACAATACCGCACCCGTAAGGGTGCGGTGCTCCTCGGAGATGGAGGTGCTCGATAGAGCCTCCCCCATAACCGGCTACCCATTGGTCGATGGTGCCGGTGGTGATCGGATAATCCGATCTCCAACCGGGGATTAAACCGGTGCCTCCGGAGGCGTGGTGCGCTCCAGTGATGTCCTTGGAGGGGACTGAACATCCCCTTGTCTGATCTCCTCGGTATCCGGGCGAGGCTCCTCCCCCTGGTCTTCGGTGGCCGAGGCGTTAGCCTCGACCATGACGTCATCTCCCCCACCGCTGGTGCCCGGCTCCACAGGAGTATGCTGGGATGACACCTCCGTGGCATCCTTTGCGGCACCCGGAGGAGTGGGATGCAACACATTCCCGCTCGCCGCTAGCTCGGCGGGTGGGGTCTCCCCATCTGAAACCTGGTCGGTGGGGAGAACGCGTGGTGGGCTGGAAATAAATAAGCACTCACATATTAATAACCTTTAAAAACTTATCTTTAAGGGAGTCTTCGGATCCTTACCTTCAAGTTGGGGGCTTGACCCTTAGGCTCCATCATGGAACCCTCTTGAAGTCATCGGACTCGGTATCCGAGTCGGAACTATCGTCGGACAGAATCACGTGTGTCCGACGTGCTTTCTTCAAGGCAAGAGGGGGTACAAATTCCATGGCGTTCGATGACGCCGCCCTCTTTCTTGTGAGGGGAATCGCCTTCCCCTCGTCCTCATGATCTTCTTGGTTAGAAGAGGCATCGGTTTCCTCGGACACAGCATCTGGCTGGTCCTTGATGCGAAGGCCTTCTTGGCCTGGTTTCTTCTTCTTCTCCTTCTTTGTTGGAGCCTCGTAAGGCACCACAACAAGCATCTCCGACAGCAACTGGGACCTGGGGTCTTCGGGCTGCGGAGCCGGGCAGTTGATACCCGTGGCCTTGCTCAACCATTTCTGCAGAAGTGATCGGAAAGGTGCTTAGATTTTCTTTGGGAAAAATAGAGCTGATCACACGAAACTATGTTATACCTGGGTAGGAGGCTTATCGGCATGTAGACCCTGATCCTCCTCGATTGGCCAGTCCTTCTGTACCTTGAACAACGCCTTCCACAACTTCTCTCGAGTAGTGCGGAAGAGCTGAGGAATTGTAGGCTCATCGTCAATATGACAAGCCCACATTGAGAGACCCAGCGCTGGCAGGGGAGGATGCGCCGCCGGAGCATAATCTGGACCACATTGGCCAGCTCGATATCGTTTCTAATCATGAAGGCGATGCACTTCTGTAGGTTGTCCACCTCCTTGTTTGACCCCCAGTCAAGGCCCTTTCGGAGCCATGAGGTCAATCTGGTGGGGGGCAGATCTGAATTCGTCCGGAGCAGCTTGGCCTTCCTCCATTGGCTCGGTGATATAAAACCACTCTTTCTGCCATATTTTGATGGTGTTGATGAAGGTGCCGGATGGCCATCCGACGCGGGGGAGTTTACTAATGACAGCCCTGCTGTGGTCTGTGTGTTCGTCTGCGACACACTTCGGCTTGATATTAAATACCTTGAGCCAAAGTCCGAAGTGTGGTTCGACTCGCAAGAAGGCCTAGCAAACGATGATGAAAGTCGATATGTGCATGAAGGAGTTCGGCGGGAGGTCGTGGAAGTCGAGGCCGCAGAAGAACATGAGCCCCCTAACTAAGGGGTGGAGCGGGAAGCTCAGTCCCCGAATGAAGTGGGGGATGAAAACCACCCTCTTGCCTGGCTTGGGAGTGGGAACCACCTAGCCCTTCTCCGGCGCACGGTGGCCGATGTCGGCGGGGAGGCGGCCTTGAGGTCCCGGATGTCGCGGTAGGTGACCCTGGAAGCCTCCCACTTGCCATTGGAGCCACAACCGGCCATGGATGAGCTCGGAAGGCGAGTTGTGAAAAACTTAGATCTGTGTTCTGGAAGCTCAGGAGATTGGAGAAGCAGAGGATGCGAATGGGAAGCGTGTACACCACAATGATAATCTCTAATAAGTCAGATTTGATCAATATTTTGTAGATTGGTGGCTTTGGTCTGAAATCTCTATTGAACAGACATTTTATTTAAGACAGAAAAGGACTGAATTGCTCGTGTCATGGATTCTATTTTGCTACCACTTCACGTTATGGCCACTAACGAACAGTTTAGAGTGATTTAAACCAATTTCGGATAGAATCGGTCTGCAGACTTGGCATAAAACAGTCAATACTTAAATTGGATGTCGGGCCCACCCGTCACCACCATCTCCTCCACGCTCGCTCGCACTACCATCTCTCCGGTGCACTACCATCTCTTGGCGTTGCCATGTCGGAGGAGCCCCACTAGAAGATTTCCACACAACACGTTGTGAGAGAGGTTGGGCACGCGGAGTGTCGTCCCACGGGCGCGGCCTGGAGTACTCGAGCTCTTGAAATTGACCTGATGAATGTGCTTGCCGAGGCTCTCCAACACGAGATCACACTATCCACGCGTCTTGTGCTCCCCAACACAATGTGGACAGTTACTCACCTCGCGTGAGCAGGACCTGCCTCCACAAGCTCCTCCTTATGCTATGGGTAATGCTGCTCTCTGGGCGTCAGGCCTAACGATGCCCCCCTCCTTGCTGTCCAGAAGGCGCAGGAGTTGTCGTGCCGGACACCTGTTCTTAGGCGGTGGTGCAACGCCTTGTACTTAAGCTATTGTGCGCGATGTTGTTGTGCCAGGACGCGTCGTGTCGCATCCGCGCCCCAGCCGTATGGGAAGAAAACACCCTTGTTGGCCAGCAAGGGGGGAGCCAAGGCATGCGCCCTTGAGGTTCGATATAAAGATAAAGACCGAGGCCTTGCCTGCTGCTGCGTGCCGATGGAGTCCATGCGTGATTGTGTTGGCGGCTGGACAAACACCATCGTGTGGATCGTGGCTTGCCAGCAACACCGTCTGTAGGTCAAGGTGGTCATGCTCGTCGAACATTCCTGCGACAGGTGTATTGCACCTGCACACTATGTGCTCGAGGAAATGCCACGAAGAGAACTGGTGGGTCCCATGTTCAACGTAACGTTCAACACCTTTCTACTTGACTTTTGGTGCCACAGGGATCTGACCAGCGGGCCCCTCGTGTTAGAAGTCGGTTTAGATCGGTCCGAACCAATCTACCCAGAAATTGGTACATTTTTATAGCCGTAAGTGAAGTGGTTGCAAAATAGAACCTAAGACTCGAATGTGGTAGTTTTTTGCACTTCATTCCCAGAAAAGGGATGACAAAACTTGTACAAAAATTTGAACAACTGTTTGTCTTTTATTGCCCCTTACAAGAAAATTCTCTCCCGGTTCCTCGCATAATGAGTCCCTATGTTCAACAAGTGTTTGACTTTGGTTAGCTCCTTCCACAATTGTGAAGCATTAATGGTAGTTGTACCACATCTAAAAATATCTCTCCCTTGCTGAATTTTCCAAACCCATTTTAGCACCAAAGCGATATTCACGATTTTGATATCTAAAATCCCTGGACCACCATATTCTTTAGAGTACATACCCTGTCCGACTCAACCATGTGGTATTTAAAAATCTCTCCATGTCTGTTAGAAAAACCGACTTAACCATGTCCATTTTTCTATGCACCCCGTCACATAACAATCGCATCTACATGGACAAATATATCTACATGGGAGAGGCTAACAAACAAGAGTTGGTCAAAATAAGCCTACTCCCAGAAGTAAGAAATTTAGGAGCTCCCCATTGATAATGATGGCTGTTTTGCTGCCCACTAAAAACTGCATCCCATTAGTATCCATAAGAGCTATCTAACCATCTCCATTGTTTTTAAAATCTAGCCTAAATCTCATTCTTTATGCAATCAATCAAGAAGATTTGGGATAATTTGTTAGTCTAGAACATGTCTAGATCCTGCAAGAAACAGAACTATTCCAACATATCATGACAGACACGTAAAATGGCCCCACATTTGACCATCAATCAGCTCCATCAAATGCACGTTGCTACAGTCTAATACAGAATCCTACATAAGCCAAAATTTATTTTATGAGAGCATTACAATCTACACTTATATCCTAGTTATAACCAGCAACAGTCACAGTTGACGGTGGTAGGTGCATTAAGAAAACTGAATTGAATAAGACCACTTCATTGGGAAGTTGACTGTGATGCAACATGCAATCATTTAATTTAATCAGTAGTGCTACAACGTATTCTAGAAGTCAGGTGTAGCTTAAGTCAGTAATATCTGCCTCTTCTCATCGTCAACCACAAGAAATGGTACAAACAGGAAACAAACGAAAAATTGACTATCAAGAAGATCACTAGTTCAGGAGGTAAAATCAATAAATTCTTCAGTTCAAGAATAACGGTATGAGACATTGCAATATGCGCTCATATCGTAGTTACAACCAGCAACACAGACATTCAGAGTTCATGGTGGTAGATGCATGAAAAAAAACTGAATTACTACATAACACTTCATTGAGAAATTGACTATGATGCAACACACAAGGATTTATTTTAATTAGTACCCCCCCCCCCCCCCCCAAGCATTCTAGAAGTCAGGCGCAGCTTCATTGTCAGCTAGAACAAAGGGTAGTGACAGGGATCGCCCTAAAAGTTGATTATTAAGAAGACCACTTGATCAGGAGGTAAAATCAGTCTATTCTTCATTTTAAGAATTAGTAATATGGCACAAATAATGTTTAATAATGCTATGACTAAGTCATGTTTGATTATACAAGAGCATCACAATCTACTCATGTACTAGTCACAACCAGCAACAGTCACAGTTGACGGCGTAAGTGCATTAATTAAACTGAATTGGATTAGACCACTTAATTGAGAAGTTGATTGATGCAACATGCAATCATTTAATTTAATCAATAGTGCTCCAAGGTATTCTAGAAGTCAGGTGTAGCTTCAAGTCAGTAATATCTGCCTCTTCTCATCGTCAACCACAAGAAAGGGTACAAACAGGAAACAAACAAAAAATTGACTAGTAAAAGATCACTAGTTCCAGGAGGTAAAATCAATGAATTCTTCAGTTCAAGAATAGCGGTATGAGACATTGCAATCTGTGCTCATATCCTAGTTACAACCTGCAACAGACATTCAGGTTTCATGGTGGTAGATGCAATAGATAGATGCATGAAAAAAAAACTGAATTACTACATAACACTTCATTGAGAAATTGACTATGATGCAACACGCAAGGATTCATTTTAATCAGTAGGTCCCCCGAAACATTCTAGAAGTCAGGCACAGCTTCAAGTTAGCAAACAGTATAATCTACCTCTTCTCATAAATAAAACTGAATTTGTTAAGACCACTTTTTTGAGAAGTTGACTATGATGCAACATGCAATCATTTAATTCAATCAGTAGTGCTCCAAGGTATTCTAGAAGTCAGGTGCAGCTTCCACTCAGCAAAGAGTAAATCTGCCTCTTATTGTCAGCCGCAAGAAAGGGCACAAACAGGAATCAGACAAAAAATTGACTGTTAAGAAGATCACAGCTCAGAATCAACTTTTAGAATCACCCTCTTTACGATATATCTCATGATTATCTCAATAGACCGGTTCAACAAAACATAACAGGCAGCGCGTAGTAGCAGGATAGTAAGGTTCAAAAGAGTGCATAACAATTTACAACATATATCTTATGCCCCCAGCCTGTTTGTCCATTTCTCGTCAATGGTAATTGATCGCCTTAACTCTCCAGTGTATCTTTGCTCTGTCAAGTCCTCCTATCAATAGAGCAAGTTAGCATTTAGTTTTGCTATTGCATGACAGATGCAGTAAGATGAATGGCAGATGGCAAACAATGCAGAGGCATGATTTGTAGCAACTGAATACTGAATGACAGATGGCAGAAATAAGCAATTGGTTCTCCATTGCAGAATGTAGAGGAAGATGGCAGACATTCAGGGGCAATTCAATAGTGTACAGGGAGCCTAGTACAATTTACTTCAGGCAGGTATGTAAGCAGCTTTTATTCACTTCTGTGCTCTGATTCGAATGATCTGAGTGCTTGCAGGAAATAATTTCCAAGACCTTACATATGAGGGCAATGGCTGCAGCATGTAAAGGGGTACAAAATTATTTGATAAACATATATATTACCAGCTCCCAGAGAAACTATTGCTCAGCTGCATGCTTGTATAGTGTAATTGGCAACCCGAGTTCTATTCAATGCAAGTTTTGCCTTCAGATAGTACTAACATGCTCATCTGATGCCTGACCAATTGTCGTGTTATTTAGTGCTAGTCCTCACTTCAAATTCTATAATCAGATCGCCCAGAGTGCTAGTTGCCAGTTTCGAATTTTATAATCAGATCTACGAAAGTACTCCTAGCCAGTTCGATTTCTATATTCACGCGATGTAACTAGTGCTAGCATGCAGGCCTGTCAAATCAGAACAATTACTCTAGCTGGAACAGTCCCGTCAAATCCTGCAGTACTGGTTGCAGCGATAGAGTACGATCTGCTGCGCCAGTGCAAATTATATAATCAAGCCTCGTCCGTAAAAATCCTCAGATCCCGCACGGCCGTCAAAAAACAATCAGAACAGATCTCGCACGTCAAGGAAGAGAGGGGATCGGAGTTCTGAATACCTTGTCGGGCCTCTGATTAGATCAGATTCCCATGCTTGATGTCACGGGCCTTCGGCTTCTTCTGATGGCCGTCGCCGTCCGGGCCCTTGGGCTTGCCGCCCTTATACCCTTGCAAGAGGCCTTCGGCTTCTTCTGATGGCCGTCGCCGTCCGGGCCCTTGGGCTTGCCGCCCTTACCCTTGCAAAGGACAGGTGGGCGATCCACTCCGCACTCGGCAGGTCGAGCTCGGAGCCACAGATCCAGGACTCCATAGCAATCGCGGGCATCACGAGCGGACCGTTGGGGTTGGGGTTGGGGTTGGGGTTGGCCATCTGGGTGGCGGGGATTCGCGGGAGGATCGGCGGCGGGGATTCGCTGGAGGCTGCGATCGGTGAGCGGCACTGGGCTTTCTCCTGGCCTGCGGGCGTGAACTGAGTTGGGAGAGCGGGTGGATGAGCAGGTGTACTGCTGATGTTATGATTATATAGAGATCTGGTTTCTTTATTTCTATTTCATTTCATTTTCCTTTTCTGTTCAGTTTTTTTCCTTTTGGTTGTCTCATTTGGTTTTGTTTTTTCTTATTTCTTTTTTAAATGTCAAAACTACATTTGCGGTACAAATTTATATGGATTTTATAATTCCCGAACGTCACGATTTTGGCATTTTGACTCGAACGGTTCGTCTGTCGTCAGATGATTTGTCCAAATCTTAGAGCAGATGACATTGCCAAGTCAGCAGAGAAAATTACTATCGGATTTTGCTTGGAACGACCTTGTCTCCCCCACCCCCGGCAGCCTTATCCTTTTCTTTCTCTCACGCACTCTTCCTCTCCATGACATCTCTATGGATCGTTGCTACCGCCAGTTCCCCGTGCCACCGCGTTGGGCGGGTCGAGGCCGCGTACATCTATGGATCCTTGCTGACATAGAGGTGCAGTCGTGACGAAGGCCAAGCACTGCCCGTTCGCCTGCACAAAAATATATTTTTATTTGGGTTTTTGAAATAAACTAGATAGGGGATAACTTATTTTAGAAGCTTAAAAAGCCAAAAAAAATTGGCCCTAAGTCACCGGTTTGAGGTGTGGTCATCTCCCCTTCTTCACCGACCGGATCGAGATGGGGTCGCGCGAAGAGAGCAGGCACGGGGATCACACAATGGCGGTTGGGCACTGGCTGGGGCGTACATGAGCAACTGCAGCGGTGGAGTAGCACAATCCCGTTGTAACATCCCCAATGTTATGCTACAGTGATACCTTGCTAATTGTGCCATGTCATCAACAGTTTTTTTTTTTGCTAAACTTCACTTTGATCCAAAACTAATTCAAATTCAAATTTAAATAAAGTCAAAATAATATTTCTTTCAAAGGCTAAACAAAAATGTGTAAAATACGTCATAAAATCCCAAAGAAAATTTAAAATAACACAAACTCCATTAGGATCCTTAAATTGACCCCAACAACTATTTTTCTGATCCAGCATCATATTACTTGGTATTGTCTATTTCTAAAAATATCTAACCGTTACCAAATGCTTTGAAACTTTTGTGCAACACTAAAATATTGTGCATGATTTATGTGCCAAGTTTGATAGACAACAAATTTCATTTGGTGGGTTAACTAATTGCAAAGCAGAGGAGTTATAAAATAGAAAACAATTAAAAGAAAAAGGAAATACTAAAGAACTACTGTGCACTTGGGCTCTAGTGCCACAACGCATCGCAACCTAGCCCAATATGGCCTTTTCTCCTACCTCTTGCTACAGAGAGAGGGGCAGGGGATCATGGCTGGCCATCCACGACGCCATGGCCGGCCATGGCCATGCGTCGGCCATCCCACGTGTCCCCGCGAAGCATAAGGCCCTCCCGTGGCCCCTAACGAACCCTAGCCCGCTAACTTCCCCTCTCCCTCTCTGATTCGTTCGTGTCCGAGATACAGCCGTCGCCGCCTTCATCGATCCCGTGGCCATCGGCCGCCCCTCATCGCGCCAAGACGTCGAGGAGCTCCACGCGCCTCTGTTTCCTCATTGTGATTGCATTTGTATGCTTTATATTTATTGTTTCTTCCCCGAGCTCCCACGCTCGGTGCGACTAGTGGCTCGCCGAGCGAAACTCCCGCTCCCACGCGCCTCCGTTTCCTTATTGTGATTGCATTTGTATGCTTTATATTTTTTGTTTCTTCCCCCTCCTTCTTTCCGGTAGACCTTAATACTGCGATAGACCCCGAGGCCGTTGTTGATCCGGTGATCGACCACTTCGCTGCGAGGATCCGTCTTTGTCTGAAGAGCAACCAGACAAGCAACCCCCATTGATCATTTCGATATCGCCCATTTCTTTCTCTCTCATGCTTGCATTAGATTTTGCTACTGTTGTTGTTAGCTCCTATTCAGATGCATGGCCTATTTTGTTAAACTGTTATTGTACCTACTATTTATATCACCTTCTTAGTATAGGTTGATTAGTGAATCCCCCATGACCCCTTAGTCCTAGTTGCCCTTGCTTCATCATCGACGACTCGAAGACTCGATCAACCGATCGACGAGCCATGCCCATCACATCACATCACATCACCCCCCCTTTAGTTGTACGACTCTACAGGGCTACTATCGAGTACCAAGGGCGACACCTTGTAAAGTACTCATGATGCTAACTCTGTAGCGTAACTAATCGATCATGGATATCGAGGATGATTCCTCCAACACCACTTCCAATAACGACTCTACCGTACAACACCTTAACGTAGACCATCGAGGGTGATACCTCACTGGTCACCTTGACGATTACATTGAGTGGGATCCATCAAGGTTGATTTGTCAGGTTTCCCCTTGATGTTTGGACACACGGTTACTTTAACTTTACTACTGTTACATGTTGAGGTTAGGATGACCTGGTTGGTGTTGGTGTAATTGTGACGAGGCGTGGCCGGGCATTCTTGGCCCTTGTCACAAGTCCTTGAGACGGGGCGACATGACCACATATCGTGGAGCACCGCTCGTCACCACAGTTAACAAAATGCTAATGGGTTGGGTATTTGATCTGAGTTAGTCCATTGACCTTTTTCGCAATAACCTTCACGTGGGAGAAGTTATGGGTACTCGATGTCGTTGTATCAGCCGAAGCTCTTCGGACGTCAGCAATGGAGCGGCGCGCGCTCGAGTGGTCCGCGACAGCATTGATCTTGTATAAGAGGTGCTAGGGCTGACCTCGACTGCCCATGCATCGTGCAGGAGTGCAAAGGATGATGGGCCCATGACCCCTGCGCCCTTAGGATTTAGACTGGGGAGTAGGCCTCTCTGTTGAGCCTAGGTAGGGCAACGGCGTGTTGATTTCCTGAGGCCAGGCATGACCTAGGAAAGTGTGTCCGGCAAAAGGTTATCAAGTCTATTGGGAAATGTGGTGCACCCCTGCAGAGATGAATTCAACTATTAGAATAGCCATGTCCACGGTAACAGGACGACTTGGAGTTGTATCTTGATCTAATACAACTAGAATTGTGACTTAAAATTGAAATGTTTGGCTGCGAGATTGCTTTCTCGCAGGGAGTCGAGGAAGAATCTCTGGGCGTTGCTAATAAACTTGCTACATAACTTGCTACATTATAATTATGGTAATATGTACTCTTCTAATGCTGCAAGACACTGAAGATGCTAGTCTTCGATAGGACTAGGCCTTCTCTGTATTCTTGCATTTCTGAAGTCAGTCCAAAGATACAACCCCATTCCTTCGATATCGATGAATACTTAGCATAGTTTTGATGTCAGTCTTGTGAGTACTTTGGATGAGTACTCACCGTTGCTTTGCTCCCCTTCCCCCCTCGATACGATTACTACGTTCAGATGACGGAGCCCACGAGATAGCTGCTCCCGTCGGCGACTACTACTACATCGATGGTGCCTACTACTACATGGAGGCTGCCCCTGACCAGCAGTAGGATACAAGGTTCCTAGGTAGGAGGCCTTGCCTCGTTCGGCCCGTTGCTAATGTTTGTGCTAGCCTTCTTAGGGAAAACTTGATTACTTATGTCTGTACTCAGATAATATTTGCTTCCGCCGACTCGTTTGAATTTGAGCTTATGTATTCGAGCCCTCGAGGCCCCTCGCTTGTAATATGAAGCTTGTATGACTTTAATTTATGTCTAGAGTTGTGTTGTGATATCTTCCCTTGAATCCCTAATCTTGGTTGTATGCATTTGCATGTATGATTAGCCTACGATCAAAATGGGGGCATCACAAGTTGGTATCAGAGTCGACTGCCTGTAGGTAGCCCACTTTCCAACTCCTTGGCCGAACTTGAGTCTAGTACTTGAAAAACTTTTACAAACACTGTTATGTGGCTTACGGGCCCACATCTCAATCGGGTGGCATTAGGATTTTTTATTCCTCTCCTATACTTTGGGTTATGATCTCTCTTCTTTTCGGGTTAATGATTTTGCTAACTCTAACTCTAGGTTCTCGTAACTACTTCCTCCCGGAGGGCCCCTCATTCCAGACGATGGCTTGGTTCATCAGAAGACTCCGAAGATACTCTCTGATGTTCTCCCGAAAACTTGTGCTCATCGCTTTTGTGATTTCCTTCCACCGACAAGCCCTACGGATAACTCCGCACCCTTATCGAGGATTCGATCATCCCTAGTTATTCATGTGTTTCACAAAATTCTTCCAAATGCTATTCAATATTCCGAAATCCTCAGTAGCCTATTGCTCTTGACCTTGTCACCTTCTTGCATCATGTTTAATTCCATATGTCTAGCAATATTCTTTAAAATTCTTTGTGATTATCATTTGATCTTATTGATTCAACCTGTGTGTGAATGCACGCAATCATCAGTTGATCCTCATAATTATTTGTCCATCTCAGAGGTCTCTTCAAACAGGAGCTGATTCTCGACAAATCAACCTTGATTGATTGTCCATCTAAGTCCATTGACTTACTTATATTTGATCAGAGCATCTGTTTCTGATACACCAAATTGGGAATATTAATTCCTTTGGTTATTTAAGCATCAAATTATTTGGATGTTCTATAATCTGATACCTTACATTCTTTCTCCCTCTGATTGAGTACCGATACTCACATCAGGTCCTTTGTGGATCACCAGACCCATTGTTGGGTTATTATCTGATAGCATCCTTCACATTCAAAATTCTTGTGAGTATTCTCCTCATACATGTTGCCATTGGTAAATTGTGTCTTCCCCCTATGGTAAGTTGTATCCTGTGCTTTTGTCAGCCATGCATTATTGTCAAGCATGTGTTAATTACTCTCGAAGTTGTGCTACATGTTCCTAAGATGCCCCTATGGGTTGAACCTATGCCTTCCCTAATCCGTGTGAACCCGAGAGTTTTCATGAGTCATACTCTTCTAGTGCTTGGATAGATAAACTTGAGCACTACAACTTCATTAAAGACGAGGAGTAAATGGAAGGTATTGATGATGTGGGAGTCAACCTTGAACTTTGTGTTCATGCCCATGGAAACGATGTTGATCTTATCATAGAGGCTCCTCATAACAATAAGCATTCCCTTTGTATGATTTGATCTTGTATCTGTGATTTGGTCCTTTGCAACCGTGGTTCCGACCATGTTGTTCTACTTTGATTTCATTCTCAGACAAGTTAGAATGCTTGTCTTCCACAAATGCATACATTAGCCTAACCTCTATTCTGATCTACCTCCAAGTTTTATCCCTGGTATCTTGACAATATCACGAAGCTATATAACTTCTTATGAGCTCTTCATCAACTATGATTTTCCACTGATTCCAATCCTCATGTTCTGAGTTGTTGGGCACTCAAGGACACTGATAACCAGATCGAGTATGCATTGCGATTCAACAAATCTCAGTAATCTTCTTTGCTTATGAGTTTGTACTCGATCATGTTATTCAAAACTATTAGGCTACATCATCATCACCATGCTAGAGCTTGACCATGCTATTTGTGTCCTTCATACCCCGGAACACAATTCCAACAGTGCACTAAGCTTACATCGAGCTTTCAACTTCATGTTGTTTGTCTTGAAAGGCAATTTTGGTTCTGAGCTAGCACTCTAATCTGTGGTTCCGACAGTCTTTCGCTTCACTATTTCTTTGCTTGATGTCGTCACTAATCAATTACATCTTGAAGTGACTTCTTGACAATTGTATCATGATCATCATCAACATTCTGAGCTCTTCCAGGGAATCAATTAAGTTCATGATGATAAGTAGCATCCTTGCCTTCTGACATGGCTTGAGACTGCATCAATATTTTCCCAAAGAGGAAGGGATGATGCAACACAACAATGGTAAGTATTTCCCTCAGTTATGAAACCAAGGCATCGAACCAATAGGAGGATCACCACCACCTAATCAGAAGCACCTGCACACAAAGAACAAATACTTGCAACCCGACACGAAAGAGAGGTTGTCAATCTCTCTATGGTAAAAAGATAGATTAGGTAGTAATAGATTGGAGAGATAGATCTCTCAAGAACACAAAATAAAAAAGGCAAATAAAAAGTGCAGCAATATATTTTTGGGTTTTTGGAATAGTAGATCTAAAAACAAAGAGGCAAAAACATAGATCCGAAAGCAATATGTTGGAAAGTAGACCCGGGCCGTAGGTTTCACTAGTGGCTTCTCTCATGAGTATAGCACACGGTGGGTGAACAAATTACTGTTAGGCAATTGATAGAAGATGAAATAATCATGACGATATCCAAGGCGATGATCATTATGTAGGAATCACGTCCAAGATAAGTAGACCTACTCCTACCTGCATCTACCACTATTACTCCACACATCGACCGATATCCACCATGCATCTAGTGTATTAAGTTCATGGAAAAACGGAGTAATGCAATAAGAACGATGACATGATGTAGACAAGATCTATTCATGTAGGAATATACCCCATCTTGTTATCCTTAATGTCAACGATACATGTGTGCCTCGTTGCCCCTTCTGTCACTGGAAAGGACGCCACAAGATCGAAGCCATCACAAAGCACTTCTTCCCATGGCAAGAAAAATCGATCTAGTTGGCCTAACTAAACCAAAGATTCGAAGAAGAAATACGAGGCTATAAGTAATCATGCATATAAGAGATCAAAGAAGACTCAAATAATATTCATGGATAGAAACTAATCATGAACTCAAAATTTATCGGATCCCAACAAACACACCGCAAAAGTTTACATCAACTAGGGCATGCCGAGGGGGGGGGGCTGGCACGCCCTGGTGGATGATTCTCACCCCGGACCCCCTCTCCGGTGGTTTTTGGCTCTAGTATTGTTTATATTTTCCAAAATAAATCTCCAGAAAGTTTCGTTCCATTCCGAAAACTTTTATTTCTGCACAAAAAAACAACACCATGGCAATTCTGCTGAAAACAGCGTCAGCCCGGGTTAGTTCCATTCAAATCATGTAAATTAGAGTCCACAACAAGGGAAAAAGGGTGAGGAAAAGTAGATACGTTGTAGACGTATCAACTTCCCCAAGCTTAAACCTTTGCTTGTCCTCAAGCAATTCAGTTGATAAACTAAAAGTGATAAAGAATAACTTTTATGAACTCTTTTGTTCCTGTTTACATATATAAGCTTAACTAGCACCCAGGTTTTCAGCAAACATTATGAATAACCACGTCAACGATGACTCTTAAAAATTATATTTACTCATATCAATAACATAAGCAACTAGTGAGCAATAATAAGATATCTCAAGTGCCAACATTTTGTCAAAACAATCGTGATACAATGTGAAAATAGTGCTATCTTGCTAGCCCTTTCTGAGACCACAAAACATAAATGCAGAGCACGTCCAAAGTTCAAGCAACGACTAAACATTGTAATTCATGGTAGAAAAGATTGAGTCATGCCTTTCTCTGAAATATCTCAAAGTGCCATGGAATACACCCTCCACAATAGCTGTCAATGGCAATGCTCTATTCCCTGTGAGTACAAAGTTATAGATCTCTACAAGATTGGTTGTCATGTGGCCATGCCTAGCTCCATGGGTGTCATGCAGCAAAGACCAATTCACTGGAGGCTCTTTCTCTATCCACTCAGAAAAATTCTTTATTGCCCTGCCCTTCTTTCTCTTCGTATTAGGAGGGTCAATTGCTGGCAAGTCACAAAGACCAACTGGCTCCTCAAGCTCCGCGATGAGTGCTGTTAATTTAACCTGGTATTTTTTCCATTTTCTTCCTAGCAAGGGCCTGCTTCTTAGTGAACTCATCTAGTTTTGACCAAATAAAATCGTATTTGCACCATTGGTTCTGCTTGCATAACTTTTTGAACAAGTTCATAAACCGTTTGTTCTTGAACTCTGAGAAAAAATTTGCACCCAGATGGCGCATGCACCACCGGCTTTGCAAGTCCTTCTAAGGTGTTGGCTCGTCAGCAGTTGGATTACTCAGTGTCTTCACGGCCTTTAATATACCATGATGTCTGTCATGAATGAGACACACATTTGTTTGGTCCTTCACGATCGCAATTTTAACTTGCCGGAAGAACCATACCCAGCTCGGAAAGTTCTCACCCTCCACAAATGCCATGGCTAGTGGGATGATTTGGTTGTTCCCGTCCACACCAATAGCAGTCAGGATTTGCCCTTTGTACTGACTAGTCAGGAATGTACCATCCACAAACATCACAGGAGGACAATGCTGGAAAGCTTCGATGCACATACCGAAAGAGAAGAATACTCGTTTCAACACCTTGTAATCTGGTATACTATCCAACCTCGTGTGTTGTATGTTAACATAAGTGCTGGGATTCCTCTCCTTCAGTATGTCAAGGAGATGGATAACATTATCATATGAGTCAAAGAACGTCCCAAACCTTTCCTCCATAGCCTTCTGCTTAGCCCTCCAAGCCTTCCCATATGGAATGTCATAATTCTATCTGACCTTCACTGCTGTCTAGATGTGTTTTGCTTCCATATCTTTCTTCTTCACTATCTCAGTATACAGGAGTTGCGCTATGAGAGGTGAAGTAAGGTTTGGATGATGAACCAACATGTTTTTCCTCACACAATTATGCGGGACAACATTTGTGACAACCCAGTGGATGTTATACTTTGGCACGTGGCCGTGCACCTTCGCAGGACAACCTGATTCAACACGCTTCAGGTATATTTTGTTGGACTAGATATGTGTGTCCGGGAAACCCTCTGCGTAGACATGCCCACTTTATCACCGCATACTTCATTTTTTTCTTTGTGTCAAACATAGCCCCGATCTGGACTTGGTTCATATTATATTGCCATGGAGTCTCATGGCCATCGTTGACAGTAATGCCGGCGGATATGTCCTGCTCCCATGCAGCAGGAATCGGTACCTCCTCTCGGAATTTTCAGAATCAAGATCCTCTGCAATCCCATCCTCGCCCTCTTCCTCCATCACCCTCTGCATTTCATCGCCTTCATCATCCCCATCAGCAACACCAGAGGCAGCTAATACTATCGACTGAATACTCTGCCTAGTAGCATGACCACTAACATTGTGTGGCACATAATCTGACTCTTTCTCGGCTTGGCTAGCATTCACATCCGGTGGCTGTGACCCGGATACATAAATCTCATTAGCCACTTGACTACTCTGGCCTGGTTCATACCCCATGTTGGGTGGTATGATATTTTCCTCCTTCGCCACTAGTTGCACTAGGGCATACAGATGGATTCTTTGGTCTCTGGAACGACTTAACTGGGACAACCAATGTTGGCTCCTATCTATCGGAATCAACTCCCACTTGACATTTTTACAGGATTTGGTCCACAATGCATGAATACTGACGGAACAAACTTCAGGATCCAGGCCAAAACTAGTCGTCAACCAGTGCTTCAACTGCCTAATGTCCAGTCTGTCCGGGTCTGAAAGTGTCATCTCGCCTTTTTTAAACTCGCTAAGATCAACCCCCAACTCACTATATCGAACATTACCAGGGCCGTAATACATAGTGAAATTTACAGATTCAGACATTTTCACCTGTCAAACATTGCCAGCTTCTCATTATTCGCAACGAACAAATCTACACTAAAATATACATACGTATACTAAATAAACCTACACTAAAATGAACTTCACTAAAATATACTCACGTACACTAAATAAACCTACACTAATATGACTACACTAACTAAACCTACACTATTAACACATACACTAAAATCACTACACTAATAAAACTAACCTAAACTAATTTTATGTACATTGAAAAAACTAACCTAAACTAATAGAAAAAATGTATACCTTCGACGCGTGTGTGCCCTTATTCTTCCTCTCCACCTTCTTCTTCCTCACCACTCCACCTTCTCACCATTCACACCTCCACCACCCCACCATGTCTCCTGAACAAACAACACACTACCCCATGGCAAAAAATGAGACCGTAGAGCGGGGGAGAGGGACACGATCTATTGTTCCAGTGGATTGAAATGGAAAATGGGTGTAGGATGAAGGAGATCAAGGGGGGAGGGGGATTTTCAGTCAAACCACACGAGGGAGAGAAGGAATGAGCAGGCAGCAGAGGAAGAAGAGGGAGCCGACGTTGGGCCTTATCTAGGGGCTCTTCGGCCTCCTAGCGGCCGACGGGCACTCTTCGGCCTGGCGTGGGCCGACGACCACCTCTTCGGCCTCCCTTAGGCCGATGGGCTCTTTGACCCAAACAAAGCCGACCAGTCCCCCGTCGCCCCAACTGAGGCCGACGGGGTGATATTTTTGTTTTTTTAAATGGGCACACTTTTTTTGAATTTGGTATATTTTTGGTACCACTTTTGAAAAAAATTCCAATGCATGAGGATCACAATAGTGCTCTCAGGTCTGGCGCTTATTTGAGAAGGTGATGACTCAACATAAAATTAAATAGATAGTCCCTTCGCAGAGGGAAGCATGGATTTGCAGCGGTGCAAGAGCTCAAAGTTTTAAAACAGAGATAGATATAATTTTGGGAGGTACACCCTTCTTCTCAACGTCACGACCAAGAGTTATCAATATCTTCCATGCTAAACAAATTAGTGGCGGTTCCCAAGCGGTAAAAGTAAAGATTTACTCCCCCTCCACCAACAATCACACTCCACGGCAAGCCGCATCCATGGGTACCGTCCAAACCAACAACACTCATGGGGGGGGTTTAATTATTTTTGATTTTTGATTTCGGGACTGGACATCCCTATTACCGCCCCTCTTGTGTAAAGACAAGTGAATAAACACTCGTCATGAGAATAACCCGCTTACCATGGAAGATACTGACCGCCCCCTGTCGCTCCATGAGCGGTCTGGGCACACAAAATAGATGTTCATTTTAATTTTAGAGGTGGCACATGCAAATTTACTTTGGAACGACAAGGTAATACCGCATATAGGTAGATATAGTGGACTCATCTCGCATAACTTGGTCTAAGGGTTTTGATGCACAAGCAGTATTCCCGCTTAGTACTGGCGAAGGCTAGGAGTTAGATTGAGAAGCGACCAGATAGAGAGCAAAGACGGTCATGAACATGCATTACATATAATCAACATTGAATACTAGCATGAGTAGGATATGGACACCATGAACATAAATATCATGAAGGCTATGTTGGTTTTGATTTAACTACATACGTGAACATGTGCCAAGTCAGGCCACTTGAAACATTCAGAGAAGGATACCATATCATCATACCGCATCACAACCATTTTAATGCATGTTGACACCCAAGATAAATCATTATCCACTCCTAGCTACTTAAGCATGGCATGAATAACTATAATCACTAATGGTCATTGCAAGAATGTTTGATCATAATATGCCAAATCAAGGATACTAGGTTAAACATATTTGCAAAAACAAAAACAAATTGAGTTCATACTCGCTTTTCTCCGCCACAGTCAATTCATCAAATGTCATCATTATTTCCTTTCAGTTGCACGACCAAATGATAAGAGTGCAAGAATGTCGTGAACTAAGCTGGAATCTGCAAACATTTTATTCAAGAGGAGAAGACAAGGTAATATGAGTTCTTTGTTAGGTAAACGATAATGCAGATGAGAACCACTCAACAATTTCATCGTGGTCTTCTCCTAGGTATGACTCGAGAAAAAAAAGAATTTCACAGAAACACACTGAATATTTTTGGAGTTTTTGGTTTTTTATTGAAAGATGCAAATTAAGGAGGAAAAACAAAAACGAGAAAAATATTTACATGGGACAGCTCCCAATAAACAAAAGAAGAAGCGAGAAATCTTTTTGGATTTTCTTTTAATGCGGCAATTAAACTAAGCTAGAAACAAAAACTGAAAGGAAGTAGGAAATGTTTTTGGGTTTTCTCAAAAAATTTCAAACACACAAGAAGAAAGCAAGAAAACAAATCTAACATGGATATTACAATGAAAATGTATGAACACCGACAACTGGAATGAAATGTGCGAACATGAATGTAATGTCGGTGGAAATACGTACTCCCCAAGCTTAGGCTTTTGGCCTGGCTTGGTAATCACCATATGTATGATTAATAATCTGGGCGATGGCTCATTGAGAACCTTAGAACAGACTCTGCGGCCCTCCTTGCAGCTTCAACCTTCGCATTGTACTCATAAGCTTCTCTCTCAAGAACATAACATCTTCCCCTAGTGTGAAAATCAAAGAGACTAGGAGCAGGAAAAACAACAGGCACAACATGTTTTTTATTGAATCTCAAGTTATATGTGTAGTTAGTTGCCGTAGCCGTAAGGAACTTATGACGCTTCATAGCATCAAAGTCTAAATAGTGAGTGGGTAGGACAAGGTCATTAGGGCAAGGTGAAACATTTAATCTCTCAGCTACACGGGAGGCATAAATTCCTCCATAAAAATTACCATTAGCAGCATTAAGCTACAACCTCCGTGCAACAATTGCACCAAGATTATAATCCTTATTCCCAGTTATGACAGTTTGTAAGAGACTTAAATCATGAGCACATAATGTGCTACAGTCTTGTTTGCCTACAATATATTTACCATTAAAGAGTGCAAAATATTGGATTGATGGAAAATGGATGCTACTAATCCTCCCTTGTGCAACCCCTCTATCTTTGCCAAAGCAAAGATTAACTAAAAATGATTCTTACTCGGATCTTGTTGGTTCATCAAAGGAACCCTCATATGGACGTTTTCATGCATGTCTAAACATTTGTAATGGCATGGTAAAGGAATGGTCATACAGGTTGAATGAGACTCTAGACTCATGAGCAAAATATTTAAATTTCTTTGTGAAGGTTTTCGTGAGTTCGAGGCATTGGGGGCACTTATCCGCGAAGAAGGGAGCAAGACCCGTGTTGTGGATAAATTGATAAAATTCCTCCTTAATACCTGCACCTTCCATGAACTCGTCGTAGGGCCACAAGCATGATTTGGTAGCGGCATCTCGCATCGATCTTTCGGTTGGTTTAACATAAGACTGTCGAACTGAGCTCCCACTTGACGAGGCTCTCGAGGATCTCCTCCTCGAAGAACTCCTAAAGAATTGCATTTTTAATCCATAAAATTTTTGAAAAATTTTAGTCGACAAAAATTTGTCAACAAAATTTTGTAAGATTGTTAGCAACTACTCCCAAGCATGCATAGAGACCATATTGAGCATTGAAACTACTTAGAACTCTAAGAATTCAACATGCAAGCTCATCTACAGCAGCAACAAGAGTAGCTAATTCCTCTAAAAATAACCCACTAAAACAAAAACTAATTGGAGCAATGGAGGAGTCACATACCAAGTAGCAATCCCTTTTCGGAAACGGAGTTTCGAGCAAAGAGATGGAAATCCGCGGGTTTGAGAGCAAGAACACAAAAATGGTGGTTCTGGTGATTTTTTGCTGGAGGTAGGTGACAACGTGGGCTAAAGAGATAAGTGAGGAGGCCCACGTGGGGGCCACCACCCACCAGGGCGCGCCTGGGGGTGCTTGCCCGCCCTGGTGTATTGTGGGCACCAGGTGCACCCCCAGGTATTATTTGCAGCAATAATTCATAAATATTCGGAAAACATTCAGGTTAAATTTTCAGGGCATTCCGAGAATATTTATTTTTGGGTCATTTTTTTTGCACGGAGAAAATAAAAATCAGGATAAACATGGAATTTTATTTTATTTGACTAACTAAAACAGAAAATAAAAGGTGGGAGCAGAAAGTTGTGCTTACTAGATTCATCGATGTCATACCTGTAAAAATGATCCATTAATAAGGTTGATCAAGTCTTATTAACAACCACTGCCGATTAGCATGAAACCAAAGAACTTTCGGAAAACACTAGGTTACCTCAATGGGGATGTGCATATCCCCAACAATAAGTATATCATATATCTTTTTGGCTGTAGGTAGAGGTAATTCAAAACTTCCAATAGTGATGTTGGAGATTGTTCAATAACATTTATACCATTCACTTGAAATTGTTTCTTCGAAAATTGCACCGTGTGATCATTACCATTAATATGAAAAGTTAATTTGCTTTTATTGCAATTAATATCAGCCCCTTCAATATTCAAAAAGGGTCTACCCAGGATAATCGACATGTTGTCGTCCTCGGGCATCTCAAGAATAACAAAGTCCGTTAAGATAGTAACATTTGCAACAACAACGGGCACATCCTCACAAATACCAATAGGTATGGCTGTTGATTTGTCAGTCATTTGAAATGATATCTCAGTAGGTGTGAGTTTATTCAAATAAAGTCTTTCATATAAGGAGAAAGGCATAACACTAACACCAGCTCCCAAATCACACAAAGCAGTTTTAATATAGTTTCTTCTGATGGAGCAAGGTATAGTTGGTATTCCAGGATCTCCAAGTTTTTTAGGTATTCAATCCTTAAAAGAATAATTAGCAAGCATGGTGGATATTTCATCTTCAGGTATTTTTCTTTTATTAGTGATGATGTCTTTCATATACTTTGCATAAGGGGTCATTTTTAAAATATCAGTCAAACGGGTAGGCAAAAATACCAGCCTAATCATTTCGGCAAAGCGCTCAAATTCTTCATCATCCTTTTTCTTAGATGGCTTAGGTAGAAATGGCATGGGTTTCTGAACCCATGTCTCTCTTTCTTTACCATGTTTCCTAGCCACAAAGTCCTTCTTATCATACCGTTTATTTTTAGGTTGTGGGTTATCAAGATTAGGAGCAGGCTCTATTTCAACATCATTATCTGGTTCTCTATCATTACTAGGTTGAGCATCATCGTGAATATCATCATTATCATTTTCATTATCACTAGGTTGATGTTCACTACCAGACTGAGTTTCAACATCGGAAATAGAGACGTCATTATTATTAGGAGGTTTTTGTGTCTCATGTTCACTAGAGGTATGCAAAGTCCTATCATTTTCCTTTTTTCTTTTTCTTCTTAGAAGTACTAGGTGCATCAATATTAATTCTCTGAGAGTCTTGTTCAATTCTTTTAGGATGACCCTCAGGATAAAGTGGGTCTTGGGTCATTCTACCTCCTCTAGTTACTACTCTAGCAGCAAAGTCATGCATATTACTATTCATTTAATCAAGCAATTATTTGTCAGACTTAGCTACTTGTTCTAATTGGGTTTGAACCATAGAGGCATGCTTTCCTACACCTCTAACATCATTACGACTCTAAAAAACAAGTCACTCAAGCGAGCAATCATATCACAATTGTATTTCAATTGTTTCAGAACATGAGCATTGAAATGATCTTGCTTCATAATGTAGTTATCAAACTCATATAAGCATTGACTAGGAGGTTTATTGTGAGGGATGTCACTTTCATTAAACTTTAATAAAGAATTTACCTCTACCACCTATGGAGGTGGTGGTGTGTCAAGGCCATGTATTTCTTCAATAGATGGCAAATTCTTAACATCCTCAGCTTTAATACCTTTTCCTTCATAGATTTCTTTGCCTCTTGCATATCTTTAGGACTGAGAAATAAGATACCCCTCTTCTTCGGAGTGGGTTTAGGTGTTGGTTCAGGAAGAGTCCAATAATCATAATTCTTCAATGTGTTATTCAATAATTCCTCAGCTTGTTCAACAGTTCGATCCCTGAAAACACAACTGGAACAACTATCTAGGAAGTCCCTAGAAGCATCGGTTAGTCCATCATAATAGATATCAAGTATTTCATTTTTCTTGAGAGGATGATCAGGAAAAGTATTAAGCAACTGGAGAAGACTCCCCAAGCTTGTGGGAGACTCTCTTCTTCAATTTGCACAAATTAAATATTTCATGGAAGGCAGCTTGTTTCTTATGAGTAGGAAAATGTTTTTCAGAGACGTGGTAAATCATATCCTGGGGACTAGTTACACTACAAGGAGCAAGAGTATTGTACCATGTTTTAGCATCACCCTTTAATGAGAATGCAAATAACTTAAGGATGTAATAGCAGCGAATCTTCTCATCATGAGCAAAGAGGGTGGCTATATCATTCAACTTAGTAAGGTGTGCCACTACAGTTTCAGTTTCATAGCTATGGAAAGGATCAGATTCAACCAAAGTGATTAACTCTGGGTTGACAGAGAACTCATAATCCTTATCGGTAAGACAGATAGGTGAAGTAGCAAAATTAGGATCACATTTTATTCTAGCATTCAAAGTTTTTTCCTTATACTTGCATAGCAATTTCTTAAGATCGTCTCTATCCTTGCAAGAAAGAATTTCTCTAGTTATCTCCTCGTCCATAACATAACCTTCAGGTATCTTAGGCATTTCAAACTTAGGAGAGCTAGGACTAATAGGAGTTTCATAATCATAATCAGTTTCATATGCTTCATCAGTTTTAGCAATTTCATTTTTTTAGCTCTAGCAATTTTTTCATCAAGAAATTCTCCTAGCGGCACATTATCATCAAGCATGGTACTAGCATCATCATAAGCATCATTCATAGCAGAGGAAGCATCATCAATAACTTGTGACATATCAGGATTACTAGCATGTGGTGGTGTTGCAAACTTACTCATAACAGAAGGTGAATCAAGTGCAGAGCTAGATGCCAGTTCCTTACCTCCCCTCGTAGTAGAGGGGAAAATCTTAGTCTTTTGAACCTTCAGATTCTTCATAGTGATAAATTGATATAAATCCCAAGTGACTCAACGAATATTGCTATGCTCCCTGGCACCGGCACCAAAAAAAGGTCTTGATAACCCACAAGTATAGGGGATCGCAATAGTTTTCGAGGGTAGAGTATTCAACCCATATTTATAGATTCGACACAAGGGGAGCCAAATAATACTTGGGAGTATTAGCAGTTGAGTTTTCAATTCAACCACACCTGGAGATTAAATATCTGCAGCAGAGTGATCACTAGCACAGTAATATGATAGTTTTGATAGCAATAGCAATAGATACGGTAGCGATAACAGTAGTAGCAATAGTTTTGTAGCAGTTGGAACAATAGAAACAACTCTAGTAACTTAGCAAGAACAATAAGTGGAAAGGTCGCATGTACTAGATCGATGACTCGTTGGATGATATTCATCATGTAATGGTCATAACCTAGGGCGATACAGAACTAGCTCAGTTCATCAATGTAATGTAGGCATGTATTCCGTAAATAGTCATACGTGCTTATGGAAAAGAACTTGCATGGCATCTTTTGTCCTACCCTCCCGTGGCAGCGGGGTCCATAAGGAAACTAAGGGATATTAAGGCCTCCTTTTAATAGAGAACCGGAACAAAGCATTAACACATGGTGAATACATGAACTCCTCAATCTATGGTCATCACCGCAATGTATCCCAAATATTGTCACTATGGGGTTGACGGATCATAACATGTAATAGGTTCATATGACTAGGCAAGATTGGATCAAGAACATGGATATAGAGATGATAACATAAACGGTTCAGATCTGAAATCATGGCACTCGGGCCCTAGTGACAAGCATTAGGCATAGCAAAGTCATAGCAACATCAATTTCAGAACAAAATGGATACTAGTGATCAAGCCCTAACAAAACTAACTCGATTACATGATGAATCTCATCCAACTCCTCACCGACCAACAAGCCTACGAAGGAATTACTCACCCCCGGTGGGGAGCATCATGGAATAGGCAACAGAGAATGGTTGGTGATAACAAAGACCAAAGATTCCCCTCTCCGGAGCCCCAAACAGGCTCAAGATGTGGCCTCCCGATGAAGAAGAGGAGGTGGCAGCGGCTCCGTCTCGTGAAACGTGAACATTCTTTCTCCTTGATTTTTTCTCTCCAAATTTAGGAATTTATAGTGGTGGAGTTAGGGCAAGTGGGGCCCCGAGCTGCCCATCCTCCACCAGGGCACGCCGGGGGGGCTGGCGCGCCCTGGTGGGTGATGCTCACTATGGTCCCCCTCTTTTGTGGTTTTTGGCTCTAGTATTTTTTTCCAAAGTAAATCTCTAGAAAGTTTCGTTCCATTCTAAAAACATTTATTTCTGCACAAAAACAACACCATGGCAATTCTGCTGAAACAACACTAGTCCGGGTTAGTTCCATTCAAATCATGCAAATTAGAGTCCAAAACAAGGGCAAAATGGTGAGGAAAAGTAGATACGTTGGAGACGTATCATCCATCCATTTTTACAGGCATCTTTTTATAGGCCCCCGCCACGTTGGGCTGATGGTGTGGCCCCACGTGTACTCGCCGGGAAACCTGACGGTCTGACGGGCGCCTCAACCGTCGACGCGGTATGAACACCGCGTGGTGCCGCTTAGGATCGCCGTCTGAGGCCATAGACAACTATTTAATTGTTCGGTGACCCCCAGCCCTATCACACTCCCCTTCTCCCCCCAACCCACCGCCGCTCGAGCCCATCCGCCTCCTCTCGCACTTCCTTCGCCGTCAGGATGGTCCGACGCCTCATCACCACCTACGCGTAGCTCACTCCGGAGCGACGCTTGCAAATCGAGGTGGAGATACAGGCTCGCCACGCCACCCGCATCGTTGCGGGTCTCCCTCTGGACTCGCCAGAGACGGAGGAGGAGGAGGAGACGGCGGCCATGAAGGAGGAGTAGTAGTAGGAGGAGTTTGCCGGTGCCAAGTCGAAGGACATGGCGGAGCAGCATGCCATCTTGGATTCCATCCGGGATGAGGCCGAGGTGAAGGACAACCACCGTCTCATCTGCCAGAGGCAGGCGGAGGACGACGCCCACTTCAATGAGACGGAGGTAGAGATAGAGGCGAAGGAGGCGGCAGCAGAGTAGGCGCAGGCGCCGAAGGGCACGAAGACCATCGACGTCTCCGACGAAGAGTAGATAGGTTCTTTGTAGTATGTAGGTGCATGCTTTTCTACGGATTCACTCTTTTTAATATGAGATGTATGGTTTTGTGGAATGATGGTTTTTAATATAATATAAGTCATTTTTTACTTGTTGGAGCCCATTTTTTACTTGTTGATGGCCATACTGCATGAAACAAAACGATGCCACAAACAACATCGTTTGGTTGGCCAATCCACATGATCCGATTTGTATCCCACTCCATGTGGATTATCATCAATAAAGCTTAGCGCTTCCCTCAAAAATAAAAATGAAACAAAATGATGCAATCAAATCAAAAAATAAACAGAAAAAATGGTGCAATCAAATCAATAAAGAAAAAGGAAAAATTGTGCAATCAAATTAATAAAGAAAAAAGCGATGCACTCAAATCAATAAAGAGAAAAAACAGAATCAGCGGGTGCACTGTTTCATAGGCCTCATATATCTTTGTGGGCCTTCGACAGTCAAGGCCTTGCGAAGGCCCAACCAAGACTTGGTTGTGTTTTCGACAAATGAGTGGACGAGCAGAAATAACCTCTCGCAGATAGCCCAACGACCCAATGATGCGGAGCCATCCATATGATCCAACGACACGAAACCAACCTCTCGCGGATCACCCAATTCCTTCTAGAAGCCCATATATGAGGGTTCTTGCTTGGCACTAGGGTGTGATCGAACGACTGCAGTTCGTCACTAGGGTTTTGAGCCGGTCAGCAGGGTTATCTTAGGTTTGACCAACTTTCAAATGACTTTAATTAATTCAAAAAATCAAAAAATAGTAAATCTTCGCGATTTGTCGTTGTATAATATATAGTTACCATAAAAAATATATCCTTGGTTTACAGAAATTTTCATGAAAACTCCTTCACACAAATGAGCCATCATGCACGATATTGTATAGAGTTCAAGAAGAGAGTGATAGTGGGTTTAAGTTTACAGATTTTTTATAAAAAGAAAACCACCAAATCTTCATTTTAGTGTGAATAAGAAGGATTTGAACTTATTTTTTAATTATTGGAATTTTAAACTTTTTTCTAATGATTTACATTAGAAATGGTATGTTTGCCCAAACTTCGGAGCTCATCACCATGCCATATCTCTCATATCAAAGCTTTGTTTATGTGTAATAATTCACATATGCTAACATGATTATCTAACATGTGTAATAATTCAAAGGGTTAGCTCAAATTCAAATTAGGATCAACTAACATGTGTAATCACCAAAGCTTTGTTTATGCCCTAATTTAAATATCACATCACATCACGTTCACGTTCACACATCATATTACTATGCACTAACTTTAATTATACATTAATGCCTTTCTCGCAAAAAATATATACATTAATGCCGGTCACATAGGTCGGCAATACTTCGCAAGTCTGCCAGCCATTTACTAAAAACATTAAAACTAAAATGAAAACGAGGAGGCGCGCTGCCCTAGGCATCCTCCTCGTCGTCGCCGTCAGGGACGGTGAGGTCGATGCGGGTCTCCCTGGCGGTGGCAACGTTGACCGTCGGTGGCTGCACCGCCGCTGCCTGAGCTTCGGCATGACGCTCCTCCTCCTCTGCATCGGTGTCCTTCCCTAGCTCCTCCAGCCGTCTACCTTCGTGACGCTTCGCCCGCAGGTGCATCTGTCGCCACTGCTCTAGGTAGATCTGCTCCTGCTTCGGCGTCGCCATCATCTAGATGGGCGGCGCTCTCACCCACTAGCGCACCACCCCCTCCGAGATGTACTCTTCGGGCTTGAGGGCAGTCGGCACCGGCTGGAGCCTGGAGGGGGACGATGGGGCCAGTGGTGGCACGACGCAGTCACCGGCAGCGGAGAGCGCAATGGACTCCGGCATCCATGCCTGGTAAGCCGCCTCTTCATCCTCCTCCCTGCGCCGCTCTTCCTCCTCACTTTCATGAAGGACAGCTATCAGCCCCAACGCCTCCTGGTATGCGGCCTCCGCCTCTTGGTCCCCATCGCACGTCGCGGACGCCACACTAGCGCTGCTCCTCGTGCTCATACGCAAACCAGACCTCCCAATTGAGAGAGTCTACAACATAGGGAGGATTGAGGCGCTGCTCGGGCGTGAGCTGCTACCGCCGGCGCCTCATCTCTTTCACATGCGCCCGCGCCGACCGTGGCACCACCGGCACTAGGATCCTCTCCAGATCCAAGTGCCAGTAGTGTGACAAGATCGCGTCGAGGTAGGGAAGAGGGATGTTGTACTCCAGTGCCACCTTGCCTGGTGCACTAGGATGCTAATCCGATGCCGAGGGGACAAGAAGATGACGGCAGGGGAACGCGTGCCAAGGGACGGTGGGGCCTTGCCCTTCTTGCCGGAGCTCGAGTCGGCCCGTGAGAAGATGCCCATGGTGTCTATAGCCTAGGGTATTATCATCGGTAGGCTAGGGTATGTAGATCCTGCCGGGGGTGGAGGGGGCAGGCATGGCTCTGGAAGGATGGAAGCTAATGTGGATTGGCTGGTTTCCATTTAAAGAAAGACGACAACCCAAACATGAGTGGCTAATGACCGGGCCCACCGCGCATGCGCATTTACTTTTGGTTGTGGGGGTAGTTGGAAGGCCGCCACGCGTCCTCAAGGCGGATGACGAGAAAGTGCGTGCACGTCCGTTCAGCGTCCGTATGGCCGAAAATGGGGCGGAACAGACTCGCTCATCAGGTCCAACGGGCGACGCAGTCTAGCGCGGCCCCACTCGTCAAAGTTAATAGTCAAACCATTGACCTGATGACATCCTCCGTTGTGACCTTAGGTCAGGGTTTCGGGCTAGGGAGTGGGGAAAAGTGAGAAAAAGTTAAGGGCATGGGGATGAATGAGCAGAACTAAGGAACCACGGGCACAGATGAAAAAAAACCATTCAAGTATTGTCATCTTTGGTTTTGGATCCATAGGATGCTCTCATGATTGATTCATATGGTGGCTTAATTCTTGTTCTAGGGAAGTGTTCCATACCCTTTCTTAGTGGAAATTGAAAATGAATATTGCCTTCTTTCATATCAATCAGGACACATATAGTACGTAAAAACGGTCTACCAAGTATAATGGGACAAGACGGATTGCAATCAATATCAAGAACGATAAAATCTATGGGCACATAGTGCTATTTGCAAGCATAATAACATCATTAATTCTTTCCAAAGGCTTTTTAATAGTAGAATCCGCCAAGTGCAAATTAAGAGAACATTCTTCAATATTGGTGAGACCAAGCACATCACATACATATTTCAGAATCGTGGAAACACTAGCACCTAAATCACATAAAGAAAATCACTCATAATTTTTAATCTTGACTTTAATAGTAGGTTCCCACTCATCATGTAATTTTCTAGGAATAGAAATCTCCAACTCCAACTTTTCTTCAAAAGATTTCATCATGGCATCAACCAAATATTTAGAGAAAGCTTTATTTTGGTCATAAGCATGGGGTGAATTAAACATGGATTGCAACAAAGAAATACATTCAATCAAAGAGCAACTATCATAGTTAAAGTCTTTGCAATCCAAAATAGTAGGCACATCACTACTTAAAGTTTTGACCTTTTCAAACCCACTTTCATCAAAATTTTCATCAAGATTTCCACCCTCCAAATTATTGGGATTACTTATAGCTAAAGTTGACTCTACTTCAATCCCTTTATCATTAATTTTAATATTACTAAAGAAGGAATCAATAGTAGAAACACCAATCACTTTAAGATCTTCATCCTTTTTATGAAGGCAATCCCTAGAAAACGATTTTTCTAAGAATTATCTTTTAGCTCTAAGCATAGAAGTTCTTTTCATACTTTTTTCCATAGAGACATATAGATCTTTAATTGATTCACCAATCTTAGGCACAAAAGCTTCCAACTTGAGATTTTCCACATCATGAGACATTCTATCAATGCTTCTGGACATATCATTAATCTTGTTCAACTTTTCTTCTATCGTAGTATTGAAAGCCTTTTGTGCATTGATAAATTCTTTAATATTACTTGCAAGATCAAAGGTGTTCCTATTATTATTGTAAGAAGGATTACCATAGGAATTACCATAATTATTAGAGGAATTTCCAGGAAAAGGCCTAGGATTAAAATTACCTCTATAAGCATTGTTATTGAAATTGTTTCGTGAGACAGAGTTCACATCTACGAAATCACTATTTTGCTCAATCAAAGTAGACAAAGGTACATCATTAAGATCAATATGAGCATTTTTACTAGCAACCAATTTCTTCAAAGCATCAACCTTATCACTCAAAGTACTAATTTCTTCAACCGAATTACCTTTTTTACTAGTAGGTACTCTTTAGGTATGCCATTGTGAATAATTTGCCATAATATTGTCTAGAAATTTAGTGGCTTCACCCAAAGTAATTTCCATAAAAGTATCACCCGCGCTGGAATCCAAAATATTTCTAGAGACAAAATTCAATCCCGCATATTTTTTTAATGATCATCCAAAGATATACACCATGAGTAGGACAATTTCTTAGCATAAATTCTATTCTTTCCCAAGATTGTGCAACATGTTCATGCTCAAGTTTCTTAAAATTCATGATTTTTTTCCTAAGGGAAATATTTTTCATGGGCGGGAAAAAAAATACTTAGTGATAAAAGCATCCTTGCACTTATTCCAAGAATTGATACTGTTGCGAGGCATAGAGGAAAACCAAAATTTTGCATGACCCCGCAAGGAAAAAGGAAATAATTCCAAATTCACTATATCATTGTCCACGCCTTTTTTATTTTGCATATCACACAATTCTACGGATGTGTTTAGATGGGACGCAACATTCTCATGAGGAGTACTGGCAAATTGATCTTTCATAACAAGATTCAACAAAGCGACATTAATATCACAAGACTCCGCACTAGTGGCGGGAGGAGCAATCGGAGTACTAATAAAATCATTGTTATTAGTACTGGAAAAATCACACAACTTGGTGTTTTCTTGAGTCATCGTGACTACACAAACAAGATTGCAAGCAAGCAAGAGATCTGACGAGAAAAAGGCAAACGAAAAAGAGGGCGAATAAAACGGCAAATTGGTGAAGTGGGGGAGAGGAAAACAAGAGGAAAATGGCAAATAATGTAATTGCAAGGAGATGAGATTTGTGATTAGGAACCTAGTAGATGATGATGGTGTCTCCTCGGCGCGTGAGATTGGCACGTAGAAGAGACTGCTTCCTCCCCGGCAACGGCGCCTGATACGTCCATTTTGCATCATGATTTCCTACTGTTATTTATTATGTTTTTTTGAATAATAATGCTTTGGGGAGTGATTCTAATGAATTTTATATCATATTATGCAAGGTTTACACAAAGAGGGAGAACACCGGCAACTGGAATTCTAGACCCAAGAAAAGCACATCAGAGATACCTATTCTGCACAACTCCAATGAAGCTGAAATTTTACGAAGATTATTTTTGGAATAAATAAAAAATAATGGAGCAGAAAACTACGAGAGGGGGCAAGGCTGATGGGCACAACCCACCAGGGCGCACCAGACCTCCCTGGGCGCGCCCTGATGGGTTGTGGCCTCCTCGGCCCACCTCCTGTGCCTATCTTTTGGTATATAGTCACATTTAACCTAGAAAAAATCAGAGGAGGAATTTCGGGACAAAGCATCGCCGCCTCGAGGTGGAACTTGGGAAGGAGCACTTTTGCCCTCCGGTGGAGCGATTCCACCGGGGGAACTTCCCTCCCGGAGGGGGAAATCGAAGATATCCTCATCACCAACACCCCTATCATCTTTGGGAGGCGAATCTTCATCAACATCTTTAACAGCACTATCTCCTCTCAAACCCTAGTTCATCTCTTGTGTTCAATCTTTGTACCAGAACCTCAGATTGGTACCTGTGGGTGACTAGTAGTGTTGATTACCTTGCGTAGTTGATTACTATATGGTTTATTTGGTGGAAGATTATATGTTCAGATCCATTATGCTATTCAATACCTCTCTGATCTTAAGCATGTTTATTATTTGTGAGTAGTTACCTTTGTTCTTGAGGTCACGGGAGAAGTCATGTTGCAAGTAATCATGTGAATTTGATATGTGTTCGATATTTTGATGATATGTATGTTGTGATTCCCTTAGTGGTCTCATGTGAAAGTTGACTACATGACACTTCACCATTCATGGGCCTAAGGGAATACATTGTGGAGTAGTTATTAGATGATGGGTTGCTAGAGTGACTGAATCTTAAACCCTAGTTTATGCACTACTTCGTAAGGGGCTGATTTGGATCCAAACGTTTAATGCTAAGGTTAGATTTTATCTTAATACTTTTCTCGTAGTTGTGGATGCTTGCAAGGGGGTTAATCATAAGTGGGAGGTTGTTCAAGTAAGAACAGCACCCAAGCACCGGTCCACCCACATATCAAATTATCAAAGTAGAGAACACGAATCAAACCAACATGATAAAAGTGACTAGATGAAATTCCCGTGTACCCTCAAGAACGCTTTGCCTATTACTAGAGATTGTTCTGGTCTGTCCTTTGCCAAAAAAGGATTGGGCTACCTTTCTGCAACTTATCTACCATTACCGTTACTTGCTTGTTACCAATTATCTTGCTATCAAACTATCTTTTACCTACAATTTCGGTGCTTGCTGAAAACCGCTTGTCATTTCCTTCTGCTCCTCGTTGGGTACGACACTCTTCCTTATCGAAAGCACTACGATTGATCCCCTATACTTGTGGGTCATCAAGACTCATTTATGGTGCTGTTGCCAAGGAGTGAAGCGTGTCGGCGTCCTGGGAACGAGGGTACCTAGACCTGCCTGCTTGCGGCCCAGGATGTGGCCCACTTTGACAGCCTGGTATGGCCCAGTGGTGCATTACTCAAGACAAGGCCCTCGTGAGAGCCCCACCCTCATGAGGAGGATGATGGAAAGACCCCCAAAAGGAGGGGGCCTCCCTAGGTTGCCTCCCGAGAGGCGGAAATCTCTAGGCAACACCTGGCCTCGTGAGGTCATGGGTGATGCAAGCCAGGCCAATCGGGCGCCAGCGGGCACATGAGAGACAGTTTCCTCTTTGGTGCAAAAGAGGCGAGGACGTTAGCGGGTTCCCAAGACAGCCCCAAAAGGTTTCCGTTCTGGTGTAACAAGACCAAGACCGCGAGCCCCACAAGACGGACGTCATCTCCAAGCACACCTATGCATCACCACCAGTTACTTTGTAGACGAAGACCACCTTTCATCAGGATAAGGCATACTGCTTGTCCCCTTTTGAATTTGGCCATTGTGGGATACCTTCCCACCAGTGCGAGAAGGGAAGAGGACCCGAGCCACTATAAATAGGGAGTAGGCTGCTCCATAGTGGGGGACGGATCTAGAACCACCCGAGCGCCCTCGCAAGGATGCTCACCATTGTCCCAGTCATCCACAAACCTCCTCAAGAGGCAATCCACAAAAGGCAGGAGTAGGGTTTTACGCTTTGTAGTGGCCCGAACCTAGGTAAATCCTCGTGTTGGTCTTCTTCCCTGTGATTGACAGAGTCGATTGGGCTAGGCTTTGGAGCTGTGAGCTTGGGGACGAAGCTGGTTGGGATCTTTGCACACTCCCCTGAGTTTGAACCTCTTTGCGTTTTGCAGAGACCGAAATCCGACATTTGGCGCACCAAGTAGGGGGCGTGTCGGGATCCGTCCACAAGCTTTGCTTCCTCTCCACTCCGCCGCTTCGATGGCCAATGCCCGTCAAGTTATCTTCAGTCTTGGCGGTTCCACCTTCACTAATCTTGCTGCCACCTCTCATGGCGAGCGCTTCAGCAGCTCAGTGTTGGGCGGTGGTTACCAGGCCACCAGCATCGTTGCCACCACTGTGACTGCTCGTGCCGGCCAAGTGCCATCGATCTCCGCATGCCCACCTCCATAGCAAAGCGCTCGTCTCATGGCACCGCCCGCGGGATCACCATCACCCTATGTCCACATGGGAGATCTGAACGCTCATGATGCACTCCTGATGGCAAGTGACCTGCTTCGTCATCACCCAACGGATGGGGGCTTCGATGCCTGGGCCAACCACATCACCGAGCTGGTCACCATCGCGAGGAGGGCCTAGGTCACGCGCCTCCCCTTTCGGGCCCCGACACTGGGCGCCAGGGGCTCATCCACCGCGCAGCTCCCTTCGTCGACTGACAGCATGCCCGGGCCATGCCTGGGCGAGCCTGAGCAAGGCCCGCCCCCTGCATTGCTCCTTTTCCTCCGGGTCCCGATGACCGGATTTGAGGCACCGCCCGGCCCCGCCGGTGGTACATGTGAATAAGGTGACGGGACACTCCACGCCCGCCTCAACGCGCGCGCTCATGACCTGGTGGACCATCGACAGCCTGGGTCGAACCGGCGCGAGCGCGCCAACCGGCATAGGGATCACGCGGCTTAAGCCTCCGAGTGAATAGGCAACCATAACGGAGGCACGACGGATGACCATGGAGGCAACCCTCGTCAAGACGCACACGCCCAACCTCGTAGCGATGCCAGAGGCAAGAAACTTTGAGCGGAGGCTTGGCACAGGAGGCTCTGTGGTCCGCGCATCCTGGCTGGCATCGTCTTGCCACCCGGGGAGGCCGACCGCAGGGCGCGCGGAGATGGCTTAGGAGGAAGCCAAGGCATTTACACGAAGTCCTATCTTTCGAGCAGCATCGTGACTGCGGACGGTGCCGCAGGTCACGCGCCCATCGCAGGTGCCGGCATCCTCCCGGAGTAAGGAGGTATTCCAGACACCCTCTTCAAACCGGGCTCAGGGACTCCCACTGAGGGAGCATCGGGCCAGGTTGGTTCAAGAAAGGCAGCATCCCGGGATGCGTGGGGGCGTGCAGCGGGCACCGCCCTCGCGAGCAAGCAACGCGTGGTCGCCCCCTAGGCCGCAGGAGCCACCACCTAGGGGACCGGCAGGACACGAGCAGTGCGGGGCACGTGCGGCTCCAGGGGCGCCGACACGGCCCACAGGAGGCAGGGCCTTCCGAGGTCTCCAGGTCATGGCCTGGCCGGCGCCCCGACGCCTCATGAGGCGGCTTCACCGACATAACACCCGTATGGCTGCGTTGGGTGCTTTGCACTCATGTTTGGGCCAGGGAGCACAATCCCATGGCTACACGAGGAGTAATGCACTCATGTTTGGGCCGTAGGGGCGCACAACCGCGTAGAAATGCGCGGGATGGCTCGTGACCAAGTTGGGAGCACCTAGGCCTTGCGCCTGGGGGCTTGCCCAGCTATCTTCAACCATGACACTCACACGTATTAATGAGTGGGTTGTATACGCCCGGAGCCCCCCGAGGACATGGAGGGGTTCCCACCTATCCCCAAGTGGAAGCCCCATGCTCCACGCTGGCGGACAACACTGTCCTCCAATGACCATGCCCACGCCTAGTGGAAGCCCTACGCTCCGTGCTGGGGGAGAGACGAAGACAAAGATTAGCCTAGGTGCCAGACGCGGCTATTCCTTGCTCCTTTTTGTATTCTAATTGCCACTTTTTGAAATGAAACTCGAAGTTTTGCAACCTCATTTGAAAAGGGGTGGGTATTTTTCTCCTTACAATATTTTTGGTCTTGAAATCTCGTTTTCTGAATCGACAGCTATTGGTCTCCCCCTCATGTGCCACATGAGCGGAGGCTGCACGGGCACGGTGTGCACACCTTTCCAAGCCCTTGGCATCCTGGTACTCGCGCGACACTCTCGAGCGAGCCGACAGGCGCATGCTGCCTCAAAGGCTCTGATGTCTACTACACAACCTTCTTCTTGTAGACTCGTGTTGGGCTTCCAAGCGTAGAGTTTGTAGGACAGTAGAAATTTTCCCTCAAGTGGATGACCTAAGGTTTATCAATCTATGAGAGGTGTAGGATGAAGATGGTCTCTCTCAAGCAACCCTGCAACCAAATAACAAAGAGTCTCTTGTGTCCCCAGCACACCCAATACAATGGTAAATTGTATAGGTGCACTAATTCGGCAAAGAGATGGTGATACAAGTGTAATATTGATGGTAGATATATATTTTTGTAATCTGAAAATATAAAAGCAGCAAGGTAGAAAGTAACAAAAGTGAGCACAAACGGTATTGCAATGCTTGAAAACAAGGCCTAGGATTCATACTTTCATTAGTGCAAGTTCTCTCAACAATACTAACATAGTTGAATCATATGTAAATCCCTCACGTGTGACAAAGAGTTCACCCCAAAGTTACAAATAGCAGAGAACAGACGTAGAAATTATTGTAGGGTACGAAACCACCTCAAAGTTATCTTTTCTGATCAATCTTATGAGCTATCCCTATAACTGTCACGAATAGCCCTAGAGTTTGTACTAAAAAAGATAACACCTTAAGATACACATCAACCAAAACCCTAATGTTACCTAGATACTCCAATGTCACCACAAGTACCCATGGGCTTGATTATGCGATATGCATCACACAATTTCAGATTCATTATATTCAATCCAACAAAAATAACTTCAAAGAGTGCCCCAAAGTTTCTACCGGAGAGTCAAGACAAAAACATGTGACAACCCTTATGCATAGATTCCCAAGGTCACGAAACCCGCAAGTTGATCACCAAAACATGCATCAAGTAGATCAATAGAACATCCCATTGTCACCATAGATATCCCATCACAAGACATACATCAAGTGTTCTCAAATCCTTAAAGATTCAATCCGATAAGAAAACTTCAAAGGTAAAACTCAATTCATCACAAGATAGAGAGGGGAAAACTCCATATGATTCATCTATATCAATAAAGCTCGCGATACATCAAGATCATGTCATGTCAAGAACACGAGAGAGAGACATATCAAACACATACCTACTGGTACATACCCTTATCCCCGAGGGTGAACTACTCCCTCCTCGTCATGGAGACTGCCGGGATCATGAAGATGGCCTCCACTGATGGTTTCCCCCTCCGGCAGGGTGCCGAAACGGGCTCCCGATTGGTTTTTTGTGGCTCTGGAGACTTGCGGCGGTGGAACTCCCGATCTAGGTTTCTTTCTGGGGGTTTTAGTATTTATAGGAATTTTTTGCGTCGGTCCCATGTCCAGAAGGTTCCCGAGGAAGTCACAAGCCAGGGGGTGCACCCTAGGGGGGGCGCCCCTGTGGCTTGTGGCTTCCTCGGCCTTCCTCCCCGACGACTCTTCGCTCCAGTATTTTTTATAATTTCCAAAAATATTCTCCATAAATTTTCAACTCATTCTGGGTTAGTTCTAATAAAATCATATAGAATTATCGTAAACATGGCATGAATACTTCATAAATTATAGGTACGTTGGAGACGTATCAGCATCCCCAAGCTTAATTCCTGCTCGTCCTCGAGTAGGTAAATGATAAAAGAAATAATTTGTGAAGTGTGAATGCTACCCAACATGTTCATCATATTCTTTTCTTCTTTGTATAGCATGGAAATTTGGACTTGTAAATGATTCAAAGCAATAGTCTAGTTTTAACATAATGACTTCAATACTCAAGCATATCAACAAGCAACCATGTCTTTCAAAATATCAACTCTAAAGAAAGTTACCCCTAGCCCATCATGCTCAATCATTGATCCATTCATGGAACACACTCAAAAATTAGCTATGCCCAATGCTCAAGTACGATCTTATTGCCCCCTAGTTGGTGCTTATAAGAGAAGATGGAGACTCAAAGCAAAAACAAAAAATGCATAAAGTAAGTAGGTAGGCCCTTCGCAAAGGGAAGTAGGGATTTGTAGAGGTGCTAGGGCCCAAGGTTTAAATTGAGAGAGAAAAATTATTTTGAGTGGCATGCTTTTCCTGTCAACGAAAACGACAAAGTAGATCACAGTACTTTCGATGCTAGATATATTATAGGCGAGTCACAAATAGAATGGTTAAGTTTTTACTCCCCCTCCACCAATCAATCACGCTCCACAGCGAGCCGAATCCACGGGTACCGTCCATACAAACAACAATCCTAGGGGAGTTTTGTTTCATTATTTTCTTGATTTGATTTTTCAGCATGGTACTAGCATCCCGAATACCAGCCACTTTCTCGTGGATGATAGTGTATCAACACATATCGTGAGAATAACACACCTAGCATGGAAAAATATTGGATACTCCCCACCGTTTCTTGAGCGGTACGGGTACACGAAAGAGAAAATTTATTTTGAAAATTTAGAGATGGCACATACAAATTTGCTTCGGACAACATGGAAATACCGCATATAGGTAGGTATGGTGGACTCATAAGGCAAAACTTGGTTTAAGGATTTTGGATGCACAATTAGTATTTCTACTTAGTAAGAATGAAGGCTAGAAAAGGGATTGGGAAGCAACCAAACCAAGGAACGAAAAATCACATAAGTGAGCATTGAGTCATAACTAACACCAAATAATGCACCACAAGTAGGATGTAACTTCATTGCATAACTATTGACTTTCGTGCATGCAAGGGAATCACAAACCTTAACACCAATATTCCTAATAAGCATAATTACTCACTAACATGACTCACATACTACTATCATCATGTTTCAAAACTATTACAAAGAACCAAGTTTAATTTGTCCAATGATCTTCATGAAAGTTTTTATTATATCCTCCTTGGATATATATCACTTTGGGACTAGTTTCATATATTGCCATTGCTTTTTGGCAAGCTCAAACAAATTTAATTGAAGCACATGAGCAAATGACAAGCTACTCTCAAAAGATATAATTGAAGATTAATTAGTAGTCAAAAAATTAAGTAGATATGTGAAGACTCTCTCTCCCTCAATAAATATTTTCAGATCTGAGTATTTTATTCAACAACAAGCAAAAGAAAAAAAAAGCATTCCAAGAATAGCATGCTTCATGTGAACGAATAAAAATTTAGGGTCAACATAGGCTAACCGATAATTCTTGATGAAGAGAGGTGGGATGCGTAGCATCCCCAAGCTAAAATGCTTGAAACTTCTTGAAATATTTACTTGGACATCCCCAAGCTTGAGATTTTGTATCTCGTTCAATCCTCTCATATCCCGGTTTCACCTCTTCTCAAAAACATCTTCCACACAAAACTTGAAAAGAACTCGTGAGATAGGTTAGTACACATAACAATAAATCAACACTTCATGTACTCATAAGACAAGTTGCATAATATTTTCAAACATTAGGTATTGTATACTTGTTGGAAATATGACCTAGAGGCAATAATAAATTAGTTATTATAATACTTCCTTGTTCATGGTAATCGTTTATTATCCATGCTAGAATTGTATTGATCGGAAACTGAGCTACATGTGTGGATACATAGACAACACCATGTACCTAGTATGCCTCTGATTGACTAGCTCGTTGATCAAAGGTGGTTAAGGTTTCCTAGCCATGGACATGAGATGTCATTTGATAACAGGATCACATCATTAGGAGAATGATGTGATGGACAAGACCCAAACTATAAACGTAGCATATGATCGTGTCAGTTTAATGCTACAGTTTTTTTTGCATGTCAAGTATACGTTCCTACGACCATGAGATCATGCAACTCACTGACACCATAGGAGTACCTTGTGTGTATCAAACGTCGCAACGTAACTAGGTGACTATAAAGGTGGTCTACAGGTATCTTCGAGGGTGTCTGTTGGGTTGGCATGGATCAAGACTGAGATTTGTTACTCCATGTGACGGAGAGGCATCTCAGGGCCCACTCGGTAATACAACATCACAACAAGCCTTGCAAGCAATATGACTAAGTGTTAGCCATGAGATCTTGTATTATAGAACGAGTAAAGAGACTTCCTGGTAACAAGATTGAAGTAGGTATAGAGATACCGACGATCGAATCGTGGGCAAGTAACATACCGAAGAACAAAGGGAACAACATACGGGATTAAGTGAATCCTTGACATAGAGGTTCAACAGATAAAGATCTTGTAGAATATGTAGGAACCAATATGGGCATCCAGGTCCCGCTATAGGTTATTAACCGTAGAGGTGTCTCGGTCATGTATACATAGTTGTCGAACCTGTAGGGTCTGGACACTTAAGGTTTGGTGACGTTTCGGTAGTATAGAGTTATGTATGGTGGTGACCTAAGGTTGTTCGGAGTCCCGAATGAGATCCCGGACATTAGGAGGAGCTCCGGAATGGTCCAGAGGTAAAGATTGATATATAGGAAGTCCTATTTCGGTCACCGGAAAAGTTTCGAGCTCATTAGTAGTGTACCGGGAGTGCCGGGAGGGTGCCGGGGGACCATCGGGAGGGGTGTCTCGACCCAAAGGACCTTATGGGATGTGGGAGGAGTCAAACCAGCCCCTGTTGGGCTGGACTAAGCCGCCACTAAGGCACATGCGACTAGGGGTGGGGAAAACCCAAAAGGTGGAGAGGTGGAAAGAGTTTCCAAGTGGAAAGGAGGAATCCTACTCCTAATAAGATTGGAGTAGGACTCCTCCACCTCCAATTTTGACCAAACCTTGAGGGTTTGAGGCTGCCTCCTCCCCTCCCTCCCTCCTATATATACTAGAGGATTTAGAGGGAAGAGATAACCCTAATTTCCACGTGCTGCCCTCTTCTTCCTCTAGATCTGTTTCTCCTCTAGATTAGTTCTGCGGTGCTTAGGCGAAGCCCTGTAGGATTAGTTCACCACCACCGTCACCACGCCGTTGTGCTGCCGGAGAACTCATCATACTCTCTGCTCCCTCTTGCTGGATCAAGAAGGCGAAGATCATCATCGAGCTGTAGGTGTGCTGAACGCGGAGGCGCCGTTCGTTCGGCGCTAGATCAGAAGGACCGTGATCAAGATCGCGAGACGATTCATGATTGGATCACGGGACGGATCGTGATGGGATCGTGGGATGGATCATGATTGGATCGCAGGACGGATCATGATGAGATCGCGGGACGCTCGGTGATTTGGATCGTGAACATGTTCGACTACATCAACCGCGTTTCTTAACGCTTCCCGCTTAGCAATCTACAAGGGTATGTAGATCCACTTTCCCTCTCGTAGATGTTCATCACCATGGATAGATCTTGCGTGTGCGTAGGAATTTTTTTATTTCCCATGCAACGTTCCCCAATAGTGGCATCATGAGTTAGGTCTATGTGTAGATGATATCTCGAGTAGAACACAAAGAGTTTGTGGGCATTAATGCTTAGATTGCTTCCTCCCTTGGTCGTGTTTTAGTTTAGCGGTATTGTGGGATGAAGAGGCCCGGACCAACCTTACTCGTACGCTTACGAGAGACCGGTTCCATCGACTGACGTGTAACTTCGTTGCACAAAGATGGCTGGCGGGTGTCTGTTTCTCTTACTTTAGTTGGATTGGATTCGACAAAGGCGGTCCTTGAGAAGGCTGAACATCAATTTATGTATCACCGTTGTGGTTTTGTGTAGGTGAGAATTGTTCTTGCTATATACCCGTAGCAGCCATGTAAAACTTGCAACAACAATTAAAGGACGTCTAACATGTTTTTCCAGGGTATGTTGTGATGTGATATGGCCAATTACATGATGAGAGATATGTGATATATGAGATGATCATGTATTGTATAGAATATCATGACTTGCATGTCGATGAGTATGGAAACCGGCAAGAGCCATAGGGTTGTCTTTAATTATTGTATGACCTACGTGTTAATCATTAAGAGCTATCTAATGCTTTACTTTATCGCTAAACGGTAGCAATAGTAGTAGAAGCATGGTGGGCGCGACAACCCCGATGGCGACATGTTGATGGGGATCATGTCGGTGCTTTAAGGATGGAGATCAAAAGCACAAGTTCAATGCCATATCATGTCACTTATGATTTTCATGTGATGTTAATCCTTTTATGCACCTTGTTTTGCTTAGGACGACAGTAGCATTATAAGGTGATCGCTCACTAAAATTTCAAGATCAATTGTGTTCTCCCCGAGTGTGCACCGTTGTGAAAGTTCCTCATGTCCAGACACCACATGATGATCGGGTGTGATAGACTCTACGTTCACATACAATGGGTGCAAGCTAGTGTTGCACATGCAAAACACTCGAGTTAAACTTGATGAGCCTAGCATGTACAGACATGGCCTCGGAACACAAGAGACCGAATGGTCGAACATGAGTCATATAGTACATATGATCAACATGATGATGTTCGCCATTGAAACCACCTCAACTCATGCGATCGGACTTGAGTTTGTGAATGTGGATCATGTATCACTCGAATGACCGGAGGGATGTCAATTTTAGTGGGAGTTCTTAAGTAATATGATTACTTGAACTCATTATCATGAACTTAGTCAGTAGTGTCTACGCAAATTATGTTGTAGATTACTAGCTCACGCTATAGCTCCCTAGAATTTTTATATGTTCCTAGAGAAATAGAGTTGAAAGATGATGGTAGCAATATTGCGGTCTGGGTCCGTGATCTGAGGATTGTCCTCATTGTTGCACAGAAGGCTTATGTCCTTAATGCACCGCTCGGTGCACCACCCCCTCTAGCGTCGTCTGTAGATGTTGTGAACATCTGACAGGAACGTTCCGATGATTACTTGATAGTTCAGTGTGTCATGCATTACGGCTTAGAATTGAGCCTCCAAAATGTTTTGAACGTCACGGAACATATGAGATGTTCTAAGAGCTGAAATTGGGATCTTAGGCTCGTGCCCGTGTTGTGAGATATGAGATCTCCAACAAGATTCTTTGCCTATGAGATGAAGGAGAATAGCTCAATTGTTGAGCATGTGCTCAGATTGTCTGGGTGCTACAATCGCTTGAATCGAGTGGGAGTTGATTTTCCAGATAAGATCATGATTGATATAGTTCTCCAAGTCACTGTCACTAAGCTACGAGAACTTCGTGATGAACTATAATTATGCCAGGGATGGAAATGATGATCCCTGAGCTATTCGCGATGTTTGACACCACGAAGGTAGATATCAAGAAGGAGCATCAAGCGTTGATGGTTAGTAAAACCACTAGTTTCGAGAAGAGCAAGGGCAAGGAGGGAAACTTCATGGATGGCAAGTCAGTTGCTGCTCCAGTGAAGCAGCCCAAAGTTGAACCCAAACCCGAGACTAAGTGCTTCTATTATGAGGAGAGCTGTCGCTGAAGCGGAACAACCCTAGATACTTGGTAGAAAAGAAGGCTGGCAACGTCGAGAGAAGTATATTTTGTTATACGTGTTATTGATGTGTACCTTGCTAGTACTCCTAATAGCACCTGGGTATAGGACACCGGTTCGGTTGCTAAATGTTAGTAACTCGAAATAAAAGCTACAGAATAAACGGAGACTAGATAAGTGTGAGGTGACGATGTATGTTGGGAATCAATACAAGGTTGATGTGATCAACATCGCACGCTCTCTATACCTTCAGGATTAGTAAGAAACCTAAATAAATGTTATTTGGTGTTTGCGTTAAGCATGAACATGATTGGATCGTGTTTATTGCAACACGGTTATTCATTCAAGTTAGAGAATAATGGTTATTCTATTTACATGAATAATACCTTCAATGGTCATGCACCTAGTGAGAATAGTTCGTTGAATCTTGATCGTTGTAATACACATGTTCATAACATTGATGCCAAAAGATACAAAGTTAATAATGATAGTACCACATACTTGTGGCACTGCCGATAAATGTCATATTGGTATAAATCACATGAAGAAACTCCATGTTGATGGATCTTTGGACTCATTCGGTTTTGAATCGGTTGAGACATGCGGAGCATGCCTCTTGGGCAAGATGGCTACAAACCCCGTTTTCAGTATGATGGAGCGGGCTAGTAACTTATGGAAATGGTACATATTGATGTATAAGGTCCAATGAGTGTTGTAGTGTGCGGTTGATATCGTTATTTTCTTACCTTCACTGATGATTTGAGTAGATATAGTGTATATTTACTTAATGAAACACAAGTCTGAAGCGTTTGAAAAGTTCAAGTAGAATCAGAGTGAAGTTTGAGATCATCGTGACGAGAAGATAAAATGTCTATGATATGATCGTGGAGGTGAATATCTAAGTTACGAGTTTGGTATACAACTTAAGAGAATGTGAAAGTTGTTTCACAACAAATGCCACCTAGAACACCATAGTGCGATGGTGTGTCAGAACGTCGTAGTCGTGCTCTATTGGATCTGGTGTGAACTATGATGTCTCTTATCGATTTGACACTATTGTTTTGGGTTTATGTATTAGAGACAACTACATTCACTTTAAAAGGGGCACCATCTAAGTCCGTTGAGATGACACCGTATGAAGTTTGGTTTGGTGGAAACCTAAGTTGTCATTTCTTAATGTTTGGGGCTATGATGCTTATGTGAAAAAGGGGTTTTCTACTAATGAGCTCGAAGCCAAAGTGGACAAATGCATCCTCATAGAATACCATAATGTAACAGTTGGGTAAACCTTCTATCTTAGATCCAAGCACAAAGTGTTGTTTCTAAAATGGGTCCTTTCTCGAGAAAGACTTTCTCTCGATAGAATTGAGTGGGAGGAATATGGAACTTGATGTGTTTGTTGAACGTTTGTTTCAACCAGAGAGTAGCGCAACGCAGAAAGATGTTTCTGTGGAGCCTACATTAGTTGAAGAGGAAGTTAATGATGATGATCATGAAGCTTCAGATCAAGTTACTATCAAACCTTGTAGGTCGACAAGGACACGCACTACTCCTGAGTGGTACGACAACCCTGTCTTAGAGGTCATGTTGTTGGACAACGATGAACCTACGAGCTATGGAGAAGCAATGATGGGCCCGGATTCCGAAAAATGGCTAGAGGCCATGAAATCCGAGAAAGGATCCATGTATGAAAACCAAGTATGAAATTTGGTAGACTTGCCCATTGGATGCCAGGTCATTGAGTACAAATGGACCTTTGAGATGAAGACAGACGCTGATGGTGAAAGTCACCATTTATAAAGCTCGACTTGTCGCAAAGGAGTTTCGCCAAGTTCAAGGAGTTGATTGCGATGAGACTTTCTCACCCGTAGCAATGCTAAAGTTTGTTGGAATTATGTTAGCAGTTGCTGCGGTTTTTCAATTATGAAATCTGGCAGATGGATGTCAAAACATAGTTTCCTGAACGGTTTCCGTGAGGAAAGGTTGTATGTGATACATCCGGAAGGTTTTGTCACTCCTAAGGATTCTAAAAAGTATGCAAGCTCCATCAATCCATCTAAGGGCTTGAGCAAGCATCTCGAAGTTGGAATATATGCTTTGATGAGGTGATCAAAGTTTTTGAGTTTATACAAAGTTTACGAGAAACTTGAATTTACAATGAAGTGAGTGGGAGCACTATAGAGTTTCTGATAAGCATATGTGTATGACATATTGTTAACCGGACATGATGTAGAATTTCTGGAAGGCATAAAGGCTTTTGAAAAGAGTATTTCAAAGGAAGACCTGGATAAAGCTACTTAATTGTTGGGCATCGAGATATATAGAGATAGATCAAGACACCTGGTGAGACTTTCAATGAGTACATACCTTGACAGGATTTTCAAAGAGTTCAAAATGGATCAGTCAAAGAAAGAGTTCTTGCCTAATTTGTAAGGTGTGAAGTTGAGTGAGACTCAAAGCTCGACCACGACAGAAGAAAGATTAAGGACGAAGGTTGTCCCCTATGCTTTATCCATAGGCTCTATATAGTATGCCATGCTGTGTACCGCGCCTGTGTGTGCCTTGCCATGAGTCTATCAAGGGGTACAAGAGTGATCCAGGAGTGGATCACTGGATGGCAGTCAACATTATCCTTAGTAACTAAAGGACTAAGGAAGTGTTTCTTGGTTATGGAGGTGATAAAGACTCCGTCGTAAAGAGTTCTGTCGATGCAAGCTTTAACACCAATCCGAATGACTCTTAGTAGCATTTCGGATACGTATAGTGGATCAGCCATTTGGAATAGTTCCAAGTCGAGTGTGGTAGCAGTATTTATAGTATGACATAGAGATTTGCAAAGTACAGACGAATCTGAGTATAGCAGACCCGTTGACTAAAAGACCTCTCTCACATGCAAAGCATGATCGAGCCCCAGAACTCATTGGGTGTTAGATTCATAACAATGCGAATCACATGGTGATGTGAACTAGATTATTGACTCTAGTGCAAGTGGGAGACTATTGGAAATATGCCCTAGAGGCAATAATAAATTAGTCATTATCATATTTCCTTGTTCATGATAATCGTTTATTATCCATGCTAAAATTGTATTGATCGGAAACTCAGATACATGTGTGGATACATAGACAACACCATGTCCCTAGTATGCCTCTAATAGACTAGCTCGTTGATCAAAGATCGTTAAGGTTTCGTAGCCATGGACATGAGATGTCATTTGATAATGGGATCACATCATTAGTAGAATGATGTGATGGACAAAGACCCAAACTATAAACGTAGCATATGATCGTGTCAGTTTATTGCTACAGTTTTCGACATGTCAAGTATATGTTCCTATGACCATGAGATCATGCAAATCGCTAACACCGGAGGAGTACCTTGTGTGTATCAAACGTCTCAACGTAACTAGGTGACTATAAAGGTGCTCTACAGGTATCTCTGAGGGTTTCTGTTGGGTTGGCATGGATCAAGACTGGGATTTGTTACTCCGTGTGACGGAGAGGCATCTTAGGGCCCACTCGGTAATACAACATCACAACAAGCCTTGCAAGCAATGTGACTAAGCGTTAGCCACAGGATTTTGTATTACGGAACGAGTAAAGAGACTTGCCGGTAAAGAGATTGAACTAGGTGTAGAGATACCGACGATCGAATCTCGGGCAAGTAACATACTAAAGAACAAAGGGAACAACATACGGGATTAACTGAATCCTTGACATAGAGGTTGAACCGATAAAGATCTTTGTAGAATATGTAGGAACCAATATGGGCATCCAGGTCCCGCTATTGGTTATTGATCGTAGAGGTGTCTCGGTCATGTCTACATAGTTCTTGAACCCGCAGGGTCTGCTCACTTAAGGTCTGGTGATGTTTCGGCAGTATGGAGTTATGTATGGTGGTGACCGAAGGTTGTTAGGAGTCCCAGATGAGATCTCGGACATCAGGAGGAGCTCCAGAATGGTTCGGATTTAAAGATTGATATATAGGAAGTCCTGTTTTGGTCACCGGAAAAGTTTCGGGCTCATCGGTAGTGTACCGGGAGGGTGCCGGGGGACCATCGGGAGGGGTGTCTCGACCCAAAGGACCTCATGGGATGTGGGAGGAGTCAAATCAGCCCCTGGTGGGCTGGACTAATCCCCCACTAAGGCCCATGCGGCTAGGGGTGGGAAAACCCAAAAGGTGGAGAGGTGGAAAGAGTTTCCAAGTGGAAAGGAGGATCCTACTCCTAATAGGATTGGAGTAGGACTCCTCCACCTCCAATTTTGACCAAACCTTGAGGGTTTGAGGCTGCCTTCTCCCCTCCCTCCCTCCTATATATACTAGAGGATTTAGAGGGAAGAGCTAACCCTAATTGCCACATGCTGCCCTCTTCTTCCTGTAGATCTGTTTCTCCTCTAGATTAGTTCCGCGGTGCTTAGGCGAAGCCCTGTAGGATTAGTTCACCACCACCGCCACCATGCCATTGCGCTGCCGGAGAACTCATCTAACTCTCCACTCCATCTTGCTGGATCAATAAGGCGGAGATCGTCATCGAGGTGTACGTGTGCTGAACGCGGAGGCACCGTCCGGTCGGCGCTAGATCGGAAGGACTGTGATCAAGATCGTAAGACGATTCGTGATTGGATCGCCGGACGGATCGTGATGGGATCGCGGGACGGATCATGATTGGATCGCAGGATGGATCGTGATGGTATCGCGGGACGTTCGGCGATTTGGATCGCGAACAGGTTCGACTACATCAACCGCGTTTCTTAACGCTTCCCGCTTAGCGATCTACAAGGGTATGTAGATCCACTCTCCCTCTCATAGATGCTCATCACCATGGATAGATCTGGCGTGTGCGTAGGAATTTTTTTGTTTCCCATGCAACTTTCCCCAACAATACTAGCGTTTCCACAATTTATATGTACCAATATAGGCTATGGAAACTATAGGATAAGTAGTTAACAAAACTATGACAGCAATCTGCCCAAACAGAACAGTCTGTAGCAATTTATGAAAACTGTGAACTTATGAAACTCAAAAAATTACAAATATTTAGGAAATGCTATAAAATTTATAGGAAAACACTGTGTAAATGTTTCAGAAACTTTCCACGTTGCAGTAAAATATGAAAATTCAAACACTACAGCTAGAGTTTCTGTTTTTACACAACACTCATCAAAACATGCAATGCAAGCATCCTAAGGCGATTCTTGGAAATTTTTACTGCAAAAAAATATTATAAATAAATCATAACATAAGGAAAAAATGATGCTCCAAGCAAAACCTATATTAAGTGACGAATAAAAATATAGCTCCAAGTAAGATATACCGATTGTGTTGAAGACGAAAGAGGGGATGCCTTCCGGGGCATCCCCAAGCTTAGGCGCTTGAGTCTTCCTTGGATATTACCTTGGGGGTGCCTTAGGAATCCCAGAGATTATGTTCTTGTCACTTCTTATTCTTATCATATCGGCGTCTCACCCAAAACTTGAAAACTTCAATTACACAAAACTTAACGGAACTTCATGAGAAGGGTTAGTGTAATAAAGATAGATCATTCACTTAGGTACTGTTAAGACAAGATTCATAATTGTTACCACATGATACCTACTGTATTATATAATTCCCATAATTTATATCACTTAATATAAGCTATGGGAACACTAAAACAAGAAACTATGCATGCAAAACAGAATATGTCTAAAACAGAACAGTCTGTGAAGATCTGTAGCGTAATCATATTTCCTTGTCTCTAAAAATTCAGAAAAATTAGTACAACCTGAAACATTTGTATATCAAGACTTTGTAAAAAATTCAGATCATTATAACATTTCAGTAAAGAATGAAAATTCATGTATTGGAGTCAAAACTTTGTATTTTGGTTCAACATCAATTATACGCATCTTGTGAGTCATCCCAAAGGTTTTACAAAGTAAAAGTGTTGGGTTGTCTCCCAACAAACGCTTTTCTTGAATGCCTTTTAGCTAGGCATGCCGATTTCCATGATGCTCGTATAGGAATAGTATTTGAAATATGCAAGGGAGCATCATGAATCTCATTACAAGCATATTTAAGTCTAATACACTTCCTATGTATAGGGATTTTGTGAGCAAACAATTTATGGGCACAAGAATCATCTAGCATAGGAAGGCAAAACAAGCATAACTTCAAAACTTTGAACACATAGAGAGGAAACTTATTATTGAAATTCCTACAAGCATATGTTACTCCCTCATAATAATTTTCAGTAGCATCATGAAGAAATTCCACAATATAATCAGCACATAAATCATTATTTTTATGATGCACAAGCATAGAAAATTTGTCACTCTCCACATAAGCAATTTCCTTCTCATTCAAAATAGTGGGAGGAAACTCAACAAAATAACTATCACGACATACTTGATTGACATAACCACTTTGAATATTAAAATCATGATGACAAGGTTCATGGTTACCATTAATCTTTATAGCATATGTGTCATCACAATAATCATCATAGTTAGGAAGCATGTCATAATCATAATAGTTTTTCTCATCAAAACTTGGGGGGCTAAAAGTATCATCTTCATCAAACATAGCATACCCAAGCTTGTGGCTTTGTATATCATTAGCATCATGAATACTCAGAGAATTCATCCTAACAATGTCACTATCATGCTCATCACTCAAATATTTAGTTCCAAACATTTCAATAACTTCTTATTCTAACACTTGAGCACAATTTTCCTTTCCATCATTTTCACGAAACACATTAAAAAGATGAAGTATATGAGGCAACCTCAATTCCATTTTTTGTAATTTTTTTATAAAACCAAACTAGTGAAAAACAAGAAACTAAAATATTCAATAGCAAGATCTAAAGATATACCTTCAAGCACTCACCTCCTTGACAACGGTGCCAGAAAAGAGCTTGATGTCCACTACACAACCTTCTTCTTGTAGACTCATGTTGGGCCTCCAAGCGCAGAGTTATGTAGGACAATAGCAATTTTCCCTCAAGTGGATGACCTAAGGTTTATAAAACCGTGTGAGATGTAGGATGAAGAAGGTCTCTCTCAAGAAATCCTGCAACAAAATAACAAAGAGTCTCTTGTGTCCCCAAAACACCCAATACAATGGTAAATTGTATAGTTGCACTAGTTCGGCGAAGAGATGGTGATACAAGTGTAATATGGATGGTAGATATAGATTTTTGTAATCTGAAAATATAAAAACAGCAATGTAGAAAGTAACAAAAGTGAGCACAAACGGTATTGCAATGCTTGAAAACAAGACCTAGGGTTCATACTTTCACTAGTGCAAGTTCTCTCAACAATACTAACATAGTTGAATCATATGTAAATCCCTCACGTGCGACAAAGAGTTCACTCCAAAGTCACAAATAGCGGAGAACATATGTAGAAATTATTGTAGGGTATGAAACCACCTCAAAGAATCTTATGAGCTATCCCTATAAGTGTCATGAACATCCCTAAAGTTCGTACTAAAAAAGATAACACCTTAAGATACACATCAACCAAAACCCTAATGTCACCTAGATACTCCAATGTGACCACAAGTACCCGTGGGCTTGATTATACGATATGCACCACACAATTTCAGATTCATTATTTTCAATCCAACACAAAGAACTTCAAAGAGTGCCCCAAAGTTTCTACCGGAGAGTCAAGACGAAAACATGTGCCAACCCTTATGCATAGATTCCCAAGGTGACGGAACCCGCAAGTTGATCACCAAAACATACATCAAGTAGATCAATAGATCATCCCATTGTCACCACAGATATCTCATCGCAAGACATACATCAAGTGTTCTCAAATCCTTAAAGATTCAATCCGATAAGAAAACTTCAAAGGGAAAACTCAATTCATCACAAGATAGAGAGGGGAACTCCATATGATTCATCTATATCAATAAAGCTCGCGATACATCAAGATCGTGTCATCTCAAGAACACAAGAGAGACAAATCAAACACATAGCTACTGGTACATACCCTCAGTCCCGAGGGTGAACTACTCCCTCCTTGTCATGGAGACCGCCGGGATGATGAAGATGGCCTCCGGTGATGGTTTCCCCCTTCGGCAGGGTGCCGGAATGGGCTCCCGGTTGGTTTTTCATGGCTCTGGAGACTTCTGGTGGCGGAACTCCTGATCTAGGTTTGTTTCTGGTTTTTTAGTATTTATAGGAATTTTTTGTGTCGGTCCCACATCCAGAAGGTTAATGAGGAAGTCACAAGCCAGGGGGCGCGCCCGGGGGGGGGGGGGAGGGCGCCCTTGTGGCTTGTGGATTCCTCGGCCTTCCTCTCCGGTGATTCTTCGCTCTAGTATTATTTATATTTTCCAAAACGATTCTCCGTAAATTTTCAGCTCATTCTAGAACTTTATTTCTGCACAAAAACAACACTACAGTAGTTCTGCTGAAAACAACGTCAATTTGGGTTAGTTCTAATAAAATTATACCAAAATCATTTAGAATTATCATAAACATGGCATGAATACTTCATTAATTATAGATACGTTTGAGACGTATCATGCACCCATCTCCTCGCCTTGCTGAACATCGCGACTCAGCATGCCAGCGACGATCGACCCTCGCTTGGGGGCTCCAGCCATGGCTTGGCGCGCCATCATAGACCCTCATGAGGCTCGGACACCTCTCGAGGCACGAGCCGACAAGGAAAGGTAAGGGAGCCGCTTGAGCATTAATGGGGACTCCTGAGTAACGCGACCCAGGAGCCTCATAGGTCACGTTGCCCCTCGCCCCTTGGTTTCGTCCTGGTGATCCGGACGCCCCAACGGCGGTCGAGTTATGCATGGGACTGGGCCCTGCCGACGCAGAGCACCAAGAGGGATCCCAAACCTCTTTGCTCACAAGGAAGAAGACTCCCCCTGGCGAGATCCCCAAGCTCCCCAGGCGCTCTAGCTGCACCTCATAACGCACGATCTCGCCACAGCCCGCAAAGCTAAGTACCCCAACCATAAAGAGCAGAATTTTTTTGATTCAATGACAACCCAAATATTGTGGTATGAGACGGGAAATGCTAATGTGTGAATGCAGGTGCTACGGTTTACTACGTGCCCCCGTGAGGCCTCTTGTGGTTCCGGGTATAGGAAGGATGGCACAAGGGAAGGAGTTTGGTCTCTCTAGGCATCGCCGCTAAAACCTCGCCTTGGAGTGGCATGCGCCCCCTCACGAGTGTCCACCTTGTGAGGTCCCGGCAGGCTGCTATCGCTGGACACTGTGCGATACCCCTACGGACCCCTCCGAGGAGCACCAGGCGCAGAGCAATGTCATAGCAAGTCAAGCAAATGCGCGAAGGGGTACGCGAAGGCACACCAAGGATGGCGCACAAACCCCCACGGGAGAGATGAGGAAGCGCCGCACGAAACAAGCGATTGAAGGTTTAAAAAGACAAATGTATAAAACAAAAATTTAATGCCACTAGGGGCCAGGTGTTTCTTGATGCAACAAGAACCAAAAGAAAGAGAACAGGGGAAGCTCAGGCGGAGGAGCCGTTGTCCCCATCGTGACCCCCGCCGGCCACGGTGCTAGAGTCGCCACCCTCTCCGGAGGAAGTTTTCTGGACGAACCACTCCACGAGGGATTCCACCTACTGGCACACCACATCCTTGAGGGGCCTCTCGAGCTCCTCGGGCACTGCCTCCATCCCACGGGAGAGATCAAGCTCCGGGGCATGGCGACGTAGGTTGGAGAAGACGTGCGTCAGCGCGATGTCCAGGAGGTCGGGCGCGCTGGACTCATTGTCTTCGCCCACCCGGGACATGCCAGTCTCCAGTGCCTCCTCCACCTTGCCGAAGAAGTTAAGATAACCCCCGTCACCGTGTGCGCACGACAGTGCTGGGGCTTCCCCGATGAACCGGCTAACTGCATCGACCGCGCGGTGGGCGATGTCCAGATACTGCTTGGCATGCTGCACCTCCAGCATCCTCGTGTGTGCCGCCTCGTCCTGGGCGGCCTGCATGGTGTCGGCTGCTCCCTTGATATGGGCATGAAGGGATGCCAGCTCTGCCTTGGCATCCTCCTCACCTTTGAGCGCGCCCTGGAGGGCGGCCTCGGCGCCCGCTAGCTGGGCCCTGAGCGCGTCCGCCTCTTCCTGGAGCTCGTCGAGCTTGCGCCTCTTGGGTGCGGGCGCCCTAGGAGGAGGAGGCAATCAGATCCGGCATGTCGGGCATGGTTCACAAGAAAGGGAGGAGGGCGATGGAACACTCACTTGTCGATGACGGTCCAACGCTGGTGTGCATGGGCCGGCCTCGAAGGCCCCTCGCCGCGGCCTCCGGAGGCTGGTGGTGGAGCTGGAGACCCCGTGTGCCTCCTGGCGCTTGCTACATTTCCCCCCAGATGTAATGGAAGGTAAGGAAAGAGAAGAGGATGATATCTTTGGAAGGATGGGAATCAAGATGATCCGTCAGGATGGCATGACCCCCAGTTGGGGTGAGTTTATAGGCGCAACCACTGTCCATGAGGCGTCGTCGGGAGTGGAGGCGACGCATGCTCCCCGGGCGCCACATGCCCGACTTGGCCGGCATGCAGCCCTACATCATGCCGCCTCGCCTGCCCTCGATGGGTCACATCCACGTGGGTCGAGGGGAAAGAAGACACAAGGAGATGGCTACATTCAAGGAAGGGCAATGATGGCCGACGCTGCGTGCAGGCTCCGGGCTAGCTTGACTTGGGGCGGTTCCCGAAGTCTTCAAGAAGTGGAGGCGTCCGTGTCTCATTATGCGCCATGCATCAGGCTGGCTCTGCAGGCAATTGGGGCCTGCGACGCTCAGGTCGGCTCCCTCAACTTCGCCCTGAAGCCAACCCAAGCGCGCCTTGGGCCTGGGGGTACTGTCGGCGTTCTGGAAATGGGGGGGTATCCAGACCTGCCTGCCTGCGGCCCAAGATGAGGCCCACTTCAAAGGCGTGGTACGGCCCGGCACGGCATCACTCAAGACAAGGCCCTCGCAAGATCCCTGGCCTCACAAGGAGGACGACGCCAAGATGCCTAGAAGGAGGAGGCCTCCATAGGTTGCCTCCCGAGGGGAGGAAATCTCTATGCAACGCTCGGCCTCGTGAGGTCAGGGGTGACGCAAGCCAGGCCAGGCGGGCGCTAGTGGGCACAGGAGAGGAAGTTTCCTCTTTGGTGCAAAAGAGGCGAGGACGTACGCGGGTTCCCAAGATAGCCCCCAAAGGTTTCCGTCCTAGTGTAACAAGACCAAGACCGCGAGCCCCACGGGACGGACGTCATATCCGAGCCCACCTTTGCATCACCACCAGTTACTTTGCAGATGAAGACCACCTTTCGTCAGGATAAGGTGTACTGCTTGTCCCCCTTTGAATTTGTCCGTTGTGGGATCCCTTCCCGCCAGTGCGATAAGGGAAGAGGACTCGTGCCACTACAAATAGGGACTAGGCTGCTCCATAGTGGGGGACAGATCCAGAACCACCCGAGAGCCCTCGCGAGGTTGCTCACCATTGTACCAGTTCATCCACAAACCTCCTCGAGAGGCAATCCACCAAAGGCAGGAGTAGGGTTTTACGCTTTGCATTGGCCCGAACCTGGGTAAATCCTCGTGTTGGTCTTCTTCCCTGTGATTGAGAGAGTCGATTGGGCTAGGCTTTGGTGATGTGAGCTGGCGGACGAAGCTGGTTGGGATCTTTGCACACGCCTCTGAGTTCGAACCTCTTTGGGTTTTGTGGGGCCCAAAATCCGACAAAGCGCTCTTGGTAAGTGGAAATCGGTAAGGAAAAACTTATACTACATACTGAAATTTATTGCTACTTGTTACTATGGAGAACAATCCTTTGAGGAGTTTGTTCAGGGTATCTTCACCTCGACCGGAATCACAATTAGTTGCCCCTCACCGTACTGCACCTACTGAAAATATTGGTTATGAAATTCCTTCGTGTCGGGGATATACCCCGTGGTATGACCCGGCCTGGCGACTCACAGGAGACCTAGAAAAGACATGACATTTTATTAATGACCCGGCAGGCGGATCACAGGACGACCAGGCCCAAGACCCGGCGTGTAAGCCGGCGTCAGGTGGCTCACAAGAGAAGGCTCAAAGAGAGAATGACTCCCTGCCGAAGGTTACAAGACCCGGAATAGGATTCTAGAGAGACTAGTCCTACTCCTACTCCTAGTAGGACTCTATTTGTAAACCTACCCTCTCCACCTATATAAGGAGGGGTAGAGCACCCCTAGATGAACAAGTCCACAAGTTGAGACAGATTAGAGGCTCTCGTGATTAGAGGTAGCAAACAACACCCTTGTATCCGAGAGATCTCCTTCATCATCAATACCAGACAAGCAGGACGTAGGCTTTTACCTCCATCGGAGGGGCCGAACCTGCGTAACTCCATGTCTCTCGATTCGGATTAACCCCTTCAAGCCGCCACGTAGTTGCGTCTTCGCCCCGAACCTAAGTCCGTTCACACGGACATCTGCCGTGACAAATCCACGACAGTTCGCGCCCACCGTGGGGCATGCACGATGGTTTGTGTTCTTGAAGGGATCTCTCCCAAGGATCGAGAAGCACACAATTTTTTTGGATAAAGAAGAGCCGATGCCAGTTTGAGATCATGCATCATCCGAACTGGCCTCATCAGCTCGTGTCGCCACATGCTGCTCCGCCTCTGTGCACCGCGGCCCTGGCCGGCTCTCGCCTCCATCGCACGCTCGACTCGCCGGGGTGCACTTCGAGCCGCCACTGGCCTGCGTTGCTGACCGCCTCTGCTCCGAGCTCCCCAAGCTGCCAGCTGCATCGTGAGCCACCCTGGGGCCGGTCTCCCCCGTTGCTACAACCCGCCATTTCAAAAATGACAGGACCAAGCCGCCCCTACTGATGTGAGTCGCCAGGCTGATGTGAGCTGCCACCGGCTGCTTGCGTGAGCCGCCTCCACCTTGTTCCGGTTCCACCGCGGGCCGGTGCTGTCGAGCCGCCGGCGTTTCTGCTGCCGCGAGCCACCGATTTCCTCATGCACGAGCCTCCTCCACCATGGTTCGCACTACCACCCGCGTCGCTGGGTCACAGGTGCTATCCACCCAATTTATTTTATCTAAACATTTTGATTCCTTCAAAGAACAATTACTTCGTCTTTGTAATATTTTTTACACAGGACAAATTATTCATTACCAAAGTGGCATCATATCGCGGAGATGGAGCCACACCAGCGTCGTTTGCACCAGCGTCCGTACCGGCTTACAGCGCCATAGCCATCTCTCGCGGCCACGCCGGCTCGCAACATCCACGGCTGAGTCATCTATCCATGCCGGCTTACAATACCTGCGGCCGAGTCACCCGTTTGCGCCGGCTTACAATGCTCATCGCTGATTCTCCCGTCCGCGCTTACAACACAACCGGCGACTCGCACGTCCGTGCTGGCCTACAACGCCATGGCCGTCTCTCGTGGCCGAACCGGCTTACAACGCCATGGCCGTCTCTCACCATCCGCACCGGCTTACAATGTTGTGGCGTCTTCCACAACAACACCGGCTTACAATGCCACAGTTGGTTTCTACGTCTACATTGACACGCCGGTACCACTCGTGCTAACCCGGAATTATGAGCCGCCCAATGGACGCGGTAAGCCGCCGCATTCGCGATATGGTCTTCACCAACAACACCGCAACTCACCGACCGCCTGGCTCGCAATGCCTTGGCCATCTCTCGTGACCGCGCCGGCTTACAGTGTTGTGGCCTTCTCTTGCGATCATGTCGCAGCTGATTTCGACGTCTACATCAACACGCCAGCGGCCGCATACACCAGTATGAGCTGCCCAATTGACGCGCGCAAGCCGCCGCCCACAGTTTGATCTACATCAACATATCGGTGCAGTGCTCGTCGATACAAGCCGCCCAACGGACAAGCACGCAACTCGCCGCCATTACAGTTTGGTTCACTTCAACAACCAGCCGGGACGAACCATCGACCGGATCATTCAAACAATTCATACGGGATCATCTATAACCCACCACGGTCAACCTCAACCATCAGTGGAGACTCTCAAAGCCGCCTCTTCGAGACAACTTAAGACTCGGGGGCTACAAACATGGCAAGGCACATTTGGTCGTTTTCAACTAGAACCCCGGCTCATGGCAAAGTTAACCCAATCCTGGGGGCTACTACATTTTTGGCGGAAGATTAAAAAAAGTTTCCCAAGAGGACGAACCGCCATGATGCACCATTCAAACATAGGTGTCCGGATTTATTGGATCATCACTGGGAGCTTCTGCCGTTTCTTCATACAAGATGGCGGCTTACGAGATGGCGACTTACAAGAAGAATTCACAAATATTCCAGCTGACATGTCAACTATGACTGTTGAGGGCGGCTTCTTACCTTTGGGTATCGCTTCTAATGCCTTATCGGCCGGCTTTATGCCAAATCTTCCGTCTAACACGATTAGCCGCGGGCTGAGGGCGGCTTCTTACCTTCGGCTATCGCTTCTAACGCCTTATCGGCCGGCTTTATGCCAAATCTCCGGCTAACACGATTAGCCGCGGGCTGAGGGCGGCTTCTTACCTTCGGGTATCACTTCTAACGCCTTATCGGTCAGCTTTATGCCAAATCTCCGGCTAACACGATTAGCCGCGGGCTGAGGGCGGCTTCTTACCTTCGGGTACCGCTTCTAACACCTTATCGGCCGGCTTTATGCCAAATCTTCGGCTAACACGATTAGCCGCGGGCTGAGGGCAGCTTCTTACCTTTGGGTATCGCTTCTAATGCCTTATCGGCCGGCTATATGCCAAATCTCTGGCTAACACGATTAGCCGCGGCGAAGGGCGGCTTCTTACCTTCGGGTATCGCTTCTAATGCCTTATCGGCCGACGTTTATGCCAAATTGCTGAAGGGGGCTTCTTATCGATGGGTATCGCTTCTAACACCCTATCGGCCGGCTTTATGCCAAATCTCCGACTAACAGGATTAGCCACGGTTGTAGGGGGTTCTTACCGACGGGTATCTAACACCCTAACAATCGGCGGAGGGCGGCTTCTTACCTTCGGGTATCACTTCAAACGCCTTATCAGCCAGCTTTCTGCCAAATCTTCCGGCTAACATGATTAGCCGCGGGCTGAGGGCGGCTTCTTACCTTCGGGTATCGCTTCTAACGCCTTATCGGCCGGCTTTATACCAAATCTTCTGGCTAACACGATTAGTCGCGGGCTAAGGGTGGCTTCTTACCTTCAGATATCGCTTCTAACGCCTTATCGGCCGGCTTTATGCCAAATCTCCGGCTAACAGGATTAGCCGCGGGCTGAGGGCGGCTTCTTACCTTCGGGTATCGCTTCTAACGCCTTATCGGTCGGCTTTATGCCATCTCCGGCTAACATGATTAGCCACGGTTGTAAAAGGGGGCTTCTCACCTCCGGGTGTAGCTTATCTAACCCTAACAACCGGCGTTCGCGCCAAAAATACTGACAAGTCAAAAATTGCATCACACATTGCATCATATATTGCATCAACATTGCATCATACATTGCATCAACATTGCATCATACATCGAATCATATTCACATGACATGCTGGCTTATCAAGCCGGGTCAGAGCAAGATTATCAAAGACGGAGCAATGTTATAACATCTCCGGGTTGTGCTTTTTCAAGCCACACTTACAACAATGCAGAATATATTCTGTCTTGTTCATTTTTGCAGGTTTTATCTCTTAAGATGAGCCCCCCATTAAGTACTCTGCAAGAGTAAATGGATCTTTAATAGCCAACCTGGCTGGATCTTCATGGTTTATCAAAACCAGTACTAGATGATTGGGGTTTTCAGGCTGGCTCGGAGAATTCATTATTTTTTAAGAGCCGCCCTATCAGATATAATGCCATGTCATCTAATTAACTGGTTCTTGGTTTTCCTCAATTGTGCTTTGTGGTAATCTACAACACTCATGGATTCCTCCAATATACATTTGTCGGGTTACATCACAACCACGAGCAGGGATTTCATGTCAAAGACGAAGGAATTATTCCAGGATATTCATTCCGGGTTATATTACAACCACGGTCAAAGATTCATCCAACAAGTTGTGGTGAGTCATATTATTCTCACATAGTCCCAAGTCGCCGTAGGCAGACAACCCGGCACTTGGGGGCTACATTATTCAAGTTCAGTTTATATCAGATAAGCAAGTCCCATGTCGCTGCAAGCATGCATCACGGCACTTGGGGGCTCATGCAAGCCGGTTTTTCAAATCATTACATTGTCAGCAAGACCCTATTATCTCAAGGAGATGAGCCGATGTTTCTATATTTTCCTAAGTCCCAGCCCAGTAATTCTTACTGACCCGACACTTGGGGGCTACACCACTCAGAACAAATTTTCTAAAGTCCCAAGTCGCCGCAGGCGTGTGACCCGGCACTTGGGGGCTACAGTATTCAGCTGTTCCAACAGATTAAGAGATTCAAAATGAAGACCCGGCGCATCACGTTCTGATGAGCCGGCCCTTGGGGGCTACACCCGCCGAAGCTTTATAAAGATATAAGGCAGTTATAAGTCCCAGGTTGCTACAGGCAGGACAACCCGACACTTGAGGGCTACACAGTCCAAAATATTATTGCAAAGCACCAAGTCATCATGGATAATCTCGGAGCTTGGGGGCTACAGGTAATATGGACATATCAAAAACTTTGAGAAGAAATTTTCAAGATGTTAATTATGGAGTTCAGTTGTTAGACCCGACGTCACCAAACATTTATGACCCGGTGTTATCAAAAGATCATAACCCACCAGATTTTATATAAGCCGCCCTTCTTCACAACAATGGAAGTCCGGTTTTACATCAGATGCATTTTCATCCCAATATTTTTATCAAGTCAGTTGGATTCTAGTTATTTGACCCGGCGTCACCAACGATAATGACCCGACATCATCAATGATTATGACCCGGCGGAAATGATCTGCCAAGAGTATTGGAAGCCGACTCAATGGCATATGGGTGTTCTATTCTCAATATTTTTGAAAGGACATTGACAAGAAAGATGATTATCAAAGACGAATATTTCATATGCAGAAAAGACCCGGATTTCTGAGGAGCCATTTCATAAGCCGGCCAAAGGAGCAAGATGGCTACTTAACATATTTATTATTCTTATTTCAAGAGCTTAGCATGAACAAATTCAAACTAATCTGGGGGCTAATGTCGGGGATATACCCCGCGGTATGACCCGGCCTGGCGACTCATAGGAGACCCGGAAAAGACATGACATTTTATTAATGACCCGGCAGGCGGATCACAGGACGACCAGGCCCAAGACCCGGTGTGTAAGACGGTGTCAGGCAACTCACAAGAGAAGGCTCAAAGAGAGAAAGACTCCCTGCCGAAGGTTACAAGACCCAGAATAGGATTCTAGAGAGACTAGTCCTAATCCTACTCCTAGTAGGACTCTATTTGTAAACCTATCCTCTCTACCTATATAAGGAGGGGTAGAGCACCCCTAGATGAACAAGTCCACAAGTTTAGACAGATTAGAGGCTCTCGTGATTAGAGGTAGCAAACAACACCCTTGTATCCGAGAGATCTCCTTCATCATCAATACCAGACAAGCAGGACGTAGGCTTTTACCTCCATCGGAGGGGCCGAACCTGGGTAACTCCGTGTCTCTCGATTCGGATTAACCCCTTCAAGCCGCCACGTAGTTGCGTCTTCGCCCCGAACCTAAGTCCGTTCACCCGGACATCTGCCGTGACAAATCCATGACATTTCGGGTATGGTAGAACAACTTCTTGCTAAATCTGATGCAGGAGATGGAACTAAACATCATGATATGCATCATTTATATGTGAATGAAATATGTGGATTATGTAAGCTTGCAGGTTTACCCGGAGATGAAGTTAAGAAGAAGGTTTTCTCTTTATCTTTGGAGGGAAAAGCATTGACATGGTATAGGCTATGTGATGATCTTGGATCGTAGAACTGGAATCGTTTGCAATTGGAATTCCACAAAAAGTTTTATCCCATGCATCTAGTTCATCGTGATCGGAATTATATATATTTTTTTGGCCTCTTGAAGGAGAAAGTATCGCTCTAGCTTGGCGGAGGTTTAAGTCAATGTTATATTCATGCCCCAATCATGACATTGCAAGAGAAGTTATCATTTAGAATTTTTATGCTTGGCTTTCTCATAATGATCAATCCATGCTCGATACTTCTTGTGCTAGTTCTTATATGAAGAAGACTATTGAATTCAAGTGGGATCTCTTAGAAATCATTAAACGCAACTCTACAGATTTGGAACTCGACGAAGGTAATGAGTTAGGTATAAAGCTTGAATTTGATTGTGTTAAATCTTTATGAATACCGATACTTTTCACAAGTTTAGCACTAAATAAGGACTTGGCTCTAAGATAGTAGCCTCTTTTTGCAAAGAATTTGCTACTCATGTTTATCTCCCTAAGGAGAAGTGGTTTAAATATCACCCCCTATTAAATAAGAAATTAAAGAACCGTACAGAGCTAAAGAAGAAACCATCATTTACAATGTTGATCTAGTTGTGCCTACCGCTTATATTGAAAAACCACCTTTCCCTGTTAGGATAAAGGAACATGCTAAGGTATCAACCGTGGTTCGTAAGAGTAATATGAAAATATCTAAGCTCCCTGAGCAAATTAAATAGAACCTAGTGTTTCTATGGTCAAAGATCTCTTGGTAGAAAATATCGATGGGCATGTTATCTACTTCTGTGATGAAGCTGCTAGAATTGCTAAACCCAATGAAAAAGATAAACATAGACCCATAGAAGGCATGCATGCTGTCTCAGTCAAAATAGAAGATCATTGCTATCATGGTTTATGTGATTGGGTGCTAGTGTGAGTGCTATCCCTTTTACCTTATACCAAGAAATTATGGATGAAATAGGACCCGCTGAAATAGAAGACATTAATGTTAGTATTAAACTTGCTAATAGAGACACCATCACACCACTTGGGATTGTTAGAGATGTCGAAGTCTTGTGTGGGAAAGTGAAATATCCTATTGATTTTCTAGTTCTTGGTTTCCCACAAGATGACTTTTGTCCCATTATGTTTGGTAGACCTTTCTTGAGCACCGTCAATGCTAAGATAGATTGTGAAAAACAAACTGTCAATGTCAATTTTGGTGGTTATTTCTCATGAGTTTAAGTTTTCCAAGTTTAGTAGACAACCTCGTGATAAAGCTTTACTTAGTAAAGATGAAATAATTGGTCTTGCTTCTATTGTTCTACCTCCTATTGATCCATTAGAACAATATTTGCTTGACTATGAAAATGATATGCACTTGCGTGAAAGAAATGAAATAGATCAAATTTTGTTCGAACAACAACCTCTCCCGAAACACAATTTGCCTATTGAAACTCTTGGAGGTCCTCCTCCACCTAAATGTGATCCTGTGTTTGAATTGAAACAATTTCCTGACACTTTGAAGTATGCTTATCTTGATGAAAAAAAGATCTATCCTGTTATTATTAGTGCTAACCTTTTAGAACATGAAGAACAAAGATTATTAAAAGTTCTAAGGAAGCATCGGGCTGCTATTGGATATACTCTTGATGATCTTAAGGGCATTAGTCCCACTCTATGTCAACACAAGATTAATATGGAACTTGATGCTAAACCCGTTGTTGATCACCAACGACGACTGAATCCTAAGATGAAGGAAGTGGTAAGAACTGAAATATTAAAACTTCTGGAAGTAGGTGTAATCTATCCTATTGCTGATAAAAGATGGGTAAGTCTTGTTCATTGCATCCCTAAGAAAGGAGGTATTACCATTGTTCCTAATGATAAGAATGAACTCATTCCATAAAGAATTGTTACTGGCTATAGAATGGTAATTGATTTTAGAAAATTAAATAAAGCTACTAGGAAGGATCATTACCCTCTACCTTTCATTGATCAAATGCTAGAAAGATTATCTAAGCACACACACTTTTGCTTCCTAGATGGATATTCTGGTTTCACTCAAATACCCGTGTCACAATCCGATCAAGAGAAAACCACCTTTACTTGCCCTTTTGGAACCTATGCTTATAGACGTATGCCTTTTGGTTTATGCAATGCACTTGCTACCTTTCAAACATGTATGACTGCTATATTCTTTGACTTTTGTGAAAAGATTGTGGAGGTTTTCATGGATGATTTTTATGTTTACGGAACTTCTTTTGATGATTGCTTAAGCAACCTTGATCGAGTTTTGCATAGATGTGAACAAACTAATCTCGTATTGAATTGGGAGAAGTGCCACTTTATGGTTAATGAAGATATTGTCTTGGGGCATAAAAATATCTGAGCGAGGTATTAAGGTAGATAAATCAGCCCCTCCTATTCGAAGCCGGGTGTGGCCTCACTCTTTTTCTCTTCCTTCGGTTTGGCTGCACGAAGGCGCCGCCTAGACTAGGAGCCCAAGATGTGTTCTTCTGAAGATGAGTGTTTATTCACTTGTCGTTGCACGATAGTGCGGCAGTAATAGGGATGCCCATTCCCAAAATGAAAAAGAAAAAATATTTACTTTATGTTGTTAAATAATAAATTCCTTGGAAAGTGTTGGTATGGAATGCAACCGTGGATACGACCCGCCATGGAAAGTGAAAGTTTGGTGGAAAAAGGAATACACTTTATTTTCTGTTTGGGAACCGCCTAAGATATATCTAGCATGGAAAGTATTGTGAGCTACTTTGTCATTTTCATTGATAGGAAAAGCATGCCACCCAAAATATTTTCTCTCTCTCAATTTAAAACTTTGAGCTCTGGCACCTCTACGAATCCCGACTTCTCTCTGTGAAAGGCCTATCTATTTACCTTATGCAATTTTTATTTTTACTTTGAGTCTCCATCATCTCTTATGAAGCACCAACTAGGGGGGCACAATGATTGTACTTGAGTATTGGGTATAGATAATATTTGAGTGTGTGTCATGAATGAATCAATGATTGAGCATGATGGTCTAGGGATAACTTTCTTTAGTGTTGATATTTTGAAAGACATGGTTGCTTGTTGGCATGCTTGAGTATTGAAGTCATTATGTTAAAACTAGACTATTGCTTTGAATCGTTTACAAGTCCAAATGTCCATGCTATACAAGAAAAAACAATATGATAAACATGTTAGGTAGCATTCCATATCAAAAATTATGTTTTATCATACACCTACTCGAGGATGAGTAGGAATTAAGCTTGGGGATGCTGATACGTCTCCAACGTATCTATAATTTTTTGCTTGTTCCATGCAGTTATATTATCATTCTTTGATGTTTTACAATCATTTTATAACGACTTTATATCATTTTTGGGGACTAAACTATTGACATAGTGCCAAAGTGTCAGTTGCTGTTTTTGCTTGTTTTTTACTTCGCAGAGTATCATTACCAAACGGAGTCCCATCGCGACGAAACTTTTTGGAGATTTTTTCTGGACCAGAAGACACCCAGTGGGCCAAAGAAGAGCCAGGAAGGTGGGGTGTGGAGAGCACAACCAACCAGGGCACGTCAAGGGCCCCTCGGCACGCCTTGATGGGTTCTACCCTCCACGGGGCCCCTCTCCACCGCCTGTGATGCCTATAAATTCCCAAATATTCAGAAAACCCTTGGAGAGTCAATGAAACACAATTCAAGCCGCCGTAAGTTCCAGAGCCTCAAGATCCAATCTAATATCATCACAGAGGGGTTGATCTTCTTCATAGGTGCCTCTCCGATGATGCATGAGTAGTCCACCATAGACCTACAAGTCCATAGGCAGTAGCTAGATGGCTTCCTCTCTCTCTCTCTCTCTTATGATTTTCAATACAATGTTCTCTTCGAGATCTATTTGATGTAAACTTTTGCAGTGTGTTTGTTGGGATCCGATGAATTTTGAGTTCATGATCAGTTTCTATCCATGAATATTATTTGAGTCTTCTTTGATATCTTATATGCATGATTACTTATAGCCTCGTATTTCTTCTTTGAATCTTTTTAGTTAGGCCGACTAGATCGATTTTTCTTGCCATGGGAAGAGGTGCTTTGTGATGGGTTCGATCTTGCGGTGTCCTTTCCCAGTGACAGAAGGGGCAACAAGGCACACATGTATAGTTGCCATTAAGGATAACAAGATGAGGTCTTTTTCTACATGAATAGATCTTGTCTACACCATGTCATCATTCTTATTGAATTACTCTGTTTTCCATGAACTTAATACACTAGATGCATGCTTGATAGCGGTCGATGTGTGGAGTAATAGTGGTTATGCAGGCAGGAGTCGGTCCACTTATCTTGGACGTGATGCCTATATAATGATTATCGCCTTGCATATCGTCATGGTTATTTGATCTTCTATCAATTGCCCAACAGTAATTTGTTCACCACTGTGTGTTATACTCATGAGAGAAGCCACTAGTGGATCCTACGGCACCCGGTTCTACTTTTCCAACATACTGCTTTCTGATCTATCTTTTTGCATCTTTGTTTTCAGATCTACAAAACCAAAAATTCAAAAACATATTGCTGCACTTTTTATTTGCTCTTCTTATTTTGTGTTCTTGAGAGATCTATCTCTTCTATCTATCACTACCTAATCTATATTTTTACCGTAGAGAGATTGACAACCTCTCTTCCGCGTCGGGTTGCAATTATTTGTTATTTGTGTGCAGGTGCTACTTATTGGGTGGTGGTGATCCTCTTCCTGGTTCGATAACCTTGGTTTCAAAACTGAGGGAAATACTTACCATCGCTGTGCTGCATCATCCCTTCCTCTTTAGGAAATATCGACGCAGTCTCAAGCCACGTCAATTTCTTTGCAACATTCCAGCATGAATAACGAAGAAATTTAAATTTTTAAGGGTGCAAATAGAACTTGTTTTGGAGAGAGGGGAGGCATTTGCATCTATCTAACATCTGATGGGTCGAGCGTGGTTATGTTCAAGTACTTCGACATGGTCCTCATGACCTCCGTCGTCAAGCCATGACTGTTGATATAATACTTGCTCTAGCATGACCCAAAGGGGTAAGAAGAGAAGAGAGGTGAAAGGCTATTAGGCGCTTAAGGCGCCAAATAGAGGTATTTTTGTCGCGCACACCTTGTTAGGTCCTCAACGGGTTGGCCCATATGTTGCTCCCTCATCTGTTGAACCTTCCTCCAATTTTCTGGATCGGGTTTTTGTGTTTTTTACTTCTCTTTTTACCCGGTTTTCTAGTCATTTTCTTTGCGTTTCGTTTTAAAAAAATCGTGAACTTTTGAAAAAACAATTTCCATGAAGATTTTCTAAAATTCATGCTTTTTTCGAAGTCATGAAGTTTTAAAATTTACAAAAATTATTTTAAAAATTCTTGAATATTTTTTCTAAACGTGTAAAGATTTATTTTGAAAATTGTCTCATGTTTCTTAAATAAGTGAGCATTTTATGAGCTCATGAATTATTTTTCAAAAATATTAAATATTACTCCCTCCGTCTCAAAATAAGTAACTCAATAGTGACTCCACTTTGTACTGAAGTTAGTACAAAATTGAGCCATTTTTATTCACTTATTTTAGAACGGAGGGAGTATTAAATTTCATGAATACTTTTTATAATTATTTTAATAAATTCACAAACTTTTTTGAGTTCATGAAATATTTTTTAAATACATGTTATAATTTTTATATTTGACGAATTTAAATTATTTTGCAAAAAAACCTTTTCTTGGGATAGCAGGAAAAAAAAACAGCAGACAGGTGGTCGAGTGAGCAAACATGGCAAAGCAAGCAACTCGGCGTGATTGTGTCGGCCCACACGAGGCTCGCCAGTGCGGTTGCGCAGGTGGGACAGCTACAATGCAGTGGACGCCCAACCCATGTGAGTGACAAAGGGGGAATTAGAAAGAGCAGTTCAATCACGTTGCCTAAATCAGCCCAATTACGTACGAAGCATGACCTATCAGCAGCGTACGTTGCATATCCATCCACCGTGCCCCACACATCCATCCATCGTGCTGCTGGATGCCGCCACCCCACCACGCCATCTCTTTGCCATGCGCCCCCGATGCACAGTTGCACACCCTGGCCCCGTCGCGCTAGACGCCAGCAACCTGCCACGCAGTCATCACCGAGAGCACGCACGCTGCACGGCCGCCAAGCTCCATGCTGCATGGGCTCGGAGTGTCCGCCTCGGTGACCAGGGCCAATGTCGTAGTGCTTCTCCACCTCCACGACCTCGAGGGTGTCCACGAACTCCTCCCGCTCCTCCACTATGCTCCAGTGCATGACCAACCACGTTTTCAACAGGAACCTGTGATTGACCAACGTCATCGGGCCGGTGAGCAAGACGAGCCACCTGGGCTAGAGCCTAGAGGGCTGGTTGGTGCGAGCCACATGTTATGGCTTGCCGGAGCTTTTGTCTGGCATTTTTTTATTTAGAAAAGGAGGATATATTCCAGCTCTCCATCTAGACGATACATGCAACTATTTTATTAATTATTTTTATAGACCTAACAAAGCAATACATCAGTAAGCCTGAAGCCACCATCTTGGCAACACATGCCTATACTCCTATCCCCATGATGAAGGGGTGCCGAATGTCTGAGCCTAATACTAAACAGACATCGCACCAAACCCTAACATCTAAAGCCGGATGCCCCAGCCCAGCCACATATCGAGACTGAGTCCAAACCGATCCTGCGCACAGGCCATCGGTCCGGCTGCTAGAGCTTTTACCCATGCAGTTGTTGTCAGGGAGCAGCCGTCGATGCTGTCCACGAGCGGATGATGGTGACATCGCTGTGTTGCAACCACCCAACAATGAGGCGATGCTATTTATAGAAACTAAAGGGAGCATTGCAGGTTTAAAATATGGAAACCAGAAGACTGGACAACAGGTTGTACCGTTGTAGTATGGTGATTGGTGAAGAGCAGCGATCGTTGGTCGACCAAGGAGGAGGATTGCTAGGTCATGATTGCCTTATGGAATGTCCCATGTTCGCTTCGCGTTTTAATATGGTAGGTCCAATGATAGGTGGAGTGGTGAATAGGTGGGAAGTGAACTCACCGCCAACTCAAATCATTATAAGTAGGAAAGATTCACAACACAAATAAATATAAAGTAGTAGTTGTCATACCTAAAAAAATTCGTTGCACACTTATATTACATGATTAGACGGCACATCCAATCCATCGCTAACAAGTACGGTTGCTTGTGAAAAAGACAGAATGTAGCCCACGAACATATTTTCGAAGAGCGGGTGATATGTTACGTTCATTAGCCACAGAATGTAAGGTGGGTGTGGGCATTGAGCACCCCATAATCACTTGTACTTCCTGTTCACGGTTTTGACAGCTCCCTCGATGAGTTCTCATGCAGAAGCCCGCATATTAAAATCTCCATTCAACACCTAGTTCCATGTAAAGATTTTACGTAGCTCGGCTACAATTGCGTCACTGATGATAGGAACCCTTCGACCTTCCCACTTTGCAAGGTATTCCAACATGTAGTAGTCGCAATCACGCCTACAAAATAAAAGAAAGTGAACATATGCCAACAAATAAAAGAAACTTTTGGGAACATTGAGAGTCAAATGAGGTATAAAACACATGAAAGTTGAGTACAAAAGCTTAGCCGTTTCCCTGCTTGGCCTTCGTGACGTACTCGATTGGAAAATGACTGATTCGAACCTTTGAGCTTCTGTAATGACGGCTCCACGTCTCTTTGAGGTTATTGATAAAGAACAACATGACTAGTCAGGCTGGCATCATCTCCTGAACGAACTGAATCAAGCAGCTCAAAGCGTTCGTTCTTGAGGTCAATGCAAATGGTGTAGTGGTGACCACACTTGTCCACTAGATTATGTGGTTCAAGCAATTGGAACATGGGGAACATGATCTACAAGAAAAAAAGATTTACCATGAAAACAGCTAGATGGAGTTGCCATGTGCTATGCACTAACCTTGCAATAAAAATGGATAGATGAACCAGGCATCAGTGGTCAGCTAAACAAGTGAAAAAAGCACAATTGGTACCATGTTTGTGTAACAGAAGAGGTGTAGTTGTTGTGACGCCCTGGATTTGGTGCTACAGTAATGCTTGTGTTTAAGCTATAGTGATCGTAAGGATTAAGCTGGTGTTTTGCTAAATCATGTTTGATCATCATTGGAATCAAACCTCACTTAAATTTCCTAATGATTTTCAAAATTCATTCCAAAAGTGGATTTAAAAGTTTTACAAATCAGGAAATAAAAATCATGCTTAGGTTGCAAATATTCCCTAAGCTATTTTTCAGTCATAACTAACATTTTATAAATTGTTTTGCTGCCTCAAAATAACTAAAAAAGGCCAAATCATTTATTTAAATGCCTTTTTAGTTATAGAAGTTTCTAATATTTTCAAAAGGCCCCCCAAGCTTTTTGTGGTAGTACCTAATATTGCAATGCAAATATTAGGCCAAGTGCCATATTTTACTAAATTCATCTAGCCCTAAAAATAAATAGATAACATAAAGAATTAAAACAGAAAAGTAAAAAGAAATAAAAATAAAAGGAAAAGGGCTAATTGCCTTGGTCACTTAGGCCTGCTGGCCCGGTGACCAGGCACAACCCATCTCCCCCATCGTCTTCCCCACTGCTCACGGGGGGAGACGTGGGCTAGCCGATGCCCGTCACCGGCCGCGGCTGTCGCGCTGGCGGCCATCCGGAGGCCTCTCGCCGCCTACAAGGGTACCTGCGGCGCCCCAAACCCTAGCCACCACCCATTCGCCCCCCTGCCAGATCTCCTACTCTCCCGATCCCGAGCGCCGTCGTCGCCATGGCTCCGGCGTAGACGCGGCCACCAAGCCCCATTCGCCTCGCCCCCTCGCCCAGAAACTCCACCGTCGACCCCCGCATCCACCCCGACCGCAAGCACGAGCCTGGAGCCCCTGCATTGCCGTTCCCACGCCTTCTTCCTCCTCAGGCCACCGCCATTCGCCGCAACGATTCCGGCGCCGTCGAGCCCTCCCGAAGCCTGCTAAGCACCTCTACGGGACCGCTATGAGCTTTGGCTTCTTCCTCTCTCCCTCTCGCGCTAGGTCCGGCCCCATAGCCCCCTTCCCCTCCCCATCCAACGCTCAGCTCCGCTCGAGCTCGACGCCGGCGAGCCTTCGGTGACCTTTTGGTCTCGGGGCCGTGCTCGTTGGCTTTCCTACAACGCGTAGAGCCTCCCTGCCCATCCTGTTTGTTCGCTAGGACACCATAGCGCCGCCCCCGTCGGAGCCCGATCACCGCTCGCTGCTGACCTCGACGCCGACAAAGATTTCTTGCCATCGTAGCCCGTGCCACCATCACAGCTTGACTCGTCGTCGAGCCCCCGTTCCAGCGCGCCAAACCGCGCACGAAATGGTGCCCCTATGCAAAACCTGAGGCCCTCCCGAAGGCGCTGCCGTGTTTTAGGTCGCCGACGACGCCTCCGGTCGTCGCAGCTGACCTGGCCGGCCGGGGCCGCTGTTAGTGGCACTGACCAGCAGGCCAGTGGCCCCCGATTGACCAGTTGACCTAGTCAACTGGCTGACTGGGCACAGCCTCAGTCACTAACATGTGGGGCCCCACACATTGTGTCTATGACATGTGGGCCCAACCCCTTTATTTAATTAAGTTTGCTTAATTAATCCTGCTAATTAAATTAAGATAAAAGACACTGACAGATGGGAGCCACCCCTCTAATTAACCTGTTAATTTAATTTAAACTCTGTCTAGACCCTGAGTCTATGACAGGTGGGGCCCAGCTGTCGGGTATGACTGAGTTAGTTGGGTTGAATGCTGGCGCAATGCTGACCTCATGCTGACGTCATAAATATTTTCCGAATTAATATAATTTTGTTTAATTTCAGAATATTAATAAAACTTTGAAAATTAATATAGAATAGTCCGTAACTCGGATGAAAATAGTTTATACATGAAAGTGGTTCAGAAAAATCCCACGAATCCGAATATGCACTCCGTTCGTCTGTCATGTGCTCCTAGCATAACAAACATGAAACTTTTCCATCTGTTTCATTTGTATGGTAGTGGCCCGAGACCCGGAAAATATTGGGAGGTATTCTTCCGACCCGTCTGCGACGTATAGTACTGCGTTAGTGCCTGCCTAGCTTCGCATATTGCCGTGTCATGCATCGTGTGCATCTGTCTGCCTTATATTTATTGTTTCTTTCCCTTCTTCTTACCGGTAGACCCTAATACTGACGCTGCTGCCGGGTACGACTATGCCGTTGATGATCAGGTCTTTACAGCGGAGCAACAAGGCAAGCAACCCCCCTTGAGCATTCTGATATCGCCCAATTCTTGTCCTCTCATTCTTGCATTAGATTTTGCTACTGTATTAGCTAGCTGTTGGAAATATGCCCTAGAGGCAATAATAAATTAGTTATTATCATATTTCCTTGTTCATGATAATCGTTTATTATCCATGCTATAATTGTATTGATCGGAGACTTAAATGCATGTGTGGATACATAGACAAAACCATGTCCCTAGTATGCCTCTAATGGACTAGCTCGTTGATCAAAGGATGGTTAAGGTTTCCTAGCCATGGACATGAGATGTCATTTGATAATGGGATCACATCATTAGTAGAATGATGTGATGGATAAGACCCAAACTACAAACATAGCATATGATCGTGTCAGTTTATTGCTACTGTTTTCTGCATGTCAAGTATATGTTCCTATGACCATGAGATCATGCAACTCACGGATATCGGAGGAGTGCCTTGTGTGTATCAAACGTCGCAATGTAACTGGATGACTATAAAGGTGCTCTACAGGTATCTCCGATGGTGTCTTTTGAGTTGGCATGGATCGAGACTGGGATTTGTTACTCCGTGTAACGGAGAGGTATCTCGGGGCCCACTCGGTAATGCAACATCACAATAAGCCTTGCAAGCAATGTGACTAATTGTTAGTTGCGGGATCTTGTATTACGGAACGAGTAAAGAGACTTGCCGGTAACGAGGTTAAACTAGGTATGGAGATACCGACGATCGAATCTCGGGCAAGTAACATACAGAAGAACAAAGGGAACGTTATACGGGATTAACTGAATCCTTGACATAGAGGTTCGACCGATAAAGATCTTCGTAGAATATGTAGGAACCAATGTGGACGTCTAGGTCCCGCCATTGTTTATTGACCGTAGAGGTGTCTCGGTCATGTCTACATAGTTCTCGAACCCGCAGGGTCTGCACACTTAAGGTTCGGTGACGTTTCGGTAGTGTAGAGTTATGTATGGTGGTGACCGAAGTTTGTTCGGAGTCCCGGATGAGATCCCGGACGTCACAAGGAGCTCTGGAATGGTCCGGAGGTAAAGATTCATATATAGGAAGTCCTAGTTTGGTTTCCGGAAAAGTTTCGGACTCATCGGTAGTGTACCGGGAGTGCCGGTAGTGTACCGGGAGTGCCGGTAGTGTACCGGGAGACCTCCGGGAGGGGTACTTAGACCCCAAGAGGTCCATGGACTGTTGGAGAGTATTAACCAGCCCTTAGTGGGCTGGGAAAACAGCCACAAAGGCCCATGGCGCAGGAGAGAAAGTCCTAAAGCAAAAAGTGGAAAATCAGCCAATAGGAGGCAATCCTACTCCAACTAGGATTGGAGGTGAAGTAGGATTGCTTCCCACCTCCTATTTCGGCCGACCCAAAGGCCTTGGCTGCCTCTCCTCCCCTCTCCTCCTATATATACTAGTGGATTGGGTGGTTTTTGGACATAATTTCCGGCCACGTGCTACCCGTTTCACCGGTGCACAGTTTCTCCTCTAGATCGGTTTTCCGCAGCGCTTAGGCGAAGCCCTGCCGGAATCACTCCACCACCATCACCGGAGCGCCGTCACACTGCCGGTGAACTCTCTCTCCTCTCCACCTCCTCTTGCTGGATCAAGACGGTGGAGATCGTCATCAAGTTGCACGTGTGCTGAACGCGGAGGTGCCGTCCGTTTGGCGCTAGATCGGAAGGACCGTGATCGAGATCGCGAGACGGTTCGTGATGAGATCGCGAAATGGATCATGATGAGTTTGCAGGACAGATCGTGATCAAGATCGTGAGACGGATCGTGATGAGATCGCGGGACGGATCGTGATGAGTTCACGAGACGGATCGTGATTGGATCGCGGGACGGATCGTGATGAGATCGCGGGACGCTCGACGATTTGGATCGCGAAGATGTTCGACTACACCAACCGCGTTTCTTAACGCTTCCCGCTTAGCGATCTACAAGGGTATGTAGATCCACTCTCCCTCTCGTAGATGCTCATCACCATGGATAGGTTTGCGTGTGCATAGGAAATTTTTTGTTTCCCATGCGACGTTCCCCAACACTAGCTCCTATTACCGATGCATAGCCTATTTTTGATAAACTACTACTATACCTGCTGTAATAACAACTGCTTAGTATAGGTTGATCAACGAATCCTCTGTGACCCCCTTAGTCCAAGTTGCCCCTGCTTCTTCATCGACGACCCGACGACTCGATGACTCGGTCAACCAATCGACAAGCCATGCCCGTCACATTCACTACACACCCCTTAGTTGTACGACTCTGTAGAGTTGCTATCAAGTACAGAGGGTGACACCTCGTGAAGTACTCATGATGCTAACTCTGTAGTGCAAGTAGATGGTCATGGTTATCGAGGGTGATTCCTCCTTCACCACTCCTGATGATGACTCTGTCGTGCACCCCCTCAAGTGTGGGACCCTCGAGGGTGATTCCTCTAAGTCCACCTTGACGGTTTCATCGAGCAGATCCCTTTGAGGGTGATTCCTCAGGTTCCGTATTGATGTTTTATACACACAATTACTATGACCTGGTTACAGAACCATGTTGGTGATGGGTTGGCCCAGAGGGGTACCCACGGTTTGATGATGATGAGGCGTGGCCGGACAGGAGAGGCCCTTGTCACACATCCTCGAGACAGGGCGATGGGACCGCACTTCATGGGTCGCGCTTACCCCGCATTAATAAAATGCTAATGTGTTGGGTATTTGATCTGAGTTGGTCATTTGACCTTTTACGCACTAAACCTTCACGTGGGACAAGTTATGGGTACTCAGCGTCGTTGTATCAGCCGAAGCTCTTTGGATGTCAGCAATGGAGCGGCGCATGCCCGAGTGGTCTAGAAGGCAAAATTCTTGGATTAGAGTGTGCTAGGACTGACCTCGGCCGCCCACACATCATGCAGGAGCGCAAAGGGTGAGTGGGCCCATGACCCTTGTGCACTTAGGATTTATACCGGCGGGCTAGCCTCTCTGTTGAGTCTAGGTCGGGAGACGACGTGTTGATATCCCGAGGCCAGGCATGACCTAGGAAAGTGTGTCCGGCCGGAGGTGATCAAGCGTGTTGGAAATGCGGCGCACCCCTGCGGGGATGAATTCATCTATGCGAATAGACGTGTCCACAGTAACAGGACGACCTGGAGTTGTACCTTGATCTACTACAACTAAAATTGTGACTTTAAATTGAAATGAATGTTGGCTCCGGGATTGCTTCCTTGCAGGGAGTCGAGGAAGAATCTCTGGGCATGGTTGCTTAATAAAAAATTGTTACAATAATATGACTATATATGAGATACCAGTCTACTCTTTTCTAATGCTGCAAGATGCTGAAGATGCTAATCTTCGATAGGACTAGGTCTTCCCCCTATTCCTGCTTTCTGCAGTCAGCCCAGATATAACCCCATTCGTTGATACTAATGCATACTTAGCATAGTTTTGATGTCAGTCTTGCGAGTACTTTGGATAAGTAGTCACCACTGCTTCGCTTTCTCCTTCCCCCTCAATACGATTCAACGTTCACACGATGGAGCCCGGGAGATGGAGTACTTGGGAGACGACTACTACACCACCGCCGAGGCCTACTACTACGTGGAGGTTGCCCCCGACCAGCAATAGGATTGGAGGTTCCCAGGCAGGAGGTCTCGCCTCTTTCGATCTGTAGTTATGTTTGTGCTAGCCATCTTAATGCAAAACTTGTTTAATTTATGTATGTACTCAGATATTTTTGCTTCCGCTGACTCGTGCTTGTTGAGCTTTGTATTCCAGCCCTCGAGGCCCCTGGCTTGTAATGTGAAGCTGTATCACTTTAATTTGTGTCTAGTGTTGTGTTTTGATATCGATCAGTAGGTCTCTAATCTTGGTCGTACGCATTGCGTTTATGTTTAGTGTATGGTCAAACTAGGGGCGTCATAGTTGTCATGTGTAATTGTCAGAAGTTGCCACAGATGTTTCGATAGAATTGCCATCACTTTTTTAGGTAAGTTGCCACATGAGTTTCATTAAAGTTGCCACTTTTTCCTAGGAACGATTTACATAAAAGTCACTAACCAACAGATGGATTATAACTATGTACAATCGTAACATGTAAAAAAATCATCTTGAGAGATGAAACACTCACAAATTTTTTTCCAGTGTGAGCCTTAAATCAACATGCGCGACAAAATGTTTCCTGACGATGGCATGGTGGAAGTCACCATTCCACATTTTACCGGTCATGCTGTATGACATGATGGTCTTGTCGAAAGATATGTCCATATGCTTGTTGATGTAGTCGATCCCACATGCAACTACATTCAGCGAAATTCTACCAGTGGGCCTCACAGACTCGGCTAGACCACCCAGGTCCACGTTCGTCACATCGCAATCATTGATTTTAGTTTTGTCCAAACACAAGCTGCATGAAAATGATATAACATGAAAGAAGCACATCTACTAACAAAAAAAATAAAAAAATAAAACATAGTGAAAAAGACAATATAGTGAAAAAGCACGTAAGAGGGTGTGTGGTGTGGACATTACTCTCTCAGTTGTTTCATGTATTTGCAGTTCAACCTCGCATTTCCAAAATGCCTGACAATATCATAGAAAAGAGATTGCTCCTGTGTAGCCCAAAACTCGGGCTTTCATCCGCGGATGGTGGGTGAACTACCCTCGCCTACTGTCGGGGATATACCCCGCGGTATGACCCGGCCTGGCGACTCACAGGAGACCCGGTAAAGACATGCCGTTTATTTGGTGATCCGGCTAGCGACTCACAGGACGACTAAGCCCAAGACCCGGCGTGTGAGCCGGTGTCAGGTGGCTCACAAGAGAAGGCCTAAAGGAGAAAGGATTTCCTTACAAGAGAAACAAGACCCGGAATAGGATTCTAAAGAGACTAGTCCTAATCCTATTCCTAGTAGGCCTTTATTTGTAAACCTAGCCTCTCCACTTATATAAGGAGGGGTAGAGCACCCCTAGAGGAGGAGGGACACAAGTCCACAAGTTTAGACAGACACCAGAGATTAGAGATATACATATTAGAGGCTCTTGTGATTAGAGGTAGCAAATTGCACCCTTGTAACCGAGAGATCTTCATCATCAATACCAGACAAGCAGGACGTAGGCTTTTACCTCCATTGGAGGGGCAGAACCTGGGTTAGCTCCGCGTCTCTTGATTCCGATCGACCCCTCTCAAGCCGCCACCTCGCCACGCTTCTGCCCCGAACCTAAGTTCGTTCATCCGGACATCTGCCGTCACAAATCCACGACAGTTGACGCGCACCGTGGGGCGACTCAGCGGTGGTGTTGTGTTTTTGGAAGGATCTATTCAGGGATCGAGAAGCTCACGATGTGCCGGATGAAAGAGAGCCGACGCAGAAGATGATATCATCTACCAACAGTCAAAACGACATATACAAACTTTGAGATCAAGGGAAATTATGGTCGCATTAGTGCATTATCACCGCGACTTGCAATCACCGAGACCGAAAGGAGATTGACTCGGCGCGTCACCACCTCCTGCGATCAATAAAGAAGGAATTTGTAGCTTTCGTGACTGAAGGAGGGCATCAACTGAGCCGTCATCCTGCAATCTGTCGAGATGACAGTGCAGGCTGTGTTCCATGTTTTTTGGGCCACCAGGGCTCCATGCGCGCTACCGCATGCTACCGGCTAATCCGCCAGTCCTTGCAAGATTATTTTCCTCTGCAACAGCCTCTATCAAAATCGAGACAAAAGTTCAGCACACACAAGACAGAGCACGTAGTTGCTGCTACTAATACCACCGTTTATAAGTTCGGCTGCGGCGTCTACTCAAATCCATTGGACAACAAGAAGCAAAAAACGCTGCAGTACTCTCTGGCTCTCAAAAAATCCATCAGCCATCGTGTTGACCGGAGAGTTTTAGTTCACGACCACAAGGTCAACATCCATGAGGATTCACGAGAGAAAGAGCAAAAACCAGCACGTCACGATCCCGGCCATGAGAAGGACATCAACACGGACTCAGACTGTGCCAGCACGCTTCTGCTGATGACGTTTGCCTAGCCGGCTCAGATCTGCAGTCGCCGCGACCGAACCGGCCGCCGCCTCGCTTCACTTCACCAGAGCCGCCGTGGTCGCCGTGCTGTGCCCCGGCCGGCTCGGCCGCTGTTTTGTTCGCTGCATCACAACAGCTCCGCTCTGTCTCAATCCGCCGCGGGTGCTGCCGCCACGGTGGCTCATGCCATCTCGGTTTTACCCTGGCTGGCTTTACCTTGCGTCCGAGATTGACCCGCCCTTGACCATGCCTTGCCTCGCACGCGTGTGTGCCGTGCCGGCTCCGCGGCAGCCGTGTCCGACCGTGTCATCCACCGTCTGCTTTGAGCCGCCGCCGATGAGTTGCCCCATACCGTTGCGCCTACGAAGCCGTCTTTGTCACCGCTAGAGCGCGCATCACCTCTGCAGCTCTGCTCCACCCATCGGCTTGGCCTTCTACGGCTGACCCGCTTGCTGCTGCGTCGCTCCAGCATGACCTGCCCCTGCTTGGTCCCCATCGGCCCGGAGCCCTCCGACCGCCAAGAGCGAGCCGCCGCGCGCCCTTTGCGCCCCTGCTGCCGGTTCCCCCGTCGCCTTAAGCTGTCGGCCAGCTCGCCGCCACTTCCGAGACGCCCCGTGGCCTGCCCCATCTCACCCGCCGCATAGCGGCCAGATCACCTGCTGCTTGGCCGGATTAAAGGAAAGGGAAAAGGTGGGAAGCTGGTTAAGGAAAAAGTACGAGGTAAAAAAATCCAATGATCAAACATGACCCGAAGGATCTTTTCTGAGCCGTTCGGTGCCGCGCTTTAAAGCCGTCACCTTTATCATCATTGCTGCAACCATACGGCTGATAATTCTTGATAAAATATATTAGGTGAAATTCATCCTAGTTGTCATTGGTATATTTTTATTTTCTTTGAGAACAATTACTCTCGTCTGTGAAATGTCTTATGCAGAACAATTCAGCATTACAAAGAGACCATCAAGTTATGGCCCTTGCCTACACCAGATGGATCAATGAATATTCGTGAGACACTGCCCCGTGGTCTAGTCTACATCAACACGCCACGACGACTCGCCGTCCGTGCTGGTTTCCACCGCCGTGGGTGATTCATCGTTTGTGCCGGTTTACAATGCAGCGGCCGTCTCTCGCAACCGCACCGGCTTACATCGCCGCGGCCGTCTCTCACAACCAGCACCGGCTTACAATGCCGCGGCTGACTTCTACATCTACATCAACACGTCAGGGGGCGCATTTACCAGTACGAGCCGCCCAACAGACGGTTCTGAATCGTCACCTGGTGGGCCAATCTACAACATATTAGTGCGGTGCTCGCCCATATGAGCCGCCCAACGGACGCGCACAAGACGTTGCCCAATATTTGATTTACATCAACATATTGGTGCGGTATTCGCCTATATGAGCCGCACGACGGACAGTTGCACAAGTCGCCGCCATTATAGTTTGGTTCACTTCATCAACCAGCCGGAACGAACCAATGACCGGATAATTGAAACAATTCATATGGGATCATCTATAACCCGCCACGGCCAACCTCAACTTTCAGTGGAGATTCTCAAGCCGCCTCTTCGAGTCAACTTAAGACTCGGGGGCTACAGACATGGCGAGACACTTTTGGTCATTTTTTAAAGAGAACCCTGGGTCTTTGCAAAGAGAAAACCCAATCCTGGGGACTATTACATTATTGGCGGAAGATTAAAAGTTGCCCAAGAGGATGAACCGCCCTGATGCACCATTCAAACATGAGTGCCCAGATTCATTGGATCATCATAAAGTCACTTGGAGGCTTCTGTCGTTTTGTTCATTACAAGATGGCGACTTACAAGATGATGCGAAAAGTTGACTCCGTCAACATGATCGTCCAGGGGGCTTCCCACCGACCGGGTGTAGCTTATCAAACCCTATCGGTCGGCTCTCAAGCCAAAAAGTTGACTCCATTAACATGATCGTCCCGGGGGGTTCCCACCCTCCGGGTGTAGCTTATCAGACCCTATCGGTCGGCTCTCAAGCCAAACAGTTGATTCCGTCAACATGATCGTCCAGGGGGCTTCCCACCCTCCAGGTGTAGCTTATCAGATCCTATCGGTCGGCTCTCAAGCCAAAAAGTTGACTCCGTCAACATGATCGTCCAAGGGGGATTCCCACCCTCCGGGTGTAGCTTATCAGACCCTATCGGTCGGCTCTCAAGCCAAAAAGTTGACTCTGTCAACATGATCGTCCAGGGGGCTTCCCACCTTCCGGGTGTAGCTTATCAGACCCTATCGGGCAGCTCTCAAGCCAAAAAGTTGACCCGTCAACATGATCATCCAGGGGGCTTCTCACCCTCCGGGTGTAGCTTATCAGACCATATCGGTCGGCTCTCAAGCCAAACAGTTGATTCCGTCAACAAAGGTCACTTGGGGGCTTCCCACCCGCCGGGTGTAGCTTACACACCCTTTTGATCGGCTCTTAAGCCAAAAAGGGTTAAACCTGCCTCTAAGCTAATGCTACTCTGCTAGGTGACCCGCCGAACTCTTACCAGTTAATCTCGCCTAGAGACCCTGAGCCGGTTCAAGTCAATTGATGGCCAATCTCGATAGAGACCCTGTACTGCTAAGGAGTTTTAAGTGGCGAGTCCACCCAAAAGAACCGGCACATGAGTTGTTCAAAAAAATTCAAAAAACAAATTAGGAAAGATATAACATCTCCGGGTTGTGCTTTCAAGCCACCCTTACAACAATGTAGAATATATTCTGTCTTGTTTATTTTTGCAGGTTTTATCTCTTAAGATGAGCCGCCATTAAAGTATGATGAGAAACTTCTCCAAAGAGAAAATGGATCTTTAATAGCCAACCTGGCTGGATCTTCATGGTTTATCATAACCAGTACTAAATGATTGGGGTTTTCAAGCCAGCTCGGAGAATTCATTATTTTTCAAGAGTCGCCCTATCAGATATAATGCCGTGTCATCTAAATTGACCGGTTCTTGGATTTCTTCAATTGTGCTCTGTACTATACTACAACACTCATGGATTTCTAAAACATATGTATTTGCCGGGTTGCACCGCAACCACGAGCAGGGATTTCATGTCAAAGACAAGGAATTATTCCAGGATATTCATTCCGGGTTATATTACAACCATGGTCAAGGATTCATTCAACAAATTGTGGTGAGTCATATTATTCTTACCTAGTCCCAAGTCGCCGCACGCAGACGACCTGGCCCTGGGGGCTATACTATTCAAGTACAGTTTATATCAATTATGCAAGTCCCATGTCGCTGCAAGCATGCACCACGGCACTTGGGGGATAATGCAAGCCAGTTTTCAAATCATTACATTGTCAGCAAGACCCTATTATCTCAACGGGATGAGCCGGCCTTTCTATATTTTTATAAGTCCCAGCGCAGTAAATCTTACTGACCCGGCACTTGGGGGCTACACCGCTCAGGTCAATTTTTCAAAGTCCCAAGTCGTTGCAGGCATGCGACCTGGTACTTGGGGGCTACAGTATTCAGTTGTTTAATAGATTATGAGGTTCAAATTGAAGACCCGGCCCATCACATGTTGATGAGCCGGCCCTTGGGGGCTACACCAACTGAAGTTTTATAAGGTATAAGACAGTTATAAGTCCGAGGTTGATGCAGGCAGGACAACCCGACACTTGGGGGCTACACAGTCAAAAATATTATTGCAAAGCACCAAGTTATCATGGATAATCTCGGAGCTTGGGGGCTATAGGTAATATGGACATATCAAAATCTTTGAGGAGAATTTTCAAGATGTTAATTGTGGAGTTCAGTTGTTAGACCCGGCGTCACCAACATTTATGACCCGGCGTTATCAAAAGATCATAACCCGCCAGAATTTATATAAGCCGCCCTACTTCACAACAATGGAAGTCCGATTTTACATCAGATGGATTTTCATCCCAATATTTTTAACAAGTCAGCTGGATTCTAGTTATTTGACTCGGCGTCACCAACGATAATGACCCGGCATCATCAATGATTATGACCTGACGGAGATGACCCACCGGAGTATTGGAAGCCGACTCAATGGTATATGGGTGTTTTATTCTCAATATTTTTCAAAGGACATTGACAAGAAAGATGGTTATCAAGACGAGTCATTCATATGCAGAAAAGACCCGGATTTCTAAGGAGCCATTTTATAAGCCAGCCAAAGGAGCAAGCCGGCCACTTAACATATTTGTTACTCTTATTTCAGGAGCTTAGCATGAATAAATTCAAGCTAACCTGGGGGCTAATGTCGGGGATATACCCCGCGGTATGACCCGGCCTCGCGACTCATAGGAGACCCGATAAAGACATGACGTTTATTTGGTGATCTGGCTGGCGACTCGCATGACGACTAGGCCCAAGACCCGGCGTGTGAGCCGGTGCCAGGCGGCTCACAAGAGAAGGCCTAAAGTAGAAAGGATTTCCTTACAAGAGAAACAAGACCCAAAATAGGATTCTAAAGAGATTAGTCCTAATCCTACTCCTAGTAGGACTCTATTTGTAAACCTACCCTCTCCACTTATATAAGGAGGGGTAGAGAAACCCTAGAGGAGGAGGGACACAAGTACACAAGTTTAGACAGACACCAGAGATTAGAGATAGACAGATTAGAGGCTCTCGTGATTAGAGGTAGAAAATTGCACCCTTGTAACCGAGAGATCTTCTTCATCATCAATACCAGACAAGCAGGATGTAGGATTTTACCTCCATCGGAGGGGACGAACCTGGGTAAACACTGCGTCTCTTGATTCCGATCAACCCCTCTCAAGCCACCACCTCGCTGCGCTTCTGCCCCGAACCTAAGTCCGTTCACCCGGACATCTGTCGTGACAAATTCACGACACCTGCCTCATAAAATCAGGGGGTGCACTTCTCACAACATCTTTAGATACTAGTGCATCAGGAGCATTGGAACTTGGTTCACCCTGATTACGCGATGACCTCCTATTTAAAGCATCCTGCTCAACCCTACGGTAAGCTCCTTCAAGGGACGACAAAATCTCCTCAGGGGTTACTGGGGAAAAATGCGGGGATAAGGATTCAACGCATGAAGTTGCTATGCAAGTTCAATTGTGAACTCTCATGCTAGGAGAGATATTGTTTCAATTTTCAATTTGAAACAAAGTTTGCCATGTGCAATGAAATACAGTTGCCACGTGACAACAAGTACAACAACCATGTGTGATCGAGAGTGTTTGGCTGTGCGAACCTAAACAGTAGCTGCCATGTCGCACTAATATCATTTGTTTGTTAGATCAACAGTAATTGCAGTGTTATATGAACAATAATTGCCAAGTTAGACCAACTGCAATTGCCATGTACATACTATGCAAGCAGCAATGTGGCATGAACTACATTTTCCATGGCAGTCGAGGTTCACACGGATAAAAAAAGAAATGTTGAAGTTGCCACAAAATATCAACTGCAAATGCCATGTACATCACATAAGATTTGCCATCACAATTCAAACTAAACTTGTCATGAACAAAAAAAAGGTGACACAAAAGAGTTTACCTTGAACTATAGGCTCTACAAACTTCACAGCCTTCTTGCCATACATTGGTGCAGAAATGGCTAGCCACAACTCTTGTTCATGGAGCACCATTTCTTACAAACGCCATCACTAATATTTTCAAATAGTGTTGTCATTGGCCAAATTGAAACGCCATAGCTATTCGATTAGTGTTGGCATTGCATATTAGCCCTAGCATTGCAAATTAGGCCCAATAAGCTCACGCCAGCACTAATCTATCTAATCCTCACCTCGCGTCCGGCCTACTCCCCACTCTCTCGAACCCCTAACTCATTCGTCCTCCTCTCGATCCCCGCCGCCTCCCAACATAGCCCGCCCTACGCCGCCCCTCCTGATGCCCAGCTCAACCACGTGCCCGACACATCCCATCGCCGCCCCACCGACCGACCACGCGCCTGAGGTATATATTCACCTCACCCCAAGCACAATCTTTCTGATCTTTCTTAGTTTCCTCTAGTTTGAGCTATATATTATTGGATCCTAGAGATAGCTAGGGTTTTGTAAACTAAAGTATTTGTTAATGGCAAAGACATCAATGTCTTTAAAACCATGTTTTTTTTAGAAAACCGTGGTATTCCCCCAAAACTTCAAAAATACATTGGTGCGAAATGCAGCCTTAATTATATGTTCTCGCTATGTTGTATTGTTTACTTTTTGGTCTATTGCAATGTTTGCTAGCTCCATATGTCTTCAAACTTCCATGTTTTATTGCTATGTTTCTCCATCTAGTTAATTTTGTAACTACTATATGGTATTGTTGTTGTTGGTCGTCTTAACTAGCTATGCATGTATGGCTCCTAGACCAAATTTTAGATGTTTAATTTCTATGAACCTAACTAATGTTTTGGAGATACTATGATTTTGTAAACTAAAATATTTTTTAATGCCAAACACATCAATGTCTTTAAAACCATGGCTTTTGTAGAAAGCCATGATATTCTCCATAAACTTCAGAAATACATTGGTGCCAAATGCAATCTTTATTATATGTTGCCGCTATGTTGTATTGTTTACTTGTTAGTTTGTTGCAATGTTTGCTAGTTTCATATATCTTCAAACTGCCATGTTGTATTGTTATGTTTCTCCATCTAGTTCGTTTTATAACTGCTATATTGTATTGTTGTTGTTGTTCATCTTAACTAGTTATGCATATATGGCTCGTAGACAAAATTTTAGATGTTTAATTTCTGATATATATTTGGTGAAGGGTCATGCTATTTTAGATAGCACTATATTTTTGGTTGTGTATGACACAACCTGTGTCCATTTTGGTAGGCTCATTCATTTCATTCTTTATGCATTAAACACTCTTTTCATTCTTTAGCCAAATAGCATGGCCGACTCAAGCCTGTGGGTAGGGTCATCTGATCATTGGTCGGGATTTTCTAGAGATAAAGGCAACATGAGCATCAACCAGGTAATTAAGGTTACAAAAACACGCATTAGCATTGCAAACACTCAAATATTAGCTATGCCCAATGCTCAAGTATGATCATGGTGCCCCCTAGTTGGTTCTTATAAGAGAAGGTGGAGACTCAAAGCAAAAAATAAAAATTGCATAAAGTAAATAGTTAGGCCCTTCGTAGAGGGAAGTAGGGATCTGTAGAGGTGCCGAAGCTCAAGAGAGAAAACTATTTTGGGTGGCATGCTTTTCCTGTCAACGAAAATGACAAAGTAGTTCACAATACTTTCCATGCTAGATATATCATAGGCGGTTCCCAAACAGAAAATAAAGTTTATTCCTTTTTCCACCAAACTTTCACTTTTCATGGCGGGCCGTATCCACGGTTGCCTTCCATACCGACACTTTCCAAGGAATTTATTATTTGACAACATAAAGTAAATATTTTTTTCATTTTTTTTTCATTTCGGGAATGGGCATCCCTATTACCGCCACACTCTTGTGCAATGACAAGTGATTAAACACTCATCTTGATAATAACACATCTAGCATGGAAAAATATTGGACACTCCCCACTGTTTCATGAGCGGTACGGGCACACAAAAGGGAAAATTTATTTTCAAAATTTAGAGATGGCACATACAAATTTGCTTGGAACGGCATGGAAATACCGCATATAGGTAGGTATGGTGAACTCATAAGGCAAAAATTGGTTTATGGATTTTGGATGCACAAGTAGTGTTTCTACTTAGTACAAATGGAGGCTAGAAAATAGATTGGGAAGCCACCAAACAAAGAAAAGAAAAATCACATAAATGAGCATTGAACATAACTAACACTGAATAATGCACCACAAGTAGGATGTAATTTCATTGCATAACTATTAACTTTCGTGCATGCATAGGGAATCACAAACCTTAACACCAATATTCCTACTAAGCATAATTACTCACTAGCATGACTCACATATTACTATCATCATGTTTCAAAACTATAACAAGGAATCAAGTTTAATTTGTCCAATGATCTTCATGAAAGTTTTTATTATATCCTCCTTGGATATGTATCACTTTGGGACTAGTTTCATATATTGCCATTGCTTTTTTGGCAAGCTCAAACAAATTGAAGTGAAGCACATGAGCATAAATATTTCATCTCTCAAAAAGGTATAAGTGAAGCATGAGAGGATTTCTTCAGGATTTTCTAACTCTCAAATTAATCTAAGTGAAGCATGAGAGTATTTATACAAAAATTTCCAAGCACACCGTGCTCAAAGAGATATAAGTGAAGCACTAGAGTAATTCTATAGCTCAAAAAGTTTAAGTGAAGCTCATAGAGCAATTCTAACAAATAATAACATGATTTTGTATTTCTCAAATAGGTGTGTCCATAAAGGATACAAATGAAAAATAACAAACAAAGCAAGCAAAGATACAAGACGCTCCAAGCAAAACTCATGATATGTGACGAATAAAAACGTAGCTCGAAGTAAAATACCGCTGGTCGTTAGAAGAAAGAGGGGATGCCACTCGGGGGGCATCCCCAAACTTAGTTGCTTGTTTCTCTTTGGATATATCTTGGGGGTGCGCTAGCATTCCCAAGCTTAGGGTTTTTATCACTTATTCCTTCATCCATCGTGATCTCACCCAAAACTTGAAAACTTTAATCACACAAAACTCAACAAAATCTTTGTGAGATCCGTTAGTATAATAAAGCAAATCACTACTGTAGATACTGTTGCAAACCCATTCATATTTGGTAATTGCATTATACCTACTGTATTTTAACTTTAACATGGCTCATACCCTTCAATATAACCCATAGATTTATCAAAACAAGCACACAATGCAACGAAAATAGAATCTGTCTTAAACACAACAATCTATAGTAATATGTACTCTAGCCATAATTCTGTAACTCTAAAAATTAGAAAAATGTAAGAAATTTGTATAGAAACACTATGTTAAAATTTTATCTCAGGATCATGTTCCAGCAAAAATTAAAAATTCAAATACTGGACAAAGTTTTTGTTTTAGATTCATCATCACTTCTACTCATCCTGTCAATCATCCTAGCGGTTCTACTTGGAACAAACACTAAATAAAACATAAAAACACAATCATAACAGAGGAATAATTGTGTCAACACACAAAGACATAAAGGAAAAATCAAAAAATTATTTATTAATTGGGTTGCCTCCCAACAAGCTATATCGTTTTACGCCCCTAGCTAGGAATAATGGATAGATTCAAGTATTGTCCTTTGGTTTTGGATGAAGCGCTTTTGTCAAGAGGTTTTGCAAATAAAACTTTAAACACATCATACATAGAAACCTTAGCACTATCAAGTTGTCCCTCTACGTAACCCCTTTGATTACCGGCTACGATCCAAGAATATTGTTGGTTCACATCATTGAAAACTTGTTGGATAATGTCTAAAATGGGGACTTCCTTTTTGAGATTCTCATAATTTTTTTGATTATTTCCAAGAAAATATCTCATAATATAATCACTATTGTAAAGGATTTATCCTATTACTGTTTTTTCATGGTTCATACCATAAAAGTCAAAGATCTCCCTAACTTCCTGTACTATGTGATCAAATTCATTCATAAGAACAAGGGTAGCTAGCCTTTTAGCTTTGGGATTATGTATGATGGGTAGCTCATAAAACAATCTTTGCAAGGTAGGATGGGTACAAATAAATCTATTTTCAAGTTTTAGAACTAGCACCGAGATAGCTTCTGCATAAGATTTAGTTATTTTCAGAATAGGGGTATCATCGACAGTCAAATTCCCAACGCAATTGAAAAACTCTAGAATAGTTTCTTTTCCTATAACGTTCCCTTGCCCCAAAACAAAAGTTTAAGACTCAAGATTGGTAGAACATCCAATTTTATGAGTCCTTCCATCAACCATTTCTACCATACCAAAATCACCCATGGTGACAAGCAAACAAGAGATCTGGCGAGAGAAAGGCAAACGAAGAAGAGGGCGAATAAAACAGCAAATTGGTGAAGTGGGGGAGAGGAAAATGAGAGGCACATGGCAAATAATGTAATTGCAAGGAGATGAGATTTGTGATTAGGAACCTGGTAGATGATGGTGGAGTCCCCTCGGCGCATACGACAGGCACGTAGAAGAGACCGCTTCCTCCCCGGCAATGGCGCCAGAAATTCCTTTGACGTGGCTTGAGACTGTGTTGGTATTTTGCCAAAGAGGAAGGGATGCTGCTGCACAGCAATGCCAAGTATTTCCCTCGGTTATGAAACCAAGGTTATCGAACCCATAGGAGGATAACCACCACCCAATAAGCAGAAGCTGCACACAAACAACAAATACTTGCAACCCGACACGAAAGAGAGGTTGTCAATCTCTCTAAGATAATAAGATAGATTAGGTAGTCATAGATAGTAGAGATAGATCTCTCAAGAACACAAATAAAAATAGTAAATATGCAGCAATGTGTTTTTGAGTTTTTGGTTTTGTAGATCTAAAAAGAAAGATTTCAAAAAGATAGATCGGAAAGCAATATGTTGGAAAAGTAGACCCGGGGCCGAAGGGTTCACTAGTGGCTTCTCTCATCAGTATAGCGCATGGTGGGTGAACAAATTATTGTTGAGAAATTTATAGAAAATTGAATAGTCATGACGATATCCAAGGCGATGATCATTATATAGGCATCACGTACAAGATAGATAGACCGACTCCTACCTGCATCTACCTCTATTACTCCACACATCGACCGCTATCCAACATGCATCTAGTGTGTTAAGTTCATGGAAAAATGGAGTAATGCAAGAAGAACGGTGACATGATGTAGACAAGATCTATTCATGTAGCAATAGACCCCATCTTTTTATCCTTTATAGCAACGATACATGTGTGTCTTGCTGCCCCTTCTGTCACTAGGAAAGAACACCGCAATATCGAAGCCATCACAAAGTACCTCTTCCCATGGCAAGAAAAATAAATCTAGTCGTCCTAACTAAACCAAAGATTCGAAGAAGAAATACGATGCTATAAGCAATCATGCATATAAGAGATTAAATAAGACTCAAATAATATTCATGGATAGAAACTGATCATGAACTCAAAATTCATCGGATCCTAACAAACACACCGCAAACATTTACGTCAAATAGATGTCCAAGAGATCATTGTATTGAGAATCATAAGAGAGAGAGAGAGAGAGAAAGAGAGGAAGCTATCGAGCTACTGGCTACAGACCCGTAGGTCTATGTTGGACTACTCACGCATCATTGGATAGGCACCTATGGGTAGAAGAATGGTGGGTGCAACAACCCCGATGGCAACACGTCGATGGAGATCAAGATGATTGAGATCATGGTGTCATGCCGGTGACGATAGAGATCATGCCGATACTTTAAGGATGGATATTAAAAGCATAAGTTCATGGCCATATCATGTCACTTATGATTTGCATGTGATGTTAATCCTTTCATGCACCTTGTTTTTCTTAGGACGACGGTAGAATTATAAGGTGATCCCTCACTAAAATTTCAAGATAAATTGTGTTCTCCCCAAGTGTGCACCGTTGCGAAAGTTCTTCGTGTCGAGACACCACGTCATGATCGGGTGTGATAGACTCCACATTCACATACAACGGGTGCAAGCCAGTGTTGCACATGCGGAACACTCGGGTTAATTGACAAGCCTAGCATGTACGGACATGGCCTAGGAACACAAGAGACCGAAAGGTCGAACATGAGTCATATATAGATATGATCAACATGATGATGTACACCATTGAAACCACCTAAACTCACGTGATGATCGGACTTGAGTTGGTGAATTTGGATCATGTATCACTCGAATGACTGGAGGGATGTCAATTTGAGTGGGAGTTCTTAAGTAATATGATTAATTGAACTCATTATCATGAACATAGTCAGTAGTGTCTTTGCAAATTATTTTGTAGATTACTAGATCACGCTGTAGCTCCCTTGAATTTTTATATGTTAATAGAGAAATACAGTTGAAATATGATGGTAGCAATATTGCGGACTGGGTCCGTGATTTGAGGATTGTCCTCATTGCCGCACAGAAGGCTTATGTCCTTAATGCACCGCTCGGTGCACCACCCCCTCTAGCGTCGTTTGTAGATGTTGTGAACATTTGACACACATGTTCTGATGACTACTTGTTAGTTCAGTGCGCCATGCATTATGGCTTAGAATTGAGGCTCCAAAACGTTTTGAATGTCACGGAACATATGATTTGTTCTAAGAGCTAAAATTGGGATCTCAGGCTCATGCCCGTGTTGTGAGATATGAGATCTCCAACAAGATTCATTGCCTGCAATATGAAGGAGAATAGCTCAATCGTTGAGCATGTGCTCAGATTGTCTGGGTACTACAATCACTTGAATCGAGTGGGAGTTGATCTTCCAGATAATACGGTAATTGATATAGTTCTCCAAGTCACTGCCACTAAGCTACTAGAGCTTCGTGATGAACTATAAAATGCCAGGGATGGAAGTAATGATCCCTGAGCTATTCGCGATGTTTGACACCGCGAAGGTAGAAATAAAGAAGGAGCATCAAGTGTTGATGGTTAGTGAAACCACTAGTTTTGAGAAGGGCAAGGGCTAGGAGGGAAACTTCATGGATGGCAACTCAGTTGCTGCTCTAGTGAAGAAACCCATAGTTGAATCCGAACCCGAGGCTAAGTGCTTCTATTATGAGGGGAACGGTCACTAAATGTCATATTGGTAGAAATCGCATGAAGAAACTCCATGTTGATGGATCTTTGGACTCACTTGATTTCGAATCAGTTGAGACATGCAGACCATGCCTCATGGGCAAGATGACTAAAGCCCCGTTTTCGGTATGATGGAGCGGGCTAGTAACTTATTGGAAATAATGCATGTTGATGTATGTGGTCCAATGAGTGTTGTAGCGTGCAGTGGATATCATTATTATGTTACCTTCACTGATGATTTGAGTATATATGAGTATATTTACTTAATGAAACACAAGTCTGAAACGTTTGAAAAGTTCAAATAAATTCAGAGTGAAGTTTAAGATCATCGTGACAAGAAGATAAAAATGTCTATGATATGATCATGGAGGTGAATATCTGAGTTATGAGTTTGGCATACAACTTTAGACAATGCGAAAGTTTTTTCACAAGTCACGCCACCTCGAACACCATAGTGTGATGGTGTGTCCGAACGTTGTAGTAGTGCTTTATTGGATATGGTACAAACTATGATGTCTCTTATCGATTTGCCACTATCTTTTTGGGGTTATGCATTAGAGACAACTACGTTAATTTAAAAGGGGCTCCATCTAAGTCCGTTGAGATGGCACCGTATGAATTTTAGTTTGGCGGAAACCTAAGCTATCATTTCTTAATGTTTGGGCTACGACGCTTATGTGAAAAAGGTTCTCACCTAATGAGCTTGAACCCAAAGCGAACAAATGCATCTTCATAGAATACCTTAAGAACAGTTGGGTATACCTTCTATCTCAGATCCGAGTGCAAAGTGTTTGTTGCTAAAATGGGTCCTTTCTCGAGAAAGAGTTTCTCTCGAAAGAATTGAGTGGGAGGAAGATAGAACTTGATGAGGTTGTTGAACCTTTGTTTCAACCAGAGAGTAGCGCAACGCAGAAACTTGTTTCTGTGGAGCCTATGTTAGTTGAAGAGGAAGTTAATGATGGGTATCATGAATCTTCGGATCAAGTTACTATCAAACCTCGTAGGTCGACAAGGACGCGTAGTGCTCCTGAGTGGTACGACAACCCTGTCTTAGAGGTCATGTTGTTGGACAACGATGAACCTACGAGCTATGGAGAAGCATTGATGGGCCTGTATTCTGAAAAATGGTTAGAGGTCATGAAATCCGAGAAAAGATCCATGTATGAAAACCAAGTACAGACTTTGGTATACTTGCCCGTTGGACGGCAGGTCGTTGAGTACAAATGGACCTTTAAGATGACATATGTTGATGGTAAATGTCACCATTTATAAAGATTGACTTGTCGTAAAGAAGTTTCCGAAAAGTTCAAGGAGTTGACTGTCATGAGACTTTCTCACTCGTAGCGATGCTAAAGTCTGTTGGAATTATGTTAGCAGTTTCTGCGTTTTTTCAACTATGAAATCTAGCAGATGGATGTCAAAACATAGTTTCCTTAATGGTTTTCATGAGGAAAGGTTGTATGTGATACAACCGGAAGGTTTTGTCACTCCTAAGGATGCTAAAAAGTATGCAAGCTCCAGCAATCCATCTAAGGGCTGGAGCAAGCATCTCGGAGTTGGAATATACACTTTGATGAGGTGATCAAAGTTTTTGAGTTTATACAAAGTTTACGAGAAACTTGTATTTACAATAAAGTGAGTGGGAGCACTATGGAATTTCTGATAAGTATATGTGGATGACATATTATTGATCCGAAATAATATAGAATTTTTGGAAAGCATAAACGGTTGTTTGAAAAGTTATTTTCAAAGGAAGACCTGGATAAAGCTACTTGAACATTGAGCATCGAGATCTATAGAGATAGATCAAGACGCATGATGAGATTTTTCAATGAGTAAATACCTTGACAAGATTTTGAAAGAGTTCAAAATGGATCAGACATAGAAGGAGTTCTTGCCTGGTTTGTAAGGTGTGGAGTTGAGTGAGACTCAAAGCTCGACCACGGCATAAGATAGAGAAAGGACGAAGTTCGTCCCCTATGCTTAATCCATAGGCTCTATATAGTACGCCATGCTATGTACCGCACCTGTGTGTGCCTTGCCATGAGTTTTTCAAGGCGTACAAGAGTGATCCAGGAGTGGATCACTGGACAACGGTCAAAATTATCCTTAGTAACTAGAAGACTAAGGAGTTGTTTCTCGATTATGGAGGCGATAAAGAGTTCGTCGTAAAGAGTTATGTCGATGCAAGCTTTAACACCAATCCGGATGACTCTTAGTAGCAATCCAGATATGTATAGTCGAGCAGCCATTTGGAATAGTTCCAAGTGCAGTGTGGTAGCAGTAATTACAGTATGACAAAGAGATTTGCAAATCACACACGGATCTGAATGTCGTGGACCCATTGACTAAAAGACCTCTCTCACATGGAAAGCATGATCAAGCCCCAGAACTCATTGGGTGTTAGATTCATAATAATGTGAATCACATGGTGATGTGAACTAGATTATTGACTCTAGTGCAAGTGGGAGACTGTTGGAAATATGCCCTAGAGGCAATAATAAATTAGTTATTATCATATTTCCTTGTTCATGATAATCATTTATTATCCATGCTATAATTGTATTGCTCGGAAACTCAGATACATGTGTGGATACATAGACAACACCATGCCCTCGTATGCCTCTAATAGACTAGCTCGTTGATCAAAGATGGTTAAGGTCTCCTAGCCATGGACATGAGATGTCATTTGTGGGATCACATCATTAGGAGAATGATGTGATGGACAAAGACCCAAATTATAAACGTAGCATATGATCGTGTCAGTTTATTGCTACAGTTTCTACATGTCAAGTATCTGTTCCTATGACCATGAGATCATGAAACTCACTGACACCGAAGGACTACCTTGTGTGTATCAAACCTCGCAACATAACTGGGTGACTATAAAGGTGCTCTACAGGTATCTCCGAGGGTGTCTGTTGGGTTGGCATGGATCAATACTGGGATTTGTTACTCTGTGTTACGGAGAGGTATCTCAGGGCCCACTCGGTAATACAACTTCACAACAAGCCTTGCAAGCAATGTGACTAAGTGTTAGACATGGGATCTTGTATTATGGAACGAGTAAAGAGACTTGCTGGTAACGATATTGAACTAGGTATAGAGATACCGACGATCGAATCCCGGGCAAGTAACATACGAAGAACAAAGGGAACAACGTATGGGATTAACTCAATCCTTGACATAGAGGTTCAACCGATAAAGATCTTCGTAGAATATGTAGGAACCAAATGGGCATCCAGGTCCCGCTATTGGTTATTGACCGTAGAGGTGTCTCAGTCATGTCTACATAGTTCTCGAACCCGCAAGGTCTGCACACTTAAGGTTCGGTGACGTTTCGGTAGTATAGAGTTATGTATGGTGGTGACTGAAGGTTGTTCGGAGTCCCGAATGAGATCTCGGACATCACGAGGAGCTCCGGAATGGTCCAGAGGTGAAGATTGATATATAGGATTACCTGTTTTGGTCACCGGAAAAGTTTCGGGCTCATCGGTGGTGTACTGGGAGTGCCGGGAAGGTACTGGGGGACCATCGGGAGGGGTGTCTCGACCCAAGAGGCTACATGGTCTGTGGGAGGAGCTAAACCAGCCCCTGGTTGGCTGGCCGAAGCCTCCCGTAAGGGCCCATGTGGCTGGACTGGTTGGAGGAAGAAAAAACTCAAGGTGGAAAGAGTTTCCAAGTGGGGAGGAGGAGTCCTAATCCTACTAGGATTGGAGGAGGACTCATCCTCTCCTCCTTGTGCCAAGGACAAGGGCTGGTCCCTTGGGCGCCAAGCCTCCTCCCTTCCTCTTCCTATATATACTAGAGCTTTTGAGGGTTTTGAGACACAGAAATCAGCCACGTGCTACCCTCTCCTCTAGACCGTTTCAGCGGTGCTTAGGCGAAGCCCTGCTGGAATTGTTCCACCACCATCACCACCATGCCGTCGAGCTGTCAGTGAACTCATCTACCTCTCTGCTCCCTCTTGCAAGATCAAGAAGGCGGATATCGTCATCAAGCTGTACGTGTGCTGAATGCGGAGGTGCCGTCCGTTCGGCGCTAGATCGAAAGGACCGTGATCAAGATCGTGAGACGATTCATGATTTGATCGCGGGACGGATCGTGATGGGATCATTGGACGGATCGCGGGACGGATCGTGATGGGATCGCAGGACGCTCGGCGATTTGGATCGTGAAGACGTTCGACTACATCAACCGCGTTTCTTAACGCTTCCCGCTTAGCAATCTACAAGGGTATGTAGATCCACTCTTCCTCTCGGAGATGCTCATTACCATGGATAGATCTTGCGTGTGCGGAGGATTTTTTTTCCCATGCAACATTCCACAACAGTGGAATCATGAATTAGGGCTATGTGTAGATGAGATCTCCAGTAGAACACAAAGGAGTTTGTGGGCATTGATCATGTATTGTATAGAATATCACGACTTGCATGTCGATGAGTACGGCAATCGACAGGAGCCATAGGGTTGTCTTTAATTATTGTATGACATGCGTGTCAATCATTAGGCGCTATGTAATGCTCTACCTTATCGCTAAGCGGTACAAATAGTAGCAGAAGCATGGTGGGCGTGACAACCCCGATTGCGACACATTGATGGAGATCAAGATGATGGAGATCACGGTGTCATGCCGGTGGCGATGGAGATCATACCGGTGCTTTAAGGATGGAGATCAAAAGCACAAGTTCATGGCCATATCATGTCATTTATGATTTGCATGTGATATTAATCCATTCATGCACCTTGTTTTGCTTAGCACGATGGTAGCATTATAAGGTGATCCCTCACTAAAATTTCAAGATAAATTGTGTTCTCCCCGAGTGTGCACCGTTGCGAAAGTTCGTCGTGTCGAGACACCACGTGATGATTGGGTGTGATAGACTCTACGTTCACATACAACGGGTGCAAGCTAGTGTTGCTCATGCGGAACACTCGAGTTAAACTTGACGAGCCTAGCATGTACAGACATGGCATCAGAAAAAAAGAGACCGAAAGGTCGAACATGAGTCATATAGTACATATGATCAACATGATGATGTTCACCATTGAAACCACCTAAACTCACATGATGATCGGACTTGAGTTGGTGAATTTGGATCATGTATCACTCGAATGACCGGAGGGATGTCAATTTGAGTGGGAGTTCTTAAGTAATATGATTAATTGAACTCATTATCATGAACATAGTCAGTAGTGTCTTTGCAAATTATGTTGTAGATTACTCGCTCACGCTATAGCTCCCTTGAATTTTTATATGTTAGTAGAGAAATACAGTTGAAAGATGATGGTAGCAATATTGTGGACTGGGTCCATGATGTGAGGATTTTCCTCATTGCTGCATAGAAGGCTTTTGTCCTTAATGCACCGCTCGGTGCGCCACCCCCTCTAGTGTCGTCTGTAGATGTTGTGAACATCTGACAGGCACGTTCCGATGACTACTCGATAGTTCTGTGCGTCATGCATTACGGCTTAGAATTGAGGCTCCAAAACATTTTGAACGTCACAGAAAATATGAGATGTTCTAAGAGCTGAAATTGGGATCTCAGGCTCATGCCCGTGTTGTGAGATATGAGATCTCCAACAAGATTCTTCGCCTGCAATTTGAAGGAGAATAGCTCAATCGTTGAGCATGTGCTCAGATTGTCTGGGTACTACAATCGCTTGAATCGAGTGGGAGTTGATCTTCCAGATAAGACGGTGATTGATATAGTTCTCCAAGTCACCGTCACTACGCTACTAGAGCTTCATGATGAACTATAAAATGTCAGGGATGGAAATAATGATCCCTTAGCTGCTCGCGATGTTTGACACCGCGAAGGTAGAAATCAAGAAGGAGCATCAAGTGTTCATGGTTAGTGAAACCACTTGTTTCGAGAAGGGAAAGGGCTAGGAGGGAAACTTCATGGATGGCAAGTCAGTTGTTGCTCCATTGAAGAAACCCAGAGTTGAACCCAAACCGAGACTAAGTGCTTCTATTATGAGGGGAACGGTTGCTGAAGCGGAACAACCTTAGATACTTGGTAGATAAGAAGGCTGGCAACGTCGACAGAAGTATATTTGATATATGTGTTATTGATGTGTACCTTGCTAGTACTCCTAGTAGCACCTGGGTATTGGATACCGGTTCGATTGCTAAATGTTAGTAACTTGAAATAAAAGCTACAGAATAAACAGAGACTAGCTGTAGGTGAGGTGACGATGTGTGTTGGAAATGTCTCCAAGGTTGATGTGATCAACATCGCACGCTCTCTTTACCTTTGGGATTAGTGACGAACCTAAATAAATGTTATTTGGTGTTTGCATTAAGCATGAACATGATTAGATCGTGTTTATTGCAACATGATTATTCATTTAAGTTAGAGAATAATGGTTATTTTGTTTACATGAATGAGACCTTCAATGGTCATGCACCCAATGAGAATGGTTTGCTGAATCTTGATCGTAGTAATACACATGTTCATAACATAGATTCCAAAAGATACAAAGTTAATAATGATAGTACCACATACTTGTGGCACTGCCGCTAAATGTCATACTGGTCTAAATCGCATGAAGAAACTCCATGCTGATGGATCTTTGGACTCACTCGATTTCGAATCGGTTGAGACATGCAGACCATGCCTCGTGGGCAAGATGACTAAAGACCCCGTTTTCAGTATGACGGAGCGGGCTAGTAACATATTGGAAATAATACATGTTGATGTATGTGGTCCAATGAGTGTTGTAGCATGCAATGGATATCGTTATTTTGTTACCTTCACTGATGATTTGAGTATATATGAGTATATTTACTTAATGAAACACAAGTCTGAAACGTTTGAAAAGTTCAAAAAAATTCAGAGTGAAGTTTAAGATCATCGTGAGAAGAAGATAAAAATTTCTACGATATAATCATGGAGGTGAATATCTGAGTTACGAGTTTGGCATACAACTTTAGACAATGTGAAAGTTGTTTCACAACTCACGCCACCTGGAACACCATAGTGTGATGGTGTGTCCAAATGTTATAGTCATGCTCTATTGGATATGGTACAAACTATCATGTCTCTTATCGATTTGCCACTATCTTTTTGGAGTTATGCATTAGAGACAACTACATTCACTTTAAAAGGGGCACCATCTAAGTCCGTTGAGATGGCACCGTATGAATTTTGGTTTGGCGTAAACTTAAGCTGTCATTTCTTAATGTTTGGGGCTGCAACGCTTATGTGAAAAAGGTTCTCACCTAATGAGCTTGAACCCAAAGCGGACAAATGCATCTTCATAGAATACCTTAAGAACAGTTGGGTATACCTTCTATCTCAGATCCGAATGAAAGGTGTTTGTTGCTAAAATGGGACCTTTCTCTAGAAAGAGTTTCTCTCGAAAGAATTGAGTGGGAGGAAGGTAGAACTTGATGAGGTTGATGAACCTTTGTTTCAACCAGAGAGTAGCGCAACGTAAAAGGATGTTTCTGTGGAGCCTACGTTAGTTGAAGAGGAAGTTAATGATGGTGATCATGAAACTTCGGATCAAGTTACTATCGAACCTCGTAGGTCGACAAGGATGCGTACTCCTCCTGAGTGGTACGACAACCCTGTCTTAGAGGTCATGTTGTTGGACAACGATGAACCTATATGGAGAAGGGATGATGGGCCCGGATTCTGAGAAATGGTTAGAGGCCATGAAATCCGAGAAAGGATCCATGTATGAAAACCAAGTATAGACTTTGGTAGACTTGCCCGTTGGACGGCAGGTCGTTGAGTACAGATTTACCTTTAAGATGAGGACGGACGCTGATGGTAAATGTCACCATTTATAAAGCTCGACTTGTCACAAAGAAGTTTCCGACAAGTTCAAGTAGTTGACTGCGATGAGACTTTCTCACTCGCAGCGATGACAAAGTCTGTTGGAATTATGTTAGCAGTTGCTTCGGTTTTTCAAATTATGAAATCTGGCAGATGGATGTCAAAACATAGTTTCCTTAATGGTTTTCATGAGGAAAGGTTGTATGTGATACAACTGGAAGGTTTTGTCACTCCTAAGGATGCTAAAAAGTATGCAATCTCAAGCAATCCATCTAAGGGCTGGAGCAAGCATCTCGGAGTTTGGAATACACACTTAGAAGAGGTGATCAAAGTTTTTGAGTTTATACAAAGTTTACGAGAAACTTGTATTTACAATAAAGTAGTGGGAGCACTATAGAATTTTTGATAAGTATATGTGGATGACATATTGTTGATCCGGAATAATATAGAATTTCTGGAAAGCATAAATGGTTGTTTGAAAAGTTATTTTCAAAGGAAGACCTAGATAAAGCTACTTGAACCTTGAGCATCGAGATCTATAAGATAGATCAAGACACCTCATGAGATTTTTCAATGAGTACATACCTTGACAAGATTTTTGAAAGAGTTCAAAATGGATCAGACATAGAAGGAGTTCTTGCCTAATTTGCAATGTGTGGAGTTGAGTGAGACTCAAAGCTCGACCACGGCAGAAGAAAGAGAAAGGACGAAGGTCGTCCCCTATGCTTAATCCATAGGCTCTATATAGTATGCCATGCTGTGTACTGCACCTGTGTGTGCCTTGCCATGATTTTGTCATGCGGTACTGTTGGGGATATAACCCCACGGTGAGACCCTCCCTAAGGGCTCCGGGTCACACCAGGCGGCTCGTACATCAGCCCAAGAGTGGGTCGTGAAGACTTAAGCCCAAGACGCTTGGCGGCTTGACAAGATGGGTCGTCCCTTGGCCTGGACGGAGAAGACCCGGGCGAGTAAGACGCCCGGAGACAACTTGACCAGGAAGGCAAGATAAGGTAGAGATAGACTCATACATGTATTGAGAGTCGGTCACGACTTGTATGACCCGTGGTCTTGACCTCCTATATAAAGGCGAGACCCGAGGCGACTTAGAGATTAGACTATCGAGAACTAGGTCAAGCAATAGCTCCCTTGTAATCGATACACCAAGCAATACAACACAAGCAGGACGTAGGCTGTTACCTCGACTTGAGGGGCCGAACCTGGGTAAACTCATGTCCTTCGTCCCAACAAACCCCTTTGAGTCCATCACCTTAGCAATGGCCCTGAATCCAAGTCTATACACCCGGACATCTGCCGTGATAAAACCACGACAGTCGGCGCCCACCGTGGGGCTTGCGCTCGGTGGTGTTGAGTTCTCAAAGGGCTCTCTCCCAGGGCTCGAGGGAACATGGTCGGAAGGATGAATAAGAGTCACCGCGGCCGGCTCTACATCAACGACGCCGGCTGGGGGCTTGATGCCGGCTCTGTGGAATATGGATTTCGGGTTCCTTTCAGTGGGATCCACGTCTTCATCGGCAGAATCGACAGATCTATGCCCGGGCCGGACGTCTACATCGACATCGTCGAGCCAACTCGATGCGCACAACCCGCCCGTGATGTGCAGCCCGCCCGTGTTAACCCGGGACGGAAGCACGTCTTCGTGGGCTTCACTCAAGGTATGGATCTGGAAGCTTCTGCGTTGCAGGAAACTCTTGTCTATTCAGAAGATGGATCTTCAAGCGGAGAAACGGAGTCGATCTACCAGCTTCACAACGGTGGGCTCGGGGGCTACGGCGAGCTTTACCCTGAGTCGGATCGTTCTGAGACGGACGATCTTGGGCCGCCGGTTCATACTCCCGTGTTCATGACGGGGTCGGCCCTAGGTGCGAGCAGCACAGCCGCTGGAGCAGCAACCTCAGGGGCTGACCCGTCGCGGCCGGCTCAAGTTCTTCTGGATTTGATGAACGAGCTCGTGGCCCTGATGGCCACTGAAGTTACACCAGATAACCAAGCCGCTCGGAACTTAGAGATTGTCAGGCTCAAGGACCGGATGGCGGAGGAGCAATAGAGGATAGCTAAGCTAAAGGTCCAGATGGAGGAAGAGGCAGAACGTATTAAGACGGATGCCTTCCGCCTTGGACTGGACAACAGTCGGTGGCTGTGGTGCATCAGATGAGACATCAATCCCTCTTATCAGAAGTTATGAGGCTAGGAATCTCTTCAACACACCAGGAACGGGACGGGCAGCGGATGCACCTGGAAGCCAGCCGGCGGCTCGACCGACGCCACACCCGGCCCGACAAAACCAGGCCTCACTAGCGGTCTTTCCAACACCGGCGGGTCATTATTCCAACCCGGCAGAGAACATGGTGGCCGTGGACACCCGGCTTGAAACAATCCCTATTTCGGATGAAGCGCCTTTTGCGGAAGAGGTACGGAATGCCATTGGATATAGGGATGGCAATGGGGCCCCATACCCGTCAAAACCATGGGGATTTCATCTATTAGGGGGTGGGGATGGGCAAAAAACTTCCCCATGGGGATATTTACCGAACAAATTTATTCCCCATAGGGTACAACGGGGATGGGGATGAGATCCTATTCCCCAGACCCAATACCCATCAGGGGCCCACTTTTTAAGTGTGACATTGTGGTCAAGCTTCAAATATTTACAAACAAACTTGCGAAAACAAAAAAAAAATATGAGGAAAACCTTAAACTTACCTCACATCCTCACCTCAACCACCACCATGACCAAGAAGTTAGTATGACCAAGATCAGTATTAGTAGAACAAGGACAACACCATGTATATATCTTGATTATATTCTGTCATATTATGTATATGATCATTTCTTCATGGGGATGGGGACCCTAATGGGGCCTCGTTCCCTCATGGGGCATGGGTATGGGGAAATTTCATCCCCAGTCATGTAAACAGGGATGGGGATGGGGGTATGGGGAATAGATGGGGATGGGGATGTTCTAGGTATCCCCATAGGGGATTGTTCCCATTGCCATCCCTAATTGGATACCTTTAGATGACGATTGTCTAGCAGGAGAAGTATGCTCATAGTTAGAGTCGCGTTCATTCAACCCCTCTCCCGAGCTGCAGCTTTAGCCAGCGGTATGAGTTGCCGGCGGTTTCCAGCAGCGATCGGCAGAGAGGACCTCCGGGGGACGATCAGGCGGCTCTAGATGTGCAAGTGCTCATAAACCGGGCGAGAAACCAGCAAGAGGCGGCAGTTTTGGCCACGGCGACTCACCAAGAGCCCGCACCCTCTATATCAGTGGGAGCGGGAGTGACCACCAGGGCCGTGGGATTGCCATGCTTATCACCGGCTCTGTGAAGTGAGCGGTTGCTGAAGGATTTCAAAGGACCTTGCAAGGTTCCGAATTACACTGCTGACTTACCTCCGGAGGCCTGGATCAAAAGTTATGAGCTAGCTATGGAGATGTTGGATGTCAGTGAGGCGGTGTGTGCTAAGTACGTCATCATGATGCTTGAAGGTCCGGCTCGCATGTGGTTGAAAGGGTTGCCACCCAATACCATCAATTCATGGGCTGAGTTAAGGGCAAGGTTCATCAAAAAACTTTCAAGGGACTTGCAAACAGCCTATGACCATTGTGGATCTCGATCATTGCATCCAACAGGAGAGTGAGTCGGCTCATCATTGGGTCCGACGGGTGTCGACCATCATCCACTCATCTGAACAGATCACGATGGCTCAAGCAGTGTTGATCTTAGAAAAGAACTGTTATTTCATCCCTCTGAAGCAGAAGCTTGGCTGGCTCAAGCGTACGTGTAAGGACATGGGAGAACTCATGACGGCTCTTACAAAGTACGCTGACTCTGATAACATGAAGGATCTAGGTGCTGATGAGGAGAAGGCTGGCCAAGGTAAGAGGAACAACCCGGGCAAGGGTAAGGCGAACAATGGTAACCAGAGTAAGCAGAAAAATCCGGATGGCAGGTCAGAACTGGTAGCCAATGTGAGCACCGGCCAGAATCATCCTAAAGGCAATGGGAAGTTCATGCCGCCCTTTAACAAAAATAGGACTCCTTTTAATTTGGAGGAAATGCTCAAAAAACCCTGTCCAGAGCACAGCCGGCCCGATAAACCTTCAGCGCACACATGGGGTGATTGCCATATTATGCAGAAGTTCAAGAATTACAACATGCGGCAGCACAACAACCATGGCGGTGGCCCGCCCGATGGCTCAGGACCAGGCAGGCCAAGAGCCAGATTTGGATCCGGCAACTTAGGGTCCGGTCATCATGGCCAAGGCAATCAAGGAGGACATCCACATCACTCTGGTAACAACAATCAGCAACAGCATAACCAGTCCGGGTATCAAAGCAATCCAAAGCAGCTCAGTTCGGGCCAGTATCATGTTTCGCCGACCAACCTTAACAAGCGGGATCAGAAGTTGCACAAGCGAGCGGTTAATGTAGTTACGCCGGCTCTGTCGCAGTACTTGAAGTGGTCTAAATATGACATAATGTGGAGCCGGGAGGATCACCCATCACGGGTTGATGACCCGGGGCGGCTGGCCTTGGTAGTTGCCCCCCAAGTGGGAGGATATATGGTGAATAAGGTACTCATGGATGGTGGTAGCAGCATCAACATCCTATATTATGATACCTTCCGGTGAATGAAGTTGCTTGACAAAGACCTTAAGCCCTCATCAACTGTTTTTCATGGTGTGGTGCCGGGCAAGTTGGCTTATCCGGTGGGAAGGATTTCTTTGGAAGTCGCCTTTGGTGACGAATACAACTATAGGGTGGAGTCCTTGTGGTTTGAAGTGGTCAAGATCAAGAGCCCTTACCATGCGTTGTTTGGGCGGTCGGCTTATGCTAAGTTCATGGCTAGGCCCTGTTATGTCTACTTACAACTCAAGATGCCCGGGTTAAAAGGTATGATTACCATTCATGGTGATCGGAATATGGCTATTGAGTGCGAGGAAGGAGACATGGCTTATGTGGAATCCAGTTGTGCTAAGACGGAGCTTAAGTTCTATAAGGAGAACGTTGACCCGGAGGATATGACCCCGCTGAAGAAGCCCACGACGGAGGTTGAGACGCCCCTCAAATTTTCGGCGAATGATACCAAGGCGGTGGATTTCACTCCAGGCGACTCATCCAAACAGTTCATCATTGGGGCCAACATGGATCCCAAATAGGAAAGCGCGCTCATCGAATTCATCTGTGAGAATTGGGACATCTTTGCATGGAAACCTTCTGACATGCCGGGTGTACCGAGAGAGTTCGCTGAGCCCAACCTTAATGTGGATCCTAAGTTTAAACCTGACAAGTAGTTTCTGCGGTGGTTCAATGAGGAGAGACGCAGGGCCATTGGGGAAGAGGTCGCGCGGCTCTTAGCGGCGGGTTTCATCGTCGAGGTCTTTCACCCGGAGTGACTTGCTAACCCAGTGCTGGTGCTCAAGAAGAACGGCACATGGCGTGTGTGCGTGGACTATACGGACCTTAACAAAGCTTGTCCAGCTGATCCTTTTGTTCTCCCTCGTATTGATCAGATCATTGATGCTACGGTGGGTTGTGAAAGCCTATGCTTCCTGGATGCTTATTCAGGATATCATCAGATCAAGATGGCAGTTAAGGACCAAGAGAAGACGGCTTTCATTACGCCTTTTGGAGCCTTCTGTTATGTGTCTATGCCTTTTGGGCTCAACAGTGTCCAGGCGACTTATCAACGCTGTGTGCAGAATTGCCTTCACAGTCAGATCAGACGCAACGTTCACGCTTACGTGGATGATATTGTGATCAAGTCAAGGAAGAAGGAGACCCTTCTGGACGACTTAAGGGAAACCTTTGACAATCTCCGGATCTATAAGATGATGCTTAACCCGGCAAAGTGTGTCTTTGGTGTTCCAGCTAGCAAGCTCTTGGGATTTCTAGTTTCTGAGTGTGGCATTGAAGCTAACCTGGATAAGATCAAAGCTATCACCTCCCTGGCAGAGCCGGCTTGTATTAACGATGTCCAACACCTGGCAGGGCGGATCGTCGCGTTGAGCCGGTTCATAAGCCGCCTTGGTGAGAAAGCTATCCCCCTATATCAGATGATGAAAAAGACAGACAATTTTGTCTGGAGTACGATGGCGGGTGAAGCGTTTGAGGTGCTCAAGAAGCAGCTCACTGAGCCGCCGGTATTAGCTGCTCCGACTGAGAAAGAACCTTTGCTCCTGTACGTGGCGGCTAACAATCGGGCTGTCAGCGCTGTAATTATGGTCGAGCGCAAGGAAGCAGGGAAGGAATATCCGGTTCAGAGGTCGGTTTACTATATCAGTGAGGTCCTGACAGAGTCTAAGCAGAGATATCCACATTGGCAGAAGCTAGTGTATGGGGTTTTCATGGTCAATCGCAAGTTAAAGCACTACTTCTTAGGGCACCAGATCACCGTGGTTATCTCTGCTCCGTTGGGGGACATAATTCAAAACAGAGAAGCCACTGGTAGGATTGCTAAGTGGGCATTGGAGCTGGGACCTCTCAATCTGAAATACGTACCACGTACTGCTGTCAAGTCTCAAGCCCTTGTGGATTTCATAAACGATTGGACAGAGTGTCAAGCGCCCGAAGAAAAGCCAGATAACTCATACTGGACTATACACTTTTATGGATCCAAGCAGCTGGAAGGGTCAGGGGCAGGAGTTGTTTTAACATCTCCCAAAGGTGATAAGTTCTGTTATGTGTTCCGGCTGATGTTCCCTTGCACCAATAATGCGGTTGAATATGAATCCCTGCTTCATGGCCTCGGGGTAGCTAAGGAGATGAATTTAAGCCGGGTAAGGTGTTTTGGTGACTCAGATCTTGTGTCTCAGCAAGTTTCAGGCAATTGGGACTCCAAGGACCCGCGGATGGCGGCTTATCGTCAGGCGGTGGATGTCATTGCTGGTCACTTCAAAGGTTATCAGGTAGATCACATTGAACATTGCAGGAATGAGGCGTCTGATGCCTTGTCAAGGTTAGGCTCTCAGCAAAAGCCGGTGCCGCCCAATATCTTTCTGGACGTCTTACATCACCCAACTGTCAAGTTACCTTCAGAGGAAGATTTGGCTGTTCCTGACCCGGAGGGGAAATTGGTGGCGGCTCTACATGCTATTCCATATTGGACTGTGCCTTACCTGGCATATTTGACTCGGGGCAAGTTACCTGATGGTGAAAATCTGGCCAGGCAGATCACCCGGTGGTCTGAGTCCAGGACAATAGTTAATGGTGAGTTACACAAGTGCAGTGTTACCGGGGTGTTTCAACGTTGTGTCTCACCAGAGGAGGGTCAGGAAATCTTGAATGAAATTCACGCTGGAGATTGTGGACATCACGCTGGCTCAAAATATCTAGTGGCCAAGGCTTTCTGGCACGGCTTCCTCTGGTTGACGGCTCACAAAGATGCAGGGGATCTGGTCCGCAAGTGTGATGGCTATCAAAAATTCGGCCGGCGTGCTCATGTTCCGGCTCAAGAATTGTGCATGATACCAATTACTTGGCCGTTTGCAGTCTAGGGGCTTGATATGGTCGGGCCTTTCAAGAGATCCAAGGATAAGAAAACGCACCTCTTGGTGGCAGTTGATAAGTTCACCAAGTGGGTAGAAGCTGAGCCGGTCAGCAAGTGTGACGCGGCTACGGCGGTTCAGTTTATTAAAAAGCTGATTCACCGTTTTGGTTACCCTCACAGTATCATCATGGACAATGGCACAAACTTGTCCAAGGGGGCTATGAAAAAATTCTACGACTTGGAGCACATCCGGCTTGATGTTTTGGCGGTTGCCCATCCACAATCCAACGGTAAGGCGGAGCGTGCCAATCCAGAAATCTTGAGAGGTATCAAGCCATGGCTTGTGGTTCCTTTACAATGGATGCCGGGTTGTTGGGTGGAAGAGTTGCCGTCCGTCTTATGGAGCATCAGAACCACCCCCAACAGATCCACAAGGTATACACCTTTTTTTCATGGTTTACGGTGCAGAGGCCGTGTTACCAAGTGACATCCGGCATGATTTGCCACGAGTGGCGGCTTACGTTGAGACGGGCAATGAACCAGTGCGTCAAGACGCGTTGGATGCTCTGGAGGAGGAACGAGAGCTGGCGGCTGCCCGTTCGGCGATCTATCAGCAAGACCTGTGCTGCTATCATAGCCGCAGGGTCAAGACCCGGACGTTTCAAGAGGGTGACTTAGTGCTGCGGCTGATTCAAGACCAGACAAATATGCACAAATTATCTCCTCCATGGGAAGGACCTTTCGTGGTCAACAGAAATCTCAGCAACGGGTCGTATTATCTCATTGACATCCGGGACGACTTAGATACCTCGGGTCAGGAGACCCGCCGGCCGTGGAACATAGCGCATCTGCAGCCTTATTATACCTGAGTTGTCGAAGCTTTCCATTGTACACTATCCTTGTACATATCATATTTATATATGAATAAAGTAGCATCCCTACAAGCCGGGGCCTCTGCCATTTCGCATATCTTCATCCATGCAAGAGAAATCCAAAAACTTTGGTTGTCGAAGGGGGATTCCCACCTCCGGGTGTAGCTTATCTAACCCTAACAACCGGCTTTCAAGCCAAAAAATGTTGACAAGTCAACATTGGCTGTCGAAGGGGGCTTCCCATCTTCGGGTGTAGCTTATCTAACCCTAAAAGCCGGCTCTTATGCCAAAAAAGTTGACAAGTCAACTTTGGTTGTCGAAGGGGGCTTCCCACCTCTGGGTGTAGCTTATCTAACCCTAACAACTGGCTTTCAAGCCAAAAAAATGTTGACAAGTCAACATTGGCTGTCGAAGGGGGCTTCACATCTTCGAGTGTAGCTTATCTAACCCTAACAGCCGGCTCTTATGCCAAAACAGTTGATAAGTGAACTTTGGTTGTCGAAGGGGGCTTCCCGCCTCAGGGTGTAGCTTATCTAACCCTAACAACCGGCTTTCAAGCCAAAAAAGTGTTGACAAGTCAACATTGGCTGTCGAAGGGGGCTTCCCACCTTTGGGTGTATCTTATCTAACCCTAACAGCCGGCTCTTATGCCAAAAAAGTTGACAAGTCAACTTTGGTTGTCAAAGGGGGCTTCCCACCTCCGGGTGTAGCTTATATAACCCTAACAACCGTCTCTCTAGCCAAAAAATGTTGACAAGTCAACATTGGCTGTCAAAGGGGGCTTCCCACCTTCGGTTGTAGCTTATCTAACCCTAACAGCCGGCTCTTATGCCAAAAAAGTTGAAAAGTCAACTTTGGTTGTCAAAGGGGGCTTCCCACCTCCGGGTGTAGCTTATCTAACCCTAACAACCGGCTTTCAAGCCAAAAAAATGTTGACAAGTCAACATTGGCTGTCGAAGGGGGCTTTCCACCTTCGGGTGTAGCTTATCTAACCCTAAGAGCTGGCTCTTATGCCAAAAAAAATGACAAGTCAACTTTGGTTGTCGAAGGGGGCTTCCCACCTCCGGTTGTAGATTATCTAACCCTAACAACCGGCTTTCAAGCCAAAAAATGTTGACAAGTCAACATTGGCGGTCGAAGGGGGCTTCCCACCTCCGGGTGTAGCTTATCTAACCCTAACAACCGGCTCTCACGCCAAAAATGTTGACAAGTCAACATTGTCATCAAGGGGGCTTCCTACCCTATGGGTGTAGCTTCTCAAACCCTATCGGTCAGCTCTTAAGCCAAGCAGTTGACTCCATCAACACGTTAGGAAGATACAACATCTTCGGGTCATGCTTTTAAGCTGCCCTCCTAATGGTATAAATATACATCTATTCTTTGGTAGGAAATTAAGCCGCCAAGAGCCGTCAAAGCATGCAATGAGAAGCACAAGGAAGATGGCATATATATGTTAACCCGGACTTTTCATATGTGCGCGATGGCACAATTCAAAGAAAGGAAAAAATTACTACCAGTCTATTACATATACTCTCGGTGGAGCCCAAAAATATCTTAAAGTTTTTTACACCGCTCACGGCGGGTCACAAAGAGTCGGCTATCAACAGGAATCTACAACGCAATCAGCTGGCTGGCGGGTCACTCTGCTCCGGGTCTTCGGCTGCCTTGATCTGGAGATTTTCCAAGTCCCAGTTGCAGTTGGTTAAAGCCGCAAAGGTTCCTTCTTCAAAGAAGGGGGACGGGTCAAATTCAGAGGCGAAAAGATTCTTACTGCGGGTGGGTGTCAGATTCTTGCACTCATAGAGAGGGCCACAGATCCTTTTCTGATCTGCGCTGTAAGCCGCCTGGTAAGTTGCCAGATTAACCTCTTCTGCTAAGATGGAGGCTAGGACTTTGGAATTCTTCACGCGCCGGGCATAGTCAGCGTCTGTAAATTCGGAGCCATCATCCTTCTTGGAGGGAAACCCGTCCATCATATCATCCGGAGTTAAATCGGGGGCAAAAGCTAGTGCGCGGCTTATATCTGCGATCGCCCCCTGACGGGTGGCTGATCTCTTCAACTCCACGATTTGCTTTGGCGTCATGGATAGAAGCTCTAAGACCCCTTTGAGAGTTGAAGGTATATCATCCTTGTACTGTACGGCTTTGATGGTACACACAACACCGCAGTAGAGTTGTTCTGCCAAAGTATATATGGCCTTCAGGGGCAGCAGGCTGTCGGAGGCAAGTTGGCGGCTCCTAGGACCTGCATAAGATGGAGGTCTCGTCGTAAGTCGCCAGCGCAAGTACAATACACAAATTGAGTTAAGTTGTCAAATACTTACCAAAGAGGGCGGCTGTCATCTTCGTGATGTGGTGCTTCAAGGACTGCAGCTCATCGGATACAATCATAAGCCGCTGATTAGCATCATCCGCGCGTTTAGTCAAGGCGGCTTGTTCAGTTTTAGGGGATTCCTTGAAGGTTGCGAAGTCAGCCTTGATTTTGGTCAGCTCTTTAGAAAGGACCCGACATTTCTCATCAGCTTCACTCCGGGCGGCTTGTTGTGTGGTTATATTGCTTTTTAACCCGACCACTTCTGACTCGGCTTCGTTTAAAGCTTCCTACGACATATCAAAACATAGGATGAGCCGGCAGGAGGAGAAGTATAAGAAAAAACTCAGCAAGTCTCAAATAGATTACAAGCAATATGTATGACATTTGGGGGCTAATGTCTATTTGGTCTCCTAGATCAACGACAATTCCGGATCATCGTTATTCAGTTAACCCGGAATTTGGGGGCTACATACTGGTTTTTTCAGGAGGTTCAGCAGGAAAGTCCCGACTCAACTTCGGCAAGATTGAGCCGGCCCTTGGGGGCTACATTTGGCTCTGTTACTCATTCTCAATAAAGTCCTGACTCAACTTTGGAAAATATTGAGCCGACCCTTGGGGGCTACAATTGGCTCTATTACCTATCTTCTACGAAGCTCCGGTTCGAGGTTATCAATTATTGAGCCAACCCTTGGGGGCTAACAACAATGGTTTGAGATCACATCTAAGTAAGTTGAGGCCTACATGTTAGATGTTTCTACTTCTACCAAGATTGAAGAGCCGGATTATTATCAGCCAATATTAACCCGGCTCTTGGGGGCTACATAAGGTATAAGGAGAAAAAAGAATACCTCGTATTTTCTCTTCATTAAGTCAACAAGCGTGAGCTCCAGATCCCGGCTTGTAGACAGCCGGTTCATATAGCCAGCATGAAGTTCATCAGCTGTCATTTTCTCGAGTGTAGGGAGCTCAAACTCCAAATTCTTGGAAGCTTCGGCCGTCTCACTATGCTTTGTCAGCACGTGAGGTGAAGGAGAGTGGAAGCCGGCACCGGTAATCAGGACATCCGGAACAGTGGTGTCATCAGCAGCCTTGGCAGGACTCGGCGGCTTAGAATGGTCCCTCTGTGGACTCTCTTGAATGATATCGTCAGCAGCCGGCTCTGCAGAAGCCGCTCGGCGGTTTGCATCCGGTATAGGCACGTCCGGCTTGGCAAGCTCCGGTTCTTGAGCAGTAGGGCCAGGGGAGGACTTGTTAGTCTTCCTTTGCTTGGCTTGAGCCCTAGAAAAGCATGAAAGTCAGAGTCCAAGATTTACAGCCGCTAAAGAGCCGGACGTAAGGCTTGAAAAACACGTACAACGTATTAATCTTTGGAGGCGGCAGAGCAGTAGTCGTAGAGTCGTCGGACGAAGGCGATGATCCCTGAGAGACAATTCAGATAATGTAAGGCAATGTTGAAATTACAAAGGAAAAGATAGTAAAATCAAACAGAGAAGAAATACATACCTCTGTGGGGCGCTTCTTCTGAGCCGGGGAGTTAGGTAGCCCGGACATGAGATCAGTAGAGCCGGCGCTCCGGGTCTGGCGTCGGTCAGCTTGCTATTGCTTTTCCAAAAGAAATTGGGGATCCAAATAAGCAATAGGATGAGAAAGGGGAACTTTTCGAACGACCCATCGTACCTTCTAGGGTACAAAATATTCTGAGTCGGACGAAACATAAGTTACCTCAGGGGCGTTGGCGCGGCTCGTCTCTGCCTCGTCCTGTGAATGGCATTTATCAATAAGGTGAATAAAGAGGTGGCGAAAAGTAGTCAAATTATACCTCTGAGCCCAATGATTCTGGCGGTTCAAACCATTCTTCTTGAGGAGTGGTCTTCCTCGTCCTCTTGGTCAGGGCCTTCTTCTTGGTTTTCTTCAGAGGAGGAACATACTTCTTCTTCCAGAAGTCGGAGTCAGCCTGAAAAGATATGCCGGCCAGTAGTGATGAATTGCCAAGACATAACTAAACAAAGAGAAGAGACTATGAAGAGTCGCCTTATATCTGGGGCCGGGTTAATGACACAAAAAGGCGCCAGCCCAATGGAGCTACAAGCTCCCGACGTCTCGTGGACAAGACTCCGGATGACAGTTATAATATCATCTTCGGTTAATGTCATCCGGCTAAAGCAGAGGGAGTCATCATACTAGCCCGAATATTCGCACATAAGGTGATTTCTCCGGCTTAAGGGCATAATCCTCCAAGAGATCTAGCAGCAGATCAAATCCAATCCTGTCAGTCCGTTGGCCATGAGGGCTTTTATCTTGGAATGAGTTGGTTCATGCTTCGCCCTTTCAGCAGGTGACAGCCGGCCAGGAAGTTCAGAGGTTGTCTTGAGCCGGGATGGGTGGTAACCCGGCAACGAATGCTCACCCTCTGGGAGGTATCTTGACAATAAAACCAAGTTTTATTCCAATCTTATGGATGACTCGGCATCTAAACAGCCGAAAAAGTTATGTCCCGGCACCTCTGAATGGAAATCCCACCGAGTTCTAAGCTTGGGACGGCCTTCACTTCGGTCTGCCGATTCGTGTAAAAGAACTCCCGGAAGAGACCAACAGATGGCTCAATTTGCAGATAGACCTCGTTGAGCACTTGGAAGTTACATATGTTTGAGAAGGAATTGGGGGCAAGGTCTTGAGGGCGCAACTTGTAAAAATGAAGGACATCTCGTAAGAATTTTGAGCCGGGGGGTACGAACCCACGTTCAATGTGATCTGAAAAGACAACTACCTCGCCCTCCTGAGGAACGGGCTTCAGTTCATTACCTAGAACCCGCCAATGGATGACCTCTTTGGCGGGAAGGGTGCCCGCATGTACAAAGTCCATCGAGAACTCTTCCGTGATGCAAGAGCCGGCTCAATTGCATGAGTTGGATGCACGAGACATAGTGGCGGTTCAAAAAACTGCGCAAGATAACAATGTGCAGCGAGTCAGGGAACGGCAGACATCTACACGCGGCTAAAGGTCTAAGATTTTAAGATTAAACCACCAAGATCCGGTTGGTGAGAGCCGGAGTACATGGCGGGTCAAGATTATGGAAAGACAAGGCAAAATTCGGCTAAGTGTGGAAAACAGGTTTCGCAAGGTATCGCTAAGATTGCGCATCTACAAAACAAAGGAATTTTTTTATTTCAGACCTAGAGACGAACGGGTGAAAGCGGAGAAAGTTTAAAAACGGCAGGTGGAGCTGTTGCAAATCTATGCAGTATTACTATTGATCTCCTACATAACGTCGCATCGGAGAAAACATATTGTCAAGTGTTTATGGGCTAAGCATGGCCAGCATTGAAGGAGGCCCGTGTTCTAAGCTGTGGGAGGAGCTCCATGAAACCCTACCGAAATGGCTATGGATCTAGAGGAAGAAGGACTCACCAGAGACGGCGCGGCGGACGCAGAGAGAACTCTAGAACAAATAGGTTGATGCAGCGGCCTTGTCGACGACGATGAGGAGACGGTGCCGGAGCGATATGCGCGGGAGCGGAGGCGTCGAAAGGAAGGATACGAAGAGCGAGCGAAGAAGAAGGCAATGCCGCCCCTCGTGGTCCTATTTAATAGGAAAAGGTGGAACCAAGCGCGAAAATCCAGGCGTCGGAAGTTATTTGACCGAGGCGGACGCCTCGATTCCTGGACTATCCATTTAATAAGGGAAGATTCGTTGCGTGTGTGAGAGGATCTTTTTGACAGATTTTGACGTGACGTCACGGCGGGTCATTATTTTCTGGGCGACTCACCAAGGAGTAAGAAGGAGGCTGAACTGAGCAAGCTCAAATCAACCTGGGGCCTAATGTTGGGGATATAACCCCACGGTGAGACCCTCCCTAAGGGCTCTGGGTCACACCAGGCGGCTCGTACACCAGCCCAAGAGTGGGCCGTGAAGACTTAAGCCCAAGACACTTGGCGGCTTGACAAGATGGGCCGGCCCTTGGCCTGGACGGAGAAGACTCGGGCGAGTAAGCTGCCCGGAGACAACCTGACCAGGAAGGCAAGATAAGGTAGAGATAGACTCATACATGTATTGAGAGTCGGTCACGACTTGTATGACCTGTGGTCTTGACCTCCTATATAAAGGCAAGACCCGGGGCGACTTAGAGATCAGACTATCAAGAACTAGGTTAAGAAATAGCTCCCTTGTAATCAATGCACCAAGCAATACAACACAAGCAGGACGTAGGATGTTACCTCGACTTGAGGGGCCGAACCTGGGTAAACTCGTGTCCTTCGTCCCAACCAACCCCTTTGAGACCATCAACTTAGCAATGGCCCTGAATCCAAGTCTGTACACCTGGACATCTGCCGTGATAAAACCACGACAGATACAATAGTGATCCATGAGTGGATCACTAGACAATGGTCAAAATTATCCTTAGTAACTAGAAGACTAAGGAGATGTTTCTTGATTATTGAGGTGATAATGAGTTCGTCGTAAAGAGTTACGTCGATGTAAGCTTTAACACAAATCCGAATGACTCTTAGTAGCAATCCGGATATGTATAGTGCAGAAGCCATTTGGAATAGTTCCAAGTGCAGTGTGGTAGCAGTAATTACAATATGACATAGAGATTTGCAAAGCACACATAGATCTGAATGTCGCGGACCCGTTGACTAGACCTCTCTCACATGCAAAGCATGATCAAGCCCAAGAACTCATTGGGTGTTAGATTCATAACAATGTGAATCACATGGTGATGTGAACTAGATTATTGACTCTAGTGCAAGTGGGAGACTGTTGGAAATATGCCCTAGAGGCAATAATAAATTAGTTATTATCATATTTCCTTGCTCATGATAATCGTTTATTATCCATGCTAAAATTGTATTGATCGGAAACTCAGATACATGTGTGGATACGTAGACAACACCATGTCCCTAGTATGCCTCTGATAGACTAGCTTGTTGATCAATGATGGTTATGGTTTCCTAGCCATGGAAATGAGATGTCATTTGATAACGGGATCACATCATTAGGAGAATGATGTGATGGACAAAGACCCAAACTATAAACGTAGCATATGATCGTGTCAGTTTATTGCTATAGTTTGCTACATGTCAAGTATATGTTCCTATGACCATGAGATCATGCAACTCACTGACACCGGAGGAGTACCTTGTGTGTATCAAACCTCACAACGTAACTAGGTGACTATAAAGGTGCTCTACAGGTATCTCCGAGGGTGTCTGTTGGGTTAGCATGGATCAAGACTGGGATTTGTTACTCCGTGTGACGGAGAGGTTTCTCAGGGCCCACTCGGTAATACAACATCACAACAAGCCTTGCAAGCAATGTGACTAAGTGTTAGCCGCGGGATCTTGTATTACGAAATGAGTAACCAGACTTGCCGATAACGAGATTGAACTAGGTATCGAGATACCAACGATCGAATCTCGGGCAAGTAACATACCGAAGAACAAAGGGAACAGCGTACGGGATTAACTGAATCCTTGACAAAGAGGTTCAACATATAAAGATCTTCATAGAATATGTAGGAACCAATATGGACATCCAGGTCCCGCTATTGGTTATTGACCGTATAGCTGTCTCGGTCATGTCTACATAGTTCTCAAACCCGCAGGGTCTGCACACTTAAGGTTCGGTGACGTTTCGGTAGTATAGAGTTATGTACGGTGGTGACCGAAGGTTGTTCAGAGTCCCAGAGCAGATACCAAACATCACGAGGAGCTTCGGAATGGTCCGGCGGTAAAGATTGATATATAGGATTACCTGTTTTGGTCATCAGAAAAGTTTCGGGCTCATCGGTAGTGTATCGGGAGTGCTGGGAGGGCACTGGGGGACCATCGGGAGGGGTGTCTAGACCCAAGAGGATACATGGGCTGTGGGGGGAGGTAAACCGACCCCTGGTGGTCTGGACGAAGCATCCCCTAAGGGCTCATGCGGCTGGAGTGGTTGGGGGAGGAAAAAAACTCAAGGTGAAAAGAGTTTCCAAGTGAGAAGGAGGAGTCCTAATCCTACTAGGATTGGAGGAGGACTCCTCCTCTCCTCCTTGCGCCAAGAACAAGGGCTGGCCCCTTGGGCGCCAAGCCTCCTCCCTCCCTCCTCCTATATATACTAGAGGTTTTGAGGGTTTTGAGACACAGAAATCAGCCACGTGCTACCCTCTCCTCTAGATTGTAGTTTCTCCTCTAGATCGTTTCAGCAGTGCCTAGGCGAATCCCTACTAGAATTGTTCCACCACCATCGCCGAAACGCCATCGTGCTGCCGGTGAACTCATCTACCTCTCTGCTCTCTCTTGTGGGATCAAGAAGGCGGAGATCATCATCGAGCTGTACGTGTGTTGAACGCGGAGGTGTCGTCCGTTCGACGCTAGATCGGAAGGACCGTGATCAAGATCGCGTGACGATTTGTGATTTGATCACGGGACGAATCATGATGGGATCACGGGATGGATCGCGATCGGATCGCAGGACGGATCGTGATCTTCAAGGTATGTAGATCCACTCTCCCTATCGTAGATGCTCATCACCATGGATAGATCTTGTGTGTGCGTAGGAATTTTTTTCCCATACAACGTTTGCCAACAAGTAGTCCACCCTCGAGATTAACAGTTTGTACCAGTATCTATGTGTTAAATCTCTCTCTCTCTCTCTCTTGTGTTCTTGAGATGGCATGATCTTGATGTATCACGGGCTTTGTTAATATAGTCGGATCATATGATGTTATTGTATTGGGTGTGTTGGGGACAAAAGAGATTTCTTGTATTTGATTGCAAGGTTGTTTGAGAGAGACCATCTTCATCCTACACCTCCCACAGATTGATAAACCTTAGGTCATCCACTTGGGGGCGCAACATACCAGAATTTACAACGGGGTGAGTGCCCCGGGCTCATAAGCTACTTCTCACGTGACATAAATCCGTCGTTTAAACCTTAAGGGTGTCACGCTTAATAGTGCGACGGGCCAATTGGCGGAGAGTACGTAGCAAATGAGAGAGTTTCCCTCACCGCTGTATGAGGCCCTCAGAGGAGGTGAGTTGACAACTCGCTGCACCCCTGGACGAGTGGCAGCTACATACACGCGGGTATAACCCGGCCTTACAACGGCTGAAAATCCAACCAAGAGTGGGGGCGACCTTCACCCACTCTTGCACTTGCTCTAGGTCCGCAACCCGTCTTACATCCGAGCACCCATGTTTGAACGGTTGCGACATGGAGGCTCGTCCTCTTGGGCCTCATGGCACCTATGTTTTAATGGTCACATCATGGCGGCTCATCCTCTTTGGTATCCATGGCACCCATGTTTGAACGGCTCGCAACGTGGCGGCTCGTCTTCTTGGGTGACTTGAACTCTTTCGCCAATAAGGTAGTGCACCCATGTTTGAATGGCTCGCAACGTGGCGGCTCGTCCTCTTGAGTGTCCTTAAATCTTTCATTGATAAGGCCGTGCACCCATGTTTGAATGGCTCGCAACATAGCGGCTCATCCTCTTGAGTGACCTTCAATCTTCAGTAAGACGGTGCACCCATGTTTGAATGGCTCACAACGTGGCGGCTCGTCCTCTTGAGCGACCTTAAGTCTTTCGTCAGTAAGGTGGTGCACCCATGTTTGAACGGATCACAACACGGCGGTTCGTCCTCTTGAGCGACCTTAAGCATTTCACCATCTCGCACGCTGCCATCACGTGATCAGCCGATTTGTAAGCCGCCATCTTGCAGACCGCCACTTTGTAAGTCATCGCATGATGGTGCTATTTTTGGCTGAAGAGCCGATCAAAAGGGTGAGCAAGCTAAACCCGGTGGGTTGGAAGCCCTCAAGTGACCATGTAGAGGTGTTTCATCTTTTGCACAAATCTGTAATGCAAAAAGGAAAAATGGCAGAGGCCCCGTCTTACGAGGATGAAAACTTTATTATATGAGAAGTATAAACACAACGAAATATGTATGTGCAAAAATAGGAGTCGATGACTCAAGTATAGTAAGGCCTTAGATGATCGATGTTCCATGGCCGGTGAGTTTCCTATCCGGAGGTACGTGACTCGTCTCGCACGTCGATGAGATAATAAGACCCATTGTTCAGATTTCTACTAACCACGAAAGGTCCTTCCCATGGTGGTGATAACTTGTGCGCATCTTTCTGATCTTGAATCAAACGTAACTTCAACTCGCCTTCTTGGAACGTCCGGGTCCTGTTGATAAATCACCGATCGATCCGCTACAAGATCACTTGCCTCATCTAGAGCATCCAATGCATCCTGACGCACCACTTCATTGTCAGCTTCCACATAAGCCTCCACTCGTGTCGAATCATGACGTATGTCGCTTGGTAACACAGCCTCCGCACCATAAACCATGAAAAAGGGCGTGTAAGCCGCCAACCTCTTAGGCGTAGTATTGATGCTCCAAAGGACGGACGGCAGCTCCTCAACCCAACAACTCAGCGTTCTCTGTAAAGGAACCATAAGCCGGGCTTGATACCTCTCAAGACTTCCTGATTGGCCCGCTCCACCTGACCGTTGGACTGTGGATGAGCAACAGGCGAAACGTCAAGCCGGATGTGCTCACTATCGCAGAACACCTTCATAGCCCCCTTGGACAAATTTGTGTTGTTATCTACGATGATGCTATGAGGGTATCCAAATCGGTAGATCAACTTTTTGACAAACTGGACCGCCTTGGCCGCATCGCACTTGCTGACCGGCTTAGCCTCCACCCACTTAGTGAATTTGTCCGCTGCCACCAAGAGGTGGGTCTTCTTATCCTTAGACCGTTTGAAAGGTCCAAACATATCAAGCCTCCATATTGCAAACGACCAAGTGATTGGTATCATCCGTAACTCCTGAGCCGACACATGAGCACATCTTCTGAATTTTTGACACCCGTCGCACTTATCGACCAGATCCTCTACGTCCTTATGAGCCGTTAACCAGAAGAAGCCATGTACAAAAGCCTTAGCCACCAAAGACTTTGACCTGGCGTGATGTCCGGAATCTCCAGCATGTATTTCATATAAAATTTCCTTGCCTTCCTCCAGAGAAACACAACGCTGGAAGATGCCGGTAACGCTGCACTTGTGCAACTCTCCATTAATGATGGTCATGGACTTAGAACGCCTCACAATTTGCCACGCCAGAGTCTCATCTTGAGGCAACTCGCCCCGGGTACGCTAGGTATGACAACGTCCAGTCTGGAATAGCATGCAAAGCCGCTACTAGCTGCCCCTCCGGGTCAGGTACAGCCAGATCCTCCTATGAAGGTAGCTTAACAGACGGGTGATAAAGTACATCCAAGAAAGTGTTAGGCGGCGATGGCTTATGCTGAGAACCCAATCTTGACAGTGTGTCCATTGCTTTGTTCTTGCGACGATCAATATGATCCACCTGATAACCCTTGAAATGACCAGCGACGATATCTACCTCTTACTGATAAGCCGCCATCCGCCGGTCCTTGGAGTCCCATGTGCCTGACACCTGTTGTGCCACAAGATCTGAGTCGCAAAGGCACCTAACCTGGCTCAGGTTCATCTCCTTGGCCATGCGAAGTCCATGAAGCAAAGCTTCGTATTCAGCTACATTGTTCATGCAAGGAAACATTAGCCTTAATACATAGCAAAACTTATCACCTTTGGGGGAAGTTAAGACAATTCCAGCCCCAGAACCCTCCAACTATCTGGATCCATCAAAGTGAATCGTCCAATACGTGTTGTCCAGTTTTTCCTCCGACGACTGGCACTCCGTCCAGTCATTTATGAAATCCACCAATGCCTGGGACTTTACGGCTATGCGAGGTGCATACATCAAATTGAGAGGCCCAAGCTCCAGCGCCCACTTAGCAATTCTACCAGTGGCTTCCCAACGGAGCAGAGCTAACCACCGTGATCTGGTGTCCAAGGAAATAATGCTTCAACTTGCGATTTTCCATGAACACCCCGTATATTAGCTTCTGCCAATGTGGGTATCTTTGCTTTGACTCTATAAGCACCTCACTGACATAATAAACCGGCTCTGGACCAGATACTCTATCCCTGCCTCCTTGGTTCTACCACAATCGTAGCACCGACCGCCCTATTGTTAGCCACCACACAAAGGAGCAAGGGTTTCTTCTAAATCGGTGTTGCCAAAATCGGCGGCTCAACCAACTGCTTCTTAAGCGCTTCAAGGGCTTCATCCGCAGCCTTACTCCAAACAAAGTCATCCACCTTCTTCATCATCTGGTACAGAGGAATAGCCTTCTCACCTAGGTGGCTAATGAAGTGCATAAATCAGCAATACGACCTGCCAAGCGCTGCACATCATTGACGCTCACCGGTTTAGCTAGTGACGTGATGTCCTTTATCTTGTCCGGGTTGGCTTCGATACCTTGTTCCGAAACCAAGAAACCTAGAAGTTTACCTGCAGGAACGCCAAAAACACATTTAGCGGGGTTAAGCATCATCTTATAGACCCATAAGTTATCAAATGTTTCCTTTAGATCGTCCAGCAACGTCTCCTTCTTCCTTGACTTAACCACAATATCGTCCACATAAGCGTGAACGTTGCGCCCAATGTGACCTTGAAGGCAATTCTGTACACAACGTTGGTAAGTCGCATGTGCACTTTTGAGCCCAAACGGCATGGACGCATAGCAGAAAGCTCCAAAAGGTGTTATACACGAGGTCTTCTCTTGGTCCTTAACTGCCATCTTGATCTGATGATAGCCTGAATAAGCGGCCAGGAAACATAAACTCTCCCAGCCCGCCATTGCATCAATAATCTGGTTGATACGAGGGAGAGCAAACGGGTCAACTGGACAAGCCTTGTTAAGATCCATGTAATCTATACATATATGCCACGTGTCGTTCTTCTTAAGCACCAACACAGGATTGGCTAACCACTCCGGGTGAAATACTTCCACGATGAACCCCGCTGCCAAGAGCCGGGCTACCTCTTCTCCAATAGCTTTACGCCGCTCCTCGTTGAACCATCGGAGGAATTGCTTAATCGGTTTAAATTTAGGATCCACATTAAGGTGGTGCTGAGCAAACTCTCTCGGTACACCCGGCATGTCAGATGGCTTCCATGCAAAGATGTCCCGATTCTCACGGATGAATTCGATGAGCATGCTTTCCTATGCGGACTCCATGTTAGCCCCGATAGTGAACTTCTTAGATTAGTCGCCCAGAGTAAAATCCATCAGCTTTGTGTCATCTGCCGCGAACTTCAGGGGGGTGAGACTCTGTACTGGGTTTCTTCAAAGGAGTCATATCTGTCGGGCCAACGTTATCTTTGTAAAACTTAAGCTCTGTCTCTGCACAAATTGACTCTGCATAAGCCGTGTCTCCTTCCTCGCGTTCAATGGCTACCTTCTGATCACCATGGACTATGATTGTTCCATTGAGATCCGGCATTTTGAGCTGCAAATAGACATAACACGGCCTGGCCATAAACTTTGCAAAAGCCGGCCGGCAAAACAAGGCATGATACAGGCTCTTAATTTTCACCACCTCGAACCACAAGGTCTCCACCCTGTAGTTGTATTCATCTCCAAATGCCACTTCCAAGGCAATTTTCCCCACTGGGTAGGCCGACTTGCCTGGCACCACCCCATGGAAAATGGTCGATGACGGCTTAAGATCCTTGTCAGTTAATTCCATCCGCTGGAAGGTGTCGTAGTATAAGATATTGATACTGCTACCACCGTCCATGAGCACTTTTGTGAACTTGTATCCTCCAACCTGAGGAGCGACCACCAAAGCTAGATAACCCGGGTTGTCGACTCGCGGCAGGTGATCCTCCCGGCTCCACGTAATCGGGTACTCTGACCATTTTAAGTATCGGGGGAGAGCTGGCGTGGCCGCATTGACCGCCCTCTTGTGCAGCTTCTGATCCCGCTTGTCCAGGCTCGTAGTGAAGACGTGATACTATCCCCCACTAAGATGCTTCGGGTTGCTCTAATATCCTGAGTGGTTATTCTCTTGCTGACCACTATTGCTCTGTTACTGATGATTTCCTTGACTTCCTCGATTATGATTGTTTTGGCCTTGGTGGCCTAAACCTGACCCGCCAGCATCGAAGCCGGCTCTTGAGCCATCCGGGCCTGAACCGCCTGACGGGTAGTTACCATTGTTATGGCTTTGACGAAGGCTTTGCTCCCAAAGTTGGTGCATAACGCTGCATTCCTTCCAAGTGTGGGCGGCCTCCTTATACGGTCAGCTATGCGCCGGACAGGGCCCGTTCAGCGCCTCTTCCAAGGTGTAAGGCACATGTGCCCTATTTCTGTTGAACGGCGGCCTAAAATTTCCGTTGCCCCTAGGACAAGCGTTGCCAGCGTTGGTGTTCACCACAAACTTTGACCCACCATCCGGGTTCTTCCTCTTGCCTTGGCTGTCGTTCCTAGCACCTCCCTGCTGGCTCTTACCATTGCCGCCCTTCTTACCCTGAGCTGACTTCTCATCGTCGGAGTCTGGGTCTTTGGTAGTGTCCGAATCCGCATATTTGGTGAGAGTCGTCATGAGCTCACCCATATCCTGACAAGAAAGTTTCAACCGCCCGTGTTTCTGTTTCAGGGGTACAAAGTGCCAGTTCCTTTCCAAGATCAGAACCACCTAGGATGCTGAAATATTCTCAGACGAGTGGATAACCGTTGAGACCTGCCGCACCCAATGATGGGCCAGCTCACCTTCTCGCTGCACACAAAGATCCAGATCCACAATCGTCATTGGTTGCTTATAGGTTCCCTTGAAATTCTTGATGAAGCGTGCCTTCACCTCGGCCCAAGACGTGATGGTATTGGGTGGACACCCCTTTAACCAAGTGCGGGCCGGTCCTTCCAACATCATGATGAAGTATTTCGCACAAACTGCCTCACTGACGTCCAACATCTACATAGCAAGCTCATAGCTTTCGATCCAAACCTCCGAGGGTAGATCCGCCGTGTAATTGGGCACCTTCCGTGTCCCTTTAAATCCTTGGGAAAATGTGCACTCCTCAGATCCGCTATGAGATACTGCACACCAAATCGCTTGGACGAAACACTAGCGGGTGTTGCCGGTGTCGGCTCAGGGACCTCCGGGTAATCCATCACTGGTGTTGATCCTCGCTGAGCCTGACCCCTTTCCACATGCCCTTGAATGTCCATCTCAGGTGGGTTGTTATTGGGGGGGTTCCGTCTTCGCTTTGCTCACTGCTGGAGACCGCTGGCGACTCAATGCGTCGGCTGTAGCTATAGCTATGAATCGGCATGGAGTGCACCCGGCTCCGGCTGTGTGTGTACCTCTCTTTCTAAGCCACCGCTGTCTATAATAGGTTAATTGCATTCCTTGCCTCTTCAGCAAACGGCATTTCTTCGGCCAAGGGGAGGGCATCAAGCCTGGCAGCCGCCGCTATCATATTTTCCACCGAATTAGAGTAATGGCTAGGTGGCGTCAGAACATGCCGCGACAAAGGTCCGTTCCTCTTTGGAGGGTCTAATGACCGCAACGCCTCTTCCACCCTGGTCACCATTGGTGGCGTACTTGGCCCAGCCCCAGGAGTGTTGAAAAGATTTCGAGGATGGATAGGTAGTCTGACTTGAGTCCTTCTATGCTGAACCGCCTCCAACGCCCGCTGATCCAGATCGAAACGGAGAGCCTCCGCCCTCAAACGCTCCGACTCGGCATTCATCTGAGCTTGCATTGCACTGATATCCTCCTAGGCCTGAGCCATCTATCCCTTGATCTGGCTAATCTTTGTGTTGCGCTCTGCCTGATTCTTGGTCGTCACCTCCGTGGCCATCAGACTCGCGAGCTCCTCCATGAGCTCCAATAAAACTTGAGTCGGTGTCTTAGGAGGCTCCACATCAGGCGGAGCTGCTCTAGCCGCTGCTCTAGAAGTCATAGCATTGGAAGCCAGCACCAGGCCTGCCACGAACACGGCGGCTCGACTCGGCGGGTCATACGGATCCGGAATACTGTCACCATAGGCATAGCCCCATAGCCCGCCATCATGAAGTTGATAGATCGATTCCCCATCCTCACTGGAAGAAACTTCATCTGAGAAAGTTAAGGTCTCCCCTGACAAGGCGTCCCCCTGTCCTGCGTAAAGCCGACGAAAATACTCTTCCTCCCGGGTTAAACACGGGCAGGTGTCGCGCCCCGGGACGGCTCGACGAGGTCGGTGCAGATGTCCGGCCCGGGTGTAGATCCGTCCAGCTTGCCGATGAACATGTGCATCTTACCAATGGGAACTCGATAGCCGTACTCGATTGAGCCGGCTTCCGACCCCCATCCTGAATCGTCGATGTAGAGCTTGCCGTGGCGACTCTTTGTCATCAAGCCGACGGCGTATCCTTCGATTCCTAAGAAAGAGCCCTTTGAGAACTCAACACCGCCGTGCGCTAGCCCCACGATGGGCGCCAACTGTCGTGGTTTTGTCATGGTAGATGTCCGAAGACTTAGGCTCGAGGCCATCGCTAAGGCAATGGACTCAAAGGGGTTGGTCGGGACGAAAGACACAGATTTACCCAGGTTCGGCCCCTCGATATTAGGTAAAAGCCTACGTCCTACTTTGTGTGTATTGATTGGAGTATCGATTACAAGGGAGCATATTCGTTTGACCAAGCTCTCGATTGATTGGTTTCTGTCTAAGCCGTCCCCGGGTCTCGCCTTTATATAGGAGGTCAAGACCACGGGCTACACAAATCTCATACCGACTCTTACAACATGTTTAACTCTGTCTCTAAGCCGCCTTGCCGACTCTGGCAGGCTGTCTCCGGGCGGCTTACGCGCCCGGTTCTTGTGTCTTCTTCCTGACTCCGGGCCTCCGTCTCAGCCCATCTAGTGAGTCTTCGTGCAGCCGAATCTTCCTCTTCCAGCCAGTATGCTAACGAGCCGCCATGTATGACCCGGCCCCTCCTGGGCGGGTCTTACCACGGGGTTATATCCCCAACAGGACTCTTGTCGAGACTATTTACTGTGCCCAACCATCCCGTATTTTGATTCTTCTCGCCTAGATTTTGTTTGTCATTTAAACAAGTCCCTTTATGGTCTCAAACAAGCACATCACACATGGTTTCTTCGCTTCAAAATTTTTATCGTCACACCGGGTTTTGTTGCCTCCAAATGTGATTCTTCATTATCCATCCTTCATCATGGCTCTTCCACGGCTTACTTATTACTTTATGTTGATGACATCATACTCATCACCAACACAACAACCCTCCTTACATCCATCATTTCATCTCTCAAAGCCAAATTTTCCATGAATGATCTTGGTGACATCCATCATTTTTTGGGCATCAATGTCACACCCTCCCATGACCAACTCTTCTTGTCCAAAAAATAGTAAACTCTCGAGATCCTTGATCATGCTCGCATGTTGAATTGCAACACCATCTCCACCTTCATGGACACCCATGTCAAATTATCTTCTCAGTCTGGTTCACCCGTGCATGATCCCTCCTTGTACCGTAGTCTTGCAGGTGCACTCCAATACATCACTCTCCTCCGTCCCAGCATTTCCTATATCATGCAACAAGTATGTCTCTTCATGCATGATCATCGCGAGGGCCACTTTCAGTTGATCAAAGGCATGTTATGATATCTCAAGGGCACATATCACCTTGGACTTTGGTTCTTTAAGTTCACTACTCATGATCTTGTTGCTTATTCCGATGCCGATTGGCCGGGTTGTCCAGACACTCGCAAGTCAACTTCTTGTTTTTGTGTGTTTCTTGGATCCGATCTTGTTTCTTGGTCCTCCAAGCGACAACAAACCGTATCAAGTTCCAACGCCGAGGTGGAATACCAGACGGTTGCCAATTGTGTTGTCAAGTCATGCTAGTTGCGTCAATTACTACATGAGTTGCATCAGCTTCCCTCATGTGCTACCGTGGTTTATTGCGACAACATCAGCGCCATGTATTTGTCCAATAACCCAGTGCAACATCAACGAACGAAGCGTTTGGGGATTGATTTGCATTTTGTTCGTGACCGTGTGGCTCTTGGTGAAGCTCGTGTCCTACATGTACCCAGCAACTCCGAGTTTGCGGATATCTTCACCAAAGGACTACTGATAACCCACAAGTATAGGGGATCGCGACATTCTTTACGTGTAGTATTTCACCCAAATTTATTGATTCGACACAAGGGGATCTAAAGAATATTTATTGGCCTTAGCAGTTGATTTTTCAATTCAACAACACCTGGGATATCTCACTGCAGCAAAGATTTAGTAGCACGACAAATAGTAGTAGTAACAGTAATAGTGATAGCAGCAATTGTGTAGCAATTGTAACAATAATACCGGCAGTAGTAAGTTGGCAAGATTCAGTATGTATAAAGCGTAGGCCATGGATAAGTGATGGATAGATATGGATGGCATGCATCATGTACTAGTTACACACTAGAGCGACACAAAAATAGCTCCAATTCATCAATGTAATGTAGGCATGTATTTGGTATATAGTTATACGTGCTTGCGGTAAGAACTTGCACAATATTTTTTGTCCCACCCTCCCATGGAAGCGGGGTGTCATGGGAACGAGCCTGACAGTAGATGGTAGGGGTACGTAAGGAGCGGGCAGAGTCCTAGATACGGTGAGGGCGTACGCACGGATGTATGAGTTCAGGCCCCTCTCGTGGTGGTAACAGCCCTACGTCTCAATGCTTAGGAGCTTATGTCATGTGGAATATAGAGATTACAATGGTTGCAAACCCTTGTGCCAGAGGGGAGGGGCGGCTTATATAGAGTTCGCTGCCCCTCATAATTACCCAGCATCTAAGGGTCCAATTGTGGGGTTAAAGTCTGCCGTTACTGGTAACGTACGTAATAAAAGCTATTAATGACTATTGGACTAACGTCTGCCTATTGGGATCTTGATGGTGACTCCTGGTCTTCTGGCGTCAAGTGAGAACGAGGTCTTCCGAGTGACACGTGACTGTCGAGTGGAGGAAGGAGTCTCCGAGTGGATAACCTGTCGAGTGACTTGAACGTCTCAGGGAATCCTGCCGGAAGTTTATGATTGAACTTCAAGTCCTCCAATGTAGTGTCCTTAGGTAGGGTATGTAGGCCTTGCCTAGGACCCTACCCTAGGTACATGTCCTCATCATTAGCCCCCGAATGGATCGGGGTTTGAGTGGTGAAATGGGGGTATCAATGCCAGTCTCGAATTAGGGCATCAAATCTTCCGAATGATATTCGGGGTTTCAATGAAACTTGCGTCGACTGAATCTGAGTATTGTCGTCAATTCAGGATCCAGACACCGAATCTTCCGAATGATATTCGGGGCTTCAACGAAACTTGCGTCGATTGAATTCTTCTCCATTCGCCCGGATCCATTCAGCCTTAAAAGTGTCCGAGTGGATGTTCAATGCCTATTTTGCTCCGAGTGAACTAAAAGCATCTTTGGAGGTGACGGGTCAGTCTGTCAGACCCCGATTTTCTAGGATACAGAAATTTGGGAAGCGCGCACGTGCGATGATGATGCCACGACCAGGGCAAGTGGGAGCATGACGCCTCGATCTCCGCACCGGTCATTTCGTTGTGTACTAGACGCGGACTGCGGCTGGCGTGCGCGGTGATCTTGCGGGTCCACCAGTCAACGAAGGTACTCGACGAGATATAAATCTCGGAGCGCTGTGGTTCGCACAATACTATTCCCCAAACTCCCTCTCTTCCTCCGCCTCCCCTGTCTCCAGCTCCTCATCTTGTTCTTCTCCGATGAGAGCCGCTGCGATGATGATGAAGGGTACCATAGAGAAGCTGGAGTGAGCCAAAAAGGGGGCGACGTAGCTCAAGGGCAAGAAGCCCTCGATCGCTCGGTTCACCACGCCGGCAGGATGGACGCAGGGGGACTTTCTCCCCTTCATAGTCACTCGGGAGGACATGGAGGGCCTTGTCGCTGATGGGCTCGTGGCGGACGGCGCCTGGAGGCTGCCGAAGGGAGAGCGCGAGCCGGAGCCACACGAACGGGAGTGGGTCCTCCTTCTCTCCCATGTTGAAAGAGGTTTCTCTATGCCACCCCATCCGTTCTTTAGAGGATTCTTGAATTTCTTTGGCGCCCAGTTGCGTCATCTCCCACCGAATACGGTTGCATACTTGTCTGCCTTCATCACTTTGTGTGAGTGTTTTCTGGGCTGCTCTCCCCATTGGGGGCTGTTCAAGTACATCTTCAGGTCAGATCCCAGACCGTGAAGAAAGCTCTTCCTGCTGATGGGAAGACTCATGTGCTTCAGTTGTGTGGAGGTTTAGGACTTCAGAAAAGAGCCCGTAGTTCCTTCCCTGCCATGACTTTTCCTGAGTCTGTTAGAGGCTGGCAGTTGACTTGGTTCTACTGCAAAGATATATCATCGCCCAACATGTCGACTGGCCTTCCCCCCTATACACCTGACCATCCAGCTGCCCCAAGTCTTTGAGGGTGACCGAAGAGGAACATGTCCAAACAGGAATCTTGGTTGAGGCGATGGTGAAGTTGATCCGAGGTGGGGTGACCGGCATGGATCTGTTGGAGACATTTCTCAGTCGACGTATTCGGTCGCTCCAAGCAAGAGATCACACCATGTGGCACTACGCGGGACCTGAGGACTCGACCAGGGCGCACCCAGAAGAGGTTCCACAAAAAAAACTGTCGAGCAGTGGCTTCGTAGCATCACTGGAGCCTGCGACAACCCTTTGGGAGCCAAGAGGATCCGACCTTACTCGGTCGAAAACCCGTCGAAGAATCTGGTGAGTTGTATGGTGTCGCATGATGTACTAGTACTGTCGAGTGATACATTGATTTATAAACTAACTTCTTTGCTTGAATCATGCAGGAGTGGATGCACATGCACTCGCCCGTTCCCAACGGGAACCATCTTGAAGATGGCATAGTGAGCAAGGGTGGCAGCATGGACGGCGACGGTCCCACTGACTCTGAGCAGGAATACAAGGACTTCGACGAAGAGGAAGAAGTCGAGTCACCTCCCCGATGCGAAGGCCGCACCAAGTCCCGCCAGGATCCGGCAGATGTTGAGGATAGAGCTCCAGGCCCTAGCGAGAAAACCCCGAAGCGGAGTCGCCCTTCAACTGTTGAGTCGAGTGAGAGGTTGGCCAAGTAGCCCAAGCAAGTCACGACTAAACCTTGCAAGGCCCTGCCTCGCATGAGGATGGTTGTACCTGTCGTCTCCACGTAAGTATTTATTTCCGAATTCTTTCTATCGACTGTGGTCTTGAGTTGTATCTAACCGAGTATTGTTCGATTCGTCAAAGCTGCTACAACTGTAACCTCGCCTCATCGAGACGGAGGGGAGGCGATGGACATTGACACTACTGACGCTACCACTTCTCATAGAGGTTAATAAGTTCTTGATTCATTCGAATGGGATTCGTCACTTGCAAAAGTTAACACTATCGGTTCATGTTGCAGAGATCATCCAGCTGGAAGACGACGAGGAACTCCTAGACGCTTCGCGCACCTGCACCCGAAGAGCTTTGTCAGCACAGACGCCTCAACGTTTGGCTGCAGAGTCCTCTCAGGGGATAGGTGACTTGACACAGATTAGAGTTGAACCTGCAGTACCTCTATCGAATGCCCCTCCAGCTATCTCGACCATCATGACGTCGACTCCAACCGGACCTGCTCAGACTGCACATGCTGCCCCAGCCAGTATGCCGATCCCGCCTATGATGGCTTTCTCTCTGCATCGTGTCCCGGAAGATCAGACCGGAGCTGCGAAGGAGGCTATGATCCAGGCAGAGCAGATAATTTTGCGAACGAAGGAGGCGTACAAGGCCAACAAGCTGGCTTACGATGTCAGCGTGACCCTCCGCACCAATGTCCAAGTAAGTTCGATTGTAAGTACATTTCTAATTGCATTCCTGTCTTTTCTTGACTGTACACCTAGTGGGTGCTTCTTATCCACTCGTAGGACGTTTGAAATTTCTCCACTCGAATAGGTCGGGTTGTAGTCGAGTAGGATTTGGGTCGATAGTGTTGGAAATATGCCCTAGAGGCAATAATCAATTAGTTATTATCATATTTCCTTATTCATGATAATCGTTTATTATCCATGCTATAATTGTATTGAATGGAAACACATTACATGTGTGGGTAAATAGACAACACTCTGTCCCTAGTATGCCTCTAGTGAACTAGCTCGTTGATCAAAGATGGTCAAGGTTTCCTAGCCACTGGCATGTGATGTCATTTGATAACGGGATCACATCATTAGGAGAATGATGTGATGGACAAGACCCAAACTACAAACGTAGCATATGATCGTGTCAGTTTATTGCTATTGTTTTCTGCATGTCAAGTATATGTTCCTATGACCATGAGATCATGCAACTCACAGATATCGGAGGAGTACCTTGTGTGTATCAAACGTCGCAACGTAACTGGGTGACTATAAAGGTGCTCTATAGGTGTCTCCGAGGGTGTCTGTTGAGTTGGCATGGATCAAGACTGGGATTTGTTACTCCGTGTGACGGAGAGGTATCTCAGGGCCCACTCGGTAATACAACATCACAATGATCCTTGCAAGCAATGTGACTAATTGTTAGTTGCGGGATCTTGTATTACGGAACGAGTAAAGAGACTTGTCGGTAAACGAGATTGAACTAGGTATGGAGATACCGACGATCGAATGTCGGGCAAGTAACATACCGAAGAACAAAGGGAACGTTATACGGGATTGACTGAATCCTTGACATAGAGGTTCGACCGATAAAGATCTTCGTAGAATATGTAGGAACCAATATGGTCATCCAGGGCCCGCTATTGGTTATTGACCGTAGAGGTGACACGGTCATGTCTACATAGTTCTCGAACCCGCAGGGTCTGCACACTTAAGGTTTGGTGACGTTTCGGTAGTATAGAGTTATGTATGGTGGTGACCAAAGGTTGTTTGGAGTCCCGTATGAGATCCAGTACGTCACGAGGAGCTCCGGAATGGTCCGGAGGTAAATATTGATATATAGGAAGTCCCATTTTGGTCGCCGGAAAAGTTTCGGGCTAATCGGTAATGTACCGGGAGTGCCGGTAGTGTACCGGGAGACCACCGGGAGGGGTATTTCGACCCAAGAGGCTTCATGGGCTGTGGGAGAGTAAATACCAGCCTTTTGTGGTCTGGTGGAAGTCCCACACAAGGCCCATGCGGCTGGGAGAAAAAGCCCAAAGGGAAAAAGGTGGAAAAGGGCAAAAAAAAGGAGGAATCCTAGTCCTACTAGGATTGGAGGAGGAGTCCTCCTCTCCTCCCCACTTTGGTCGACCCACGGGCTGGCTTTTTGGCAGCCAAGACTCCTCCTCCTCTCCTCCTATATATACTAGAGGATTTTAGGGTTTTGGCACAGAATTTTCAGCCACGTGCTACTTGTTCCTCTAATGCATAGTTTCTCCTCTAGATCGGTTTTCAGCAGTGCTTAGGCGAAGCCCTGCCGGAATAGCTCCACCACCATTGCCGCAGCGCCGTGATGCTGCCGGTGAACTGTTCTCCCTCTCCACTTCCTCTTGCTGGATCAAGAAGGTGGAGATCGTCATCAAGCTGCACGTGTGCTGAACGCGGAGGTGCCGGCCGTTCGGCGCTAGATCGGAAGGACCGTGAACAAGATCGCGAGACGGTTTGTGATGTGTTCACGGGATGGATCGTGATGAGATCGCGGGAGGGATCGTGATGAGTTCACGGGACGGATCGTGATTGGATCGCGGGATGGATCGTGATGTGATCACAGGACGCTCGGCGATTTGAATCGCAAAGATGTTCGACTACACCAACCGCGTTTCTTAACGCTTCCCGCTTAGCGATCTACAAGGCTATGTAGGTCCACTCTCCTTCTCGTAGATGCTCATCACCATGGATAGATCTGCGTGTGCGTAGGAAATTTTTTGTTTCCCATGCGACGTTCCCCAACAGATAGTACGCGTGGTACGGGAGTCACTCGACATGTCGAGTGCATTTTTTCTGACGAATTACTCGACGGATCGAGAGTTAGCCGTCTTAGTGGGGGCACGCTAAGTGCACCCACTGCGTGTAGTCCCCAAGACCGTTGTCGAGTGCTTGCACCGGCAGGGGTCTTAGAGTTTATTGTATACGGCATACATTTCGTCTTGGATCGCACCACTCCGAAGCTACCTTGCAGGTTTCATGGATATTACTGACAAACCATGATATGACGCTGCATAAGGATAGATTGAACTTCACATAGCAGGGAGGCGCGTCACTCGACGGGTCGAGTGACGGATGGATGTTCTGACAGGGTTGACCTTGTCGAATGTTTTATTAACCAGTGAGGGCATGCTAAGTGCACCCACTGGGTGTAGTCCCCGAGGCTATTGTTAATCGCAGACGATAAGAAGTAGTCTTGAAAACTTGTCGTACGCGGAGTACTAGAGTCACTCGATGTGTCGAGTGCATTTTTTTTCTGACGAGTTACTCGACAGGACGAGTGTTAACCGTCTCAGTGGGGGCACTCTAAGTGCACCCACTGGGTGTAGTCCCCGAGACCGCTGTCAGGTGCTTGCAGTGGCAGGGGTCTTAATAGAAACCGCTTTGAATTTGTTTACGGCGCACTGAGCGCCAGGGCCACTCGACATGTCGAGTGCACTTTTTGCTTGAATTCTTCTTCCCATGGACATGGGCTTCATGGACATCATAGGTCAACCAATATGTGACGTTGTTCCATGGTTGTAAGACAGTCATTTGACGGTGTTCATAGACCAGTCGACCGTCCTTGGCATTACTTGCCGATTGAATCTCTTTCTTTTGTTGGTTTCAGAGGGCTTGCAAACTTGGGACGCAGTACAAGGATCTGGAGGATGAAAGGAACCAGCTGCGTGTGGATCTGGAAGCCTCCAACAATGATCTGGAGCGAGCGCTGTTGAGCTGAAGTCTCTGGGAGGTACTTACTGTTGACTTTCTGCATTCCCATCTTCACTTTTCATGTTTTGAACCGAGTGCTCTCACTCGAACAGACATGCGCAATGAAAACCGTCAACTCCAAGCGCGACTCAAGAATGTTGTTTCTTTAGATTCCATGAAGAAGGCACTAGAGGAGAAGGACAAAACACTTGCCGATGCCCAACGGGTAGCCAGGGACAAGACCGAAGCTGCAGATCGGAAGCTGGTGGCCGCCAAGAACCTGGCAGAGGAGAACACGAAGCTGAAGCAGGAGCGCGTGGACCTCGTCAAAAGGGTCGAGCAGCTGAACAAAAGGAGCAACGGCTTGGAGAAGCACTTGGGCGAATTTTCGAGGAAGATGTATATCCTGCTCGACGGTGAGTGTTTCTTCTCGACTGAAATTTGTAAAATCTTTGAAGGTCATATCTCACTGATTCCCGTCCCCTTCCAACTCTTCAACAGAATTCTGTCAAGACTTCGAGGAGGAGACAGAGGAGGTTGAGCCCAATCTGGATCCCACTAAGTCACCTGTCACAGACGCAGTGGCTATGAACATGCTCAGACTCAACTTCCGGCTCTAGGGCGTCCAGGCGTATATTGTCCGACTAAAGTCTGCACTGGAGAAAATTGACAAGGAGCTATGGACTGAGGACACCCTTCATCTCGACCTCAACTCGGTGATGGCTCGCCTGAACGAACTTCCAAGTCGAGTGCAGGCCTGGAAGAAATCTGCTGCTTGTTGTGGACCCGACGTGGCGTTGTCACTCGTTAGGGTCCATTGCAGGGACGTGAGGGAAGAGAAGCTGAAGGAGCTCCAGGTGGTTAACACGAAGAAACTCCAATTTGAGGACTTCATGGAAACCTTCATTGAATCAACCACCAGAATCGCTGACAGTATCGACTTAGACACCTTTGTCGAGCCAGCTAGCCATTCAGATGCTTAAAAAAATGGTCTTTGGAAGAAAAACTTTTATTCACCTCGTTATGCCGAGTGGAATTGTATCTCTTAAAACTTCATTCAGGCTTTAGGCCTGAGCACATTTGCTTCTTTACGAAACGCTTATCCGCGGTTTGACCTTTGGATTTTATACGTATTTGGCTTTCAATCGTCAGTTCGACTGAGTTTGTTTTTAGGCTTAGGCGAAAACATGTTTGCAGCTAAGCCCCCGAATGTGAGGGCTGCTCACCACTCGACAGGGTTTTTAACTTAGGCGAAGCGTGTTCCCAGCTAAGCCCCCGAGTGTGAGGATTTCTCATCACTCGGAGTAGTTTAGAACTTAGACGAATGTCGATTCGCGGCTAAGTTGTCGAGTGAATGGAATACTATCCATCGGACAAGGTTTTTAACTTAGGCGAAGCGTGTTCGCAGCTAAGCCCCCAAGTGTGAGGATTGCTCATCACTTGAGTAGTTTAGAACTTAGGCGAATGTCGGTTCGCAGCTAAGCTGTCGAGTGAATGGACTGCTATCCACCTGGCGAGGTTTTTAACTTAGGCGAAGCGTGTTCGCAGCTAAGCCCCCGAGTGTGAGGATTGCTCATCACTCGAAGTAGTTTAGAACTTAGGCGAATGTCGATTCGCAGCTAAGCTATCGAGTGAATGGACTGCTATCCACCTGACAAGGTTTTTAACTTAGGCGAAGCGTGTTCGTAGCTAAGCCCCTGAGTGTGAGGATTGCTCATCACTCGGAGCATCTTTGAACCTAAGCAAAGACGGATTCACAAATAGGTCGTCGAGTGAATGGACTGCTATCCACCCGACAGGGTTTGTAACTTAGGCGAAAGCCTGTTCGCAGCTAAGCCCCCGAGTGTGAGGATTTCTCATCACTCGGAGTATATTTGAACCTAAGCGAAGACGGATTCGCAAATAGGCCGTCGAGTGAATGGGCTGCTATCCACCCGACAGGGTTTTTAACTTAGGCGAAAGCATGTTCGCAGCTAAGCCCCCGAGTGTGAGGATAGCTCATCACTCGGAGTATTCCCAAGAATATAGCCGAACTGGAACCGATAACATATATATTGCAGAAATGTGAATTGCATTGATGAAGTTCTCTTACTACATCGGGGAATTCTTCTGTCTCAAGTATAAAAACGCCGGAGCAGATCTGCATTCCAGGCTCGTGGCTCGTCCATCCGCTTCATGAGATTGTACAGATGATAGGCTCCGTTGTTTAGCACCTTAGTGATGACGAAAGGACCTTCCCATGCAGGAGCAAGCTTGTGAGGTCGGTGTTGATTCACTCGAAGCACCAGGTCTCCCTCATGAAATGACCGAATCTTGATATTCTTCGCATGGAAGCGCCGCAGGTCCTGCTGATAGGCACTAGTCCGGATGAGAGCCATCTCTCATTCCTCCTCCAGAAGATCTACACCGTCCTGTGTGGCCTGTTCAGCTTCAGCCTCAGAATACAGCTCCACTCGAGGAGAATTGTGGAACAAGTCACTCGGCAAAACGGCTTCAGCACCATAGACCAGGAAGAAAGGAGTCCGTCCAGTCGACCGATTTGGAGTAGTTCTCAGGCCCTAGAACACAGACGGCAGCTTAGTTACCCAGGCTCCAGCGACATGATCCAGGTTGCGCATGAGACTAGGCTTAAGACCTTGCAAGATGAGGCCATTGGCTCGCTCGACTTGCCCATTGGTTTGTGGGTGAGCGACAGATGCATAATCTACCCGAGTGCCCTCGGAGTTGCAGAAGTTCCTGAATTCTTCTGAGTCAAAATTAGTGCCTTTGTCTGTGATGATGTTGTGTGGAATGCCGTATCGATACATTATCTCCCTCATGAATGTGACCGCCGTGCGGGAGTTCAACTTCTTGATTGGCTTGGCTTCTATCCACTTGGTGAATTTGTCGACTGCTACCAATAAGTGAGTGAATCCTCCTTTTCCAGGTCAAAATGGGCCAACCATGTCAAGTCCCCAAACAGCAAACGGCCAGGCAAGAGGAATTGTCTTCAGGGCAGATGCCGGCTGGTGTGACAAGTTTGCATAGAACTGGCAACCATCACAATGATCAACGATGTCTTTAGCCATCTCATTAGCTCGTGGCCAGTAAAAACCAACTCGGTATGCTTTAGTGATGATCGTCCTTGAGGACACATGGTGGCCGCAAGTTCCCGAGTGAATCTCGTCTAGAATCATTCGACCTTCCTCGGGGGAAATGCAGCGCTGTGTAACACCAGTCGCACTCTCTCTGAACAGCTGGTCCCCCATCACAGTGAAAGCCTTGGACCTACGCACAATCTGTCGAGCCTTTGTTTCATCTTCAGGGAGCTCTTGTCTGAGCATATAGGCAATGTAAGGCATAGTCCAATCGGGAGTGATAACCAGAATCCCCATGACCAGTTCAATTGCTATAGGGACATCGACTTTTGTCGGGTCAGTGGAACTCAAAGCTTGTGGGGGCTCTTCGGTTAAAGGATCTTCTTGAACCGAAGGGGTGTGCAAGTGCTCCAAGAACACACCGCTAGGGACAAACCGTCGAGTGGAACCAATCTTGGATAGCTCATCGACTGCTTGATTTGTCAGTCGAGGAACATGATGAAGTTCCAGGCCTTCAAATTTCTTCTCCAACTTCCGGACTGCATTGCAGTATCCAGTCATAGTGGCGTTTCGAACATCCCACTCCTTCATCACTTGATTCACCACCAGATCTGAGTCGCCATAGACCATCAGGCGCTTGACGCCGAGTGAGATAGCCATGCGCAACCCATACAAAAGTGCTTCATACTCTGTCTCATTGTTGGAGGAATCAATGTGAATTTGCAAGACATAGCTGAGCTTGTCGCCCCTGGGAGATATCGAGACAACACCAGCACCGGACCCATTCAACATTTTGGAGCCATCAAAGAACATTGTCTAATGCGTCGAATGAACTTGGATAGGTTGTTGCAGTTCAATCCACTCAGCCATGAAATCTGCCAATGCTTGGGACTTGATTGCTTTTTTGGCTTCGAATCTGATGTCAAAATGTCCAAGCTCGATTGCCCATTTAGCCACTCGACCTGATGCGTCTCGATTATTGAAAATTTTGAACAGAGGAGCATCACTAACAATTGAAATCAAGTGGTCTTGGAAATAATGCGCCACCTTCTTCGATGATAGGTAAATACCATAAACCAGCTTTTGATAGTGTGGATATCTTTGCTTCGAGGGGGACAATACTTCTGAGACATAATAAATTGGCTGCTGGACTTTATAAGCTTTACCCTCCTCTTCCCGCTCGACAGTCAGTATTGTACTTACGACCTGATTTGTGGTCACGATGTACAAGAGCAAGGGTTCCTTACTGGTAGGAGCAGCAAGCACCGGCTGGGTGGAGAGCAGGGCTTTGATCTCAACAAACGCCGCTTCAGCTTCGATAATCCAGTCGAACGTGTCCGACTTCTTCGTCAATTGACATAAAGGCAGAGCCTTCTCACCAAGACGAGAAATGAATCGACTCAATGCTGCCAAGCAACTTGTTAGCTTCTGAACGTCGTGCACTTGCATGGGAGTCTTCATACGGGTAATGGCGCTGATTTTTTCAGGGTTGACATCAATTCCTCGCTCGGAAACGAGAAAACCGAGCAACTTGCTGCCATGGGCGCCGAAAGTACATTTGGCTGGATTCAGCTTTATGTCGAATCGCCTCAGATTGGCAAATGTCTCGGCCAAGTCAGCCAGCAGGTCGAAACCTTTGAGGGATTTGACCACTATATCGTCCATGTACGCCTCGACATTTCGAGGGATCTGGTCGAGTAAACATTTCTGAATCATGCGCATAAAAGTAGCACTGGTATTCTTAAGACCAAAAGGCATAGTGATGTAACAAAAACACCCGAATGGGGTGATGAAGGTTGTCTTTATTTTGCCTGGGCCATACAGACGAATCTGATGGTACCCAGAGTAAGCATCCAAAAACGATAAACGCTCACACCCTGCCGTCGAGTCAACAATTTGATCTATGAGGGGGAGTGGAAAATGGTCTTTTGGGCACACCTTGTTGAGATGTTTGAAGTCAATGCACATGCGCAATGACTTATATTTCTTTGGCACCATCACAACATTCGAGAGCCACTCGGAGTGGTAAATCTCCCGAATGAACTTGGCTTGCAAGAGATGGACCACTTCTTCTCAGATTGCCTTGCGCTTCTCCGCCGCTGAGCGACGCAAATGCTCCCTGACGGGTTTGGCCTTCGGATCCACTCGCAGACGGTGCTCAGCCATCTCCCTGGGAATCCCCGGCATGTCAGCAGGCTTCCATGCGAATATATCCAAGTTCTCACGGAGGAACTGGATGAGCTCGGCTTCCTATTTGTTGTCGAGTGTTGATGAGATATTCGTCGGGGCAGCAGTAGGATCCGTCGGATGGATGTGTACCTTCTTCACTTCCCCTGCCGACTGAAATGCCGACTCGGAAGCCAGCTTCTTTGCACAGAGCAAATCAGCAGGGTTGGTGGTTTTCTTGTACTCCTCCAACTCAACCATGGCCATCTGGTGATCGACGATGTTGGAGCCTTGCTGGAGGCATTCTTTACCCCGCTATCGATTGCATGTGACCGTGATCACGCCCTTAGCACCTGGCATCTTCAACTTGAGGTACATGGAACATGGTCGAGCCATGAAATGTGCATACGTGGGTCGACCCAGAATGGCGTGGTAAGCACTCTTGAAATCCACGACTTCAAATGTAAACTTTTCTTTTCGGTAATTTTTGTCATTCCCGAATGTCACATCCAATGCTATCTGGCCGAGTGACTTGGCCTTCTTTCCTAGGATGACCCCGTGAAATTGCATGTTGCTTTCACTCAGACGGGACATCAGAATGCCCATCCCTTTCAGGGTATCCGCATAGAGAATGTTCTGGCCGTTGTCGCCGTCCATGAGAACCTTTCTAAGTCGAGTCTCCCCCCACTACTGGATCAACTACCAGAGCCTGTCGACCGGGGGTGGCCACATGAGCAGGATGGTATGTCTGGTCGAATGTAATAGCATATTGGGACCACTTGAGGTAGGTGGGGGTATCCGGCACAGCCATGTTGATTTCTCTGTTGATGACTTTCAAACGGCTCTTGCTCTCGACATCAGCAAAGATCACCAGTGTAGCAGTGACATCCAGGAATGTTTCTTTATCTTCATATTCATCTCCCTTCTCAGGAGTTTTATCACTCGGCGGGTCCCCCTTGAATTTCTAGATAAGGGTCCGACACTGTCGAGTGGTATGCTTGGGCAAAATCAGATTGCCTTCCGCATCTTTCCTCGTGTGAATTACACACAGCTGATCCATGATATCAGTTCCTAACTTATTTTTCCCTTTCTTGGGGGCATACTATGCCTTAGCTTTGCCCTTGTTCTTTGACTGAGTCGCTAGTGTTGCCGCTTCTGCTTGAAACGGATCTTCACTTTTCGTTTCTATTTCCGATTATTGCTGCCACTAGTCTCATTGATGACTATCCTTCCTTTGCCGCTACGGAGGCGGTCTTCTTCCTCGCCATTGGCATATCGAGTGGCGATTTCCATCATCTTGCCGAGTGAAATATCACGCGTTCGCCCAAACTTCAGATATAGTTCTCTATATCTCACACCGGCCTTGAACGCACAAATAGCCTGGTGTTTCGACACATTCTCCACTGTATGATGCAGAGTGGAGCATCGCTGAATATAATCTCTCAAGATTTCATTGGGCTTCTAGACATAGTGTTGTAAGTCGACCAGACCTGCCGGACGCTTGCAGGTACCCTCAAAGGTTCGGAGAAACACTCGGGTAAGATCCTCCCAGCAATGTATACTAGAAGGAGCCAAACGATTCAGCCAAGCTCGAGCTGGACCATCAAACATCAAGGACAGGTGCTTCATGGAAACATTGTCATTTCCGCCACCAATTTGCACAGCCACTCGGTAATCATCTAACCAAGCCTCTGGCTTTGTTTCGCCAGTAAACTTCCCGATCCCGCCGCCAACTTGAAGTTGGGGGGAATCTCTACAGAACGTATGGCTCTGCTGAAACACTCAGGACCAGAAACCACAGCTTAGCTACCACTTGGAAAATCTCTGTCGTGTCCTTCTTTGTGGGCTCTGCCCCTGTCAATCCACTTCTGAACGAGGAGGTCGCGGGCATCAAAGCTCGCATTCCGCTCGTCACCGAAGGAGCGCCTATCGTCCTGGCGCCGGGGCGCATACGGACCACTCTGCGGAGGAGTGGGCACTCGATGGTGGTCTTCGCGATGAAACTGATCTCTGACCTGCTCTTCACGGAAACCTCCGCCCCGACGGCGCAAGGGCGATCCAAGGATGTGTGCCGACTGAACGGTCTTTGCCCTGGGTGAATTGCTATGTCTCCTGTTGCGGGACTGAGAAACTATTGAATTCTGCCGATGCGCTGCATCTAACAGTGCTCTGATCTGCATCAACCCTCTCCCAGCCTCTGACTGGGACAGCTGAATGGAATCTGCTATCCTAGCAGCGGCAGCAACATTTAACACAGGAGTTCGATATACCTCAACGTCGTCGTGAGATCCAGTCGGAAACAGCTGTCGCTGACGTCGACTGGGGCGTGGCGAGTGCTGGCGGGCATGCTCGTCAAGTTCTGCCTGAGTTCTTCCAAACGAATACGTGCGGCCTCCAAAGCTTGAGCCTCGGTAGTCGCGCCAACGATGGGAGTATGAAGAACCTCCTCCTCGCGGCACGGCTGCTCATTCGACGGACCGCCAACCTCGCGCCTACCACGGCCGAATCTAGGCGACAAACTCTGATGAGAGGCCGCCATCAAGATCTCCACTGCGAGATCGCAACTTTTGCACTCAGAAGGCACGTCGGATGGATCGGAATCCAACTCGAACACGCCGTGAAGGGACTCGGCGGGCTTGAGTGCTGCAATCTGCGGAGAAGTTTGACACGCCACTGCATGTTTGACCCAGCACTGAAGTCGTGAGTGGCCGGACCGCTTGCGACCGCGAACAGCAAGGGGAGCCGACGTGTAAGGAGTCGAAGGCTGACGCAGCAACACTCCGCAGGAGTTCGCGCGGAAGTGCACGGCCCCGCAGACCAGGAGCGCCTCGACATCTAGAGGCGCTTCCTGGAGCCATGCCGAATCGTCGGCGAGCACTCCGAAACGGATCTCGTGGCCGAGACCAAAAACACCGCCGGAAGACATGTCGAAGGATGGAAAATGCAACCTCACCGAAAGTCGCTTAGACGCTTGCCCCACGGTGGGCGCCAACTGTCGTGGGAACGAGCCTGACAGTAGATGGTAGGGGTACGTAAGGAGAGTGCAGAGTCCTAGGTACGGTGAAGATGTACACATGGATGTATGAGTTCAGGCCCCTCTCGTGGAGGTAATAGCCCTACTTCTCAGTGCTCAGGAGCTTATGTCGTGTGGAATATAGAGATTACAATGGTTGCGAACCCTTGTGCCAGAGGGGAGGGGCGGCTTATATAGAGTTTGCTGCCCCTCATAATTACCTAGCATCTAAGGGTTCGATCGTGGGGTTAAAGTCTGCCGTTACTAGTAACGTACGTAATAAAAGCTATTAATGACGATTGGACTAACGTCTGCCCGTTGGGCTCTTGATGGTGACTCCTGGTCTTCTGGCGTCGAGTGAGAATGAGGTCTTCCGAGTGACACGCGACTGCCAAGTGGAGGAAGGAGTCTCCGAGTGGATAACCTGTCGAGTGACTTGAATGTCTCAGGGAATCCAGCCGGAAGTTTAAGATTGATCTTCAAGTCCTCCAATGTAGTGTCCTTAGGTAGGGCAACGATTAAGATGAAAAGTAAAGGGCAACGATGTTTGTACATCGAGGAACCGGAAAATTTTGAAGACATAAATATGGAAGAGTTTTGGCGTCGTGCTATGGACGAAGAGTTGGGGTCGATCCGAGACAACAAAGTATGGGAGCTCATGGATCTTCCCAACAGACATAGTGCCATAGATCTCAAGTGGATGTACAAAATCAAGAAAGATGCCGAAGGGAACTTGCTAAAGTATAAAGCAAGACTCGTAGCTAAAGCGAACGTGCAAGAGCAATGTGCGGAAATCAAAGAAGTGTTTTCTCCAGTTGCAAGGATGGAATCGGTGAGGCTTCTTATTGCTCTCGCGGCTCAAGAATCTTGGAGGATACATCACATGAATGTGAACTCTGCTTTTTGACTGGGGAGTTAGAAGAAAAATTATATGTGCAACAACCACCGGGATACATCAAAGAAGGAGAGGAACACAAGGTATTGAAGCTACACAAGACGTTGTACGGGCTACGACAAGCTTCTCGGGCATGGAACATCAAGCTTGACCGTACATTGATTTCTCTTGGATTTGAGAAGAGTCCACTCAAGCATACGATGTATAAGCGAGGTAAAGGAAAGGGTCGTCTCTTGGTGGGCATTTATGTGGATGATCTGTTGATTACTGGAGCTGACGAAGAGGTGATTGCAAACTTCAAGCTACATATGAAGGAGTTATTCAAGATGACTGATCTAGCGCTCTTGAGTTACTACCTTGGGATCGAGGTACAGCAAAAGCCGGACGAGATCACATTATGCCAGGAGGCATACGCAAAGAAGTTATTTGATAGTTGTGGCATTAAAGATTGGAATCTAAGTCATGTTCCGATGAAGCCTCGTCTTATACTAAGCAAGAAAAGAGAAGCACTTGTGATTGATGCAACGGAGTATATAAGTGTGGTCCGAAAGTTGAGGTATCTCACGGGTACAAGGCCGGACTTGGCCTATTCCGTTGGCATAGTGAGTCGCTTCATGGAAGCACCTACGACAGAGCATTGTGAAGCTATGAAACATATACTCAGGTACATCAAAGGGACAACAAACTTCAGTTGTGTCTATTTGAGAGAGAAGAAGGAGATGTTGGAGCTACTGGGCTATAGTGATAGTGATATGTCAGGAGATTTGGATGACCGTAAAAGTACATCGGACGTGGCATATTTCTTGGGAGGAAGCATAATGAGTTGTCTATCACAAAAGTAAGAAGTGGTCGCATTATCCTCTCATGAAGCAGAGTATGTTGCAGCTGCAACCGTGGTGTGTCGAGGCATTTGCCTAGGAATACTACTCGTTGACCTCACAGGTAAGGAACCGGAAATGAGCGGTGCTCAAGATTGACAACAAGTTTACACTCTCTTTGTGGAAGAATCCAATGTGTCATGATAGACACAAGCACATCGATACGAGATATCGGTACCTATGGGAGTGCATGAAAGAAAGCAAAATTAAAGTCAACTATGTTTGCACCGACGACCAGCTTGCAATATCCTAACCAAGTCTTTTGGACGGCAGAAGTTCACGGAGATGCGAAGAAGGATTGACGTCCAAGCTGTGATGTGAGGACATCCTGTTTAGAGGGTGATTGTTAGAGATAATCACGATTAAGCCAAAATGAGTCCGGCACGGATTCAAAGCCCTGGCCGAGTCGACTTGTACTACGTGTTGTAGATAGTATATACATGTACTAGCTCCTCCTGTAATCATTAGATCAAAAGCAATAAACATAGCAGGACCGACAAGGTCCTGTTTAGCCATCGAATACTTTGTGTTTCACCGAGTTGTGCAAATCCAGCGATTAAACTAGCTAGCGTTACATGAGTATCCATCCACCAGGTAGTGTGCTTGCTTGCTTCTTGTGGCTGCTGCGTATAAGATCGTCTTGATGAAAAGTACTCGTCGAGTTGGGCCTGTATCCAACGGAGCAACCCGCCATGAAAGACCGGGTTACAACTCGGCGACGGTACAAAAGACGGCCCGAACTCATACGCGGTGAAGTCCCAGTCCGTCCACCCGTCATCATCGTTTCTGACGGAGAGCGCGGCCTGGAGCCGCAGAAACATGACCGCGCTGACACCGACCATCCTGTCCACGCCGTCGCCATCGTCGTAGACGACAAAATCGAACCCGACTTGAGCGCCCGGCGACATCTCGTGCGCGACGCCCGTCCCGAGGTCGACGTTGCGGACAAGATGCCGCAGGGTCAGCGTGAGGCGCCGTCCCGCGGCACCGCAGATCTTGGCGCCGGGTGCGTCCAGCGTAGCGGCCAGCTCGAAGCTCTTGTCGAAGTAGGGGCTGTAGAAGCGCGCGTTGGTGGAGCCGACGCGGGTGACGTTGAGCAGGAGAGGCGTGACGGACGCCGGGTAGAAGGGCGAGACGGCGGAGCGCCAACGCCTGCACGCCAGGGCGAAGCTGGGGTGGCTGGACCAAAGGAGGCGCCGCAGTATCTGTATGAGCAGGTCCGTCGGAAGAGAGGACCAGTCCCGATCTTGCGACATCGTCGCCTCCATCTCGCCGTCGCTCGTGCCCGTCGACATGATCGAGAACCTACCGTGGCGTACGTGCATTGCCTTATGCTACTTTTCTCGAGGTGGACGTGGAGTACGCTTATATTAAATATAAAAACAGATATGTATTGATAATAATATCGGTCGACGTGTATGTACGTATCTCTGGTATAGTATATGTATTAATTATGGTACTACAATGTTGGAACGTGGTTGCGTGAACACGCAGGACTCCTTATTATGTGACATATATATATAAGCAAGCAAACCCAAAAAGGCATCGTCGATCGAAGAGTGCGTGCGGACGACGCCAGCGGCAGGCAAGCGCGGAGAGCAGCCCAGCAAACAACGGGAGCGCCTCCGATAAGCACGCGAAGGTACGCGGAGTATTATTTATACAGCAAGTTCCGACGGATGTTGTAAGCTAGACTCCGGTGGCCCTTGGGCGCTTGGGCCTCGGAGACAAGACGGAGCACGCCGGTCGGGGACGTAGTTTGCGTGTCAGTTGCGCTGCGGTGCCGGTTATATATACGCGCATATATTCATTCCTAGCATCGTATCATCGGAAATTTTAAAATAATTCTAGAAATAAATGCGAACATCAAGATTTGAACCCTGATAGACTGTAGATATCACAGTCTCTCTAACCATCCAACCATAGGTTGGTTCGTGGCGTTTCATAGTTAGAATAATGTTTTTTCTATATCTGCCTTGACGACGTGTTTAGCTACGACAAAGGTGTGTTAAGGCGTGTCTTCGATAGATTTTTTGGATTAGGTCGACGCCGGTCTTTGATGGATTTGATTGGATTCAATTGGCGTTTCTCTTCAATAGATTTGTATGTGTTCGGCCGACCCTCATTTTAGTTGGGGTCCTTGCGGGTATGGTCGCCTCGATTTACGTACATTTTCGTTGACGACTATTCTTTTTCTGGTGTAAGGTTATTTTGAGGCTTACTTGAACGAATTTTTAACTATTCATTATAATAAGATTTGTGTTGTTTTGTCAAGGGAGAAATGATGATGGAGGATCACAATCAGTTTGGTCCATGCTTGTCGATTTTTATATTATGAATTTTCAAACAAGGAGGTTCCCCCTCCTGAATTTTTATAACGACGGTGGGAGGAGGACATTAGGATGGGAGGCGAGGGGTAAGGGGCACACACAACGAACATAGTACACAACAAAATCACACCGTTCACTCCACACCCCTGCCGGTAAGATACGACTTGATCAGAATACGCAACCAAACAACCATGTGACCGTGGCTCCCTATCAGGAGCCAGTCATGCCACAACATTGCGCCATTCTGACATCAATTGAGGGTGAGGGAAAGGGAGGGCAACACCTCTCTGTAGACAACGGTGTTCCTCCGCTTCCACATATCCCACTACCAAAGCAACACGAAGGTGTTCGGAGTGGCTACAAGTTCTGTTAATTCATTTATTTTTTACTGCCATTGCATTTTATCCAATAGACTGGAGCATTTTTCACGAAAAAGACTTTGCTTTAAAGAAAATAAATAGGCATTATGCTATGTGACAAGGAGGATCACGTAAAAAGTGGTCGTGCTAACAGCTTAACAAAACACACTGTCACAAGTCACAATCAAAGGTCATATAAGAATCGATCAGTGCTGCTAACGTAGTTATATCCTTTTTTGCCATGAACGTTGCCTTTTGCTTTATGCTAATTGACTCACCGTGTACATGTACAGCCATGAAGGGAACCGAAGACTCAGCTTTGGATCGAAGCTTCTTCCCGCTGCTACTTTTTGGTCACCAGCACCCTGAGCTTCATGGGACCAGCGCTGACGGTGCTCAAGACGAAGCACTTGACGATGACAAGGCCGCAAAAAGACATGACCAAGATGAGCCCGACGAAGATGACGAGACCACGAAAAGAGAAGACGTCGAGACCGAGAAGAAGGCAAAAGACCCGCTGTTTTTCTTCTACAGCATAAGCAGAAGACGCTCGGTGTGCAAGAGAGTTGACGACCTCCGAGACCACTTGTACTGGCCAACGCCGCACGGCTGGCTACTCATGACGCATCCGGGCTCACGCCTGACGTTCCTGTGGAACCCGTTCACGCGCCGGAGAATCGGCCTGCCCCCTGACATGCAGAAGTTCCTGACTGGGAACCCGGTGAGGTGCGTGCTCTCGCACGAGCCCACGGACCCAAGCTGCACGGTGCTGGTGGTAAACTGCGTCGACACGGTGCTCTGGTATTGCCGCCCGGGAGGAGCCGGGTGGTCCGAGCACGCTTACACGGCAGACAGTCTCGACCATGATCGTGCTAATCTCATTCATGGAATGAGGCTTGTGACGGCAGCGGGTGGGAAGTTCCACGCACATTTGTTGGGTAACATTCTAACGTTGGAGTTCTCACCAGATCCGACTTTCACAAAAGCTCCCGTTGTCGATGCTCAACGGAGACCGGTGTACCGCACCTGGAGCCCTCATCTGCTGGAGTCATGCGGGGAGCTCTTCAGCTTGTCCTTCTACCACCCGTTGATGGAGCGCGGCGACAAGGTTGCCCTGATAGTCGTCCGCAAGCTCGACCTATTGGCAAGAAGTTGGGTGAAGGTGGACTCGATAGGGGACCGCGTCTTCTTCGTCGATGACAACAAGTTTGGCGCGTCGCTCTGTGCGAAAGAAGCCGGTCTCAAGGGAGATTGCGTTTATTTTTTGAGGCGTGGAGAAAAGGGACTGTATGCTTACAACATGCAACGTGGAACTACCACCATGCACAAAGCCCAGACTTGCCAGATGATGTGGCGGCTGTGATATTGATGCCCGCGGCTTGAAGCTTCTGCCCTTGCTTTTCTTTTTCTTTTCCTTTTTCTTTTCTGAATGTTGTTTTCTGCATCTTGAAGACGGGACTCGTTAAATATCGAGGTAATATAATTGGGAGTCATCAAACTTGCGTTAAATGCTTAGTTTGATACTAAAAATTTAATAATACGGATTTGTGATCATCTAACATGTTGTTAGATACAAATACCGTGCTTTCTAATGTATCAAGACATACGCTAAATATTCGTGTGATCTTGTAAATACAGATGAAATAACTAAATTTTAAAGTTGTTCACTCATTATTTTGAAATTGTTTATATGTTTAAAACAATGTTACGATTTACAAAAATATTTTTGTAATTTCAAATGTCAGAAATGTTTTTATATTACAATCCAAAAATATTATTTTAATTATATAAGCATTTCAGTAATTATAACGCACATTCACACAGTTCAATGTTTGTATAATAAAAAATCATAATTTTCAATTTAAACTGTTGATATGAATACCCAATAGTGTCTAATATTAAATTATATAATATATTTAAATATCTATCACGAGTAAAAATAATTATGTGGTTATTAATTAATTTTTTAGATATCTGTATTGATGAACATTTTAGTTTTTTTGATTAATTGAAAATATTTCTTTGGTGAAAATTTTAAACATCGTCTTAACTAAATATTTTTTATATAATACACAAATTCATATGTAAATGTCTTATTTACTAATTGTAGCTTATGCATATAATATTTTTAACACAAAAGAGTTGAACATAATTTTATTACTTACATTCTACAAAATCTTAAAAATATCTAAATCTTTTTATTACTTACTATGTTTTAATAAATATTTTTATATCTATATCTATACCTACTATTAAAGGGCCTATTGCTTTTGTCCATTCGTCGTTAAAATTGCCACCAATATTGCCCTAAATTACCCACTATGCCACCGATATCTATATCTATATCTATACCTATTATTAAAGGGCCTATTACTTCTGTCCGTCCGTCGTTAAAATCGCCACCAATATTGCCCTAAATTACCCACTATGTCACCCATAAATGAAAAAAAAGATTCATCAAAAAAAAAACTGTCGAAGTCATCGTGCGGTTCGGTATTTATATGGTGAGAGCCTGAAAAATAACAAGTTTGTGCGTGCTGCAGTGGCTACAGTTCTGCTCCTCCACATAGCAGACCTAGGTTTGATCCTTGGTACCTGCACCTTTCTCATCCCATTTTCTATTTTTAATATTTCATTTTTTCTGAACTTCTTTAAATTAATTCGAAAATGTTCATGAAATCAGAAAATGTTTGGGAATTCAAAAAAAGACTCAGGAAATCATAAAATTCTCACAGGTTCAAAAAATGTTGATGATTTAAAAAAACCTTTGAGTTTCGAACAGAAAATGTTTATGACATCATAAAATGTTTGGACATTCAAAAAAAGGTTCAGGAATTCATCAATGTTCATGGATTCAAAAATGTTGATGATTAAACAAAATGTTCGCATATTATAAAAGAATTCACAATTTCCAAAAATATATTCAGAAATTATAAAAGGTTCATGATTTGCAAATGATCATGTATTCAAAACATAGATTTTTTCATGGAATCATAAAATGTCTAGGAATTCAAAACAGCATCAGGAAATCATAAAATGTTCGCTGATTCAAAAACATTGATGATTTTTAAAAACTGTTTGCATATTATAAAAGAATTCACAATTTCTACAAATATATTCAGAAAAATATAAAACGTTTCTGATTTCAATTATTTCTTTAAAATAATTTGGGATTTTTTAAAACTCTAAATTTTAAAATTTTGGAAAAAAAACATGAGATCAGAAAATGTTTTGTAATTCAAATAAAGTTCAGGAAATCATAAAATGTTCTGAGACTCAAAAAATGTTGATGATTTTAAAAAACAGTTCGGATATTATAAAAGAATTCACAATTTCGAAAAGTATATTCAGAAAATATAAAACATTCATGATTTTGAAAATGATCATGTATTCAAAATATATCCATGAATTTGAAGAAAATGTGTGCGAAATCTTAAAAAATATTCACAGAAACTAAAAAAAATGCGAATTTCAAAAATTTTACTCCAATTTTCAAAAAAGTTCATCGATTCAAAAAAATTCATTGAGTAAAAAACTGTCCATGCATTTCACAAAAAAGATAAATGGGCATCAATCGGCAAAATTTGTTCACATGGACACCACGGCCATCATCAATGAGGGTGGCAAAAAAGATAAGTGGCAACATGATGAGCCACCGTGTTAAAATAGGAAAAAAGAGGATGCTCATATGTCAGGGTATTGAGCCATACTTATTTTGCTTCGGCATAATTTTTTTATCTTCCGTTGCAACGTACGGGCATGTTTGCTAGTACAGGTACAAATATATAATACACAAGATTATATTTCATTTTTTTATTTACTAATCATCATACGTATGTATAATATTTTTAACATATCTTTATTACTTACGTTTTATAAATATCTTAAAGAAAATAGTGAGTGCAAATGGGCCATAGTAGACATTTAAGCTCCAAATGCTTACTGTTCAATAAATATTGTTATCTGCATTAAACTGTCGTGTCTAAAAAATATCTACATTAAACTGTTGAGCGTGCAGGGTGTAGTGACCTTTTTTTTATTAATTTACTGCTCTATGAACGTGCATGGTGTACTGTGGTTGGCTTTTTCCGCAATAAAGAAAATGTGAGGGGACATGTGCAAACATGAGTTTCAGCATTTACCTTCTACCTCCAAAATCTGAAGGTGTTTTGTGCAAAAATGTGTGCCATCTTTCACTGACAGGCGGGGTCATACACACGGATACGTCTGAACAGGGCCGGCTCTGGCCCAGGGCAAGAGGGGCGACGGCCTGGGGCCCGACCAAAATAGGGGCCCATATAATCTGGTACAATGTATAGGGCAGTGCAAAAGAAAAAAAAGGAAAAAGGCCCATCTATTCCACAGGCACAACCAGCCCAGGCAAGGCATCAAGTAAGCGCACAACACAACCAGGGTCTGAACACAGCGGAAAATGAAACGTCCAGGTTCTGAAGGTTGACGCTTCGTTTTCTACCTAGCGAATCACGCACGGAGTCCTCGCCCAACCACCCGCTCGCCTGACTGGAATCCCTAATTCCCAAATCAGGCAAGGTCATAGAGAGTTGGAGACAGAGGCACAGGAGCGATCAAAGTCAGCAACAAATCTGGGAGAGATCAAGATCAACAGGTAATTCTCAGATTAAAAAACTTTGCCAGACTATGCCTGCTGGGCGACTCAATCTTTTCGTGTTCTCAATCTAAAAACCTCAATCAGGTGTCTGATTTTACTTTCTTTTTACATCACTTGCAGTTGCATCAAGAAGAATATTTTGGATAGTATTGATCTTGACACTATCATGAATGACTTTGCCTCAAAAAATGCACGGAAGTCTTGTTTCTCATGAAGTCATGATTACTGGAGGCTTGGAGGTCTGGTTTGTTAGCATGCTATTTCTCTTTCTTTTTATGCGTTGTAGCTTCTATGATACTTGGTTTGGAACACATGCAATAAATATTATCAGATATTTGATTCTAATAAAAAATTATTAGACTTTGTGACTTCATAATAATTTTATCCATCCATGTATCAAATTGGATTTTTCTCTCTATTGGGCCCATTGGTGGAGTCCGCCCAGGAGCCTTTGAAATCCCTGAGCCGGCCTTGTGTCTGCATACACATTTTGTGACCGTATTTGCACACTTCAATCAAGTTAAGTGACTGTAATGCCGTATTTTTTAAGTTTTAACACCAAACTTAAGGTACAACACAAGGTCTATGACTTCTTTTACAATTGTTTGAATTGCTTACCACATGTGTCATGTGGTGTATATGACTTCTAATGATATTATTTCTTAAGTGCCTGTTTTGCTCGATATTTCTCCCCTTGTACACTTTTTCGATGTAATAACTCATAAAGCTTCCCATTTTGTAACAAAAGGTAAAAAATCAAGCTTCTCATGGGCAGTCACTCGTGCACGTGTCAGATTCTTATGCAGAATTATCGTGTGTCAAACATACCTTAGCTGGTTAGGTTCATAGTTGTACAACCATTATATCCGGGTTTACGACCTAAGGAAATCTCCAAAGTCGATCATCAAACCAGTCGTATTTCTCAAGACTTAGTTGTCCGTATTCTGAATCTATCCAACACAAACCTTCATCTATCCGCGGAGCAGTCTGGACCGTAAATTTTTCACAAATCAGAATCAAATTTGGGGTTTTACAGGAGTCCGAATACAAGCCACGTAGGACACCGACAACCCAGGCCCATCCAAAACTAAGACGAAGCTCGTGCTTTTGTAGTCGGTCGCACTGTTTTCGCAGCAAAATCCCCCACTCTCTTCTTTTGTCTCGTTGTTCTCCACTCAATTCATGCCCTTTCCTCCCACTATCTTCTTCCCTCCCATCGTCGACACATGGACTCGGAGGAGAACCTGCTGAAGACAGAGTTGGTGGTGGAGGATCCGAGCATCTCGCTCGGAAGATCAACTCGGCGACACGGCAAAATTGTCGTGTCAAAGCGAAGGACGCAAAGGCGGAAACGCTCAAGAAGCAGAAGGCCGGTGGAGGGCGTGCTGGTGGTGGGTGTGGCGCTGGGCTTGCTGGCATGGGCGTGATGGAGGGCGGGGTCTGGGCCGCAGTGCCCCGCTTCTGTCACTAACCGTGCAGATGTCTCCATGGTCATAGCATTACAAGGTTCCGTACAACTACATCGCCAAGCAACTCGATAGGCAGTCCAGAGCAACTGCAGCCAGGCAAGCGCCTTTCATCATCGACGACAACGTGGCACGAATTTTCTCGGAGTGTTCATTGCCGCATCTCTATAGGCAGTGCACGGAAACTGCGGTCGGGGATGCTCCTTTCATCTTCGACATCAATGAGGTGTCACTTTTCTCGGAGGGTTAACGCCGCAACTTGTCCGGATTCGGATGATGGGCATGGACCGGATGGGTGCCCGCACGTTGTTCACTGGTATGCCTAAAGCGGAGGAGCCGACATATACCTATGTGGACACGGAGATGTTCGATATCATCCTAGACGGAGACGGAGGATGAACTTGCTATGCAGACGAAATGGTGGATGACTCGGAGCCCATCAAGTCTGACACGTACACCCAGCCATGCACACAACGGGGCTACCCCCAGTCCTATGCCTACACCCAACCGGGCACGCAACATGGCTACACCCCAATCGGGCACACAGCAGGACTACACCCGGTCCGACACTTACAGTCAGTCGGGAACGACACACAACAATAAGATTAGGCCATCGGACAGCAGGCACGGGGCGAGGAGGATGGCAAGGACGATTATCCGGATGATTATGTTGCCAATCTAAAGAAGAGGGGTAGATGATAAGACTTCAACAAGCCGGAGGACAAGATGTTTGTCGATGCATGGTTGGCCACTAGTCTCGATCCGATTCATGACATGGAGCAAAAGGGCCCAACTTTTTGGGCCAACATTCACACTTGGTTTCATGAACACAAGAATTTTGCGCCCTACTCCAATGCATCCATCCGCAACCGTGGCTCAAAGTCCCTCAACCATCGATGGTACACCATCCAAGAGGCCATGTCAAAGTAATGTGACCACTTGAGGCAACTCATCAGACGGTGGCCTAGTGATGCATAAATGACCGAGCAAGTAAGTTATTAATATGTGCACATCAGTTGGCCTGCTATGTTTGGTTTTGAGCCAGATATTTATACATCTCAAACATTTCCAATTTTTTTAGTTGTGAAATGTTATTATGTTATCACTTTTGTATGATTTATACATCATTTTATATTATTTTTTGGACTAACTTATTAATTTAGTGCCTAGTGCGAGTTCGTGTTTTCTATGTTTTTTGTTTTGCAGAAAATCCATACCTAGGAAGGTCCAAACATGATGAAAATTTATGAGGATTTTTTATGGAATATATGCAATACTAGAAGCTTTAGGGAGAGACCGGAAGACCCACAAGGCTCCCACAAGCCCAAGGGCACCACCCGTGGGTGGGGGCGGGAGAGAGGTCAGTCTTGTTTGGCCCATGAGCACGTGTTTACTCTAATTCTTGGCCTGTAAATTCCCTGATTTTCCAAAACCCTTAGAAGCAAACCCGGAAGAATTTTATCACCGCCGCAAGCCTCTGTTCCGAAGCGATCACATCTGGAGTCGTTTTTGGTGCTCCACCTAGGGGATGATGTTAAAAATATGTCCTAGAGGCAATACTATTGTATTATTATATTTCCATATTCATAATTAAAAGTTTATATTCTATGCTATAACTACTATGATCCTGAAATGTGTCATTAAGTGGAAAATGCATATGCATGTGTAGAATGATAGAACTGTAAAATATATTCCTAGTGTCGCCTCTAAGACTATGTCTAGTGTTGGTGGTCATCATGTTTTTCGGATCTTAGGATGTCGTTAAATGTGACGATAGTCCTAAAACAACTTTGATAATATGATGTTAGAAGAATGATCATATTGAATCGATCCAAAACTTGTTTGTTATACTTTGAGATTATATCATCACAAGTAAACTCCTATAATACGAAGATTTAACATGTGCTTAATTAAGTTCCTCGGACCATAAGAGTATCGTAGTTTCTTCTTACCATATGATGATGTTATATGTAATAGGGTGATCATAACAACAACTTACGGTTCATCAGAAACTTTGTCAAGGGACTAGATAGCTCATGAGTGGGAATTGCTCCTCTAACAATGGATATATATTCTTAGGGCCCTCTCGGTTGACCGCATCCATCATCGTCTAGCCATACACATGTGACTATGTCACGAGAATGCCCGAACACGACAACGAGAAAGAACAAAACCGGTAGCGAGGACAATAGTATAGTGAGCATGATAATGACTTAAGAGGATACCGATACATCTCACCTCCTATTTTTTTAAAATATCATGACGTAAAGAGAATAACACGTGATAACTAAATGTTCACTTGAATGCCATTCATGTATTCATAGGGATCAATATGGACGTCCATGGTTTCGCTATCGGTCATTGAACGAAGGGGTTCGTTCATGTCTATGGTTTATAGAGCCTAAGGGGTCACAAGCTTAAGGTAATCACGATCTACTGAGTGTTCGTAGGATATGACTAATGAGGAAATATTTACGAAATAGTTTCATTAATATTCGAAATAGCTTCAACAGGAACCGGAAGCATTTCGGGTTCACCGAAAGGGTTTCGGAGGCTACCGGGTAATAATGGGTATTACCGATAAATAATATATAGGTGGAAAATGTTTCTGGGGATCGCAAATTAATAATGAAAGGCTCTAATAATAGTTAAGAGGATTTTATATTTAATTTAATATGAACGGCCCTTAAAACGCCAACTCGTGGAAATATATTGGGCCACTTGGGCCCAATAGGGGAAGCGCCCCTTATCTTCTTAGAGAAGCAATGGGTGGGGGGAGAATTGGAGAGGAACTCCCCTTTGTGGCGCTCCTCCCCTCTCCTTCAACCTATATATACTAGAGAATTTTGGCCCTTTAAGACACACGATTTGAAGCCCTATTTAGTTCTCTAGTTCTAGTTCTACTTGGTCCTAGTAGATCAATTAGAGCTAGACCTTGGTCCTAGTGGGAATAATTAGAAGTACAATATGGTTCTAATCTTCTCCCTCTAATTCTCTAGTGACGGTTAGTCATGGACGGCAAAGCGTTGTCAGATCGTGAAGACTGTACGCTTGCAATCTGTGAAGAGCTTGTGTTTTCGGTCGAATGTTCGAGGGATCATTCATAGATGGTTTGAGGGACTTCAAGTACAATCTACACCAACTCATCTTCTTTCGCTGCAACTCAAAGTTGGTAATGATCCGATCCAAACTGTTTATTGCATCTTCATAGTGTTCTTGGTTCATCATAGGACGCTTTTTTTGTTTTCTACTACATTTCCCAACATTGGCACCATGAGCGGTTCTATGATTAGGTGCAAGTTTCTATCTAGATCACATGTGGATGTGAGGGTTTGATGTTCTTGCTAGCTTCCCTAGAGTGTTGCTTTATGCTACCTATTGAGCGTGCGTTGGTTTTCCCTTGAAGAGGAAAGGGTGATGCAGCAAAGTAGATAACTATTACGCTCAGTTGATGAGAACCAATGTATCAATCTAGTAGGAGGAACAAGCAAGTCACCAATGGATGCACCTACACAAACAATCAAATTCTTGGACCCAATGCTATAAAGGGGTTGTCAATCCCTTCATGGTTATGCCAAGACTAGATCTGATAGAGATAGATGTAAAAGATTGCGTAAAGTGAAAAGTAAATAAATTGCAGCAAGGTATTTTTGGTATTTTTGGTTTATAGATCTGAAAATATAATATGGAAAGTAGACCCGGGGGCCATAGGTTTTACTAGAGGCTTCTCTCTTGAAGGAAAATATCATGGTGGGTGAAAAAATTACTGTCGAGCAATTGATAGAAAAGCGAATAATTATGAAGATATTCAAGGCAATGATTATGCATATAGGCATCACGTTCGTGTCAAGTGGACCGAAACAATTCTGCATCTACTACTATTACTCCACACATCGATCGACTCCCGCCTGCATCTAGAGTATTAAGTTCATGAAGAACAGAGTAACTCATTAGGTAAGATGACATGATGTAGAGGGATAAACTCAAGCAATATGATGAAAACCCCATCTTTTTACCCTTGATGTAAACAATACAATATGTGCCTCGCTATCCCTACTATGTCACTGGGTGAGGACACCGCAAGATTGAACCCAAAACTAAGCACTTCTCCCATTGCAAGAATTACCAATCTAGTTGGCGAAACCAAACAAATAACTCGAAGAGACTTGCAAAGATATGAAACATGCATATAATAATCCAGAAAAGACTCAAATAATATTCATGGATAATCTGAACATAAACCCACAATTTCATCGGATCTCGAGAAACACACCGCAAAAGAGTATTACATCGGATAGATCTCCATGAAGATCATGAAGAACATGGTATTGAAGCACAAAGAGAGAGAAGAAGCCATCTAGATACTAGCTATGGAACCGTAGGTCTATGATGGACTACTCACGCATCGCCGGAGGGACAATGGAGTTAATGTAGATGCCCTCCGTGATCGAATCCCCCTCCGACAGATTATCGAAAAAGGCTTCAAGATTGGATCTCTCGGGAACAGAGGCTTTTGGCGGCAGAAAAGTATTTACGTGGCTCTTTTTGGTACTCGGGGAATATTTGGGTATTTATAGGATGAAGAAAAGGGCTAGACTCCTACCAGAGAGTCACAAGCTTGCCAGGCGCGGCCAGATGGGTGGTCGCGCCACAATGGCTTGTGACTTCCTGGCAAGTGTCTTGCCTGACACTCCAAGCCTGGTAGATCTCTTCTGTTCTAGAAAAAAATCTTCGCGAAGATTTTATTCTGTTTGGACTCCGTTTAATATTTCATATCTGCAATACTCAAAAACAAGGAAAAACAGAAACTGGCACTAGGCTCTAGATTAATAGGTTAGTCCCAAAAATAATATAAAATAGCATATAAATGCATATAAAACATCCAAAACAGATAATATAATAGAATGGAATAATCAAAAATTATAGATACGTTGGAGACGTATCAGCATCCCCAAGCTTAACTCCTGCTCGTCCTGTAGTAGGTAAATGATAAAGTAAGAATTTTTGATGTGGAATGCTACCTAACATATTTATCCATGTAATATTCTGTATTGTGGAATGGATGTTCAGATGCATAAGACTCAAAACAAAAGCTTAATGTTGACATAAAAACAATAATATTTCAAGCATACTAGCAAAAGCAATTGTATATATTCAAAATATAATGGCAAAAGAAAGTTAGCCCTACAATATCATATGGTCTAGCTATGCTCCATCTTCCCCACACAAAGTATTTATATCATGCACAACCCCGATGATAAGTCAAGCAATTGTTTCACACCTTTTATTTTCTCAAAAAAATTCAACTCAAATGCAATCCATGAGCGTGAGCCATGGATATAACATTATAGGTGGAATAGAATATGGTGGAGGTTGTGAAGGGAAAGGAGAAGATAGTCTCACATCAACTAGGCGTATCAACGGGCCATGGAGATGCCCATTAATAGATATCAATATGAGTGAGTAGGGATTGCCATGCAACGAACGCACTAGAGCTATAAGTGTATGAAAGCTCAAATGGAAAATGAGTTGGTGTGCATTCAACTTGCTTGCTCATGAAGCCCAAGTTATATAATAAAAAATTCCCACTAGTATATGAAAGTGACAAAATAGGAGACTCTCTATCATGAAGATCATGGTGTTACTTTGAAGCACAAGTGTGGAAAAAAGATAGTAGCATTGTCTCTTTTCTCTTTTCTCTCATTTTTATTTTTATTTTGGTGGGAATCTAAGGCCTCTTTTATTTTTTATAAATTCCGGAGTCTCATCCCCACTTGTGAGGGAATCATAGCTTTCATCATCCTTTCCTCACATGGGATAATGCTCTAATAATGATAGTCATCACACTTTTATTTACTTATAACTCAAGACTTACAACTCGATATCTAGAACAAAATATGACTCTATATGAATGCTTCCGACGGTGTACCGGGATGTGCAATGATCTAGCATAGCAAATGACATCAACAGAAAAAATGGACAAGTCATGAAAACATCATGCTAGCTATCTTACAATCATGCAAAGCAATATGAAAATTATGGTGCATGTCATAATAGACGGAACAGTGGAAGTTGCATGGCAATATATCTTGGAATGGCTATGGAAATGCCATAATAGGTATATGGTGGCTGTTTTGAGGAAAGATATATGGTGTCTATTTTGAGGAAGGTGGGTTTATCGTACCGGCGAAGGTTGCGCGGTACTAGAGAGGCTAGCAAAAGTGAAAGGGTGAGAATGCGTACAATCCATGGACTCACATTAGTCATAAAGAACTCACATACTTATTGCAAAAGTCTGTTAGTCATCAAAGCAAAGTATTAGACGCATGCCCCTACGGAGACGTTGGTAGGAGTAAACCATCGTGCGCTCCCGACCCTCACACAAAGGTTGACAATCAATAAACAAATCATGCTCCGACTTCCTTACATAACGGTGCACCATACATGCATGCTACGGGAATCACAAACCTTCACACAAGTATTCTTACCAATTCAAAATTACTTCCTAACATTACTCTTAACATTACCATCTTTATATCTCAAAACTTTATGCAAGAAATCAAATTTCTTATAATACTCAATGCACTTAATATGGAAGTTTTTATTATATCCCTCTTGGATGCCTATCATATTAGGACTAAATTCATAACCTAAACCAATTACCATGCTGTTTAAAGATTCTCAAAATAATATAAGTGAGGTACGAGAGTTCAACAATTTCTATACAACCAAACACCACCATGCTCTAAAAAGATATAAGTGGAGTACTAGAGCAAAATTGCCTAACTCAAAAGATATAAGTGAAGCACATAGAGTATTCTAATAAATTCACGATTTATATGTGTCTCTCTCAAAATATGTGTGCTGCAAGGATGATTGCGGCAAACTAAAAAGCAAAGACTCATATCATACAAGACGCTCCAAGCAAAACACATATCATGTGATGAATAAAAATATAGCCTCAAGTAAATTTACCAATGGATTGAAGACGAAAGAGGGGATGCCTTCTGGGGCATCCCCAAGCTTAGGCTCTTTGGAATCCTTGAATATGACTTTGGGTGCCTTGGTAATCCCCAAGATTAGGCTATTGCCACTCCTTATTCCATACTCCATCAAATCTTTACCCAAAACTTGAAAACTTCACAACATAAAACTCAACAGAAAACTCGTGAGATCTATTACTATAAGAAAAATAAATCACTACTTTAGGTACTGGTGTAATATCTACTATATTCTAACTTATCCATGGTTCATACCCCCCGATACGACCCATAGCTACATCAAAATAGGTAAACAACACAAAGAAAACATAATCTGTCAAAAACAGAGCAGTCTGTAGCAATCTGAAAACTTCGTATACTTATGTAACTCCATAAATTCTGAAAAATTAGGACAACCTGTGAAATTTGTATATAAATCGTCTGTAAAAGTTTCAGACTCCTCCGACTCTCTGATAAATTTATAAAATTCTGGGATTGGGCGCAAAAGTTTTTGTTTTTCAACAAGATCAAATCAACAACCACCATAGACCATCCCAAAGGTCTTACTTGGCTCAAACACTAATTAAACACGAAAACAAAATTACTACAAAAGTAATAATGTGTGAAGTACTCGAAAACAGAAGCAAAAATAGAACATAAAAATAAAATTGGGTTGCCTCCCAACAAGCGCTATTGTTTAACGCCCCTAGCTAGGTATACTGATTTCAATGACGCTCACATAAAAAGTAGTAATTGAGATATGCAAAAGAGCATCATGAATAGCATTAAAAACACATTTAAGTATAACCCACTTCCTATGCATAGGTATTTTGTGAGCAAACAATTTATGGTAACAAGAATCAACTAGCATAGGAAGGCAAAACAAGCATGACTTCAAAACTTTGAACACATAGAGAGGAAACTTGATATTATTGCAATTCCTACAAGCATATGTTCCTCTCTCATAATATTTTTCAGTAGCATCATGAAGGAATCTCACAATATAACTATCACAGAAAGGATTCTTTTCATGATCAATTATAGCATACGTGTCATCACCAAAACTTGGGGAGCAAAAAATTTCATCTTGTGGTTTTGCATATCATTAGCATCATGGATATTCAAAGGATTCATACTAACAACATTGCAATCATGCTTTTCAATCAAGGATCTATCATGAATCACCTTATAATTTTCTCATTTCAACACTTCATCAAAAGTTTCAGATTCATGATGTTCAAACAAATCTTCATAGAGATAATCAAGTGCACTCAACTCACTAGCAATTGGTTCATCATATTTTGGCTTTCTGAAAAGATTAGCAAGTGGATGAGGATCCATATCAATAGATTTTTAGCAAGCGAAGAAGCAAGCAAATAGAAGGCACATGGCAACATAAGCAAACAAAAATAGATCCGGCGAGAAAAAGGCGAACGAGAAAGAGGGCGAATAAAAAGGCAAATATTTATTGTTTTTTCTGAAAATCATTGTAGAAGTGGGGGAGAGGAAAACGAGAGGCAAATGGAAAATAATTTAAATGCACGAGATGAGTTTGTGATGTGTACTTGGTATTCTTGATGTGTATCCTCCCTGGCAACGGCGCCAGAAATCCTTCTTGCTACCTCTTGAGCGTGCGTTGGTTTTCCGTTGAAGAGGAAAGGATGATGCAGAAAAGTAGCTATGTATTTCCCTCGGTTGATGAGAACCAAGGTATCAATATAGTAGGAGAAACAAGCAAGTCACCAATGGATGCACCTACACAAACAATCAAACTCTTGCTCCCAACGATATAAACGGGTTGTCAATACCTTCACTGTTATTTGCAAGGATTATATCTGATAGATATAGATGTAAAACATTGTGGAAAGTGAAAAGTAAATAAATTGCAGGAATTTAGTTTTCGTATATAGATATGAAAATACATTATGGAAAGTAGACCCCGGGGGCATAGCTTTCACTAGAGGCTTCTCTCTTGAAGGAAAATATCACGGTGGGTGAAAAAATTACTGTCGAGCAATTGATAGAAAAGCGAATAATTATGAAGATATCCAAGGCAATGATTATGCATATAGGCATCACGTCCGTGTCAAGTAGACCAAAACAATTCTGCATCTACTACTATTACTCGACACATCGATCGACTCGTGCCTGCATCTAGAGTATTAAGTTCATGAAGAACAGAGTAACGCATTAGGTAAGATGACATGATGTAGAGGGATAAACTCAAGCAATATGATGAAAACCCCATCTTTTTACCCTTGATGGCAACAATACAATATGTGCCTCGCTACCCCTACTATGTCACTGGGTGAGGACACCGTAAGATTGAACCCAAAACTAAGCACTTCTCCCATTGCAAGAATTACCAATTTAGTTGGCGAAACCAAACCAATAACTCGAAGAGACTTGCAAAGATATGAAACATGCATATAATAATCCAGAAAAGACTCAAATAATATTCATGGATAATCTGAACATAAACCCACAATTCATCGGATCTCAAGAAACACACCGCAAAAGAGTATTACATCGGATAGATCTCCATGAAGATCATGAAGAACATGGTATTGAAGCACAAAGAGAGAGAAGAAGCCATCTAGCTACTAGCTATGGAACCGTAGGTCTATGGTGGACTACTCACGCATCACCGGAGGGGCAATGGAGTTGATGTAGATGCCCTCCGTGATCGAATCCCCCTCCGGCAGATTACCGAAAAAGGCTCCAAGATTGGATCTCTCGAGAACGGAGGCTTTTGGCGGCGGAAAAGTATTTGCGTGGCTCTTTTTGGTACTCGGGGAATATTTGGGTATTTATAGGACAGAGAAAAGGGCTAGGACTCCTGCCAGGGAGTCACAAGCTTGCCAGGCGCGACCAGGGGGTGATCGCGCCACAATGGCTTGTGACTTCGTGGCAAGTGCCTTGCCTGGCACTCCAAGCCTGGTAGATTTTATTCTGTTTGGACTCCGTTTAATATTGCATATCTGCAATACTCAAAAACAAGGAAAAACAGAAACTAGCACTAGGCTCTAGATTAATAGGTTAGTCCCAAAAATAATATAAAATAGCACATTAATGCATATAAAACATCCAAAACAGATAATATAATAGCATGGAACAATCAAAAATTATAGATAAGTTGGAGACGTATCACTTTAGTTCAGTTCATTGACGACATGTGATGTCTACTATGCAACTTTATTCTTGTAGACCTTGTTCGGCCTCCAAGCGCAGAGTTTTGTAGGACAGTAGCAATTTTCCCTCAAGTGGATGACCTAAGGTTTGTTAATACGTGGGAGGTGTGGAATGAAGATGGTCTCTCTCGAACAACCCTGCAACCAAATAACAAAGAGTCTCTTGTGTCCCCAACACACCCAATACAATGGTAAATTGTATAGGTGCACTAGTTCGGCGAAGAGATGGTGATACAAGTGCAATATGGATGGTAGATATAAGTTTTTGTAATCTGAAAATATTAAAACAGCAAGGTAACTAATGATAAAAGTGAGCACAAATGGTATTGCAATGCTTACAAACAAGGCCTAGGGTTCATACTTTCACTAGTGCAATCTCTCTCAACAATACTAACATAGTTGAATCATATGTAAATCTCTCACACGTGACAAAGAGTTCACTCCAAAGTCACAAATAGCAGAGAATAAACGAATAAATTATTATAGGGTACTAAACCATCTTAAAGTTATCTTTTCTGATCAATCTTATGAGCTATCCCTATAAGTGTCACGAACAGCCCTAGAGTTCATACTAAAATAACACCTTAAGATACACATCAACCAAAACCCTAATGTCACCTAGATACTCCAATGTCACCACGAGTGCCCATGGGCTTGATTATACGATATGCATCACACAATTTCAGATTCATCATGTTCAATCCAACACAAAGAACTTCAAAGAGCGCCCCAAAGTTTCTACCGGAGAGTCAAGACGAAAACGTGTGCCAACCCCTATGCATAGATTCCCAAGGTCACGGAACCCGCAAGTTGATCACCAAAACATACATCAAGTGGATCAATAGAACATACCATTGTCACCACATATATCCCATCACAAGACATACATCAAGTGTTCTCAAATCCTTTAAAGACTCAATCCAATAAGAAAACTTCAAAGGAAAAACTCAATTCATCACAAGAAGATAGAGAGGGTAAAACTCCATATGATTTATCTATATCAATAAAGCTCGCGGTACATCAATATTGTCTCATCTCAAGAACACGAGAGAGAGAGAGAGATCAAACACATAGCTACTGGTACATACCCTTAGCCCCGAGGGTGAACTACTCCCTCCTCGTCATGGAGACCACCGAGATGATGAAGATGGCCTCCGGTGATGGTTTCCCCCTCCGTTAGGGTGCCAAAAAGGGCTCCCGGTTGGTTTTTTGTGGCTATAGAGCCTTGCGGCAGTGGAACACCCGATCTAGGTTTCTTTCTGGAGGTTTCTGGATTTATAGGAGTACTCGGCGTTGGAATCATGTCAATGGGAATCCCGAGGGAACCAAAAGCCAGGGGGCGCGCCCTGGTGGCTTGTGGCCGCCTCGGGACTCCTCTCCGGTATCTTTTTGCTCCAGTATTTTTTATATTTTCCAAAATTATTCTCCGTAAATTTTCAGCCCATCTCGAGAACTTTTATTTCTGCACAAAAATGACACCATGGTAGTTGTGCTGAAAATAACGTCAGTCCGTGTTAGTTCTAATAAAATCATACCAAAATCATATAGAATTATTGTAAACATGGCATGAATACTTCATAAATTAGAGATATGTTGGAGACGTATCAACATGATGTAGCTTTGCACAAAGTTTTAATAATTGAGCAGCTTTGGTTGTCGAGGATTTGCTAATAGTTCTCTAGACTTCATCATAGTCAAGAATAGTGAATTGTCGCAAACACGAGAGGCAATGAAGATGAACGATCTTTTGCGGGCCACGCATATTGACGAAGTTTATTGTGGGGCTAGAGATTTTAAATTAAAACTCTGCCCTCACACACCCTCAAAGTTAATCTAGCAACAAGAATTATTGCCTAAATGGTGGACGTAGCTAGGTAGTGTTACCCGAAAAACCCTAGAAACCCTAGATATAGAAACCATGGCTGACCGAATCCATGGGTGCATGCCAACATATCAACTATCCCAAGGAGTTTTGTTTAATTGATTTTGATTTTGCAGGACTGGACATCCTCTTTACCAGCATCTCTCGTGCAATGACGACGAATAAACGACCGTCTTGAGAATAACTCACTTAGCATGGAAGATACCGACTCCCTCGTCGCTCCATGAGCGAGACGAGTGCACAAAATAGATGTTTATTTGAATATTAGAGGCGGCACATGGAAATTTACTTGGAACGGCAGGGTAATACTATATATAGGTAGGTATTGTGGACTCATGTGGAATAACTTGGTTTAAGGATTTTGGATGCATAAGCAGCATTCCCACTTAGTACAGGTGAAGGCTGCAATAGATTAAGAAGCAACCAGCTAGAGAGCAAAAATGGTCATAAACATTCATTGTGAATAATTAAAATTGGACATAGCCTAAGTAGGATATGAACTCTCTGAATTTAAGCATCACGAAGGCTGCATTGGTTTTGAATCAACTACATGTTTGCACATGGGCCAAGTCAAATGGCTCGAATTACTCAAAGGAAAATACTATAGTACCATACCACATCATAACCATTTTAATGCATGCTCACACATAACATAAATCATTATCCACTCCTAGTTATTTAAGCATGACATGAAAAACTATAATCTCTAATTGTCATCATAAACATGTTCACTCATGATATATTGAATCAAGATCGAACGAGCTAAACATATTTACAAAAATGGAAAACAAGAAGAGTTCGTACCAACTTCCTTTGCCACGATCACTTCATCGAATATCGTCATTATTGCCTTTCACTTGCATGACGGAATGATGTGATAATAATAGTGCAAGAATGCCATGGACTAAGATGGAATCTGCAAGGCGGTTTTATACAAATGAGAAGACAAGGTAATACTGGCTCTTTGTTAGATCAACAATAAAGCATATAGGAGCCACTCAACATTTTCATCATGGTCTTCTCCTTTCAACGACTCGACAAAAAAGGAAAAGAAATTTAGATAAACGCACTGAAATATATTCAGAGTTTTTATTTTTCTGGAAGAAAGCAAACAAACTAGAGAAAAACAAAAACAAGAAAAAAAATATTTACACGGGAAAGCTCCCAAAATTCAAAGGAAATATTTTTGGGTTTTATTTTTAGTTGTACAACTAATTAAACGGGAAAGAAAAACCGAAAAGATGTGAGAAATATTTCTAGATTTTCAAAGTTTTTCAAACACACAAGAAGAGGGCGGAAAAATAAAGCTAATATGGATATACAATGAAAGAGGATGAACACCTACAATTTAAATGAAGTGTGTGAACATGAATGTAACGTCGGTGAGAAATACTTACTCCCCCAACCTTAGGCGTTCACCTAGCTTGGTGGTCACCACTGATAATAGCCGCTAGGTCCGGGAAAATATTGTTGCTGAGGGACCTGAGCATCCCATGCCTGGGTCTCGGCCTCCACAATAGCCAACTCGTTCCTGTATGCAATTATGTCTTCTGGCGTGATGGTGTACCCATGTCTGGCACGAAAGTTAAACAAAGAGGTTGCAGGCAACACAATAACATCATGAGTATCCTCATTGTATACTAAGTTATAATGAATGTGATGCGGGGACTCGGGTACATGAATGAATTGGTGCTCTAACATAGACAGGTTATCAAGATAAACCTTAGGCAATAAGTAATCAGTCGGACATATAGCAACATTAAAATGATTTGTCAAGCGCATGTCATAAATACCACCATGAACCTTGCCCTTGGTTCGGTGAAGATGCAAGTTCCATGCAACAATAGCTCCTAAGTTGTAAGTATTATCACCATAAAGTGTGCGACGCAAAATAGCAAGGGTGGGGTGAAAGCACATTTGCTCCCTTGGTGGTTTTGGTAATTAATAACAACATATATGTCATTGAACTAATGTTTCCACTAAGTATGTTTCAGGAAAAGTTCAATGATGGGTTGGCATAAGGATTGTGGACTACCCCAAGATGCAAGGAAATAGATTGGCAAAGCCTCAAGCAAAGGACTCTACATTTTATCTTTTGTGAGAAATCACTTTGAGTCCATAGGAAGGCCAATACTATTAAAAGGGGGTAAGGTTTTGTTAGTGAACAAAATGCTCATACGTGCACAAGTGATTATCACCACATACACCCACAAGATCTTCCACAGAAGTTTGTCCCAAGCAAATATTCAAAATCGGTGCGACCAACACACTCCACTTGGTGCCACCGATTCCAAACCCTAGACAGACTCGGCCAAACCCTAGCCACTTCGGTGCAACCGATTCTGCTTCGGTGCCACCGAGTTAGGCTGCCAACTTTCTGTTACGCAAATTCACAATATAAGTCCCTCCGAGATTGTTGGATCGGCGTCACCGAGATTGGGCAATCTGACCGTTGGCCACCTTATCGGTGCAACCGAGTTTCCTATATTGGTCTCACCGAGATTCAAAAGTTGCCACCTTTTGGTCACTTCGGTACCACTGAGATTAACACATCGGTGTCACCGAGTTGGTCATTTTGTGTCTAACGGTTGGATTTTTGGATATGCCTATATATACCCCTCCACCATCACTCACTTGAAAGAGAAGCACTCAGAATAGTTCCCCACTCAAACCTACTGATTTTCTTAGAGAGAGCCACCTACTCATGTGTTGAGATCATGTCATTCCATTCCTACCATATGAATCTTGATCTCTAGCCTCCCCAAGTTGCTTTCCACCCAATCAATCTCTTCTACCAAGCCAAATCTTTGAGAGAGTGATTGTGTGTTAAGGAGTCTATCATCTTCAAGCACAAGAGCAAGGAGTTCATCAACACAATCATGCCTTTTACCTTTTGGAGGGTGGTGCCTCCTAGATTGGTTAGGTGTCGCTTGGGAGCCTCCTACTTCGTATTGTGGAGTGAACCAAGAAGTTTGTAAGGGCAATAAGATCGCCTACTTCGTGAAAATCTACCCCGAGTTAGGCTAGTCCACCGTGGACGTAGGCCATCATGGTATAGTTAAGGTTGCTTCTTTGTGGAACCTCTGTGGGTAGAGCCCCCCATGGACTCTCGCGACCGTTACTCTCCGTGGTTTGAAGACTCCATAAACGTGGATGTACAATAGCACTACCTATCGGAACCACAGGAAAAATCATCATGTCACCAATTGCGTTTGATCTTCCTACCCTTCCTTTACTTACATGCTTGTCTTTAGTTTCCGTTGCTATACTCTTAGACATGCATGTGTAGGGTGTACTTGACATACTATGAATGCTAAAATCTGCTAAGACATAAAATTGGGAAAAAGTGGATTTTTATTTGGTCAAGTAGTCTAATCACCCCCCCTCTAGCACTACTTTCGAACCTACATGGGGGGCACTGAGGCCATCAGCCTGCTCCATAGCAGTTATGCGTTTTCCTGTAAACAAAGAGAAATGTTGCACAAACAGAAAATGCAAACTAGTGTCCCTAGCGTTATATACGCCCCTAGTTTCTCCCATGGTTAAGGTGAGGAGGAAACCCTCTAATTCCTTGGGTTTAGGATCACGCATTTCCCAGTTAGAGGGACACAAACATATCTCACAAAATTCATCTAGAGGCATTTCATAGTTTGTTGAATATAAATCAAAGCGTACTTTGGGAGCACTAGGTCTATTTGAGAAGTAGAAAATTTGCACGAAGGAATTAGTGAGGAGATAGTATTGGTCACACTCATATGCGAAGAAGTTGGTTAGCCCGTCATTTGCAACAACTTGCATAAATTCTTCATGAAAACCCTCTTCATTCGTGAAGGGTGTATGTGGCCATTCACAAGGACTAACCTCCGTGTTGCAAAAAATATTGATGTCATGATCCTGTGTCCTCCCAACAACTCCCTTGGGGCTCAAGCTCGAAGAACCCTTCCTTATGATATTCATTTTCCTCAGCACAAGTGAGGGAGTCCTGGATTAAGGGGTCCTCAGGCAGCCGACCTCTTTCCCACGGGTCGGACTGTATGGGCCGCAAAGTGACCATTGGGTGATCAAGGGCCCCATAGCCAAGGTGGAAGATTTGAGGAGCCATGTCGTGTTCTCCAAGATTGTCAGCCATAGATAGGCATGTTTATCTCTTCTGCATTTAACCCACCATGTGTAAACCCTAGGTACCCCCGGCATCTATATAAGCCAGAGGGTTTCAGGTTGTAGAGACAGAACAACTCATCTAGGGTTAGCTAGTCGATCTTGAGGTAGACCAACTCTGTAACCCCCATATCATCAATACAATCAAACAGGACGTAGGGTATTACCTCCATAGGAGGGCCTGAACCTGGGTAAATCCTTGTCCCCTTCCTAACTTGTTACCACCGATTCTAGTCTCGCAGCTCGGGATCCCCTGCCCGAGATCAGCCGGTTTTGACACCGACATTGGTGCTTTCATTGGGAGTTCCGCTAGAATAATGAGGGAATCGATGGCTCTCCTCATAGTGAGCAGTGAGATATACATCCAGGGAACCCTTACCCCCGATCAGACTCTCACAGGGCGACATCTTGTCACACGCCAACCCGATCAACCACCTTGGCGAGATCGGAAACTCCCCCCCCCCCCCGATCATAGAATCAGGTTCGGAACCTTAGAGTTCATCTTAGATTCATGGGGATTACTCATCCTTATGGAACCTTCGAACCTCGAGGAGGATCCTATAAGTTTCAACGCTTCGACGCCGAGGACATTGGGCTTCACCCCCAACGGAGTCGTCACCCCCGGGCGATCTAGAACGCCCAATCCGGCCGATGTGACCGGATCCGCCATGGCCAGGTAGAACACGGAGCCTCCTTCATGTAGCTCTGGAACCGCCACACCACATATTGACTCCACTCGGCTCAGCGACACACATCCTACCATCGCCTTGTTCTTAAACGAGTTGTTCGATCGGGTTAAAGCTATGCGTATAAGATGACCAGATTCCGGTCTATGACCAGCTCGGGATTAGGCCCGACGACAGGGACATTCATGTCCCCCTGGTCACTCACCTTGTTGCTACCATCGAGTGTCTGACTGAGGATTCTTCTTGACAACCGGAATTGAATACAGTCTATACCCCGGTCTCTCATCACCAAGACTTCAACGACGGTCCAGATGCCGGAATTTATTCTAAATCCGGATCGTCATCAGTCCAAGATCTATCATAGAATTCGGAGTCCAATGTAGTGTTGATATGTCTCCGTCGTATCTATAATTTTTGATTGTTTCATGCCAATATTCTACAACTTTCATATACTTTTGGCCACTTTTTATACTATTTTTGGGAGTAACATATTGATCCAGTTACCAGTGTTAGTTCCTGTTTGTTGCATGTTTTTTGTTTCGTGGAATATCCATACCAAATGAAGTCCAAGCGCGATAAAAACTTATGGGGATTTTTTTGGAATATATGTGATTTTTGGGAAAAAGAATCAACGCGAGACGATGCCCGAGGAGGTGGCAAGCCTGCTAGGCGTGGCCCACCCCCCTGGTCGCGCCTGGCAGGCTTGTGGCCACCCCTTAGGTTGGTTGGAGCTTCCTTTCGCCGAAAGAAAGATAATTTTTTGATAATGATCCCCTCAAAATTTCAACCCAATCGGAGTTACGGATCTCCGGATATTTAAGAAACGGTGAAAGGCCAGAATCTGAGAGCGCAGAACAGAAGGAAAAAGAGAGAGTGATCCAATCTCGGAGGGGCTCTCGCCCCTACCCCGCCATGGAGGCCATGGACCAGAGGGGAAACCCTTTTTCCGATCTAGGGGGAAGGTCAAGGAAGAAGAAGAAGGAGGGGTCTCTCTCCCCCTCTCTCTCGGTGGCGCCGGAACACCGCCGGGGCCATCATCGTGACAGCGATCTACTCCAACAACTCCGTCATATTCACCAACACCTCCGTCATCTTCCCCCATCTATCTACAATGGTCCACTTTCCCGCAACCCGCTGTACCCTCTACTTGAACAAGGTGCTTTATGCTTCATATTATTATCCAATGATGTGTTGCCATCCTATGATGTGTGAGTAGATTTTTGTTGTCCTATGGGTTGATTGATGATCAGGATTGGTTTGAGTTGCATGTTTTATTATTGGTGCTGTCCTATGGTGCTCTCTGTATCACGCAAGCGTGAGGGATCCTCGTTTTACGGTGTAGCAATGTGTTCATGATTTGCCTATGGTGGGTTGCGTGAGTGACAAAAGCATAAACTCGAGTAGGTGGGTTGTTGCATATGGGAGTTAAAGGACTTGACACCTTATAATGATATGGTTGGGTTTTACCTTAATGATCTTTAGTAGTTGCAGATGCTTGCTAGAGTTCCAATCATAAGTGCATATGATCCAAGTAGAGAAAGTATGTTAGCTTATGCCTCTCCCTCATATAAAATTGCAATAATGATGACCTGTCTAGTTATCGATTGCCTAGGGACAATTACGCAACTCCTATCACCACTTTTCCACACTCGTTAAACTAACTTAGTTGTTTCTTTATCTTAGAAGCCCCTAGTTTTTATTTACGTGCTCTTTATTATCTTGCAAACCTATCCTGCTACACCTACAAAGTACTTCTAGTTTCATACTTGTTCTAGGTAAAGCGAACGTTAAGCATGCGTAGAGCTATATCAGTGGTCGATAGAACTTGAGGGAATATTTATTCTACCTTTAGCTCCTTGTTGGGTTTGACACTCTTACTTATCGAAAGAGTCTACAACTGATCCCCTATACTTGTGGGTTATCAAGACCTTTTTCCGACACCGTTGCCGGGGAGCAATAGCGTGGGGTGAATATTCTCATGTGTGCTTGTTTGCTTTATCACTAAGTAATTTTTATTTTTCTGTTATTAACTTGTTTTATATCTTTATATATGGGTAGGAAATTCAAAATACCAAAAAATTAGATGTACTTGCTGCTCCAATAGTTGAGGAACCACTAGTGTTCCGTACCACCAAAGAATATTACTTGGGTCATCTTCGATCCACTTGTGCTCGTGCTGAAAACCCAACTAGCTTAGTTGAGGGAAAATCATTAAATGAGCATGCTCATTATGTGTGACACTGCATATCTCAAAAAGGAAAACTCTTGTGGCATCAATTTAATACTTTGTGTTGCTATGCTTGGAATCTATGTGAAATTTATGGTTTTACTTGTTGGTCTAAAGAAGCTAAAAAACCCTTCCCTACCAATGTGTGTTTAATGATAATGAAATATTATCCTCTTATGCCAAGGAGGCCTATTGTTATAATGATGTTGAACAAATTGATGAATTTGTTGCTTTTAAGGGTGCCTATGAAATTGCTTCTTTCATTGAAAAGTATGATGCTACTCTTTAGAAATCTGAAATTTTTGCCATACTTAAATATTGCTATGAAAACTATGCTTCTAATGCTTATGTTAAATAGTTTACTCAAATGATCGCTGCCTTGGAAGAGACTAATATTTTGCAGGAATCTATGGAAGAGGAAGTTGTTGAAATTGTGAGCTCATTGGATGAAAAAGATGAGGAGGAGGACGAAGAACAAAAGGAGGAAGAGCGGATTAGCTACTAGTGCCCACCTTCTAATGAGAGTAACTCTTCAACTCATACATTGTTTAATTTCCCTTCGTGCTTACCGAAGGATGAATGCTCCGATACCTTGGATTCATTTGAAATATCCCTTTTTGATGAACTTGATGCTTTCTATGCTTGTGGCCATGATGCCAATATGCGTTATGCTTATGGAGATGAACTTGCTATAGTTCCTTATGTTAAGCATGAAATTGTTGCTATTGCACCCACACATGATAGTCCTATTATCTTTTTGAATTCTCCAAACTACACTATATCGGATGAAGTTTTCATTTATTAAGGATTATATTGATGGGTTGTGTTTTCCTATTGCACATGATAATTTTGATAAATATAATATGCATGTGCTTGCTGCTCCCACTTGCAATTATTATGAGATAGGAACTACATCTTCACCTCTCAATGTTTCTGATACAATAATATTGCAAGAAACTACGTATGCTATGCATTGGCCTTTACTTGGTGTGAATGAATTGTTCTTGCATGACATGTCAATGCATAGGAAGAGAGTTAGACTTCGTTGTCTCATGATTTATATCACTTTGTGCTCACTACTAAATTACAGATCATTGTTAATTAAAATTGGCTTTGATATACCTTGGGATCCGGATGGATCCATTACTTGAGCACTTTATGCCTAGCTTAATGGCTTTAAAGAAAGCGCTGTCAGGGAGACAACCTGGAAATTTTAGAGAGTCATTTTATTCTGTTGTGTGCTTTTAGATAGTTCAAAAACAAAAAATAAAGTGGGGAACTTAATTTTTTTTCAAAAAGAAAAGTGAAAGTGAGAAAGACGAGCAACGTTGAAGTGGGGGCTAGCCTTGAACTTTGTTCATGCCCATGGAAACCTTGTGAATCTTGATTACAGAAAAATTTCAACAAAAATAATTATCCCCTTGTATAAATCCATTTTATTATAAAAATAATGTGCCAAGATTTGCCTTTAGGATGATTAGATTGCTTCTTTGGTGTGTGTTGTGTAAAAACAAACTTTTGCTGTAGTGTTTGAATTTATTTATTTTATTCGAGCATGCAAATTTTTTGAAATTTTTAAAAAATACTGTTATACAAATTCTTGACCATGTCCTAATGTTTCAGAATTTTTAGAGTTACAAAAGTATGGTGAATGTTAAGATTAGTACAGACTGTCCTATTTTTGACAGATTCTGTTTTTGATGCATTGTTTTGCTCGTTTTGATGAAACTATCGATTGTATGAGAGGTATAAGCCATGGAAAAGTTATATTACAGTAGCTACAATTAAAAAACAAAATATTAATGGGATTGCAACAGTACTTAAAGTGGTAATTTGCTTTATTATACTAACGGATCTCACGAGGGTTTTGTTAAGTTTTGTGTGATTGAAGTTTTCAAGTTTTGGGTGAGATCACAATGGATGAAGGAAAAAGGAGTGGAAAGAGACTAAGATTGGGGATGCCCGAGGCACCTCAAGGTAATATTCAAGGACTCCAAAGAAACTAAGCTTGGGGATGCCCCGGAAGGCATCCCCTCTTTCTTCTAACAACCATCGGTAATTTTACTTGGAGCTATATTTTTATTCGTCACATGATATGCGTAAATCTTGGAGCGTCGTGTGCTTTTTCTTTTTCTTTTAATAATGCACCATTCTGGTATGAGGAAGTCCTTGGATCATTTATAGAAGTATCTTTGCACCTCACTTATATCTTTTGAGTATGGCTTTATAGAATGCTTCATGTGCTTCACTTGTATCATTTGAAGTTTGGATTGTCTGTTTCTCTACACATAGAAAACCGCCATTTGTAGAATGCTCTTTTGCTTCATTTATATTTTTAGAGCATGGGCATATCTTTTATAGAAATAATTAAACTATCATGCTTCACTTATATCTATTTAGGGAGTTAACAGGAGTTGGTCATTCACATGGTTAGTCATAAAATCCTACATAAAACTTGTAGATCACTGAATATGATGTGTTTGATTCCTTGCAATAGTTTTGCGATATAAAGATGGTGATATTAGAGTCATGCTAGTGAGTAATTGTGGATTGGTATAAATACTTGTGTAAAGGTTTGTGATTCCCGTAGCATGCACGTATGGTGAACCGTTATGTAAGGAAGTCGGAGCATGATTTGTTTATTGATTGTCAACCTTTGTGTGATGGTCGGGAGCGCGCGATGGTTAACTCATATCAACCTCTCCCCTAGGAGCATGCGTCTAATACTTTGCTTCGATGACTAATATACTTTTGCAATAAATATGTGAGTTCTTTATGACTAATGTGAGTCCGTGGATTATACGCACTCTCACCCTTCCACCTTTGCTAGCCTTTCTAGTACCGCGCAACTTTCGTCGGTACATTAAACACACCATATATCCTTCCTCAAAACAGCCACCATACCAACCTATTATGACATTTCCATAGCCATCTCGAGATATATTTCCATGCAACTTCCACCGTTTCGTTTATTATGACACGCACCATCATTTTTATATTGCTTTGCATGATCATAAGATAGCTAGCATGATGTTTTCATGGCTTGTCCATTTTTTGATGTCAATTGCTATGCTAAATCATTGCATATCCCAGTACACCACAGGAGGCATTCATATAGATTCATATTTTGTTCTAGATATCGACTTGTAATTCTTGAGTTGTAAGTAAATAAAAGTGTGATGACCATCATTATTAGAGCATTGTCCCATGTGAGGAAAGGATGATGGAAGCTATGATTCCCTCACAAGTTGGGATGAGATTCCGGACTTTATGAAAAATAAAAGAGGCCAGCGAAGCCCAAATAAAAAAGAGGCCTTAGATGCCCACCAAAAACAAAAAAATAAAAAAAGAGAAAAGAGAAAAGAGATATGGGACAATGCTACTATTCTTTTTCCACACTTGTGCCTCAAAGTAGCACCATGATCTTCATAATAGAGAGTCTTCTATTTGGTCACTTTCATATACTAGTGGGATTTTTTCATTATATAACTTTTGCTTGTATATTCCAATGATGGGCTTCCTCAAATTGCCCTATGTCTTCATGAGCGAGCAAGTTGGATGCACACCCACTTAGTTTCTTTTTGAGTTTTCATACACTTATAGCTCTAGTGCATCCATTGCATGGCAATCCCTACTCACTCACATTAATATATATTAATGGGCATATCCATATCCCATTAATACGTCTAGTTGATGTGATACTATCGTCTCCTTTTTATTTATGACCTGCACCATATTCTATTCCACCTATACTGCTATATCCATGCCTCACGCTCATGTATTGCGTGAGAGTTGAAAAAGTTTGAGAACATAAAAGGTTTGAAACAATTGCTTGACTTGTCATCGGGGTTGTGCACGATATAAATACTTTGTGTGGGGAAGATGGAGCATAACCAAACTATATGATATTGTAGGGATAACTTTCTTTTGCCATTATATTTGAAGAGATACAACTGCTTTGTTAGTATGCTTGAAGTATTATAGTCTTAATGTCAAATGATAGACTATTGCTTTGAATCGCTCTTGTCTTAATATTCATGCCATGATTAGATTATATGAACAAGATTATGCTAGGTAGCATTCCACATCAAAAATTATCTTTTTTATCATTTACCTACTCGAGGATGAGCAGGAATTAAGCTTGGGGATACTGATACATCTCCGTCGTATCTATAATTTTTTATTGTTTCATGCCAATATTCTACAACTTTCATATACTTTTGGTAACTTTTTATACTATTTTTGGGACTAAGATATTTATCCAGTGCCCAGTGCCAGTTCCTGTTTGTTGCATGTTTTTTGTTTTGCAGAATATTCATACCAAACAAAGTCCAAGCGCGATAAAAACTTACGGGGATTTATTTGGAATATATGTGATTTTGGGGGGAAAAGAATCAACGCGAGGTGATGTGTGAGGAGGTGGCAGGCCTGCTAGGCACGGCCCACCCCCTGGTCGTGCCTGGCAGGCTTGTGACAACCCCTTAGGTCGGTTGGAGATGTCCTTTCGCCGCAAGAAAGATAATTTTTGGATATACATTTCGTCCTACTGAAGAGGAGCCTGACTCACAGCCTTAGAGCTTGTTGGGTCGTCAAGCAGGTCGCAAAGAGCGACGTGGCCATCCTTGAGGCACTTCCGCCGAATATGCGCTCTTCATCATCGCTCGAATACAATACCGAAGTTTTGGGGGTCTACGAAACGTTCCCCTCGAGGAACAGAAGGAAAAGAGCCCTTGGAGAACTTGAACATGTCTACCATGTGGCAGCATCAAGCGCATGGGCAGATGTACTTATCACTTTTGGAGATACTGACCCACCAGACATTCTTTCCGGTCATCCACCAGCCGCACTAGTCCTAAACCCCATCATTGATGGCTACAGGTTGCATTAGGTGCTAATGGACGGCGGCAGTGGTTTAAACCTAATCTATGACGGCACCCTGCAAAAAATGCAGTTCGACCGGTCTCGCATCGAACATAGCAACACGACTTTTCGAGGAATTATTCCAGGGAAAGAGGCGCGTTGTTTAGGACGTATCACCCTGGACGTAGTGTTCGGCACGCCCGAAATCTACCGATCCTAAGATCTTCTCTTCCACATCGTGCCTTTCCCAAGTGGCTACCATGCGCTATTGGGATGTGATGCCTTCACAAAGTTCCAGGCTATACCCCATTATGGGTACATGAAACTCAAAATGCTAGGACCTAATGGAGTGATCACAATCGCCAGTGATCCGAACATAGCCCTTCGGGCCGAAAACAAGACGGCAGCGCTCGCCCTCGAGGCATTAGCTGAGACTTCCGCCGTCGAAGAACTTACCGCACTACAGTCAACAGTTGACAAAGATGACGTGATCCTTAGCAAAAGGTCTAAGCCCACGTCCTTCGAACCCGCAGAGGAAATCGTCAAGTTTCAAGTGCATCCGACGGACCCCAATAAGACAATGTCCATCGGAGCTCAGCTCGATATCCTTGTGGACGAGGCCCTGCAGAACTTTCTCCAGGAAAATTGGGACATCTTCGCCTGGCATCCTTCCGATATGCCCGAAATCCCTCGACGGCTTGTAGAGCATAGTCTGAACATCATTGCATGCTTCAAGCCCATCAAGCAGACTCTGCGCCTCTTCTCCGAACCCAAACGGCAAGCTATGGGTGACAAACTACTATAGGCCAGATTCATTCGGGAAATTAAGCATCCCGAATGGTTGGCAAATCTGGTGATGGTACCAAAGAAAGATAAGTCCTGGCGGCTGTGTGTCGATTTTAAAGACCTTAATAAAGTTTGCCCTAAGGACCCTTTCCCCTTACCATGCATAGACCAGATCATTGATGCCACAGCCAGACACGATTCATTGTGTTTCCTCGACGCTTATTCCGGATACCATCAAATCAAAATGAAGGAATCCGACCAAGCGGCAACTGCATTCATCACCCATATGGCCCATTTTTCTTTAACACGATGCCCTTTGGGATAAAGAATGCTAGGGCAACATACCAACGCATGATCCAGACTTGTCTCGCGACACAGGTCGGTAATACAGTCGAGGCATACGTGGACGACATGGTAATCAAAACCAAACACGTCAGCAAGTTGGTCGATGACCTACGGAAACCTTTGCGAGCCTACACGAGTATGACATACGACACAATCCAGAAAAATGTGTATTCAGAGTTCCTTCTAGTAAACTGCTCGGATTCATCATCTCCCATAGGGGAATAGAAGAGAATCCGGCTAAGATCAGCGCTCTGTCAGAACTTGCAATTCCTATAGAGCTAAAGCATGTCCAGAGGCTGGCCGGCTGTGTCGTGACGTTAAGCCGCTTTATATCCCGCCTTGGAGAGAAGGCTTTACCAATCTATAAGCTGCTGAAATGGACCAACAATTTCGAATGGACCAATGAAGCATTGGCCGTGTTAGAAGAAATTAAAGCGCTACTAGCAACCAACCCCATACTCACAACACCAAGCACCGGTGAACCCATGTTATTATACATATCGGCCACCAACCAAGTCCTTAGCATAGTGCTCGTCGTTGAACAAGATGAGGAGGGACATAAATTCCGGACTCAGAAACCAGTCTATTACGTGTCAGAAGTACTAACGCAATGCAAGTCCAGATACACGCACTACCAGAAGATAGCCTACCCAGTGTTTATGGCATTAAGGAAAATCAGACACTATTTCGAAGAGTTTGTGGTAGTTGTGGCATCCGAAGTACCCCTGAACGATATAATCAACAGTAGGGACGCCATCGGCCATATAGCCAAGTGGGCCATTGAGCTCCTTCCCTTTGAAATAACCTACAAGCCACGATGTGCCATAAAATCTCAGGTATTGGCAGACTTCCTGGCTGAATGGACAGAGGCTGAGCTCCCCAAGGAATACAATGCATACTCCCATTGGACAATGTACTTTGATGGATCCAAAACCTTGGCCGGACTGGGGGCTAGAGTTATCCTCACATCCCTCCACGGGCAACAACATGCTATACGTGTTGCAGATTATGTATGCCGACTCCAACAATGCAGTCGAATATGAAGCCCTTTTGCACGATCTTCGGATGGTAGTATCAATGGGCATATGATGGCTGGAGGTACGGGGAGACTCCAACCTGGCCATCTCCCAAATCAATGACGAATTCGACGCCAAAAATCTGAAGATGGTGGCATACAAGAACGTCGTCTTAAAAATATCTGCACGGTTCGAGGGGCTGGAATTCCACCACGTCGCTCACGACAATAACCAAGCCGCTGATGTACTGGCCGCACGGGGGCTAAGCACGACCCTGTCCCAAGAAACACCTTCTTGGAGCGGCTCTTCAAGCCATCTGTGGTTTGGTAGGACGATCACAAGGGCACCGACCTAGATATGGCGGAAGAGGTTGTTCCCCCTATAAATGAACCAGACAATCAAATCATCGACGGCTCCGTAATGGATGAAACACCTTCAGCCCATGAAGTCATGGCGGTAATCGCGCCATGGACATATCCGTTCCTCGCCTACCTTCTTCGCAAGGAACTCCCCGACGACCAGATAGAGGCGCAGCGCATAGTTCGGCAATCCAAGGTCTACAAAGTATATGAGGGTGAGTTATACAATAAAAGCACCACCGGAATATTACGGCGATGCATATCTAAGGAAGAAGGACGAGAGCTCCTAGCCGAAGTCCACACAGGTATGGGCGACCACCACGCCACAGCAAGAGCTTAGTTAGCAAGGCCTTCCGAGCTGGTTTCTTTTGGCCTACAACTCGGGCGGACGCCCAGTCGCTCATCAAACACTGCGTGGGTTGTCAGATTTTTTGCAAATCAAAGTCACATGCCCCCAACAGCTCTTCGGACTATTCCGATAACCCGGCCTTTCGCGGTCTGTGGGCTAGACATGGTCGGACCCCTTAAAGGGGGACCAAGAAAAATAAATACCTACTAGTCATGGTTGACAAGTTCACCAAATGGATAGAGGCAAAGCCTATTAAATCTTCCAAGTCCGTACAAGTAATCGACTTTATCTCCGGCGTGGTACACCGTTACGGTGTCCCGCACAGTATAAAATGGACAATGGATCCAACTTCACGGCCCAAGAGGTCAAAGACTAGTGCGGAAAAATGGGCATAAAGCTGGATTACGCATCAGTATATCATCGCATACCAATGGACAAGTCGAATGAGCAAACGACCTCATTATGAGCGGCATTAAGCCATGTTTGGTCCGATCTCTTCATGAGTCTGACTACCATTGGGTGGAGGAGCTCGACTCTGTTTTATGGGGTCTACGCACCACCCCGAATAGATCAACAGGATACACACCGTTCTCCATGGTCTATGGGGCAGAAGCAGTCCTCCCCTGCGACATTATTCATGATGCACCAAGGGTGCGCATGTACAAGGAAAGGGAGGTCGAGCTAGATCGACATGATGACTTGGACGCCTTAGAAGGTGAGTGTGACATAACTCGGGCTCGCTCTACTTTTTACCAATAGCAGGCCAGACGTTACCAGAGTCGGGATGTCAGGGCGAAGGCGTATAACGTAGGCGATCTCGTCCTATGGCTCTTAGAGAAGCAGAAGCATAAACTCAACCCCAAGTGGGAAGCAGGCCCATCGTTGGAGGTGGCCAAGGTGGGTGACCACATAGGGGCCCCAAACATTTGGGCCCCCAAATTACTAGGTATTAGTAGTATATATGTATGTAGATATAATCAAAAATTGACATTTAATCGATCGGCAAGGCCTAAGCAGTTCACAACAACAAAAACGCTGGCAGACCACGAGGCCTACTTAATATCACGTATAGGCCTGATCACGTACTATCGATTGTTTCCATCGATCGCTAACATGCCACTAGACTCCGCTGCTTCCGCCAGTCGTCTCGTCTCCTGCCATACGCCCATTGCCCTCCGTTTGTTCTGCTGCACCCAAGACGTCGTCCATCCGCTCGCAGGGAACGTCATCCGCTGCTGCCTTCCGCGTCCGCGCTTCCGTCATCAGCAATCACCCTGCCATCTATTGGGTAAACTTAATTTTATCCCTGACCTAGGTCAGGAGCAAACCCTAGTTATGACTTAGGAGTAGCAGAGTAGGATCAGTTTGTTCTTGATCAGTTGTACATGTCTTTATTTCCTTATTCACAGTAATTAGGAAATTTCATGTTTGAGTAATGAATCATTCAATTTCTTTGGTTTGTAATACATGAGTTAGGAGGCATTTATTCATCTATCATCATGTCTTCAAGAACATATGATTCTGGTTGTAAAAAGCATAAGAAGAAGCAAAGGACTCACTGGGTCGGCAACAATAGCACTTGAAAATGATGTCCCCGAGAAGATTAAGTATGAAGATGTGATTGAAGATTTCATTTCAAGGAATACTAGACGAATGCTGACTTCAGGCAGAACATGAGGTTAGCTTATTGCTTTAGTATCCCTTTACTATTTTTTAGCATTAGTATTTCAGATATGTCTATATATTATGCAAAATAAATTAGACTGGAATTAATTGTGAGAGTTGGCCTGAGCTATATTAGTTCTTTTGCTAGATTATATCTTTTTCGTAGTTCTGGGCCCAGCTTTGATTTTCGTCCCGCGCCCCTGAATTTCTGAAGACGGGCCTGGTGGGAAGGGCCCTTCATCATCGATGAAGTACTCGTGGGAGGAGCTTACCGTCTTCGGAGCCCGTCGAACAACCGCCATGAACCAAACCCATGGAACACAGCTCGTCTTCGGCGCTTCTACGAATAAACCGGTGTCGTCACATTCTCTAGCCCCCTTTTTCTTTTTTCTTCCCCCTCCCACTTTGCTATTTGGTAGGAGTGAATTTCCCTTTTTTCCGTGTTCGGTTTCAACCAACCTTGTACTAAAATACTCGGCTCACACCCTTAAGTGTTGAGTCCGAACACTATACCTGGGGGCTTCTTCTCGAAGCCAACGCTTTTATATTACAAGCATTTACCCACACTTATTATTTACACGTGTTTCCTTCGTCGCGTTCGAGCTAACATATGCATCAATTTGAACTAAGACTTTGCCAAGCTGGATTGCCTCGCTCCTGTGATTGCCATCTACGTTTTCGATTGTTCGGCTAGAGGGTAAAGGGAGCACCTCTGTGATTGTTACGACCGGGTCATCCGGATACGTACCTCAGACGGCTGAAGACAAAAGCTAGCTATCTTACGTAGACAATTGGTCGGCTGTGACGAAAACACTTAATACAGTGATGGTCAATATCACCATTGCTTGGACTTTCTCCTTCTTAAAGGCCCTTAGCCGCATACCAGTAGTATGTGGACTTCTACCTACGATCTTCATAGAACCCCTAAGAAAGTTATCGATAGGGGTACTATTTTCCTCGGAAGATGTTTCTTATGCTAAGCAGTAATATAACATACCTCTCTGTGGGCTTTCTGTCCGTTCGCACCACATGGCCGGATTGCTTGGTTCCCCGAACACAATTCACCCTTTTAGGGTGAGAAATTACGAGGAACACACCCGAGCTCTTCGCATGGGAGAGAGAGGCGGGTGGCCGGTTAATACAAAGTTTACAACACAGATGGAGTAAAAACTCGATTGTTCATAGAAAACTATACAAAATTACACATTCGGCTGCTGGTCGAGATTGTCGATTATCATATCTAGGGAGCAATCTTCTTGTGACAGATGGGTGGCAGGCATCACCTGGTCATACAACAGATGGAGTGGCATTTCTTGCCCATCCGATCCCACCGAACCAACCCGAGCAATACGCTTGGGATTAGGTCCGGTGTAACAGGTCTTGATCATTGCCCATGATTCCCACGATCCCTCCCGGCAAGCCGATGTCTTCCATAGCTCGAACCTACTTCGGGCTCCCTTGAATCAGTGGACTAGTTAGGTCATTCCTTCCGGAGGCTGTTTGGCAGGCCATAGCGCCTTTACCATGCTTTTCATCGCTTTCCGAACACGCTCGTGAAGGGAGGAAAGCTCTTTTAACAGATTCCCCCGAAAGGACCCAATCTCTTCTTCATGATGCCCGGACAGGAGGCCTATATGTGAGGCAAAGGCATGCTTATTTAACTTCCTTTATAAGAAGTACTTACTAAACATCGGAATCAAACTTACCGAACATGCCCCTTTGTAGATTCTGGTTTTCTTCTTGGGCTTGGGACAATTGAGCTTTTAAATTCTCAATTTCTTCGACCTGTTGCTTCTTTTCTTCCTAGAGGCGGTTCAAAACACGGCAGCCAGCCTCGTGCTGGGACTCGGCGTACTGCTGAGCTTCTCGGGCTTCATCCAGCTCCTTTTGCATATGCCCTATTGATTCAGCTGCTAAACAGAACCCTTGCATCAATATGGACATTTGCTAGAAATTAGCAGCACTGGTATACTCACCATGGGCCTCTCGGGTGAAGCTCTTCACTTGCGCCAGCTCTGCCTTCACAAATTGCACCTGTGATCGGCTGTCCTCCAGCTCCTTGGCCAGTTGTTTGTTCTGTTGCTTTGCAACCTGCATTGTTGGGGAACGTTGCATGGGAAACATAAATTTTCCTGCGCACACGCAAGGTCTATCCATGGTGATGAGCATCTACGAGAGGGAGAGTGGATCTACGTACCCTTGTAGATCGCTAAGCGGGAAGCGTTAAGAAACACCGTTGGTGTAGTCGAACGTCTTCGCGATCCAAATCGTCGAGTGTCTCGCGATCCAATCACGATCCGTCTCGATCAAGCACCGAACGGACGACACCTCCGCGTTTAGCACACGTACAGCTTGATGACGATCTCCGCCTTCTTGATCCAGCAAGAGAAAGCATAGAGGTAGACGAGTTTGCCGGCAGCATAATGGCGCCGCGGCGATGGTGGTGGAGAAATTCCGGCAGGGCTTCGCCTAAGCACTGCAGAAAAGAGATCTAGAGGAGAAACTATGCACTAGAGGAACGGGTAGCACGTGGCTGAAAATCAAGTGCAAAAGCCCTAAAACCTCTAGTATATATAAGAGAAAGAGAGGAGGAGACTTGGCGCAAGGGCCAATCCCTCTAGGCTTCGGCCAAAGTGGCAGGAGAGGAGGAATCCTCCTCCAATCCTAGTAGGACTAGGCCTCCTCCTTATTTTGGCCTTTTTGCCTTTTTCCAGCTTTTTCTCTTTGGGATTTTCTTCCCATCCGCATGGGACTTGTGTGGGACTTCCACCATCCCACTAAGGGCTGGTATTCACTCTCCCACAGCCCATGTAGCCTGTTGGGTCGAAATACCCCTCCCGATGGTCTCCCAGTACACTACCGGCACTCCCGATACACTACCGATGAGCCCGAAACTTTTCCGGCGACCAAAATAGGACTTCCTATATATCAATCTTTACCTCCAGACCGTTCCGGAGCTCCTCGTGATGTCCGGGATCTCATCCAGGACTCCGAACAACCTTAGGTCACCACCATGCATAACTCTATACTACCGAAACGTCACCAAACCTTAAGTGTGTAGACCCTGCGGGTTCGAGAACTATGTAGACATGACCGAGACACCTCTATGGTCAATAACCAATAGCGGGACCTAGATGCCCATATTGGTTCCTACATATTATATGAAGATCTTTATCGGCCGAACCTCTATGTCAAGGATTCAGTTAATCTCGTATGATGTTCCCTTTGTTCTTCGGTATGTTACTTGCCTGAGATTCGATCGTCGATATCTCCATACCTAGTTCAACCTCGTTACCGACAAGTCTCTTTACTCGTTCCGTAACACAAGATCCCGTGACTAACACTTAGTCACATTTCTTGCAAGGCTTATTATGATGTTGTATTACCGAGTGGGCCCTGAGATACCTCTCCGTCACACGGAGTAACAAATCCCAGTCTAGATCCATGCCAGCCCAATAGACACCCTCGGAGATACCTGTAGAGCACCTTTATAGTCACCCGGTTACATTGCGACATTTGATACACACAAGGCACTCCTCCGGTGTCCGTGAGTTGCATGATCTCATGGTCTAGGAACATATACTTGACATGCTGAAAATAGTAGCAATAAACTGACACGATCATATGCTACGTTTGTAGTTTGGGTCTTGTCCATCACATCATTCTCCTAATGATGTGATCCCGTTATCAAATGAATCACATGTGAATGGCTAGAAAACCTTGACCATCTTTGATCAACGAGCTAGTTCACTAGAGGCATACTAGGGACAAAGTGTTGTCTATTTATCCACACATGCAATGTGTTTCCAATCAATACAATTATAGCATGGATAATAAGCAATTATCATGAACAAGGAAATATAATAATAAACACTTTATTTATTGCCTCTAGGTCATATTTCCAACAGTCTCCCACTTGCACTAGAGTCAATAATCTAGTTCACATCACTATGTGATTTACATTGTAATGAATCGAACACGCATGCAATTCTGGTGTGTTGATCATGTTTAGCCCTTGGAAGAGGTTTAGTCAACGGGTCTGCAACATTTAGATCCGTGTGCACTTTGCAAATATTTATGTCCTTCTCCTCGATGTAATCGCGGATGGAGTTGAAGCGTCGCTTTATGTGTCTGGTCCTCTTGTGAAACCTTGGTTCCTTGGCCAGAGCAATGGCACCAGTGTTGTCACAGAACAGAGTCATTGGATTCAGTGCACTGGGCACTACTCCAAGATCTGTCATGAACTGCTTCATCCAGACACCTTCCTTAGCCGCCTCCGAGGCTGTGATGTACTCCGCTTCGCATGTAGAATCGGCTACCACGCTTTGCTTGGAACTGCACCAGCTTACCGCTCCCCCATTGAGAATAAATACATATCCGGTTTGCGACTTAGAGTCATCCGGATCAGTGTCAAAGCTTGCATCGACGTAACCCTTTACGATGAGCTCTTCATCACCTCCATAAACGAGAAACATCTCCTTAGTCCTTTTCAGGTACTTAAGGATATTCTTGACCGCCGCCCAATGCTCCATTCCAGGATCACTTTGAAACCTTTCGGCCATACTTATGGCAAGGCTGACATCGGGTCTTGTGCACAGCATTGCATACATGATAGAGCCTATGGATGAAGCATAGGGGATTACTGGGCATACTGGGCATGGAGTTTTACTCAACTTCACACCTTGTAACACAGGCAAGAACCCCTTCTTGGACTGATCCATTTTGAACTTCTTCAAAACTTTATCAAGGTATGTGCTCTGTGAAAGTGCTATTAAGCGTCTCGATTTATCTCTATAGATCTTAATGCCTAATATGAAAGCAGCTTCTCCTAGGTCCTTCATTGAAAAACTCTTGTTCAAATATTCCTTCACGCTTTCCAGCATTTCTATATTGTCTCCAATCAGCAATATGTCATCCACATATAATATTAGAAACACTATAGAGCACCACTCACTTTCTTGTAAATACAAGATTCTCCATAAACTTGTATAAACCCAAACACTTTGATCACCTCATCAAAGTGCTTATTCCAACTCCGAGATGCTTGCACCAGCCCATAAATGGATCGCTGGAGTTTGCAAACTTTGTCAACATTCTCTGGATCGACAAAACCTTCTGGTTGCATCAAATACAACTCTTCCTCAAGGAAACCGTTGAGGAACACTGTTTTGACATCCATCTGCCAAATTTCATAGTCGAAATAAGCATCTATTGCCAACTTGATTCTGACAGACTTAAGCATCGCTACGGGTGAGAAGGTCTCATCGTAGTCAACTCCTTGAACTTGTGAAAAAAACCTTTGCTACAAGTCGAGCTTTATAGATGGTGACATTACCGTCCCCGTCCGTCTTCTTCTTAAAGATCCATTTGTTCTGAATGGCCTTTCGCCCTTCAGGTAATACTTCCAAAGTCCATACTTTGTTTTCATACATGGATCCCATCTCGGATTTCATGGCCTCTAACCATTTCTCGGAATCTGGGCCCATCGCCGCTCCTCCATAGCTCGTAGGTTCATTGTTGTCCAACAAAATGACCTCCAAGACAAGGTTGTCGTACCACTCAGGAGCAGTACGTGCCCTTGTCGACCTACGAGGTTCAATAGAAACTTGATCTGAAGCTTCATGATCATCATCATTAACTTCCTCTTCAACTGTCACAAGCTCCACAGAAACATCTTTCTGCGCTGCGCTACTCTCTGGTTGAAGTAACGGTTCAATAACCTCATCAAACTCTATTTTCCTCCCACTCAATTCTTTCGAGAGAAACTCTTTCTCAAGAAATGTTCCGTTCTTAGCGACAAACACTTTGCCTTCGGACCTGACATAGAAGGTATACCCGACTGTCTCTTTCGGGTATCCTATGAAGACGCATTTCTCCGCTTTGGGTTCCAGCTTTTCAGGCTGAAGCTTTTTGACGTAAGCATCACATCCCCAAACTTTAAGAAACGACAACTTTGGCCTCTTGCCAAACCATAGTTCATATGGCATCGTCTCAACTGATTTCGATAGTGCCCTATTTAAAGTGAATGCAGCTGTCTCTAATCCATAACCCCAAACGATAGTGGCAAATCAGCAAGAGACATCATAGAACGCACCATATCTAATAAGGTTCGATTACGACGTCCAGACACACCATTACGCTATGGTGTTCCAAGCGGTGTCAAATATGAATCAATTACATTGTCTTAAGTGAGTGGCAAACTCATAACTCAGATATTCACCTCCTCGATCAGATCGCAGGAATTTAATCTTCTTCTTACGATGATTCTCAACTTCACTCTGAAATTGCTTGAACTTTTCAAACGTTTCAGACTTGTGTTTCATTAAGTAAATATACCCATATCTACTTAAGTCATCAGTGAAGGTGAGAAAATAAGGATATCCACCATGTGTTGTAACATTCATTGGACCACACACATCAGTATGTATGATTTCCAATAAGTCACTTGCCCGTTCCATTGTTCCAAAGAACGGCGTTTTAGTCATCTTGCCCATGAGGCACGGTTCACATGTGTCAAGTGATTCAAAATCAAGTGACTCCAAAATTCCATCAGCATGCAGCTTCCTCATGCGTTTTACACCAATATGACCTAAACGGCAGTGCCACAAGAAAGTGGTACTATCATTATCAACTCTACATCTTTTGGAATCAATGTTATGAACATGTGTATCATCACTATCAAGATTCAATATGAATAAACCCCTCACATTGGGTGCATGACCATAAAAGATATTACTCATATAAATAGAGCAACCTTTATTCTCTGATTTAAATGAGTAACCGTCTTGCAATAAACAAGATCCATATATAATGTTCATGCTTAACGCAGGCACTAAATAACAATTATTCAGGTTCATCACTAATCCCCATGGTAATCGAAGAGAGGGCATGCCGACGGCGATCACATCAACCTTGGAACCATTTCCCACGCGCATCGTCACTTCATCCTTTGCCAGCCTTCGTCTATTCCGTAGTTCCTTTTTTGAGATGCAAATGTGAGCAACCGAACCGGTATCAAATACCCAGGCACTACAACGAGAGCTAGTAAGGTACACATCAATAACATGTATATCATATACACCTTGTTTGTCGTTGGGCTCCTTCTTGTCAGCCAGGTACTTGGGGCAGATCCGCTTCTAGTGACCAGTTCCCTTGCAATGAAAGCACTCAGTTTCTGGCTTCGGTCCAAGCTTGGGCTTCTTTACAGGAGTAGCAACTGCTTTGCCATCCTTCTTAGTTTTACCCTTCTTGCCCTTGCCCTTGCCATTCTTCTTAAAACTAGTGGTTTTATTGTCCATCAACACTTGATGTTCTTTCTGGATTTCAGACTCAGCGACTTTTAGCATCACAAATATCACGGCTACTGATTTGTTCATCCCGTGCATGTTATAGTTCATCACAAAGCTCTTGTAACTAGGTGGCAGTGATTGAAGAACTCTGTCAGTGATTGCCTCTAGCGGAAGGGCAATTCCCAACTCCGCTAGACGATTCGAATACCCAGACATTCTGAGTATATGCTCACTGATAGACCTGTTCTCCTCCATTTTGCAAGCATAGAACTTATCGAAGGTCTCATACCTCTCGATCCGAGCATTCTTCTGAAAGATAAACTTCAGCTCCTGGAACATCTCATATGCTCCATGACGTTCAAAACGTCTTTGAAGTCCCGGTTCTAAGCCATACAATATTGCACACTAAACTATTGAGTAATCTCTAGAACGTGCCTCCCAAACGTTCTTAACATCTTCGGATGACATGTCTTCTGGTTGGTCACCAAGCGGTGCATCAAGGACATACGATTTCTGGGAAGCCGTGAGGATAATCCTCAGATTACGGGCCCAGTCAACAAAGTTACTTCCATCATCTTTCAACTTAGCTTTCTCTAGGAACGCATTAAAATTCAGGGGTGCTACTGCGCGAGCCATTGATCTACAACATAAATATGCAAAGGTTACTTAGACTATTGTTCAAGATAATGAGTTTAGTAATCAAATTACTAAAGCTCCCACTCAAATAAACATCCCTCGGGTCATCTGAGGGTCACATGATCCAAATTCACCAACTCAAGTCCAATCATCACGTGAGTTGAGGTGGTTTCAATGGTGAACATCATCATGTTGATCATATCTACTATATGACTCATGTTCGACCTTTTGGTCTCTTGTGTTCCGAGGCCATGTCTGTACATGCTAGGCTCATCAAGTTTAACCCGAGTGTTTTGGATGTGCAACACTAGCTTGCACCCGTTGTATGTGAATGTAGAGTCTATCACACCCGATCATCACGTGGTGTCTCGACACGACGAACTTTCGCAACGGTGCACACTCGGGGTGAACACAATTCATCTTGAAATTTAAGTGAGGGATCACCTTATAATGCTACCGTCATCCTAAGAAAAACAAGGTGCATAAAAGGATTAACATCACATGCAAATCATAAGTGACATGATATGGCCATGAACTTGTGCATTTGATCTCCATCTTGAAAGCATCGGCATGATGTCCATCGTCACCGGCACGACACCATGATCTCCATCATATTGATCTCCATCAACGTGTCTCCATCGGGGTTGTCGCGCCCATCATGCTTCTACTACTATTGCCACCATTTAACGATAAAGTAAAGCATTACATAGCACTTAATGATTGACACGCAGGTCATACAATAATTAAAGACAACCCTATGGCTCCTGCCGGTTGCCATACTCATCGACATGCAAGTCTTGATATTCTATACAACACATGATCATCTCATACATCGCATATATCACATCATGTAATTGGCCATATCACATCACAACATACCCTGCAAAAACAAGTTAGACATCCTCTAATTGTTGTTGCATGTTTTACGTGGCTGCTATGGGTATCTAGCAATAACAATTCTCACCTACGCATAAACCACAATGGTGATACATAAGTTGCTTTTCAACCTTCTCAAGGACCGCCTTTGTCGAATCCAATCCAACTAAAAAAGGAGAAACAGGCACCCGCCAGCCATCTTTGTGCAACGAGGTTACACATCAGTTGATGGAACCGGTCTCTCGTAAGCGTACGAGTAATGTTGGTCCGGGCCGCTTCATCCCACAATACCGCTGAACCAAAACATGACCAAGGGAGTAAGCATCAACACCCACAAACTCTTTGTGTTCTACTCGAGATCTCATCTACACATAGACCTAGCTCATGATGCCACTGTTGGGGAACGTTGCATGGGAAACAAAAAATTTCCCACACACACGCAAGATCTATCCATGGTGATGAGCATCTACGAGAGGGACAGTGGATATACGTACCCTTGTAGATCGCTAAGCGGGAAGCGTTAAGAAACACGGTTGGTGTAGTCAAACATCTTCGCGATCCAAATCGACGAGTGTCCCGCGAGCCAATCATGATCCGTCCCTGAGATACCTCTCCGTCACACAGAGTAACAAATCCCAGTCTTGATCCATGCCAACCCAATAGACACCCTCGGAGATACCTGTAGAGCACCTTTATAGTCACCCAGTTACGTTACGATGTTTGATACACACAAGGCACTTCTCTGGTGTCCATGAGTTGCATGATCTCATGGTCATAGGAACATATACTTGACATGCAGAAAACAGTAGCAATAAATTGACATGATCATATGCTACGTTTGTAGTTTGGGTCTTATCCATCACATCATTCTCCTAATGATGTGATCCCATTATCAAATGACATCACATGTCAATGGCTAGGAAACCTTGACCATCTTTGATCAACGAGCTAGTTCACTAGAGGCATACTAGTGACAAAGTGTTGTCTATTTATCCACACATGTAATGTGTTTCCACTCAATACAATTATAGCATGGATAATAAATAATTATCATGAACAAGGAAATATAATAATAAACACTTTATTTCTTGCCTCTAGGTCATATTTCCAACATGCACAAGCAGTAAAACAGCATAAGGACCCTTAATTTGGTTGTTCCGAACCAATTTAAGGCTTGGGGCTACTGGGTTTGCATGAGTGTTTGGGCTCTTGAAAACTGATTACTTACCTGCAAGCTGGTCGATATTAACTTTATGGCCTCGCCGAACCCATCTCGGGCAGCACCAATGTGCGCGTCCGCCATATGAAGGGCTCCAAACTCTTGTTCGGAGAATACTGGGTGGTGCAGGGCCTCTCGTCGTCGCCGATGATTCATGTCACTTCCCACTTCCGAATTGGTGACAGACACGGCATCGACAGAGTTAGTGGGGGCCGGACCTGCTATGGGGGCCTTGGTGGCAGGTTCGGCATAAGCCGTAGCTCTGGAATTTTGAGCATCGTCGGGCACCTTTCACACCTCTTCGATGGGAAAAGAATGGGTATTTCACCTGATTATATTGGTGTAGTAATTTCCGAACAAAGTACCTTTGGCTTGAGCAAGCAGACGAATTCATCCTCACCGCTGGCTCGTGGGTTGGGTCCCTGTTGGCTTCCGATCTGGGCACTGCTTCATTTGCCGGTGTATGGCGCGTGGATCGATGACACTTGGGAGCAGGGGCCGACGCGTTCGGGGCGCTATTGGACGCGTGCCTCTTGTGGGACGAACTCTTTTTCTTCTTGTTTGTTGCAGGAACAGAGAACGACCCAGGGTAATCGGCTATGATAACTACCTGAGATCAGTCAAGGCTCTCCTGAGAAAAGACTCCGTCTTCAAACTCAATTAGAAGATCCGAGTCCTCGTGAAAACCCAGATCATCATCATGTGAATAGTCTTCGGGTTGGGGAGCCGGACAGTTGACTGTCTGATGAAACTCCTCCATTCCTATTCACGTAAAGTTAAAAGGCTTCGGTCAAATAAAGGACGAAATGGAAACCTTGAACTATGTTCGGAGAGGGGAAAGGCTTACCCATTCGATAGGGTTGTGGCTCGAGTATTCCTCCTTGGTTGATCGCTGAATGAAATCCTCTTGCTCTTCTTTATACAGGTCGGCAAGGGTGGCGGCCAACGTTGTCTGGTTAACGGGTCCCAGTCTTCGGGAGCACGTGGTGTCGCTTGTACCATTGTAGCGCCACAGGGGATGTATCCTCTGTTGGAGAGGTTGCACGCACCGGGTGATGGCGGCGGACATGACATCGGGCATGGTCAGGTTGTGATGGGTAAGCATCCGCACGTGAGCCACCAAGTGTTGTACTTCAACGCTGTCCTCTTGGGACGAGCTCTTCGGTCGCGAGTTGTACCTTTTATTCAAAGCGGTGTCTATGTATTTGGGCAGACCTCTTCGAGCTGGATCGAACAGGTGGACGTCTTCAATGTAAAACCACTCCGAAGTACACTCTTCGGATTCCTTCGGTGTACCCACCGAATACCCTGTCCCCGCTATACGGCATACTTCGGCTCCGCCGACCTCCAAGATTGCCTTGTCTCGAGTTTGAGGGACAATATAGAAGTACTTCCTCCATAGCCCGAAATGCGCCTCGCAGCCTAGGAACATCTCGCAAAGGGCTACGAAGCCTGAGATATGCAGGATAGCCCGTGGGGTGAGATGGTGGAGTTGGATCCCATAGAATTCCAAAAAAAACCCTCAGGAACGGATGGATAGGAAACTCGAGGCCCTGCAGGAGGAAGGGCACGAAGCATACGCGTTCCCCCCTTTGAGGGTTGGGGAAACGCTCCGCGAAGACCTTGTTGTTGTAAGAAGTTAAACCTGCGCAGGTCACCGCCATATCCGAAGAAGGGAGATACCCCTGGGTCTCCAGATTGCGCAACCGCAGAAGTGATACGAAGCAGTTGGTCTAGTCCCCGGACGTGAGCTGTAGGGGCACGCGGAAGTGTTGGGGGCGCTTGCCATGTTTTTCATGGATCTTCTGCTAGGTGTTTTTTCCGTTGGGGAGAAGGAGGAGGATGTGGTCTAAACCACGATTCTATTTACTTAAATGGGTGTAGCCTCCATTATGGAAGGGCAGCACCATAAAAATCATTGAAATACTCGCCTCCCCATGATCTGCAAGAATCGAGGAACGCTGGCGGTTGTTATAATGGACCTGGAGAGCCTGTGATGCTTGGGATTTCGCTGATAACTGGTCGGTCGCCGAATAAGAAGGAGTACGGGACTCACCTTGCAAGCCGAAGATTATGAATCATCCGGATATACATTAGCGTTGAAGACTAGTTTGAGGGCTATTGAGGGAGTCCCGGATTAAGGGGTCCTCGGGCAGCCGACCTGTTTCCCACGGGCCGGACTGTATGGGCTGCAAAGTGACCATTGGGTGATCAAGGGCCCCGTCGCCAAGGTGGAAGCTTCAAGGAGCCATGGCGTGTTCTCCAAGATTGTCAGCCGTAGATAGGCATGTTTATATCTTCGGCATGTAACCGACCATGTGTAAACCCTAGGTACCCCCGACATCTATATAAGCCGGAGGGTTTTAGGTTGTAGAGACAAAACAACTCATCTAGGGTTAGCTAGTCGATCTCGAGGTAGACCAACTCTGTAACCCCCATACCATCAATACAATCAAGCAGGATGTAGGGTATTACCTTCATTGGAGGGCCTAAACCTGGGTAAATCCTTGTCCCCTTCGTCTTCTGTTACCACCGATTCTAGTCTCACAGCTCGGGACCCCCTACCCGAGATCCGCCAATTTTGACACCGACAACAAGATTCTGCAAAAATTGAGCCATGAATTTATGTCAACAAAACCGTGTAAGATTGATAGTAACTACTCATATGGGTACCTAGAGGCCATATCAAGCATTCATACTACTTAGAGCTCAAAGAATTCAACTTGCAACCTTATTTTCTGTAGCACCAAGTGCACCAAAATATGCAAAATATAAACCACTAAAGCAAAAAACTAATTGGAGGAATGGAGGAGTCACATACCAATGAACAATTCCTCAAAACAATTTCGAAAATGAAGTTCCAAGCAAAGAGATCGAAAATTTCAATTTCTAGAGGAATAACACGGGAGAGAGAGAGCTAGAGAATTTTTTCTGGAGGTAAGGGATGAAGTGAGCCGAAGGGATAAGGCAGGGGGCCCATAAGCCATCTGGGTGCGCCCAGGAGGTGGGCGTGCCCTATTGGCTTGTGGCCCAAAGGTGCACCTCCATGCTGTAATTTTAATGCCAAAAATTCTTAAATATTCCAGAAAAAATCATATTTAAATTTTGTTGCAATCTCAGACTTTTTATTTTTGGGACATTTTTTATTGCACGAAAAAAATTCAAAAAAGGATAATCAAACTATTTTATTTTTCTGAACTAAAAATAAAATGGAATAAACTTTTGGTACACATAGTTGTGAATACTAAATTCATCAATAACATGTCTTTCAATAAGGATCTATTAATAAGGTTGATCAAGTCTTATTAACAACCGTTTCCGATTGACATGAAACCGAAGAATTTTCGTATACCACTAAGTTACCTCAATGGGGATTTGCATATCCCCAACTACAAGCTTGTAATATTTCTTATTGGCATTAGGTAGAGGGATTTTAAAATCTCCAATGATAATCGTGGCACTAGGCTCAATGGAATTAATATTATTAACCAAAGTTTGCTTCTTTGGAAACGCACGGTATGTTGCTTGCCATTAACATGGAATGTAACCTTGCTTTTATTGCAATCAATAACAGCCCCTTTAGTATAAAGAAAGGGTCTATCAAGGATGATCGACATATTGTCATGCTCAGGCATATAAAGAATAACAAAGTCCATTAAGATAGTAACATTTGCAACCACAACAGGAACATACTCGCAAATTTTGATAGGTAAAGCAATGGATTTATCAGCCATTTGCAAAGACATCTCAGTAGGTGTAAGCTTATTCAAATTAAGTCTTTTATATAGAGATAAAGGCATAACACTAACACCGGCTCCTAATTCACATAAAGTATTTTTAACATAACTTCTTTTAATAGAGCAAGGTATTGTCGGTATACCCGGATCTCCCAACTTCTTAGGTACTCCACCATCAAAGGAATAATTAGCAAGCATGGTAGCAATTTTAGTTCAAATGTTTTTCTTTTGTTGGTAATAAAATCCTTCATATACTTAGCATACATAGGCATTTTCAATATATCAGTCAAGCGAGTGCGGAAAAAGACATGTCTAATCATTTCAGCAAAGCATTCAAAGTCTTCATCGTCCCTACTTTTAGAAGGTTTACGAGGGAATGACATGGGTTTTTGAACCCATGGCTATCTTTCCCGTCCATGTTTTCTAGCAACATAGTCTCTTTTATCACAACGTTTATTTTTGGGATGTGGGTTATCAAGATTTTCAACAGGTTCTATTTCCACATCATTATCATGTTCTTTATTACCATCTTGTTGAGCATCTACGTGAATACCATCATTATTATCATTTTCATTATCACTAGGTGTATGTTCACTACGAAATTGTGTCTCGGCATCAGAAATAGAAACATCATATGTTTCTCGACATGTTTTTCTATAACACGTTCAGTAGAAGCATGCAAGTTTCTATCATTTTTCTTTTTCTTTTTCTTCTTAGATGTATTGGGTGCATCTTCATTAATTCTTTGAGAATATTTTTCAATTCTTTTGGGGTGACCCTCAGGATAAAGAGGTTCCTGAGTCATTCTACCTCCTCTAGTCATTACTCTAACAACATGAGAATTCATATTATTATTTATTTCAGCTAGCAAATCATTTTGTGACTTAGCTACTTGGTCTAGTTGGGTGTGAACCATAGAAGCATGTTTACCTAGAACTTTCACAACATTAGCAATTCTAAACATCAAGTCACTTAAGTGGTCTATCATCATGGCATTACATCTTAATTGATCCATAACATAATTATTGAAGTGCTCTTGCTTAACAATGTAATTACCAAATTCATCCATGCGTTGACTAGGAGTCTTAGAATAAGGTATATCACTTTAATTAAAGGAACAGGGAGAATTTACCTCTACTACCTGTGTTGGGGTGTCAAGTCCATGTATTTCTTTGATAGGTGGTAATTTCTTGACATCTCCAGTTTTAATACCTTTCTCTTTCATAGATATTTTTTCTTATTGCATATCTTCAAGACCGAGGAATAGAATACCTCTCTTCTTTTGAATAGATTCTGGCTGTGGTTCAGGAAGTGTCCAATCATCGACATTTTGCAATATGTTATTCAATCGTTCTCCAGCTTGAATAACATTTTTTCCCTGAAAACACAACCAACACAACTATCTAGGTAGTCCCTAGAAACACCGGTTAGTCCATTATAAAAGATTTCAAGAATTTCATTTTTCTTAACAAGATGATCAGGTATAGCTCTAAGTAACTAGAGAAGCCTCCCCCAAGCTTGTGGGAGATTCTCTTCTTTAATTTGCACAAAGTAAAATATTTCCTGTAAGGCAGCTTGTTTCTAATGAGCAGGAAAATACTTTTCAAAAAAGTAATAAAGTATATCCTGGGGACTTCGCATAGAACCAGGAGCCAGAGGAAGGAACCATTCCTTCGCCTCGCCTTTTAGCGAGAAAGACAAAAGCTTAAGGATATAATAGTAGTGTATCTTTTCATCATTAGTAAACAAAGCAACAATATCATTCAGCTTCATGATATGTTCAACAACAGATTATTTTCATAACCATGGAAAGGATCAGACTCTACTATAGGGATCAATTCAGGGTTTATACAGAATTCATAGTCCTTATCGGTGATAAATATAGGAGAAGTAGCAAGTTTAGGATCATGTTTCATTTTCTCCATCATAGATTTTTCTTTTAGTTTGCATAGTAGTTTCTTCGAATCATCTCTATTCTCACAAGCAAGAAAGTCCCTAGCTACCTCAACATCCATAACATAACCTGCAGGTACATAAGGCAATTCATATCTATTAGGAGAGTGAGGTGTAACAGGCAATTCAAAATCTTCATCAGTTTCAGCATTTTCATGTTCTCCAGCTTTAGCGATATGAGTGATACGTCTCCAACGTATCTATAATTTTTTCTTGTTCCATGCTGTTATATTATCAATCTTGCATGTTTTGCAATCATTTTATAGCAACTTTATATCATTTTTTGGGGACTAACCTATTGACATAGTGCCAAAGTGTCAGTTATTGTTTTTGCTTTGTTTTTTACTTCGCAAAAAATCAGTACCAAACGAAGCCCAAACGCTGCAGGGATTTTTGTTGATTTTTTATGGACGGGAAGAAGAAAGATGGGCCAACCAACACCAGAAGAGGGGGCCTAGGGTGGCCACCCTCCACCAGGGAGTGCTTGAGGCCCCTGGTTGCCAGAAATTGATAAGGTAGCATTTCCATTTCTTCTTCAAAAAAAACTGCCTTTTGATGCAAGAATTGCCTTTCCTTGATATCGAACATAATGCATAAGAGGATCCATAAAGAACCACAAGGTTTTCCGAGAAAAACCAGGGTACATTATCCCAAAATGTTCCATCTTCCTAGAAAAGTGGATTCGTTCCAGAAAAGTTCCAGAAGATGCTAATGGTAAGCAAGAAGATTGTTTACGAAGAAACAACAAGAAAAATTCATATTCTGATACATAAGAGTTATATAGGAATTTAACTAGTCTTTTATTTTCTTTTTGAAAAAAAAAGAATGGATTTCATTGAAGTAATAAAACTATTCCAATTCGAATAGTAGTTGAGAAAGAATCGCAATAAATGCAAAGATGGAACATCTTGGATACGGTATTGAAGGAGTTGAACCAAGATTTCCAAATGGATAGGATAGGGTATTTCTATATGTGATAGATAATCCAAATGCAAAAATTTGTCTTCTAAAAAGGGAAATATTGAATGAATAGAGCGTAAATTCTGAAACTTTGGTATTTCTTTTTCTTTCGGACAAGGGCCTGGTGGAGGGTGGGCACATCAGTCACCCCCTCAACTCACTATCGAGCCTATAAATTCCCTGAAAATCCAAAAATCCTAGGGGACTCGAGGAAACACAATTCCAGCCGCCGCATGTTCCAGAATATCGAGATCCAATCTAACACCATCATGAAGGGGTTCATCTTCTTCATAGGTGCCTCTCTGATGATGCGTGAGTAGTCCACCATGGACCTACAGGTCAGCAGACAGTAGCTAGATGGCTTCCTCTCTCTCTATGTTTCTCAATACAATGGTCTCTTGGAGATCTATTTTTTGTAATGACTTTTGCGGTGTGTTTGTTGGTATCCGATGAATTTTGAGTTCATGATGAGTTTCTATCCATGAGTATGATTTGAGTCTTCTTTGATCTCTTATTTGCATGATTTCTTATAGCCTCGTATTTCTTCTTTGAATCTTTGGTTTAGTTAGGCCAACTAGATCATTTTTTCTTGCCATGGGAAGAGGTGCTTTGTGATGGGTTCAATCTTGGGGTGTTCTTTCCCAGTGGCAGAAAGGGCAGCTAGACATGCATGTATCGTTGCCATTAAGGATAACAATATGGGGTCTATTCCTATATGAATAGATCTTGTATACATCATGTCACCGTTATTGTTGCATTACTCCATTTTCCCATGAACTAAGTACACTAAATGCATGCTAGATATTGGCCAATGTGTGGAGTAATAAAAGTAGACGCAGAATCGTTTCGGTCTACTTATCTTGGACGTGATTCCTATATAATGATCATTGCCTGGATATCGTCATGATTATTTGATCTTGTATCAATTTCCCAATAGTAATTTGTTCACCCACCGTGTGCTATACTCATGAGAGAATCCACTGGTGAATCCTACGGCCCCCGGGTCTACTTTTCCAACATATTGCTTTCCGATCTACTACTTGCAACTTTTGATTTCAGATCTATTAATCCAAAAAAACAAAAATACCTTTCTGCACTTTTCGTTTATTTATTTTACTTTGTGTTCTTGCGAGATCTATTTGCCAGAACTATCACTGCCTAATCTATCTTATTACCGTAGAGAGCGTTACAACCTCTCTTTCGCGTTCGGTTGCAAGTATTTGTTGTTTGTGTGCTGGTACCGCTTACGTGGGTGCGTGGTCTTCATCTACGGATAGATACCTTGGTTTCATAAATTGAGGGAAATACTTACCGTCGCTGTGTTGTATCATTCCTTCCTCTTTGGGGAAATACCAACGCAGTCTCAAGCCACGTCAAAGGAATTTCTAGCGTCGTTGCCAGGGAGGAAGCAATCTCATCTACCAGGTTTCCTAATCACAAATCTAATCTCATTGCAATTTACATTATTTTCCATTTTCCCCTTTTTTCCCTCTCCCCACTTCACCAATTTGTCTTTTTATTTGCCCTCTCTTTTTTGTTTGCCTTTTTCTTGTCAGATCTCTGGTTTCCTTGCAATGTTGTTTGCGTAGTCACGATGACTCGAGAAAAAACCAAGTTGTGTGATTTTTCCAATACCAATAATAATGATTTTATTAGCACTCCTATTGCTCCTCCCGCCACTAGTGTGGAGTCTTGTGATAATAATAATGATAATAATGCCGCTTTGTTGAATCTTGTCATGAAAGATCAATTTTCTGGTACTCCTAATGAGGCTACCACATCCCATCTTAATACCTTTGTGGAATTACATGATATGCAAAATAAAAAATATGTGAAAATGATATTGTGAAGTTGAAATTGTTTCCTATCTCTTTGCGGGATCGTGCAAAATTTTGGTTTTCTTCTTTGCCTCGCAATAGTATTGATCTTGGGATAAGTGCAAGGACGCTTTTATTACTAAGTATTTTCCGCCCGCAAAAATTATTTCCCTTAGAACTCAAATCATGAATTTTAAGCAACTTGAGCATGAACATGTTGCACAATCTTGGGAAATAATGAAGTGGATGCTAACAAATTGTCCTACTCATGGTTTAAATCTTTGGATGATCATACAATTTTTTTATGCAGGATTGAATTTTGTCTCTAGAAATCTTTTAGATTCTGCCGTGGCTGGTACTTTTATGGAAATTACTTTGGGTGAAGCTACCAAATTGCTAGATAATATCATGTCAAATTATTCACAATGGCATACCGAAAGAGCACCTACTAGTAAAAAGGTTAATTCGGTAGAAGAAATTAGTACTTTGAGTGAAAAAGTTGATGCTCTTATGAAGTTGGTTTCTAGTAAAAATGCTCCTCTTGATCTTAATGATGTGACTTTGTCTACTTTTATTGAGCAAAATATTGATTCTGTAGATGTGAATTTCATCTAGCAAAACAACTTCAATAACAATGCTTATAGAGGTAATTTTAATCCTAGGCCTTTTCCTGGAAATTCCTATAATAATTATGGTATTTCATATGGTAATTCTTACAATAATAATAATAGAACACCTCTGATCTTGAGAATATTTTTAAAGAATTTATCAATGCTCACAATAGATCTATTTGTAAGGAATCTACTGTTGTTGTTCTTCGCAGTTTTTATGTGGGCATCACCACTTGGCATAGATTCATCCTTGATACGATTACCGGTGGGAATTTCTTGATGTACCCCACTTTGGATGCTTATAATTCTATATGGGAAATTTAGTGGGTTCTCCACCTATCGTTGTCAATGAAACCGTTTTAACTCTCGAGCATGTTATGAAAAGTTTAGATGCGCTTGAAAAGAAAATGCTCACCGAGGAAAATATTTAGAATTTGGATAAAAGAATGAATAATGTTGCTAATAGAATTGGGTCAAATGCGGGACTCGCTCTTAAAATATTAGAGGAAAAAGAACATGTGGTCAATCAAATAATTGAAGAAAGCCCCGCTAGAATCGATAATTTGGAAGAAATCTTTCGTAATTTAAGTTCGGCTTTCCCTACCGATAAGACTATTGAAAAAAAATCCATGCAAGTTCCTAATAAGAAGGGTACCGTTTGTAATAAAAACAATGAGGATCTTAAAATGATTAGTATCCATCCCAATTTTGTTGAAGTGGTAAACAACTTCCATGGCAAGAAAAAAAATCAATTTTATTCCTAGAATTATTATCATTGAAAATATGCATGATATATCCTTTAAAATTTCTATTTGTGTGATTAAGGAGTTGGAAACTAAGGATGACAATACTTGAATCTATGTGTTATGCCTAGTTAGGGGCGTAAAACGATAGGGCTTGGTTGGAGGCAACCCAATGAATAAAATATTTTTGTACTTTGTTTTCTGTTTTTGAGTGATTTGCACAATTATGATTGTGTTTTTATGTTTTATTTAGTGTTTGTGCCAAGTAATGCCTTTAGGATGATCAATAAGATGAGTAGAAACAATGCTGAATCTGAAACAGAAACTTTGTTCCCAATGAACGAATTTAATTTTTTACTGCAACATGATATTGAGCTGAAATTTTAATAAAGTATTACTATACAAACTTTTTACGCTAATTTTTCAGAATTTTTAGAGTTCGATAAGTATGTGTAGAGTATAGATTACTACAAACCGTCCTGTCCGAAACAGATTATGTTTTCATTGCATTGTGTGCTTGTTTTGATGAATCTATGGCTTGTATCAGGAGGTATAAGTCGTGGTAAAGTTAAAATACAATAGGTATAATGCAATAATAAAATATTAATGGGTTTACAACAGTACCTAAAGTGGTAATTTGCTTTATTATACTAACGGATCTCACGAGAATTTTGTTAAGTTTTGTGTGATTGAAGTTTTCAAGTTTTGGGTGAGATCACGATGGATGAAGGAATAAGGAGTTAGAAGAGTCAAATCTTGGGGATGCTACAGCACCCGAAGGTAATATCCAAAGAGTAACAAGGAACTAAGCTTGGGGATGCCACTCGGGGCATCCCCTCTTTCTTCCAACAACCATCGGTATACTACTTGGAACTACATTTTATTCGTCACATATCATGAGTTTTCCTTGGAGCGTCTTGTATATTTGCTTTGTTTGTTTTTATCCTTGCTGCACACACCTATTTTAGATAGCCAAAATTATGCTATGATTTGTTAGAATTGCTATTTATGCTTCACTTAAACTTCTGCGCAAAGGAATTGCTCTAGTGCTTCACTTATATCTTTTTGAGCACGGCGTGCTTTTACATGTTTGAACAAACCCTCTCATGCTTCACTTATATTATTTTGAGAGATGAAACTTGTATTCTGTGTTCTTCACTTATATCCATGTGAGATTATCAAAAGCAATTTCAACATATGAAACTAGTCCCAAAGTGATACATATTCAAGAGGGATATAATAAAAACTTTCATGAAGATCATTGGACAAATTAAACTTGATTCTTTGTAATAGTTTTGAGACATGATAATAGTGATATGTTAGTTATGTTGATGAGTAATTATGCTTAGTAAGAATATAGGTGTTAAGGTTTGTGATTCCCTATGCAAGCACGGAAGTCAACAGTTGTGCTACAAAATTACATCCTACTTATGGTGCATTATTCAGTGTTAGTTATGATTAATGCTCGCTTATGCAATTTTTCGTTTCTTAGTTGGATGCTTTTCAATCTCATGCTAGACTTCACTTGTACTAATTAGAAATACTACTTGTGCATCCAAAATCCTTAAACCAAGTTTTGCCATATGAGTCCACTATACCTTCCTATATACGGTATTTCCATGTCATTCCAAGAAAATTTGTATGTTCCATCTCTAAACTTTCAAAATAAATTTTCGTTTTTGTGTGCTCCTACCACTCATGAAATGGTAGGGGGTGGCCGATATTTTTTCATGCTAGATGTGTTATTCTCAACATGAGTGTTTATTCACTTGTCATTGCACAAGAGTATGGCAGTAATAGGGATGCCCAGTCCCAAAATGAAAAAGAAAAATATATTACTTAAAGTTGTTCAATAATAAATTCCTTGAAAAGTGTTGGTATGGAAGGCAACCGTGGATTCGGGGAGCCATGAAAACTGGAAGTATGATTGAAAAAGGAATAAACTTTATTTTCTGTTTGGGAACCGCCTATGATGCATCTAGTGTGGAAAGATATTGAGATCTCTAAGTCATTTTCGTTGACAGGAAAAAGGCATGCCACTCAAAATATTTTTCTCTATCAATTTAAACACTTGAGCTCTGGAACCTCTACAAATCCCTACTTCCCTCTACGAAGGGCCTATCTATTTACTTTATGCAATTTTTATTTTTCAATTTGAGTCTCCGTCTTCTCTTATAAAGCACCAACTAGGAGGCACTATGATCGTGCTTGAGCATTAGGTGTAGCTAATATTTGAGTGTGTATTGTGAATAGATCAACAACTGAGCATGATAGGCCAGGGATAACTTGCTTTAGCGTTGATATTTTGAAAGACTTGGTTGCTTGTTGATATGCTTGAGTATTAAAGTTTTCATGTCAATACTAGACTATTGAGTTGAAACATATGAAACGTCCAAATGTCCATGTTATAAAGAAAAGAATATATGATTTACATGATAGGCAGCATTCCACATCAAAAAAACTGTTTTTATCATTTACCTACTCGAGGACGAGTAGGAATTAAGTTTGGGGATGCAGATACGTCTCCAACGTATCTATGATTTTTGCTTGTTCCATGTTGTTATATTCTCAATCTTGAATGTTTTATAATCATTTTATAGCAACTTTATATCATTTTTTGGGACTAACCTACTGACTGCCAAAGTGTGAGTTGTTATTTTTGCTTGTTTTTTACTTCGCAGAAAATCAGTTCCGAATGGAGCCCAAACGTTTCGGGGTTTTTTGTGGATTTTTTATGGACCAGAAGAAGAAAGATGGGCCAAACAACACTAGAAGAGGGCGCCTAGGATGGCCACCCTCCACCAGGGTGTGCTAGAGGCCCCTAGCGCGACCTGGTGGGGGTGGGCACCTCGGGCACCCCCTCAACCGACTATCGAGCCTATAAATTCCCTGAAAATCCAAAAACCCTAGGGTAGTCGATGAAGCACAATTCCAGCCGCCGCAAGTTCCAGAATCTCGATATCCAATCTAACACCATCATAGAGGGGGTTCATCTTCTTCATAGGTGCCTCTCTGATGATGCGTGAGTAGTCCACCATAGACCTACGGGTTCGTAGTCAGTAGCTAGATGGCTTCCTCTCTCTCTATGTTTCTCAATACAATGGTCTCTTGGAGATCTATTTGATGTAATGACTTTTGCGGTGTGTTTGTTGGGATCCGATGAATTTTGAGTTCATGACCAGTTTCTATCCATGAATATGATTTAAGTCTTCTTTGATCTCTTATTTGCATGATTACTTATAGCCTCGTATTTGTTCTTCGAATCTTTGGTTTTGTTAGGCCAACTAGATCGTTTTTCTTGCCATGGGAAGAGGTGCTTTGTCATGTGTTTGATCTTGCGGTGTTCTTTCCTAGTTACAGAAAGGGTAGCAAGACACGCATGTATCGTTGCCACTAAGGATAACAAGATGGGGTCTATTCCTACATGAATAGATCTTGTCTACATTATGTCACCGTTCTTATTGCATTACTTCATTTTCCCATGAACTTAATGTTGGGAGACGTAGTAGTAAATCAAAAAAATTCCTACGATCACCAAGATCCATCTATGGAGAAACCAGCAACGAGTAAGAGGAGAGTGCATCTTTATACCTTTGAAGATCGCAAAGGGGAAGCGTTACTAGAACGCGGTTGGTGGAGTCGTACTCGCGGCGATTCATATCGCAGTGGAATCCGATCTAAGCACCGAACAACGGCGCCTCCGCGTTCAACACACGTGTAGCCCGGTGATGTCTCCTACGCCTTGATCCAACAAATAGGAAGGAGAGGTTGAGGGAGAGCTCTGGCAGCATGACAACATGGTGATGGTGGAGCTGCGTGCTACTCCGGTAGGGTTTGCCAAGCGCTACGAAGAACGAGGAAGAGGAAGGGTAGGGTTGCACCGAGAGAGGAAGAAACTTGTGTTCTTGGCAGCCCCAAAAACCCCACTATATATAGGAGGAGGAGGAGGGAGGGCACATCCCTAGGGTTCCCACCCTAAGGGCCGGCGGCTGCCCCAGATCCCATCTGGTGCGGCGGCCAGAGGGAGAGAGGGGAGGGCGGCGCCCTAGGTGGGGCTTAGGCCCATCTGAGCCTAGGGTTCCCCCCCTTCCCACCTTTGTTGCGCCTTGGGCCAGGGTGGATGGCGCACCAGCCCACTCTAGGGCTGGTCCCTTTCCACTCTCGGCCCATGCAGCCCTCTGGTGCCGGTGGCCCCACTTGGGGACCCCCGGAACCCTTCCGATGGTCCCGGTACGTTACCGGTGATGCCCGAAACACTTCCGGTGACCAAAACCTCACTTCCTATATATGAATCTTTACCTCCAGACCATTCCGGAACTCCTCGTGACATTCAGGATCTCATCCGAGACTCCGAACTACCTTCGGTAACCACGTACACTATTTCCCTATAACCCTAGCGTCATCGAACCTTAAGTGTGTAGACCCTACGGGTTCGGGAGACACATAGACATGACCAAGACAACTCTCTAGTCAATAACCAACAGCGGGATCTGGATACCAATGTTGGCTCCTAAATTCTCCAACATGATCTCATAAGATGAACCACGATGTCGGGGATTCAATCAATCCCGTATACAATTCCCTTTGTCTACCGATATGACACTTGCCCAAGATTCGATCGTCGGTATCCCTATACCATGTTCAATCTCGTTACCGGTAAGTCCCTTCACTCGTTCCATAACACATCATCCCGTGGCTAACTCCTTAGTCACATTGAGCTCATTATGATGATGTCTTACCGAGTGGGCCCAGAGATACCTCTCTGTCACACGGAGTGACAAATCCTAGTCTCGATTTGTGTCAACCCAACAGATACTTTCGGGGATACCCGTAGTATACCTTTATAGCCACCCAGTTACGTTGTAAAGTTTGGCACACTCAAAGTATTCCTATGGTATCCGAGAGTTGCACAATCTCATGGTCTAAGGAAATGATACTTGACATTAGAAAAGCTTTAGAAGACAAACTACATGACCTTGTGCTATGCTTAGGATTGGGTCTTGTCCATTACATCATTCTCCTAATGATGTGATCCCGTTATCAATGACATCCAATGTCCATGGTGTCGTGGGTTTATCACGAAAGATGTCCGGGTGAACGGACTTGGATTCGAGGCCATCGCTAACGGGGTGAACTCAAAGGGGTTAATCGGGACGAAGGACACGGATTTACCCAGGTTCGGCCCCTCAAGTCGAGGTAATAGCCTACGTCCTGCTTGTGCTTGTATTGCTTGTGTATCGATTACAAGGGGCTAGAAACTTGACCTAGTTCTCGATCACCTCTCCCCTAAGTCGCCCCGGGTCTGCCTTTATATAAGAGGTCAGGACCACCGGGTCGTTACAATTGCTAACCGAGTCTTACTGTATGTCCGACTCTCTCTCTATCTTCTTGTCCAAGCTGTCTTTGAGACGGCTTACATGCCCGGGTCTTCTCTGTCCGGGCCGTCATACAGCCCACACCTTGAGCCGCCTATCTTCCTGGGCCACCAGACTTTATGGCTCACCCTTGGGCTAGCTCACGAGCCAGCAACATGACCCGGAGCCTCCAGGGCGGGTCATATTGTGGGGTTATATCCCCAACATTAGGCCCCAGGTTGAATTGAGCTTGCTCACTTCATCCTTCTCTTCTGTTTTTGGCGAGTCGCCCGAAAATGACCTGGCGTGACGTCATGAGATCTGCTGACGTACCACCAAATCTTTCATTAACTGTCATCCTGAGAATCGAGGCGTCCGCCTCGGTCAAACGGTGCCGTCGCCTGGATTTCGCGCCTTCCTTATTCCCTTTTTAAATACGACCCATGCGGGTCGGAGCTTTTCATCCTCATGCTCGTGCCTCTTCTTCTTCTTCCTGTCGCCGCCGCTCCAGTGTCCTCGTCGTCCGGTGCCGTCTTCGCATCTACACCGACCGGGCCGCTGCATCACCCTGATAAGCACCAGAAATCTTCCGCCGCCGCCGCAACATCTCCGGTGAGTTCTCCTTCTTCTTAGATCGCCCACCACCGTAGTAGGGTTCCATCGGGGGCTCCGCCGCCGCCGCTCAGGCTCCGGCACCGCCACCGCGGGTTTATCCCGACACTGTTGGCGCCTTTAGATTGCGCTCTTGCCTCGCCGCCGCGCGCGGGCCGGTCGCGCGTAATGCGCGGACCGCAATGGCTCCGCTCCATGCTCTTTCCTTCCACTGTTCATCACTCAGTCAGGATTAAAATCCTTTCTCTCCGCTTTTGTAGATCCGTAGCCATAGTAGTAGTTTACATAATCTGTTTTTAGGACTTAGTCAATTTCCAATCTTCCTTTCCTCTGCTGAGTCGCTAAGCTTCTTCGGCTCTCATCAACCGGGTCTTTACACTTTATTCGTAGAACCCTTAAACCTTTAAGCCATCATAAATATTTGCTTGCACTTTAACTCATCACGCCTTTTACCTTGCACAATACTTAAGCCGCCAATATGTCTCGTGCGTTCAACTCATGCAACTGGGTTGGTTCTTGCGTTACGGAGGAGTACTTAGCAGGATATGTTGAAGCGGGTACTCCCCCTCCCAAAGAGGTTCTCAATTGGCGGGTTCCGGGTAACGAGACCCGGCCTTCTCCCAAAAAAGGAGAGATGGTAATCTTCACTGATCACATCGAGCAAGGGTTTGTGCCGCCCGGCTCTAAGTTTTTTCGGTATGTCCTTCATTTTTACAAGCTGCATCCTCAAGACTTGGGACCGAACTCCATCTCAAACATCTGCAACTTCCAAGTTCTTTGCGAAGCTTACCTGCTAACTAAGCCATCTATGGGGTTCTTTCGAGAGTTCTTCTATGCCAACCGCCAAACTGAAATGAAGGGTGCTCCGAGTCTGGAGCTGGGCGGCATTTCTATTCAATGCCGCCGAGACATCATCTTTCCTGCTACTCCAATACCGAGTCACCCCAAAGACTGGAATAAGACGTGGTTCTACTGCCCAGAGACCTCTCCTGAGAAAGAGCACTCATTGGTGGGTTACTGCCCCTCCTAGCTTAGGACAGACACAGAGCTTCCCGGCCAGCTCTCAGCCTCGGAGCGTGCTTGATACGAGCCGTTCCACGCCAAGATCAAAAAGCTCCTGGCCAACGGTTTAATAGGATTGGATTTGATCCGCTGCTGGATTTCCTGGCGGATCATGCCTTTAAGCCGCAGAGGTCGGCTTATGTGCGAGTATGAAGGCAAATATGACATCTCGTTGTGCTTCAGCGAATCAACACTGTCAGAGGATGATATTACCACTACCATCTAGAGCCTTGTCCACCAGGCCTCCGGCTCATGCAGTGCCATTGGCCTGGCGCCTTTCTGCGTCAATAATCCGGCTCCCCATGTAAGTTAATCTCTTCCCATCCATCTCTTAGATGTTGCTTGTACTTTGTTGATTTGTTATTCATTTTCCGGGTCATTCCTATAGGCCGACTCAGACTTCTGGAAGAAGGAATATGTTGCCCCTCCAAAGAAATCCAGGAGGAAGGTCGTGACCAAGAGGGCTAAAAAAGATGCCCCGCAAGAGAATTTGCTTGACCCGCCACCATCATCCAGCTCAGAGGTAATACTTTAACTGCTTTGTTTGATCGTTTACCTTCCTGCTTTATTAATGCTTGTTTTACTCACGGGATGAAGTGGAAACCAGCCGCGCCAATGCTCCTGAGGTAAATTATATTTCTTCCGGCTCAAAATGTCTCGTCCCCCAAAAGCCATGGCGGGTTATCAGAAAAGTTCCTCTTTCTCACCCTCTTGCTTATATGGCATCCGATCTTCTCTTTAAAAAGCAACAACAGGCCGAGCATCGACAGACTCGAAGCACCGGCTCTACTGAGCTCGTGTCCGGGTTACCAAATTCTCCAGCTCCAAAGAAACGCACCGCCGAGGTTTAAGTCTCTACTTTTCCTTTGACTTTCCTTTGTAAACTTGACACTTTCTTCACCTTTCTGTTTTATTCTTTTTAGAAATCACCTTCCTCCGGTGACTCTTCGGCGTCAATTCTACCACCGCCTAAGATCAATCCGCTATAAGCATTCCTTACTATGATATCCGGACATCCGGCTCTTAATATGATAGCAACATCTTTCAACTGCTGATCCTTCTATTTTGCAGTGCTCAAGCTAAGCATTGCAAGACCAACAAACCCTCCTCTGGCCCTGTTATCCAAGAGCCGGAGCCCGAACAACCGGAGGAGGCTGAAGCAGAAGAAAATCCACCAGCTGCCTCCACAGAACCGACTGCTGTTGATATCATCATGGAGAGCCCTCCAAGGGCTCCTTCAAAACCGGCGACTCCTGCCAAGACCCCTGAAACTCCAGATGTTGTTATCACCGGGTATGGTCATCAAACTCCTCCGGCTCATGTGTTGACCAAGCATACAGAGCCGACTGAGGCCTTGAAGAAGCTGAACTTTGACTCTTCGTACGAGAAGATGACAGCCGAAGAGCTCCACGTCGGGTATAGAAACAGGGTTACCACCAGCCGGGATCTGGAACTTCGGCTAGTCTCTTTAATGAAGACAAAATACGAGGTACCTTTCCTTCTTACCATACCCTTACTTAGCCCCCAAGAGCCGGTTTAATGTACTCAATCGTTGAACTGGGTCTTTGTTTAACTTTCTGTTAGAACAAATTCATAGTCATTGTCCCCTAGAGTCGGCTTAATTTGCCAAAATTGAGTCGGATCTTTCTTTAGATAAGTTAAACCACCAGTCGTAGCCCCCAAGGGCCGGCTCAAGCTTGATGAAGTTGAGTCGGATCTTCTATTAGAAGTCAATTGAAGAGCCATAGTGTAGCCCCCAAGTTCCATTTTAACTTCGAAGAAGATGAGCCGGAATTGCGTTGCATGCTGAAAGATCAAATATACATTAGCCCCCAAGTGACAAATATATTGCTTGCAATCTGTTTGAGACTTGCATAAATTTTCTTTTAATACTCGTCCTGTATTTTGGCGACTTATCCTGTATTTTGATGTATTATAGGAAGCTTTAAACGAAGCCGGCTCTCAACTGTCTAATATGAAGGCAAACTTAGCGGCTCAACAAGAGGCCCGCAGCGTCTCTGACGAAAAGTGCCGGCTGCTGTCTGAAGAGCTGGTCCATATTAAGGCAGATCTTGCTTCTCTAAAGGAATCTACTGATTTGGAGAAAGTTGCGTTGACTAAGCGAGCGGATGACGCCGACCAGCGGCTGATAGCCGTGGCGGATGAGCTTCAAGGCCTAAAGTGTCATATATCCAAGATGGCAGTCGCTCTCTTTGGTAAGTTCTTACTCACTTCATGTTTCCAGCATGTCTCATTCATCTGTTGTGATGGCGACTCATCTTGATTTGTTTGACCTATATAGGCCCCAGAAGCCGGCAATTGGTTTCAGATAGCCTTTTACCCCTGAAGGCTATTTACACCTTTGCAGAACAGCTTTATTGTGGCGCTATCTTCACGATTAAGACGGTTCAATACAAGGAGAAGATCCCCACCGCTCTGAAAGGTGTCTTGGAACTCTTCTCCACAATGCCCAAGCAAATAGAGGAGCTGAAGAAGTCCGCCTTCCGCCAAGGAGCCGTCGCTGGATTGAGCCGGGCTATGGCCTTCGCCCCGGAGCTAACGCCGGCCGAAATGATGGATGGTTACCCGTCCAAAAAAGATGACGGCTCAGAATTCACCAAAGAAGATTACATCCGGTGTGTCAAAGAGTCGCGTTATTTGGCCTCTGTACTGGCGGATGAAGCTGACTTGAGCACTTATCAGGCGGCTTACGACGCAGAGGAGAAGAGGATCCGCGGGCCTCTCTACGAGTGGAACGATCTGACACCCGCCCACAGTAAGGACCTCTTCCCTTGTGAGCTTGACGCGTCCCCTTTCCTTGAAGGGTCTTTCGCTGCTCTGGCTGACTGTAATTGGGAATTGGGAAATCTCCAGACAAAGCCAGCAGAAGAACCGGAGCGGGATGAGCCGGCCAATAACTGAAATTTGTTCTTTTAACCTTTCTGAGCACAAACTCATGTACTGACCCATGTAATGACGCGCCTGTGAGCGGTTGAAACTTGGCAATACCTTTTGCTCCTTCTGAGAGTAGTTTTTGTAACAGAGTAAGGATGACCCTGCCGTTTGCCGGCTGTATATATTTTCATCTCTCTGTGTGCACTTTCCTTCTCTTCGTGTTTCAATTTAATGTGTTGTCGGCTCTCCATTGATTGCTCGTTCCTTTGCATAAATATACCTTGAACTTTTCGGACGAGGGGTGTTTGTCTTTGAAGACGTCATTCCTTCTCCAGAAGATTAGAGCTGGATAATATCTTTGAAAACTCAAATTTTGTCAACCGGAGCACCATGGCTCCAGTTCTTGTCGGATGAATCCATTAAGGAGCCGGTTGTCTTAGGATAATGTAAGCTATACCTGATGGTAAGAAGCCTCTATCGACAACTGCGGCTATTGATGAACCAGAAGCGGCTTATAGCCGGCTGTATGAAGGGTAATGTAAGCTATACCTGACGGTAAGAAGCCTCCTTTTAACAGCAAATGTTGTATGTGCAAACGCCGGCTGTTGATGGGAGATGTAAGCTATACCCTAAGGCAAGAAGCCTCCATCGACAACCGCGGCTAATAATCAGCCTGAGACGGCATAAAGCCGGTTGTTTGAAAGGAGATGTAAGCTATACCCAAAGGCAAGAAGCCTCTTTCAATAGCTATAGTTGATAAGCAATTGAGGTTTGGCGTAAACGCCGGTTGTTAGGGTGAGATAAGTGAACCCGTCGGTAAGAAGCCCTCTTCGACAACCGCGGTTAATAAGTAACCGGAAGTGGCATAAAGCCGGCCATTAGGGTGAGATAAGCGATACTCATCGGTAAGAAGCCCCCTTCGATGGCCGCAGTTGATAAGCAACTGGAATTTGGTGTACACGCTGTTGTCTTAGGGTCATGTAAGCTATACCAAGGGTAAGAAGCCTCCATCAACAACAGCGCTTAATGTAACCAAACTAGGCATAAAGCCAACTGTGCAAGGGAGATGTAAGCTATACCCAAAGGCAAGAAGCCTGCTTGCAACAGTTTAATAACAGCTGGTTGTGCAAAGGAGATGTAAGCTATACCCGAAAGCAAGAAGCCTCTTTACAACAGTGCTTAATTGGGCATAATGCCAGCTGTGCAAGGGAGATGTGAGCTATACCCGAAGGCAAGAAGCCTCCTTGGAACAGCGTAAAAGCAGACTGTGCAGGGGAGATGTAAGCTATACCCGAAGGCAAGAAGCCTCCCTGCAACAGCGCTTGATAGGGCATAAAGCCGGATCAGCCATTTTGACGGCGAACAAACCACTTTAACTCAATTTTTTTAGTCGGAAAAATTTCATCTTGATTGCACAAAGGTATACATAAGAGCAGAGGCCCCAGTCTTTGCGGGGATGCTAGTTTTTACTCATGTAAGCATGATATATACAATGATAGCGGCTTTCAATGCCTGCTAAGTAAAGTATGGTCGCAAATGTGCGATATTCCATGGCCACAATGTCTCTTGACCCGCGGTTTTTGACTCATCTCGGATATCAATGAGGTAATATGACCCATTGTTTAGGTTTTTGCTGATCACAAAAGGCCTCTCCCATGGTGGAGATAACTTATGCATTCCAGATTGGTCTTGAATCAGCCGGAGCACCAGGTCACCCTCCTGGAACGTCTGGGTCTTCATCCTGCGGCTATGATAGCGTCGCAGGTCTTGTTGATAAATTGCCGACCTGGCTGCTGCTAACTCTCGTGCTTCATCCAAGGCATCCAACACATCTTGGCGTGACACCTCATTGTCCGTCTCAACATAAGTCTCCACCCTTGGTGAGTCATGCCGGATATCGCTGGGTAGAACCGCCTCAGCACCATACACCATGAAGAAAGGCGTGAAACCTGTAGATCTGTTAGGGGTAGTTCTGATGCTCCATAAGACGGAAGGCAACTCCTCAACCCAACATCCGGGTGTCCGCTTCAAAGGAACCATGAGCCGTGGTTTGACTCCTCTTAAAATTTCCTGATTAGCTCTCTCTGCCTGACCATTAGACTGTGGATGTGCCACGACTGAAACATCAAGCCGGATATGCTCCTTCTCACAGAACGCCTTCATAGCTCCTTTGGATAGATTTGTTCCATTGTCCGTAATGATACTGTGCGGGTAACCAAAGCGATAGATCAGCTTCTTAATAAATTGAACCGCTGTAACCGCATCACATTTACTGACCGGCTCTGCCTCTACCCACTTAGTAAATTTATCAATTGCCACCAGAAGGTGTGTTTTCTTATCCTTGGATCTCTTGAAAGGTCCTACCATATCAAGCCCCCAGACCGCAAATGGCCAAGTGATTGGTATCATCCTCAATTCTTGAGCCGGAATGCGAGCACGCCGGCCAAACTTCTGACAGCCGTCACACTTAAGGACTAAGTCTTCTGCATCCTTGTGAGCCGTCAACCAGAAAAATCCATGTCGAAAAGCTTTGGCCACTAAAGATTTCGACACAGCATGATGTCCACAGTCGCCAGCATGAATTTCACTCAAGATCTGCCGGCCCTCCTCTGGTGAGACGCAGCGCTGAAACACACCCGTCGTACTACACTTGTGTAACTCACCATTGATAATCGTCATAGACTTAGAATGTCGGGTGATCTTCCTGGCCAGATCCTCCTCCTGAGGCAACTCGTCGCGTGTCAGATACACCAAATAAGGCATAGTCCAGTCTGGGATGGCATGTAGATCTGCCACCAATTCCGCTTCCGGGTCAGGAATAGCCAAATCCTCCTCAGAGGGTATCTTGATAGTCGGATGATGCAATACGTCTAGAAAAACATTAGGTGGTACCGGCTTTCGTTGAGAACCTAACCATGATAAAGCATCAGCCGCCTCATTCCTGCGACGATCAATATGATCCACCTGGTACCCCTTGAAGTGACCGGCAATTATATCAACCGCCTGTCGATAAGCCGCCATCCGTGGATCCTTGGAGTCCCAAGTACCTGAAACTTGCTAATCCACAAGATCTGAGTCGCCTAAACATCTGACCCGGCTTAAATTCATCTCTTTAGTGACTCTGAGACAATGGAGCAGTGCCTCATACTCAGCTGCATTATTAGTACAAGGGAACATTAACCGGAGCACATAACAAAACTTGTCACCCTTAGAGGAGGTGAGAATAACTCCTGCACCGGACCCCTCTAGCTGCTTGGACCCATCAAAGTGTATAGTCCAATACGTGTTATCCGGCTTCTCTTCGGGGGCTTGACATTCTGTCCAATCATTTATGAAATCCACCAAAGCTTGAGACTTTATTGCTATACGAGGAACATATTTGATGTTAAGAGGACCCAGCTCTAAGGCCCACTTGGCAATCCTCCCTGTAGCTTCTCTATTTTGAATGATATCTCCCAACGGGGCAGAACTGACCACTGTTATCTGGTGCCCCAACAAGTAGTGTTTTAACTTGCGGTTATCCATGAAAACTCCATATACTAACTTCTGCCAATGCGGATACCTCTGCTTAGACTCTGCCAAAACTTCACTAATGTAATAAACCGGCCTTTGCACAGAATACTCCTTCCCTGCCTCCTTGCGCTCAACCACAATTGCTACACTGATCGCTCTGTTGTTAGCCGCCACATAAAGGAGCAACGCCTCTTTCTCAACCGGAGCGGCTAACATTGGCGGCTCAATCAACTGCTTTTTAAGAGCTTCAAGTGCTTCAGCCGCTGCTTTGCTCCACTGAAACTTGTCTGTCTTTTTCATCATCTGATATAAGGGTATGGCTTTTTCCCCAAGCCGGCTTATGAAGCGGCTCAACACAGCAATCTGTCCTGCAAGGCGTTGAACGTCATTAATGCACGTCGGCTCTCCTAAAGAAGTGATAGCCTTAATTTTATATGGGTTAGCCTCGATGCCCCGCTCAGAGACCAAGAAACCCAAAAGCTTTCCTGCTGGAACACCAAAGACACACTTCGTCGGGTTAAGCATCATCTTGTAGATCCGGAGATTGTCAAAGGTTTCTTTCAGATCCTCTAGGAGAGTTTCCTTCTTTCTGGATTTAACCACGATGTCGTCTACGTAAGCATGAACATTTCGGCCAATCTGACTGTGAAGGCAGTTCTGCACACATCGTTGATAAGTCGCCTGGGCACTCTTGAGCGCGAAAGGCATGGAGACGTAGCAAAACACCCCAAAAGGTGTAATAAATAACGTCTTCTCCTGATCTTTCGTTGCCATCTTGATCTGATGATAACCTGAATATGCATCCAGGAAGCATAAACTTTCACATCCAGCTGTAGCATCAATAATCTGATCGATACGAGGGAGTGCAAAAGGGTCAGCCGGGCAAGCCTTGTTAAGGTCCACGTAATCTATACACATATGCCAGGTGCCGTTCTTTTTTAGCACTAGCACCAGGTTAGCCAACCACTCCGGGTGAAAAACTTCCACTATAAAGCCTGCAGCCAAGAGTCGGGCAACTTCCTCCCCAGTAGCTTTACGTCTCTCTTTGTTGAACCGTCGTAGAAACTGTTTGATCGGCTTAAACTTTGGATCCACATTAAGGTTGTGCTCAGCGAACTCTCTTGGTACACCCGGCATGTCAGAAGGCTTCCATGCAAAGATGTCCCGAATCTCACGGTTGAATTCGATGAGCGCGCTTTCCTATTTGGGATCCATGTGAGCCCCAATGACGAACTGCTTGGATGAGTCGCCCAGATTGAAATCTACTGCCTTGGTATCATCCGCTGAAAACTTGGTAACTTCCGTAGTAGGCTTCTTCAGCGGGGTCATATCCTCCGGGTCAACGTTCTCCTTGTAGAATTTCAACTCCTCCTGGGCACAACTAGACTCTGCATACGCCGCATCTCCTTCCTCACACTCGAGAGCCGTTTTACGATTACCATGAATGGTAATTGTACCATTTAAGCCGAGCATTTTGAGTTGTAAATAAACATAGCAAGGCCTAGCCATAAATTTGGCATAAGCCGGCCTCCCAAACAGCGCATTATAGGGACTTTTGATTTTGACCACCTCGAACCACAAGGACTCCACCCTGTAATTATACTCATCGCCAAAAGCCACTTCCAATGAAATCCGGCCCACCGGGTATGCCAACTTACCCGGGACCACACCATGAAAGACGGTGGAAGAAGGTTTAAGGTCTTTGTCAAGCAACTTCATCCACCGGAAAGTGTCATAATAAAGGATGTTGATGTTGATACCTCCGTCCATGAGCACTTTATTCACCATATAGCCATTCACCTGAGGGGCCACAACTACAGCCAGCCCGCCCGGGTCATCTACCCGCGACGGGTGATCCTCCCGGCTCCACATTATGTCATACTCAGACCACGGTAAATACCGCGGGAGAGCCGGAGCAACCGTATTAACCGCTCGCCTCCGCAACTTCTCGTCTCGTTTATTGTGACCGGTTGTGAATACGTGATACTGTCCAGAACTGAGCTGCTTCGGGTTACTCTGAAACCCGGATTGATTGCGCTGCTGTTGATGGTTGTTATTGTTGTTGTTGCCAGGATGTTGTTGGTGCCCCCCTTGGTTATTCTGACCCAGATGTCCAGCTCCTGAATCGCGGGGCCGAATCCAGCCCCTGATCCGCCATGCCCTGAGCCGCCGGGTGGGCCACCGCCCTGGTTATTACCCAGTTGGGAATGCTGGTTTTTGAATCTCTGCATGATAAAGCAATCACCCCACGCATGTAACGCCGGCTTGTCAGGTGTGTCGTGCTCCGGACAAGGCTTCCTAAGCACTTCTTCTCAATTGAAAGGGCCTCTGTTCCTTTGGTGAAACAGCCTGAATTTTCCATTCCCCTTGGGATGGTTCTGTCCTGTGTTGGTGTTTGCCACTAGCTCTGACCCGCCATCAGCGCTCTTCCGCTTATTCTGATTTCCGTTGTTCACAAAGCCTTTTCCTTGATTGTTCTTCTTCCCTTGATTGGCTTTCTCATCATCCGAGCCTGGATCCTTGGTGTTATCTGAGTCGGCATACTTTGTCAAGTCCGTCATGAGCTCTCCCATATCCTAACACGTGCGCTTGAGCCGGCCGAGCTTCTGTTTCAGTGGAACAAAATGACAGTTATTTTCCAGAATAAGCACCGCTTGAGGCGTCGTGATCTGCTCTGAAGAGTGAATAATGGTCGACACCCGTCGGACCCAATGATGGGCCGACTCATTCTCCTGTTGAACACAATTGTCCAAGTCAACAATGGTCATAGGCTACTTACACGTCCCCTGGAAATTCTTAATAAACTTTGCTCTCAGCTCCGCCCATGAACTTATCGTGTTAGGCGGCAGACCTTTCAGCCATGTACGAGCCGGACCCTCAAGCATCATGATGAAATATTTTGCACATACCGCCTCACTAACATCCAGCATCTTCATGGCCAGCTTATAACTCTCAACCCACGCCTTAGGGGGTAGATCAGCTATGTGATTCAGAACCTTTCGAGGCTCGTTGAAATCTTTCGGTAGTCGTTCACTTCTCAAAGCCAGAGTTAAACATGGCACCCATACGGCTCTGGTACTAACTACTCCCATTGAGACGGATAGCGCCGGCTCTAGACGGGTTGCCGCTATCTCCGCCTCTCGCCTGTTCCTTGCCTGGTCCGCGAGGGCTTGTGCATCTAGAGCCGCCAGCTCGTCCTCTGGTGGTCCATGATGTGGATGACTGCTGGAACACGTCGGCGACTCATAGCGCTGGCTGAAACTTCGACTTGGGAGGGGGGTAGAGTGAACCCGGCTCCGGCTGTGAGCATATCTCTCTTGCTGGGCCATGGCCGTCTGTAAATATCCAATGGCGTTTCGCACGTCCTTCGCAAAGGGTGCTTCATCTGGGATGGGAATCGTCTCAAGTCGGGCGGCCGCGGCCACCATGTTCTCGGCCGGGTTAGAGTAATGACCCGCCGGTGTTGGAAAAGCTCTAGGTGAGATTTGGTTATGCTGGGGTGGATGAGTTGCCGGGCGTTCCATCGGGCGGCTTTCCGGCGCGCCCGTAACCCACCCCGTACCAGGGGTGTTAAACAGGTTCCTTGCTTCGTAACGTTCTGGCAAACGGGATTGATGCCTCCTCTAGTGCACCACGGCTGCTGACCTTTGTTCCAGCTCCAGATGGAAAGCATCCGCCTTGATATGCTCCGCTTCTTCCTCCATCCGGATCTTCAGCTCAGTCATCCTTTGTCATTCCTCTGCCATTCGGCCCTTGATCCGTGCCACCTCTAGATTCCTGGTTGCTTGATTATCCGATGTTACTTCCGTGGCCATGAGAGTTGTAAGCTCGTCCATCAATTCCACTAGAACCTGAGCCGGCGGCGGCGGGCTATCACCCGCTACGGCGGCTCCCGCAGTTGTGTCACCGGCAGCTGAAGCCGATCCTGCCATGAACACCGCCGCATGAATCGGGGGTTTCAGAGCATCTGACTCAAAGCCCTCTACCTCAGAATAGGTGTCGTAGTAGCCCCCAAGGCCACCGTTACTGAGCCGATACACTGACTCTGTCTCCTCACTGGAGGACTCATCTTCCGAGCAAACAAGAGTTCCCTGTGACCCGGACGCTTCCAGGTACATACCTTGAGTGAAGCCCACGAGAACATGCTTTTGACCTGGATGGGCACGGGCAGGCTGCACACCACTCGCAGATTGGAGATGCCGAGCCGGCTCGACAATGTTGGTGCAAATGTCCGGCCCGGGTGTAGATCCATCAACCTTTCCAATGAAAACCTGGATCCCGCCAAACGGAACTCGGAATCCATACTCCACAGAATCAGCATCAAGCCCCCAACCAACGTCGTCGATGTAGAGCCAGCCGCGGCGACTCTTGCTCAATCTTCCAACCACGTATCCCTCGAGCCCTGGGAGAGAGCCCTTTGAGAACTCAACACCACCAAGCGCTAGCCCCACGGTGGGCGCCAACTGTCGTGGGTTTATCACGGCAGATGTCCGGGTGAACGGACTTGGATTCGAGGCCGTCGCTAACGGGGTGGACTCAAAGGGGTTAATCGGGACGAAGGACATGGATTTACCCAGGTTCAGCCCCTCTAGTCGAGGTAATAGCCTACGTCCTGCTTGTGCTTGTATTGCTTGTGTATCGATTACAAGGGGCTAGAAACTTGACCTAGTTCTCGATCACCTCTCCCCTAAGTCGCCCCGGGTCTGCCTTTATATAAGAGGTCAGGACCACCGGGTCGTTACAATTGCTAACCGAGTCTTACTGTATGTCCGAGTCTCTCTCTATCTTCTTGTCCAAGCTGTCTTTGAGACGGCTTACACGCCCGGGTCTTCTCTGTCCGGGCCGTCATACGGCCCACACCTTGAGCCACCTATCTTTCTGGGCCACCAGTCTTTACGGCTCACCCTTGGGCCGGCTCACGAGCCAGCAACATGACCCGGAGCCTCCAGGGCGGGTCATATTGTGGGGTTATATCCCCAACACATGGTCATGAAACCGTGACCATCTATTGATCAATGAGCTAGCCAACTAGAGGCTCACTAGGGACTTGTTGTGGTCTATGTATTCACACATGCATTATGGTTTTCGGTTAATACAATTATAGCATGAGAAATAGACAATTATCATGAACAAGGAAATACAATAATAACCATTTTATTATTGCCTCTAGGGCATATTTCCAACATCTCCCACTTGCACCAGAGTCAGTAATCTAGTTACATTGTGATGTATCAAACACCCGTAGAGTTCTGGTGTTGATCATGTTTCACTTATGAGAGAGGTTTAGTCAACAGATCTACGACATTCAGATCCGTATGTACTTTACAAATATCTATATCTCCTTCCTGAATGTAATCACGAATGGAATTGAAGTGGCATTTGATGTGTCTTGTCTTCTTGTGAAACCTGGGCTCCTTGGCAAGGGCAATAGCTCTAGTGTTGTCACAGAATAGAGTCATCGGGCCCGAAGCATTGGGAATCACTCCTAGGTCGGTGATGAACTCTTTCATCCAGACTCCTTCCTTTGATTCTTTAAAAGCAGCTATGTACTCCGCTTCACATGTAGATGCCGCCATGACGCTTTGCTTGCTGCTGCACCAGCTGTCTGCCCCTCCGTTCAAAATATACACGTATCCGGTTTGTGACTTCGAGTCATCCGGATCTGTGTCGAAGCTAGCATCGACGTAATCCTTTACGACGAGCTCTTCGGCATCTCCATATACGAGAAACATTTCCTTGGTCCTTTTCAGGTACTTCAGGATATTCTTGACCGTTGTCTAGTGTTCTGCTCCGGGATCACTTTGGTACCTCCCTACCAAACTTATGGCAAGGTTCACATCAGGTCTGGTACATAGCATGGCATACATAATAGAGCCTATGGCTGAAGCATAGGGGATGACACTCATCTTTTCTCTATCCTCTGCCGTGGTTGGGCATTGAGTCGTACTCAATCTCATACCATGTAACACAAGCAAGAACCCCTTCTTAGACTGATCCATATTGAACTTCTTCAATATCTTGTCAAGGTATGTGCTTTGTGAAAGACCTATGAGGCGTTTCGATCTATATCTATAGATCTTGATGCCTAATATGTAAGTAGCTTCTCCACGGTCCTTCATTGATTTTTTTTATTCAAGTAGGCCTTTATACTTTCCAAGAGTTCTATATTATTTCCCATCAACAATATGTCATCCACATATAATATGAGGAATGCTATAGAGCTCCCACTCACTTTCTTGTAAATACAGGGTTCTACATAAACCTGTATAAACCCAAACGCTTTAATAACCTCATTAAAGCGAATGTTCCAACTCCGAGATGCTTGCACCAGCCCATAGATGGACCGCTAGAGCTTGCATGCTTTGTTAGCATATTTAGGATCGACAAAACCTTCCCGCTGCATCATATATAGTTCCTCCTTAAGGAAGCCATTAAGGAATGCCGTTTTGACGTCCATTTGCCAGATCTCATAATCATAAAATGTGTCAATTGCTAACATGATTTGGACGGACTTCAGCATTGCTACGGGTGAGAAAGTCTCATCGTAGTCAACTCCTTGAACTTGTCGATAACCCTTAGCGACAAGCCGAGCCTTATAGACGGTCACATTACCATCTGCATCCGTCTTCTTCTTAAAGATCCATTTATTTTCTATGGCTCGCTTATCATCAGGCAAGTCCACCAAAGTCCCTACTTTGTTCTCATACAGGGATCCTATCTCAGATTTCATGGCTTTAAGCCATTTGTTGGAATCCGGGCCCGCCATCGCTTCTTCATAGTTCGAAGGTTCACCGTCGTCCAACAACATGATCTCCAGGACAGGGTTGCCGTACCACTCTGGTGTGGAACGTGTCCTGGTGGACCTTCGAATAGCAACTTGATCTGAAGTTTCATGATCATCATCATTAACTTCCTCTCCAGCCGGTGCAGGCTCCACAGAAACAACTTCATGTGCTGCGCTACTCTCCGGTTCGAGTGGAGGTACAATTACCTCATCAAGTTCTATTTTCCTCCCACTTACTTCTTTCGAGAGAAACTCTTTCTCTAGAAAGGATCCATTCTTGGCAACAAAGACTTTGCCTTCGGATCTGAGGTAGAAGGTATACCCAATAGTTTCTTTGGGGTATCCTATGAAGACGCTCTTATCCGCTTTGGGTTCGAGCTTCTCACGTTGAAGTTTCTTCACATAAGCATCGCATCCCCAAACTTTCAGAAACGACAGCTTAGGTTTCTTTCCAAACCATAATTCATACGATGTCGTCTCAACGGATTTAGACGGTGCCCTATTTAAAGTGAATGCAGAAGTCTCTAATGCATATCCCCAAAATGATGGCGGTAAGTCGGTAAGAGACATCATAGATCGCACCATATCCAATAGAGTGCAATTACGATGTTTAGACACACCATTTCACTGAGGTGTGCCAGGCGGCGTGAGTTTTGAAACAATTCCACATTTCCTTAGGTGCGTGCCAAACTCGTGACTTAAATATTCTCCGCCACGATCAGATCGTAGGCACTTTATTTTCCTGTCACGTTGATTCTCTACCTCACTCTGAAATTCCTTGAACCTTTCAAAGGTTTCAGACTTGTGTTTCATTAAGTAGACATACCCATATCTGCTCAAGTCATCAGTGAGGGTGAGAACATAATGGTAGCCGCCACGAGCCTCGACGCTCATTGGACCGCATACATCGGTATGTATTATTTCTAACAAGTCAGTTGCTCGCTCCATTGTTCCGGAGAATGGAGTCTTGGTCATCTTGCCCATGAGGCATGGTTCGCACTTGTCAAATGATTCAAAATCAAGAGACTCCAAAAGTCCATCAGCATGGAGTTTCTTCATGCGTTTGACATCAATATGACCAAGGCGGCAGTGCCACATGTAAGTGGGACTATCGTTATCAATTTTACATCTTTTGGTACTCACATTATGGACATGTGTAACATCATGTTTGAGATTCATCAAAAATAAAACATTGACCAGTGGGGCATGACCATAAAACATTTCTCTCATATAAATAGAACAACCATCATTCTCCGATTTAAATGAGTAGCCATATCACATCAAACGAGATCCAGATACGATGTTCATGCTCAAAGCTGGTACTAAATAACAATTATTGAGGTTTAAAACTAATCCCGAAGGAAGATGTAGAGGTAGCATGCCGACAGCAATCACATCGACCTTGGAACCATTCCCGACGCGCATCGTCACCTCATCCTTTGCCAGCCTCCACTTATTCTGCAGCTCCTGCTTGGAGTTACAAATGTGAGCAACTGCACCGGTATCAAATACCTAGGAGCTACTACGAGCGCTTTTAAGGTACACATCAATAACAAGTATATCACATATACCTCTAACGTTCCCGGCCTTCTTATCCGCTATGTACTTGGGGCAGTTCCGCTTCGAGTGACCGGTACCCTTGCAATAAAAGCACTCAGTCTCAAGCTTGGGTCCATTCTTGTTCTTCTTCCCGGCAACTTGCTTACCAGGCACGGCAACTGCTTTGCCGTCCTTCTTGAAGTTCTTCTTACCCTTGCCTTTCTTGAAACTAGTGGTGTTATTCACCATCAACACTTGATGCTCCTTTTTGATCTCGACCTCTGCTGATTTTGGCATCAAGTACAACTCAGGAATGGATTTCTCCATACCCTGCATGTTGTAGTTCATCACAAAGCTCTTGTATCTAGGTGGAAGCGACTGGAGGATTCTGTCAATGACCGAGTCATCCGAAAGATTAACTCCCAGCTGAGTCAAGCGGTTGTGCAACCCAGACATTTTGAGTATGTGCTCGCTAATAGAACTATTTTACTCCATCTTACAACGAAAGAACTTGTCGAAGACATCATATCTCTCGATCCGGGATGAGCATGGAAAACAAGTTTCAGCTCTTGGAACATCTCATATGCTCCGTGTTGCTCAAAACACTTTTGGAGCCCCGGTTCTAAACTGTAAAGCATGCCGCACTGAACCAGTGAGTAATCATCATAGCATGACTGCCAAGCGTTCATAACGTCTTGATCCGCTAGGAAAATGGGTGCGTCACCTAGCAGAGCATCAAGGACATACAATCTTTTAGAAGCTATGAGGATGATCCTCAAACCATGGACCCAGTCCGCATAGTTGCTTCCATCATCTTTCAGCTTGGTTTTCTCTAGGAACGCGTTGAAGTTGAGGGTGACATTAGCGTTGGCCATTGGATCTACAATATGGATTGTAAAGACAATTTTAGAATAAGTTCATGATAATTAAGTTCACATAATCAAATTATTTAATGAACTCCCACTTAGATAGACATCTCTCTAGTCATCAAAGTGACACATGATCCACATCAACTAGTCTGTGTCCGGTCATCACGTGAGACGGACTAGTCATCCATGGTGAACATCTCCATGTTGATCGTATCTTCTATACGACTCATTTTCGACCTTTCGGTCTTCCGTGTTCCGAGGCCATGTCTGTACATGCTAGGCTCGTCAAGTCAACCTAAGTGTATCGCATGTGTAAATCTGGCTTACACCCGTTGTATGCGAACGTTAGAACCTATCACACCCGATCATCACGTCGTGCTTCGGAACAATGATCCTTAGCAACGGTGCATAGTTAGGGTGAACACTTTTCTTGAAATTTTAGTGAGAGATCATCTTATTTAGCTACCGTCGTTCTAAGCAAATAATATGTAAACATGATAAACATCACATGCAATCAATATAGTGACATGATATGGCCAATATCATCTTGCTCCTTTGATCTCCATCTTCGGGGCACCATGATCATCACTGTCACCGGCACGACACCATGATCTCCATCATCGTGTCTCCATGAAGTTGTCTCGCCAACTATTACTTCTACTACTATGGCTAATGATTAGCAATAAAGTAAAGTAATTAAATGGCGTTTATGATTGACATGCAGGTCATACAATAAATTAAGACAACTCCTATGGCTCCTGCCGGTTGTCATACTCATCGACATGCAAGTCGTGAATCCTATTACAAGAACATGATAAATCTCATACATCACAATGCATCACATCACATCCTTTGGCCATATCACATCACAAGGCATATGCTGCAAAAACAAGTTAGACGTCCTCTAATTTGTAGTTGCAAGTTTTTACGTGGCTGCTATAGGTTTCTAGCAAGAACGTTTCTTACCTACGCCAAAACTACAACGTGATATGCCAATTGCTATTTACCCTTCATAAGGACCCTTTTCATCAAATACAATCCGACTAAGGTGGGAGAGACAGACACCCACTAGCCACCTTATGCAACAAGTGCATGTCAGGCGGTGGAACCGGTCTCACGTAAGCGTACGTGTAAAGTTGGTCCGGGCCGCTTCATCCCACAATACCGCCGAATCAAGATAATACTAGTAACGGTAAGCAAATTAACAAGATCGACGCCCACAACAACATGTGTTCTAATCGTGGATAGATTCTACGCATAGACCTAGCTCATCATGCCACTGTTGGGAGACGTAGTAGTAAATCAAAAAAAATTCCTACGATCACCAAGATCCATCTATGGAAAAACCAGCAACGAGTAAGGGGAGAGTGCATCTTCATACCTTTGAAGATCGCAAAGTGGAAGCGTTACAAGAACGCGGTTGGGGGAGTCGTACTCGCAGCGATTCAGATCACGGTGGAATCCGATCTAAGCGTCGAACAACGGCGCCTCCGCGTTCAACACATGTGTAGCCCGATGACGTCTCCTACGCCTTGATCCAGGAGCACGAAGGAGAGGTTGAGGGAGAGCTCCGGCAGCACGACGGCGTGGTGACGGTGGAGTTGCGTGGTACTCCGGCAGGGCTTTGCCAAGCGCTACGAAGAATGAGGAAGAGGAAGGGTAGGGCTACGCTGAGAGTGGAAGAAACTTGTGTTCTTGGCAGCCCCAAAACCCCCACTATATATAGGAGGAGGAGCAGGAGGGAGGGCACAGCCCTAGGGTTCCCACCCTAAGGGCCGGTGCAGCGGCGAGAGGGAGAGAGGGGAGGGCGGCGCCCTAGGTGGACCTTAGGCCCATCTAAGCCTAGGGTTCCCCCCTTCCCACCTTTGTTACGCCTTGGGCCAGGGTGGATGGCACACCAGCCCACTCTGGGGCTGGTCCCTTCCCACTCTCGACCCACGCAGCCCTCTGGTGCCGGTGGCCCCACTTGATGGACCCCTGAAACCCTTCTGGTGGTCCCGGTAAGTTACCGGTGATGCCCGAAACACTTTCGGTGACCAAAACCTCACTTCCTATATATGAATCTTTACCTCTGGACCATTCTGGAACTCCTCGTAACATCTGGGATCACATATGGGACTCCAAACTACCTTTGGTAACCACGTACACTATTTCCCTATAACCCTAGCGTCATCGAACCTTAAGTGTGTAGACCCTACGGGTTCGGGAGACACGTAGACATGACCGAGACACCTCTCCGGTCAATAATCAACATCAGGATCTGGATACCCATGTTGGCTCCCACATGCTCCACGATGATCTCATCGTATGAACCATGATGTCGGGGATTCAATCAATCCCGTATACAATTCCCTTTGTCTACCGGTATGACACTTGCCCGAGATTCGATCGTCGGTATTCCTATACCTTGTTCAATATCGTTACCGGCAAGTCTCTTTACTCGTTCTATAACATATCATCCCATGGCTAACTCCTTAGTCACATTGAGCTCATTATGATGATGTCTTACCGAGTGGGCCCAGAGATACCTCTCTGTCACACAAAGTGACAAATCCCAGTCTCGATTTGTGCCAACCCAACAGATACTTTCGGGGATACCCGTAGTATACCTTTATAGCCACCCAGTTACGTTGTGATGTTTGTCACACCCAAAGTATTCCTATGATATCCGGGAGTTGCACAATCTCATGGTCTAAGGAAACAATACTTGACATTAGAAAAGCTTTAGCAGACGAACTACACGACCTTGTGCTATGCTTAGGATTGGGTCTTGTCCATCACATCATTCTCCTAATGATGTGATCCCATTATCAACGACATCCAATGTCCATGGTCATGAAACTGTGACCATCTATTGATCAACGAGCTAGCCAACTAGAGGCTCACTAGAGACTTTTTGTGGTCTATGTATTCACACATGCATTACGGTTTCCGGTTAATACCATTATAGCATGAACAATAGAAAATTATCATGAACAATAAAATACAATAATAACCATTTTATTATTGCCTCTAGGGCATATTACCAACACTTAATACACTAGATGCATGCTGGATAGCGGTCGATGTGTGGAGTAATAGAAGTAGATGTAGAATCGTTTCGGTCTACTTATCTTGCACATGATGCCTATATAATGATCATTGCATGGATATCGTCACGATTATTTGATCTTCTATCAATTTCCCACTAGTAATTACTTCACCCATCGTGTGCTATACTCATGAGAGAACCACTAGTGAATCCTACGGCCCCCGGGTCTACTTTTCCAACATATTGCTTTCCGATCTACTATGTGCAACTTTTGTTTTCACATCTATTAATCCAAAAAAACAAAAAAACCTTTCTGCACTTTTTGTTTATTTATTTTACTTTGTGTTCTTGCGAGATCTATTTGCCAAAACTATCACTACCTAATCTGTCTTATTACCGTAGAGAGCGTGACAACCTCTCTTTCGCGTCGGGTTGCAAGTATTTGTTGTTTGTGTGCAGGTACCGCTTACGTGGGTGTGTGATCTTCCTCTACGTATTGATACCTTGGTTTCATAAACTGAGGGAAATACTTACCGTCACTATGTTGCATCATCCCTTCCTTTTGGGGGAAATACCGACGTAGCCCCAAGCCACGTCAATGAGCATCAAGTAATTCACTCAGTGGCACAATTTCAGTTTCAACATGTGTATAAATAGTATCATCATTAATTTCAGAAGTAGCATCATCAAGTTCATGTGACATATTAGGACAATCAATAGTTGGTGGTGTAACAAGCTGATTCAAAATAGTAGGTGAATCAAAAGTACAATTAGATGGCAATTCCTTACCTCCTCTCGTTCGAGAGGGGATGATCTTAGTTTGAGTATATTTCAGATTCTTCATAGTGGCAATTATAGATCCTCAACTTAAAACAATAAAGGGAGCTATGCTCCCCGACAACGACGTCAGAAAAAGGTCTTGATAAACCACAAGTATAGGGGATCGCCATAGTCTTCACGGGTAGTATTTCACCCTAATTTATTGATTCGACACAGGGGGAGCCAAAGAATATTTATTGGACTTGACAGCTGAGTTTTCAATTCAACCACACCTGGGATATATCTCTACAACAAATGTTTAGTAGCATGACAGATAATAGGATTAGCAATAGTAGCCATAGCAGCAATTTTGGTAACAGTAGTAACAGTAGCAATTGAGTAGCAGGTGTAACAGTAATAACAACCGTAGTAACTTAACAAGATTCAGTATATGTAAAGCGTAGGCACATGGATTGGTGATGGGTAATGATTTAGATGACATCAATCATGTAACAGTTACACACTAGGGTGAAACAGAACTAGCTCCAATTCATCAATGTAATGCAGGCATGCATTTCGAACATGGTCATATGTGCTTGAGATAAGAACTTGTATGACATATTTTGTCCTACGCTCTTGTGGTTGCAGGGTTCTATTGGAAACTAAGGGATATTAAGGCATCATTTTAATAGAGAACTGGAAGCATTAACACATAGTGAACACATGAACTCCACAAACTACGAGAATCATCGGAAAGAATACCAATTATTGCCACCTTGGGATATGTGGATCAAGACACGTAATAGGTGCATACAACTCATACAACTGCAAGATAGGATCCAAATCACTCTTGTATTCATGAAAACATAATAGGTTCAGATCTGAAATCATGGCACTCAGGCCCTAGTGACAAGCATTAAGAATAGCACAGTAATAGCAACATCAATCTGAGAACGTAGTGGAAACTAGGGATCAAGCCCTATCAAACTTAACTCGATTACATGATCAATCTCATCCAATCCCACCACCGTCTAGCAAGCCTACAAAGGAATTACTCACTGCTGGTGGTGAGCATCATGGTGTTGTTGATGAAGAAAGGTTGGCGATGATGACGACGATGAATCCCCCTCTTCGGAGCCCCAAACAAACTACAGATCAGCCCTCTCGAGGAAGAACGGGAGATGGCGGCAGCTCCGTCTCGTAAAACGTGATCAAATCTTCTCTCTGAATTATCTCTCCAAATATGTGAATTTATAGGAGTGGAATTAGGGTCGGGGGAGCAACACGGGCCTCACAAGCCATCATGGCATGCCTAGGGGGTTGGATGCGACCTGTTGGCTTGTGGCCCACAAGCAGCCCCCTCCGATGGATCTTCACTCCATACTTCATTATATATTCCAAAAATAATTCACAAAAAGTTTCGTCCAATTCCAGGAACTTTAATTTCTGCACAAAATATAACACCAAAGCAGTTCTGCTGAAAACAGCGTCAGACCGAGTTAGTTTCATTCAAATCATGCAAATTAGAGTCCAAAACCAGGGCAAAAGTGTTTGGAGAAGTAGATACGTTGGAGACGTATCAGGCGGCGGGAGGACTGCGCAGCCGCATCCGACACGGACCACATCTTCCTTGCCCTCCATCTCTCGTGGCGGGTGGCACACGCCTCCGATTTTGGAGTCCGCATCCACGACGCCGTTGAAGCGGGCACTAGAGCCCATCGCTACTCGCGGGGAGCACCGATCGGACGTGAAGGAGGTGGCCGAATCTACATCGCCGATTGAGGTGCCCTCGTAGATCTTCGCATGGGCGGGAATGACCGGAGATGGGCGATGGGCGGTGTCGCACCTAAACCGAAGTTGTCACCCATATCCACCCGGCGAGCGCTCCTGCGTGATCCAAAGTGGCAAATTGTCGTCTTCTCTAGAGCTGATGTCGGAGTGGTTCACGTGCTGGACATGGTCGTCGGCGAAGCTGAAATTAACGGATTGAAGAAGGAAGCGGAGCGAAGCAGAGTGAAATGAGGCTCGGGTTTATGTCGGAGGGGGGTGTGGGGTCGGAATGGGTTAGATGTGGTCTAGATGAACATGCCCGGGCATGCCCGGGTTGTCTCATATCCACCCTAGATTTGGGCTAGATATGAGAGGTACTGGTCAGCCAAAACGTTTGAGGCGTCATGTTTAGTCCGTCTTTTTGACAGGCCAGCCCGCCCGTGCGTTTGAGACGGGTTTGAAAAGTCTGGTTGTAGATGCGCTTAGGCTTGTAAATAAGCCATTGCATCAATTGCTTGAATTTTCTCCTTCACTCATATAAGCTTGGAGTAATCCCCTTGAAGATGAAGTCGTTCCTTTTTTTTGAAAAGGAGGTTAAACCCACGGCCTCTGCATCAATCACTACAAGCATCCATATTCATTAATTATTTAACGAAGCTCTAACAACAACATACATCAATTCACCCGAAGCCACCACTCACACCTACAGACTCGATAATGTGGAGTGCTCTCACTCCCCATATCTAAAACCTGTGTCATCGCCAATCCATCCACATAACATATTGGGACCAACAGTCGATGCCGGAGACCTAAAGCGCAAACATGCACAGATTTTAGAATCCGTCATCATCATCGTACCATTGACCCACCTTCAGGAGAGAGATCCGCGTCATTCTTGCCAGTCCGGACGTCCCTCGACGCCACCACGACGCCCAACAATGCCACCGCCATGCGCTCGTTCGTCCAGATGCGGAGACTCTAGAAGATCTGTCGTGCGTAGTGTTGACACCTGATTTTGGCACGATGCAAAATGCAGTAAAGGACTCAAATGAAAAGTTTTTTATACGAAAAAATTCATATTGCTGAGTGAAATAACCTTGATGTTTCGGCCATCACCATTCGGCATCATTTCAAGGGCCAAACTACACTTGCATTGTCATGTTTAGATGTTCTGAGTGCTTTTTGGTCGCTTACACCTACAAGACAACCTCAGATGAAGGAATGATCTGCATGGATTGTCTTTGTATCATTGAGCTGATTGATTTTGATACATAAATCATCTCAATCCGAGTTCGTATGCGAAAGTTAGAAGCAAGACGTTGCGGACCGACCCTGAGCAAAAGTATGGCGCGAGGGGCGAGACACTCGCGTGGATGGTGTCTGATGGGTCGCGCGAGCAATTAGGCCCGGCCTTGAATCGAAAAATCTTCAACACGGAAAAGTTTTATCTCGTCGAATCAGTTGATTTTGGTATATAAATCATCCAAATCCGAGATCGTATGCAACCTGCAGAGGCGAAACGAGTTCAAGTTGTGTTTTCGTTCGGGAAATCCGAGTGAAAAGCTTATCATCTGAGTGAAATATAGCTATCCGAGTGAAGGCTTGATGACCAAGTGAAAATTTTCCATACGAGTGAAACTTCAGTCAAGGAGTCCAGGTACATGAATTCCGAGTGGAAAATTTGTTGTCCGAGTGAGAAATTTCACTCGACCGACTAAAGGACTCCAAATCCGAGTGATTCAACTAGAAGGTAATGATTGGCCTATATGGTCATCTCGATGGCCTCTGATGGAGACGTGTTCAACATCAAAGTTGTTCGTAACATTGAAACAGTAAACTTTGCTTTTAAGGTCATTATCATCTGAGAGAGTATGCAGCCTACAGAGACGCTACAACACTCGGACGGTCCAGTCCGTTACATGACCGAGTCCGATTCAAAGTTAAAGATGACCTCGTGGAGTATTTAAGATGGCTTTATTTGGGAAAGTGATCAACATACGATTGTTTCCCTCGTCGAGGCACACAAAATTGATATTTGGACCGTCTCCATCGGAGTTCATATGCAGATTCCACAGCCCACGCAAGGAGCAAGACAGAAGATTGGGCCAGATTTGGGCTGAATCCGAGTGGGACTAGAACTAGGACTCTATGATGTAAACTGATGTAATTTTCTTGTAAGGAAATCCTAGATGAATCCTTTCCTTGTATAGGAAGTCCAGCCGCCTCTTATATATGTTGGGGGTGACAGCCGATTGAAAAACACACAATCGAACAAATCAATCTATACTACTTTTTCATCTACGTTCTTATCTCTCCATCGTTTTTTTTCTCGGTCTTCGCTGTTCTTTGTGTTTGAGAGCTGCGAATCCCAAGGCTCTAGGGGCGAGCGAATCAAACTAGGGCAGCCCATAGCCGCCGCACTCCCTGATGCGGTTCCTCCCGGGCGTGCGGGGTTTCGGGTCTGCAAAAGCGTACGCCGGCTGTCTTGCATATCGCGCTACCGGACGGACCTCCTTAGACATGAGCTGTGGTGCATCACCCCCGGCGTCGAGGGTACACGGTGACATGTTCGTGTGTCAACACACTTTTTAGCGACTCCGCCGGGGACATAAAGATCAATTATCCTCATCAACCATCATGTCTGATCTTCCAAAGCCATCCGAGATAGATGCCGATAACATCATTAAGCCCAAGATTGATGAACTATCGGCTAATCATCGCCAAGCTTATGAGGAATACAAGAAGGCACGTGAAGAGATGGAGCTGCAGGAATTCCTGGCGAAATTCAAGAAGGATCGCCAAGGCAACATCACTCCGATTGGAGAAATCAAGTTCCCTCCTCTTCACGATGAGCAGGTTAAACCCTCTGTAAGTACTACCTTTTCTCCCGAGCAGTGGGCTGATATTGAGAGTCGTATTGTTGATGGTAATAATTTAGTCTATCAAACTTCCATAGAAAATATCAATGCTTAGAAAAATATGCCTCAATCGTCTAGTGGTAATATTGGTGTGGCTGCTAGTGTAGAAAACCCTAATCTGTCTTTACCTCTTTCATCGGCACCTCCCATGCCGATGAATTATTATCCTACCCACACAAATCAGATTGTGGCTGCACCCGCTAATCCCATCATGAGCATGCTAAGTTTGGTGCCAATACCGAACCAAGCTTTACCTATAGGTGCAAACACTCGGCCACGGCCGAACTATGGTTCGGCATATGTGCCATAGTTCCTACCTACTGCTAGTAATTCTACTCCTCCCATCCCACAGCAGCAAGCTTCACCGTCTACTACGGAAGATGCTCTAGCTAATCTTAGAGAGGAGATGGCTAAGATGCTTCGAGAGAATTTTGGTGTTGAATTGCCTAGGAATCGGATTTACCAAAAACCGTATCCTGAGTACTTTGATGCAATCCAGTGCCCTCGGGATATAAAGTTCCAGATTTTGTTAAATTCAATGGAGAGGGCACAAAAACCACATGGGAGCATGTTAGTCAATATTTATCTCAGTTAGGTGAAGCAGGCGCGTTAAATGAATTAAAAGTGCGTTTATTTCCTTTATCATTGATTGGTACTGCATTTTCATGGTTTTCTTCTTTACCACATGGTTCTATCTGTGTGTGTTCGTAGCTAGAACAAAAATTTCATGATCACTTTTATAGCGGTGACAATGAACTTAAGTTGTCACATCTCACATCGGTTAAGTAGAAACATGATGAATCGGCCCCGATTACGTCAAGAGGTTTAGAGAAACAAAGAACCGGTGTTATAGTCTGGTGATAACCGAGAGGGACTTGGCAGATCTTGTGCTTAATGGTTTAAGAACTCACATTAGAGAGAAGCTTGAAGGTTATGAGTTTTTAAATATCAACCAAGTCTTGCAAAGGACTTTGGCTCATGAAAGCCGAAGTAAAGATATCAAAGAGGTGCATAGGTATAAACCTGATCGTCCAAAGATGAATATGGTTGAATATGATAGTGATAACTCGGACGATGAGGGTGATATTTATGGTACCGAATTTGTTTGGCCCTCAAAGGCCAAACCATTTACTTGCAATGATCTGAAACAGATTCATAAAAATCGTGATGAAGAGATGCAGTTTACTTTCAACATTGCCAAATGTGATAAAATATTTGATACTTTGCTGCAAGCTAAGATTATCAAAATATCACATGCTTTACCGCCATTTGAAGAGCTAAAACGGGATGCTTATTGCAAGTATCACAATTCCTTTTCTCATGCGACTAATGATTGCAATGTTTTTCGACGACAGATACAATCGGCCATTAATAACGGACGATTGAACTTTTCTGAGGTGCAAGTTGATAAACAGCCCTTTCCTATGAACACCTTGGACATGGAGGGAAAGAAGCTGATCATTTGGCCAGAGGTAGCCAAATCTGCTAATAAGTCCAATGTTGTCATAAGTGAGCCCAGGAAAAGCAAAGAGGGCGACAGTGTCTTGGGGAGGCAAGTTGTGCTTGACAAACAGCCCGGTGGCAAGGAGGTAATCAAAATCACCATCAAAAATCTTACACTCGGGGGGAAACCACGGGTGCAACAAGACACTCGTGTTAAATTTGTTAAACCCAAGAGTCCAGAAGTTGGCAAGTGGAAGAGGAATGAAGCTAAGGTACAGCATAAGCGAATCAAGCCAACTTCTGATATGTTGTTGTCCAAATATGCAAATCAGTCGGCTGGTTCTAGCTCTAATCGCTCATCGTACCTGAAGCGACCAAGGTCACCATCAGCTGATATATTCAGTCGTTATGCAAAACTAACTGGATCAAGGGTACCGTTTCCACAAGAAGAACGACAACTTGTTTGGGATCAACTTGGATGCTCATATGAAAACCGACTGAACATTGGTGTCCATCACTCGGTTGGTCAAAATATGCCTCCGAGTGAAAACTATCCGAGTGTAAGAATGCACCAGGGTGGAAGTTATCTAAATGAAAGAATACAGTCGAGTGGATTCTACTCAGTTGAACGTCCGAGTGGATTTAATCCAAGTAAAAAAGGTGCGCCCGACTGAAAACTTCGTAGGCCAGAAAAGTCAACAAGAGTGGTGTGTCAATTTGCCAAGTGTTGCAGCAGTGGAGTCTGGAAAAGGCAAGGAAAATATCAATGTTGCCTCACTCGTCTTGGGCACTAAAACATTCACCATGCAACAGCCAACTGTGCATAGCAACCCAATTGAGTTGATACTTGTTATCGCGCCAAAGCACTTGGCCAATGATCATGAAGCAAGTACCAGCCAAGTGAAGCCAATTGATCATAAATACACTCAGCCAAGGTGGTGTCCTCCAGGGCTAACAAAGACACAAAACAGGAAACTACGGAGGTTGAGAAATCAAGAGATGGCAGAACACAAGGCCGAGAAGCAAAGGGACAAGTTGTTCAATGTCACTCGGCCCATGGTACCAGCAAAGCAAGTGTGGAAGCCTAAACCAATACAAGACATAGTGGCTTCTACATCCATCAAAGTAGCACTTACACCGCAAAAATAAGATGATGCAACCATTCTCACATCGTCCACGTCACCTATTACTTCTCCTTCACTCGGACAGAATTCAGATTTGGTGGACACGCACGAGGAGGAAGACGATCCGTTGGAGTATGAGTCTACACCCGTTCATGAAGGTATGGATATCAATATGGTGTATTACTTACCCGCTGAATTCCGTGCTATAGATGAAGAAGGGGAAGTGTCTCAGCTAGATTTTGGCCCCAAAAATGCAATATTCGAGAAGCCAAAAGAACAAGTGACGCACTTGAAACAATTGTACCTCAGAGGTCATATCAATGGATCACCACTCACTCGGATGCTTGTTGATGGTGTTGTGGTGAATCTCATGCCCTATTCGGTCTTCAAGAAATTGGGTTTGCCCGATGATGAATTAATCAAGACCAATATGGTGCTTAATGGGTTTGAAGGCAAAGAGAAAACCAAAGCCAAAGGTGTGATGTATGTGGAGCTTACAGTCGGGAGCAAAACTTTGGCTATTGCATTCTTTATCGCTGAGGTGCAAGGTAACTACAATGTCATACTAGGCCGTGATTGGGTTCATGCAAACCAATGCATGCCATCTACTATGCCCCAGATTTCGATCCAGTGGGTTGATGATGAGGTGGAAGTCATTCACGCAGATAACTCGGCTTGTGTTGCTTTGGCCGATGCATCGGTGGATTGGCAACATCCCAATGCTACTTGCTTGATGGGACGCGACTTGTCAGAGTTTGGTTTCCTCAGCGCAATGAAGAATGGCTTTGTGCCCATCTCTTTAAAGCCGATTGGTGGCAATAGGCTCCAAGGTATGATATGTTTAAATGGATTCTAATTCCGAGTGGTTGCAGAAACGTCTTGTAAAATATCGGTCTAGTGAGAACGATATGTATGAATCTATAGAGGAGTTGGATGTCATGGATAAATTAGGACAAGGTTTTACGTCGCCCGATCCATTAGAAGAGGTAGATATAGGAGATGGTTCAGTCACTCGACTGACTTTTGTAAACAAGAATTTGAAAGCCGATCGTAAAGCTGAGTTGATCGAGCTATTGAAAGAATATGTTTGTTTCTTTGCATGGGAATATCACGAGATGTCAGGTTTAAGCCAAGAGCTAGTGTAGCATCGGTTACCTGTAAAGGCCGGTTTTAGACCTTACAAACAATCGGCCAGAAAACTTAATCCAAAAACATATGACTGGATCAAGGAGGAGATCGGTCAATTTCTCAAAGCTAATTTCATTTGGCCTTGCAGGTTGCCGAGTGGATCTCTAACATTGTTTCGGTGGAGAAGAAAGGATCCGACAAGTTAAGGGTGTGCATTGATTTCAGATATTTGAATAGAGCTACACCCAAAGATGAGTATCCCATGCCAATAGCTGACATGCTTATTAATGATGCCTCTGGACATAAGGTTATTAGCTTTCTTGATGGTAATGCGGGTTACAATCAAATTTTTATGGCCGAAGAGGACATGTCCAAGACAGTCTTTCATTGCCCTGGTTTCCTTGGTTTATTCGAGTGGACAGTGATGACATTCGGATTAAAAAATGCTCGTGCCACGTATCAAAGGGCTATGAATTTAATTTTCCATGATTTACTCGGTATTATACTTGAAGTCTGTATTGATGATATTGTTGTCAAATCAGATGCTTTTAAGTCTCATTTGGCCAATTTGCATTTAGCTTTTGAAAGATGAAAAATACGGACCGAAGATGAATCCTTTGAAGTGTGCATTCGGCATGTCGCTGGAAAGTTTTTGGGTTTCATTATTCATGAGAATGGCGTAGAAATTGATCCCAAAAAGATAGAAGCTATACAAAAAGTGGAGGCTCCAACGTGCAAGAGAGATATGCAAAAATTCCTTGGCAAGGTCAATTATTGAGAAGGTTCATAGCTAATTTGTCAGGGAAGGTTGATGCATTCACTCATATCCTTCGGTTAAAGAATGATGCTGATTTTACTTGGGGGCAAAACAGCAAGAGGCATTCGACGTGATCAAGACTTATTTGATCACTCCTCCGGTGATGAAAGCACCCAAACATAAAGAGCCCTTTAGACTTTACATTGCGGTGGAGGAAGGTGTTATTGGTGTTGTATTGACTCGAGAAACCGATGGAAGAGAGCATACTATCACATATCTGAGTCGACGCTTTTTGGACACCGAGACAAGGTATACATTTATTAAAAAATTATGCCACTGTTTATATTATGCTTGCACAAAACTGAGACATTACCTAGTGTCGAGTGGCTACATAGTAGCTTGTCAAACCGATGTCATTAAGTACATATTGCATAGGCCAATTCTTAGTGGTAGAATTGGCAAGTGGTCTTATGCTTTAATTGAGTATGATTTGGCTTATGAATCTCTAAAATCCATGAAAGTACAAATTATTGCTAATTTTATTGCTGAGCATCGGATTAATGACAATCATGATGTTGATATAAACCTTCTCTCATTAGTGCCATGGAGGTTATATTTTGATGGTTTAGTTTGTAGCAATGGCCAAGATGTTGGTACTGTTTATATATCTCCTCATGGTGCTATTTTTGAAGCCTCATGTCGACTAGAATATTTTTGCACAAATAATCAAGCCAAATATGAAGCATTGTTATTCGGTTTAGAGATGCTGCTCGCTATAGGTGCTACACATGTTGAGGCTTTTGGTGATTCGTTATTAGTAGTGCAGCAGGTGTCCAAAGTCTTTCAATGTTTAGATGAATCACTTAATGTTTATCTTGATAAGTGTCTAGATACGATTTCTACTTTGGAATATTTTAGCATTGCTCATATATCTAGACATGACAATTGGAGAACAAATGAGTTGGCACAACAAGCATCCGACTATCATATTGATCATGGCATGTTTCATATTTCTCAAAAGCTGATGTCTTGTCTTGCTAATATGGGAGAGGACGAACCAGAGCCCACTGATTTGGCCACTAACAATAAATCTAGTGCAGGTGAAAATCATGACTGGAGGAAGCCCATTATTGATTACTTGTGCAATCCGAGTGAAAGGGTGGACAGGGCTACTCGGCTTATGGCTTTCAAATATACAATGAGAGATGATGGTATTTAGCGCCGAACAGTTGAAGATGTTCTTTTGAAGTGTTTGGACGAGGACCAAGCAAGAGTTGCTATGGGAGAGGTACATGAAGGCATTTGTGGTACTCATCAGTCGGCACCCAAAATAAAATGGCTCTTGCGACGTGCTGGATTTTATTGTCCGACTATGATCAATGATTGCTTTAGGTATTATAAAGGGTGTGAAGCTTGTCAAAAATTTGGTGATATTCAATTGACTCCTGCTGCTATGTTACATCCTATTATCAAGCTGTGGCCTTTTAGAGGATGGGGTTTAGACTTCATTGGGCAAATTCATCCATCTTCTTCAGAGGGGCATCGGTTCGTGTTAGTGGCAACCGATTATTTCACTAAATGGTCTGAAGCAGTACCTCTCAAGAACATGACACATACGGAGGTAATTCAATTCATAACCAAACACATTATTCATAGATTCGGCATTCCTCATATGTTGACTACAGATCAAGGTTCACCTTTCATGTCACATCAAGTTAGAGAATTTGCCGAATCATATAACATAAAGTTGCTCAATTCATCTCTGTATTACGCCCAAGCTAATGGTCAAGCTGAGTCTAGCAACAAAATATTGAGTAAGCTCATCAAGAAGAAGATTGAGGATAATCCAAGAAAATGGCATGAGTTGTTTTCTGAGGCTTTATAGGCACATAGAATCTCAAGGTATGGTGCTACAAAGGTAACTCCGTATGAACTAGTATACGGTCAAGAGGCTGTTTTACCAGTGGAAGTAAATTTGAGTGCTTTGAGAATAGCCAAACAAACTGATTTATCGTTAGTGGACTTTTATGATTTGATGATGGACAATATTTATGAGGTTGCTGATAAACATTTGGCTGCATTAAAGGCCATAGAGAAGGACAAGTTGAGGGTGGCAAGAGCTTACAGTAAAAAGGTCAAGTTGAAGAATTTTCAAGTTGGCGATCTTGTGTGGAAAGTGATTCTGCCGATTGGTTTTAGAGATAGAAAATTCGGGAAGTGGTCTCCAAACTGGGAAGGTCCTTTTAGGATTGTAAGAATAGTTCCTGGAAATTCATATTTGGTGGAATCCATACAAGGAGTATTATTACTTCGAGCTCTCAATGGCAGATATCTGAAGAGGTACCACCCGAGTGTGTGGCAAGAAGCTTAATTAGGCAGTGACCGATTATGATTATCGCCCTTAGCATAAACATGGCTGATGCATAATTATCGCCCTGAGAAATATAGATGGCCGATGGAGTGTTGACATCGTCCTTAGAACAAACATGGTGCAAATTATTTTTCGGCATGCAAGCTTTGCCGAAAAACGGGGGGGCATGTGTTGACACCTGATTTTGACACGATGCAAAATGCAGTAAAGATGGACTCAAAACGAAAAGGTTTTTTATACGAAAAAGATCATATTGCCGAGTGAAATAACCTTAATGCTTAGGTCATCACCATTCGGCATCATTTCAAGGGCCAAACTACACTTGGATTGTCATGTTTAGATGTTCTGAGTGCTTTTTGGTCGATTACGCCTACAAGACAACCTCGGATGAAGGAATGCTCTACATGGATTGTCTTCTTCTCGTCGAGCTGATCGATTTTTATATATAAATCATCTCAATCCAATTTCGTATGTGAAAGTTAGAAGCAAAACGCTGCGAACCGACCCTGAGTAAAAGTATGGCGCTAGGGGCCAGACACTTGCCTGGATGGTGTCTGATGGGTCGCACGTGCAATTAGGCACTCAGGACGGCCTTTAATCGAAAAATCTTCAACACGGTAAAGTTTCGTCTTGCCGAATCGGTTGATTTTGGTATATAAATCATCCAAATCCGAGGTTGTATGTAACCTGTAGAGGCAAAATGAGTTCAGGCTGTGTTTTCGTTCGCGAAATCCGAGTGAAAAGCTTATCATCCGAGTGAAAATATAGCTATCCGAGTGAAGGCTTGATGACCGAGTGAAAAAATTTCATCCGAGCGAAAATTCGGTCAACGAGTCTAGGTACATGAATTTCGAGTGGAAAAATTGATGTCTGAATGAGAAATTTCACTCGACCGACTAAAGGACTCCAAATCCGAGTGATTCAACCAGAAGGTAAAGATTGGCCCTTATGGTCATCTAGATGGCCTCTGATGGAAAATTGTTCAGCATGAAAGTCGTTCGTAACGTCGAAACGGTCAACTTTTCTTTTAAGGTCATTATCATTTGAGATAGTATACGGCCTGCAGAGACGCTACAACACTCGGACGGTCCAGTCCATTACATGACCGAGTCCGATTCAAAGTTAAAGATGACTTCGTGGAGTATTCAAGATGGCTTTATTTGGAAAAGTGATCAACATACGATTGTTGGCCTCGTCGAGGCACACAAAATTGATATTTGGACCATCTCCATCGGAGGTCATATGCAGATTTCATGGCCCACGCAAGGAGCAAGACAGAAGATTAGGCCATATTTGGGTTGAATCCGAGTGGGACTAGAACTAGGACTCTATGAGGTAAATTGATGTAATTTTCTTGTAAGGAAAGCCTAGATGAATCGTTCTCTTGTACGGGAAGTCCAGCCGCCTCTTATATATGTTGGGGGTGACGGCCGATTGAAAAACACACAATCGAACAAATCAATCTATACTACTTTTTCATCTATGTTCTTATCTCTCCATCATTTTTTATCTCGTTCTTCGTTGTTCTTCGTGTTTGAGAGCTGCGAATCCCGAGGCTCTAGGGGCGAGCGAATCGACCTAGGACAGCCCATAGCTGCCGCACTCCCTGACGGGGTCCCTCCCGGGCGTGCGGGGTTTCGGGTCTGCAAAAGCGTCCGCCGGCTGTCTTGCGTATCGCGCTGCCGGACGGACCTCCTTCGACGTGAGTTGCGGTGCACCCCCGGCATCGAGGGTACACGATGACGTGTTCGTGTGTCAACACGTAGCACTTGCCAATCAGGCATGACTCAACGTAACACCTATCCGCCATGCATGACTTGAAAGCTCCACCGAAGCTCCGTGCAAGATGAAGCCGCTCCACCTCATGCCTCTATCTTCCAGCGCTGCTCCACAAATGATGCTTCCAAGAAAGAAACGACACCGCAGTACCACCATCATCCGATCTGGAAGACCGGATCGTTGGGTTTCCCCTGAAGGAGCACGAGTGGGTCAACAACAGTTACATGACGATGCCTTCATCAAGGTAACGGCGTAAAACGCCGCCATCGCCCGCCAACGGCTCGGTTTTCACCGGCAACTATGTCTCCCCAACTCGCAGCTGGGACTAGATGACGGATCTTGAGATACGACCACCCAGCCTCAGGTCGACCACCTCTGGCGAAGGAGGTGGCTACCTCCGTCACGCTTACGGCCAGAGCCCCTGACCTCCACTTGTTGCAGGTTGAGCCTGGTGGCAGCATGTCGTTAATGGAATAGGGATGGTACAACTACTTGTGCGACCAAGCGAAGCCCATCTAGGATCAGATCGGGCAACCGAGCCGCCGCCGCAGGAAATGTGGATGTACCGAAATGGTCCAAATTGCCCATGAAATATGGATGATAATGTCCATGGAGAAAGGCAAATGCGTCAAATCTTTAAGGGAGTCAAGCTGATCCTGAATGTACCTCTCGCCTGATCTTGGTCGCTATGGAAATTCATGTGGAAACTAAACTTGTTTGCTATGAACTTTCTGGACACGAACTGGGGCTAGTTGCGAACTTGGAATTTATCTTATCATTACCGGCCCAACAACTTGAGATATACCCGGCCCTTAACTTCAAACATGTAATAGCCGTTGGGGCTGGTACCTTTGGTGGATCCTTAGAAAAGTTACACACAATGAATCAATTCCTCCCCCTTGGAGGTGAGCACTCTCTGTGTTATCAATTTCGAGCAATCATCGGAGGGCTACATTGCTAGTGAGAAATTGCCCTGAAGCAAAGTGGTGTAAGCGGGACTCTCGGTTCACTAAGTTAAATGTTGATGTGGCGTACTATTTGGACGAAGGGATTGGTGCTAATGCGGCTACCCTGCATGATGACAAAGGTATTTTTGACAGCCCAATGCAAGTTTATACCTGTCGCGGCGGATGCAATAACAACAGAAGTGTTGGCCATGCGAGATGGGCTGGTTTTTGCTAACTTAAGCTGAATCAGATTCTTTGCAAGTAATCAATTACTGTGATGGGCAAAACATATGGTGAGACTCGGCGCGACGGCAATATTTACAAAACGTGTGGACATTAGTACTTCAACTGGGAAGGCCGTTTATAAGCGTTTATAAGCATTGTTATCGATCCTGTAATCAAGCGACACATGAGCTGGCTCATTTCAGTTACTGTAATAAGACTTCATTTAGTTGGTTGGACGATTCCCTGACTTTATTGTGAGTAAGCTCCGTAGACGATGTAAACATTATTTGAGTTTTAATAAAGCTAAAAAAATACAATGGCCACACTCGTGTACGCTCGATTTACTTTCTGCAGTGCAAAAATACTAAGCCGCCGTCGTCGTCTTGTTGCTCTCCTCCCTCGCGCGCATTTCGTCGAGCAGGTGCCTCGCCGGCGGCGAGATCCTGGCCTCCCACTCCGCGAAGTCGGCCTCCACCTCGGCCGCCTCGGCCTCGAGCCCCAGCCGCTTCATCCCCCGCGCCATCACCCGGTACATGTACTCGTCCACCTCGCAGCCTCCCCTCCTCACCGCCGCCTCGTACACCCGCCACGCCGCGCGCGCCCTGCCCTTGGCCACCAGCGCGCGCACCAGCCTGGTGAGCTTGTACACGTCCGCCCCCACCCACGGCCCCTCCGACCCCGAGAGCCGCCCGCCGCGCCTCTCCTCCTTCTCCTCGAGGAACGCCTCCACGAGCACGTCCACGGCGCCGGCGGCGGCCTCGGAGGGCGGCGAGGAGGAGACGAACGTGGCGTAGAGCTCCGGGTCGGGCCGGTACCAGGGCTCGGCGCGCGCCACGTGGAGCGCGGCGAGGGCGAGGGACCAGTGGCCCTGGCGCTGGAGCTCAGCCATGGCGGCGAGGAGATCGGCCCGGAGGAGGCGGCCGAGGGACGCGGAGGCCGCGCCGCGGGCGGCCGACGGGGAGCGGTCGGCGGTGGTGAGGCGCTTGAGGGACTGCACGGCGTGGATGGCCTCGGTGGAGAGGGAGCGGCCGCGCTGGAGCGGGCCGCGGTTATCGCGCGGGCCACAGGTGATGGCCCCGGCCCCGGCCCTGGGCCTGGCCGCGGCGCGCGGGGAGGCCGTGGGGGTCGTGTGCGGCAGGAAGAGGAGAGACGCCATGGGAGCGCGAGGGTGGGAGCTGAGTGGGGGAGAGTGGTCGTGTGGAGGCTTGGAGGGAGCACGACGAGAAACAAAGGGGATGATCCGTTTCGCTGCGGATTTTTACGGGTGGCTTGGGAACCGTCTGATCCCTCAAAACTGGGGCAATTGATTTTAACCCCCCAGCTCGCGCGCCTTCAATCTTATGCCCACCTCTTCGTTTGCCTTCCTCTGAACCCGCAGATCTGTCTATCTCTTGCTCATACCCCCTTTGTCATGGTTAACATGTATATTAGTGTATAACTATCAAATAGAAACAGGAATAGACAAAAGTGCCCCTCAGTTTGAAAGGCACAACTCTGTACAAAATATTTTGCTGTAATCAATACTTTTACACAAACAGACTAAGAATAATAGTCTCACAATAATTCAATGATAGCACTAGGAATAATAGTCTTACAATAATTCAACGATAGCATAGAGATAAAGTTTAACCATGTTCTACAGGACTGCATGACAACAAAATAAGTGAGTCTCTACCTCACATGACAGCAAAATAAATGAGTCTCTACCTCATATACGAACATATCAAATAGAAGTGAGTCTCTACCTCACAGAGCAAATAAAAGTGAGTTTGCACCTCACATACACAACAATAAAAGTGAGTCTCCACTCACACACGAGTTATCACAATCACCAACAAGTTCAAAGGTCGCTTAATTTCTTTCTCTTAGGAGTCATTTTCTTCTTCTTTCCTTTCGCTGGAGATTTTGGTGGTGGAGTAGCAGCTTGGCTCCTTGTGATAGGTCCAAGACTAGCTTGAGCTGTTGGGGAACGTTGCATGGGAAAAAAATCCTACGCACACGTAAGATCTATCCATGGTGATGAGCATCTACGAGAGAGAGAGTTGATCTACATACCCTTGTAGATCGCTAAGTGGGAAGCGTTAAGAAACATGGTTGATGTAGTCGAACGTCTTCGCGATCCAAATCGCCGAGCGTCCCGTGATCCCATCACGATCCATCTCGCGATCCAATCACGATCCGTCCCTCAATCCAATCACGAATCGTCTCGCGATCTTGATCACGGTCCTTCCGATCTAGCGTCGAACGGACGGCACCTCCGCGTTCAGCACACGTACAGCTCGATGACGACCTCCGCCTTCTTGATCCAGCAAGAGGGGGCGGAGAGGTAGATGAGTTCTCCGGCAGCACAACGGCGTGGTAGCGGTGGTGGTGAACTAATCCTGCAGGGCTTCGCCTAAGCACCACAGAACTAATCTAGAGGAGAAACTTGATCTAGGGAAGAAGAGGACAACACGTGACATTAGGGTTGAGTTCTCCCCTCTAAATCCTCTAGTATATATAGGAGGGAGGTAGGGGAGAAGGTAGCCTCAATCCCTCAAGGTTTGGCCTAAATTGGAGGTGGAGGAGTCCTACTCCAATCCTACTAGGAGTAGGATTCCTCCTCTCCACTTGGAAACCCTTTCCACCTTTCCACCTTTGGGTTTTTCCCACCCCTAGCCGCATGGGCCTTAGTGGGGGGTTTGGCCAGCCCACTAGGGGCTGGTTTGACTCCTCCCACAGCCCATGAGGTCCTTTGGGTCGAGACACCCCTCCCGATGGCCCCCCGGCACCCTCCCGACACTCCCGGTATACTACCAATGAGCCCAACACTTTTCTGGTGACCAAAATAGGACTTCCTATATATAAATCTTTACCTCCGGACCATTCAGGAGCTCCTCGTGATGTCCAAGAACTCATCTAGGACTCCGAACAACCTTCGGTCACAATCACACATAACTCTATACTATCAAAACGTCATCGAACCTTAAGTGTGCAGACCGTGCGGGTTCGAGAACTATGTAGACATGACCGAGACACCTCTACGGTCAATAACCAATGGCGGTACCTGGATGCCCATATTGGTTCCTACATATTCTACGAAGACCTTTATCGGTTGAACCTCTATGTCAAGGATTCAGTTAATCCCGTATGATGTTCCCTTTGTTCTTCGGTATGTTACTTGCCCGAGATTCGATCATCGGTATCTCCATACCTAGTTAAATCTTGTTACCGGAAAGTCTCTTTACTTGTTCTGTAATACAAGATCCCGTGGCTAACACTTTAGTCACTTTGCTTGCAAGGCTTGTTATGATGTTGTATTACCGAGTGGACCCTGAGATACCTCTCCGTCACACGAAGTAACAAATCTCAGTCCTGATCCATGCCAACCCAATGGACACCTTTGAAGATACCTGTAGAGCACCTTTATAGTCACCCAGTTATGTTGCGACGTTTGATACACAGAAGGTACTCCTCCTGTGTCAGTAGGTTGCATGATCTCATGGTCATAGGAAGAGATACTTGTCATGCAGAAAACTATAGCAATAAACTAACACGATCATATGCTATGTTTATAGTTTGGGTCTTGTCCATCACATCATTCTCCTAATGATGTGATCCCGTAATCAAATGACATTTCATGTCCATGGCTAGGAAACCTTGACAATCTTTGATCAACGAGCTAGTCTATTAGAGGCTACTAGGGACATGGTGTTGTCTATATATCCACACATGTATCTGAGTTTTCGATCAATACAATTCTAGCATGGATAATAAACGATTATCATGAACAAGGAAATATGATAATAACTATATTATTGCCTCTAGGGCATATTTCCAACAGTCTCCCACTTGCACTAGAGTCAATAATCTAGCTCATATTGCTATGTGATTTGTTATGAATCTCACACCCAATGAGTTATGGGGTTCGATCATGTTTTGCATGTGAAAGAGGTTTTAGTCAACGGGTCTGTGACATTCAGATCTGTATGTACTTTGCAAATCTCTATCTCATACTGTAGACACTGCTACCACGCTCCACTTGGAGCTATTCCAAATGGCTACTCCACAATACGTATCCGGATTGCTACTAAGAGTCATCCGGATTGGTGTTAAAGCTTGCATCGACGTACCCTTTACGACGAACTCTTTATCACCTCCATAATCGAGAAATATTTCCTTAGTTCTCTAGTTACTAAGGATAATTTTGACCGTTGTCCAGTGATCCACTCCTGGATCACTCTTGTACCCCTTGACAGACTCATGGCAAGGCACACACAGGTGTGGTACACGGCATGGCATACTATATAGAGCCTATGTATAAAGCATAGGGGACGACCTTCATCCTTTCTCTTTCTTCTATCGTGGTCGAGCTTTGAGTCTCACTCAACTCCACACCTTACAACCCAGGCAAGAACTCCTTCTTTGACTGATCCATTTTGAACTCTTTCAAAACCTTGTCTAGGTATGTACTCATTGAAAGTATCATCAAGCATCTTGATCTATCTCTATAGATCTTGATGCCCAACAATTAGGTAGCTTTATCTAGGTCTTCCGTTGAAAAACACCTTTCAAACAACCCTTTATGCTTTCCAGAAATTCTACATCATTTTCGATCAACAATATGTCATCCACATATACTTATCAGAAATTCTATAGTGCTCCCACTCACTTTCTTGTAAATACAAGTTTGTCATAAACTTCTTATAAACTCAAAAACTTTGATCACCTCATCAAAGCGTATATTCCAACTCCGAGATGCTTGATCCAGCCCATAGAAGGATTGCTGGATCTTGCACACCTTTTAGCATCCTTAGGAGTGACAAAACTTTCCAGTTGTATCACATACAACCTTTCCTCACGGAAACCGTTAAGCAAACGATGTTTTGACATCCATCTGCCAGATTTCATAAGTGAAGAATGCAACAACTGCTAACATAATTCCAATAGACTTTAGCATCGCTAACGGGCGAGAAAGTCTCATCGTAGTCAACGCCTTGAAACTGACGGAAGCTTCTTTGCGACAAGTCGAGCTTTATAAATGGTGACATTCACCATCAGCGTCTGTCTTCATCTTAAAGGTCCATTTGTAATCAACGGTATGTCGTTTAATGAGCAAGTCTACCAAAGTCCATACTTAGTTTTCATACATGGATCCTTTCTCGGATCTCATGGCCTCTAACCATTTGTTGGAATCCGGGTCCATCATCGCTTCTCCATAGTTCGTAGGTTCTGCGTTGTCCAACAACATGACCTCTAAGACAGGGTTGTCGTACCACTCAGGAACAGTACGCGTCCTTGTCAACCTACGAGATTCGATAGTAACTTGATCTGAAGCTTCATGATCATCATCATCAACTTCTTCTTCAACTGACGTAGGCTCTACAGAAACATCTTTCTGCGCTGTGCTACTCTCTGGTTGAAACATAGGTTCAACAACCTCATCAAGTTCTATCTTCCTCCAAATCAATTCTTTCGAGAGAAACTCTTACTCTAGAAAGGACCTGTTTTAGCAACAAACACTTTGTGCTTGGTTCTAAGATAGAAGGTTTACCCAACTGTTACGTTAGGGTATTCTATGAAGATGCATTTGTCTGCTTTGGGTTCGGGCTCATTAGGTGAAAACCCTTTTTCACATAAGCGTCGCAGCCCCAAACATTAAGAAATGACAGCTTAGGTTTCCGCCAAACCAAAATTCATACGGTGTCATCTCAACAGATTTAGATGGTGCTCCTTTTAAAGTGAATGTAGTTGTCTCTAATGCGTAACCCCAAAATGATAGTGGCAAATCGATAAGAGACATCATAGTTTGCACCATATCCAATAGAGCACGACTATGACGTTTGGACACACCATCATACTATGGTGTTCTAGGTGGCGTGAGCTGTGAAACGAATTACACATTGTCTTAAGTTGTATACCAAACTCGTAACTCAGATATTCTCCTCCAAGATCATATCATAGACATTTTATCTTCTTGTCACGATGATGTCAAACTTCACTCTGAATTTGCTTGAACTTTTTCAAATGTCTCAGACTTGTGTTTCATTAAGTAAATATACCCATATCTACTCAAATTATCAGTGAAGGTAAGAAAATAACGATATCCACCGCACGCTACATCACTCATTGCACTGCACACATCAACATGTATCATTTCCAATAAGTTACTTGTCAAACGGGATCTTAGTCATCTTGCCCACGAGGCATGGTCCGCATGTCCCAACCGATTCGAAATCGAATGAGTCCAAAGATCCATCAACATGGAGCTTCTTCATGCGCTTCACATCAATATGACATTTAGCGGCAGTTCCACAAGTATGTGGTACTATCATTATTAATTTTGCATCTTTTGGCATCAATGTTATGAACATGTGTATTACTACGATTAAGATTTCAATAAACCATTCTCATTGGGTGCATGACCATTGAAGGTATTATTCATGTAAACAGAATAACCATTATTCTCTTAACTTAAACGAATAACCTTATTGCAATAAACATGATCTAATCACATTCATGCTCAACGCAAAAACCAAATAACATTTATTTAGGTTCATCACTAATCCCGAGGGTAGAGGGAGCGTGCGATGGTGATCACATCAACCTTGGAAAACACTTCCAACACACATCGTCACCTCACCCTTAGCCGGTATCCGTTTATTCCGTAGCTTTTACTTCAAGTTACTAACGTTTAGCAATCGAACCAGTATCTAATACCTAGGTGCTACTAGGAGTACTAGCAAGGTACACATCAATAACACGTATATCAAATATACTTCTGTCGACGTTGCCAGCCTTCTTATCTACCAAGTATCTAGGGTTGTTCCACTTCAGCGACCGTTCTCCTCATAATAGAGGCACTTAGTCTCGAGTCTGGGTTTAACCTTGGGTTTCTTCACTGGAGCAACAACTGACTTGCTATCCATGAAGTTTCCCTCCTAGCCCTTGCCCTTATTGAAACTAGTGGTTTCACTAACCATCAACACTTGATGCTCCTTCTAGATTTCTACCTTCGCGGTGTCAAACATCGCGGAAAGCTCAGGGATCATTATTTCCGTCCCTAACATTTTATAGTTCATCACGAAGCTCTAGTAGCTTAGTGACAGTGACTTGGAGAACTATATCAATCACTATCTTATCTGGAAGCTCAATTTCCACTCGATTCTAGCGATTGTAGTACCCAGACAATCTGAGCACATGCTCACCGATTGAGCTATTCTCATTCATTTTGCAGGCAAAGAATCTTGTTGGAGGTCTCATACCTCTCAACACAGGCACGAGCCTGAGATCCCAATTTTAGCTCTTATAACATCTCATATGTTCCGTGACGTTCAAAACATTTTGGAGCCTCAATTCTAAGTCGTATGCATGACGCATTGAACTATCAAGTAGTCATCAGAATGTGTCTGTCAGATGTTCACAACATCTACAGACGACGCTTGAGGGGGTGGCGCACCGAGCGGTTCATTAAGGACATAAGCCTTCTGTGCCGCAATGAGGACAATCCTTAGATCACGGACCCAGTCCGCATTATTGCTACCATCATCTTTCAACTCTATTTCTCTAGGAACATATAAAAATTTAAGGGAGCTACAACGCGAGCTAGTAATCTACAACATAATTTGCAACGACATTTTGACTATGTTCATGATAATGAGTTTAGTTAATCATATTACTTAAAAACTCACACTCAAATTGACATCCCTCGGGTCATTCGAGTGTCGCATGATCCAAATCCACCAACTCAAGTCCGATCATCATGTGAGTTGAGGTGGTTTCAATGGTGAACATCTTCATGTTGATCATATCTACTATATGACTCATGTTCGATCTTTCGGTCTCTTGTGTTCCGAGGCCATGTCTGTGCATGCTAGGCTTGTCAAGTTTAACCTGAGTGTTCCGCACGTGCAACACCGGCTTGCACCCGTTGTATGTGCACGTAGAGTCTATCACACCAGATCATCACGTGGTGTCTTGACATGACAAACTTTCTCAACGGTGCACACTCAGGGAGAACACAATTCATCTTGAAATTTAAGTGAGGGATCACCTTATAATGCTACCGTCGTCCTAAGCAAAACAAGGTGCATAAAAGGATTAACATCACATGCAAATCATAAGTGACATGATATGGCCATGAACTTGTGCTTTTTATCTTCATCTTCAAAGCACCGACATGATCTCCATTGTCACCGGCATGACACCATGATATCCATCAATGTGTCGCCATCGGGGTTGTCGCGCCGACTGTTGCTTCCACGACTATTGCTAACTCATAGCGATAAAGTAAAGCAAAAAGGCGAAAATAATTTAAGACAACCCTATGGCTCCTGCCGGTTGTCGTACTCATCGACATGCAAGTCGTGATATTCTATACAAAACATGATCATCTCATACATCACATATATTTCATCCTGCAATTGACCATATCACATCACAACATACCTTGCAAAAACAAGTTAGACGTCCTCTAATTGTTGTTGCAAGTTTTACGTGGCTGCTACGAGTATATAGCAAGAACAATTCTCACCTACGCATAAACCACAACGATGATACACAAATTGCTATTCGACCTTCTCAAGGACCGCCTTTGTCGAACCCGATCCAACTAGAGTAGGAGAGACAAACACCCGCTAGCCATCTTTGTGCAACAAAGTTACACGTCAATCGATGGAACCGGTCTCTCGTAAGAGTACAAGTAAGGTTGGTCCGGGCCGCTTCATCCCACAATACCGCTGAATCAAAACACAACCAAGGGAGAAAGCAATCTAAGCATCAACGCCTACAAACTCCTTTGTGTTCTACTCGTGATATCATCTACACATAGACCTAGATAATGATGCCACTATTGGGGAACGTTGCATGGGAAACAATAATTTTCCTACGCACACGCAAGATCTATCCATGGTGATGAGCATCTATGAGAGAGAGTGGATCTACATACCCTTGTAGATCGCTAAGCAGGAAGCGTTAAGAAACGCGGGTGATGTAGTCGAAAGTCTTCGCTATCCAAATCGTCGAGCGTCCCGCAATCTCATCATGGTCCATCTCGCGATCCGATCACGATCTGTCCTGCAATCCAATCACGAATCGTCTCGCAATCTTGATCACAATCCTTCCTATCTAGCGTTGAACGGACGACACCTCCGCATTCAGCACACGTACAGATCGATGACGATCTCCGCCTTCTTGATCCAGCAAGAGAGGCGGAGAGGTAGATGAGTTCTCCAGCAGCACAACTGCGTGGTGGCGGTGGTGGTGAATTAATCCTGGAGGGCTTAGCCTAAGCACCGCAAAACTAATCTAGAGGATAATCCTTATCTAGGGAAGAAGAGGGCAGCACGTGGCAATTAGGGTTGAGTTCTCCCCTCTAAATCCTCTAGTATCTATAAGAGGGAGGAAGGATAGGAGGCAGCCTCAAACCCTCAAGGTTTGGCCAAAATTGGAGGTGGAGGAGTCCTACTCCAATCCTACTAGGAGTAGGATTCGTCCTTTCCACTTGGAAACCCTTTCCACCTTTCCACCTTTGGGGTTTTCCCACCCCTATCCGCATGGGACTTAGTGGGGGGTTCGGCCAGCCCACTAGGGGCTGGTTTGACTCCTCCCACAGCCCATGAGGTTCTTTGGGTCGAGACATCCCTCCTGATGGTCTCCTGGCACCCTCCCGGTACACTACCGATGAGCCCGACACTTTTTCGGTGACCAAAACAGGACTTCCTATATATAAATCTTTACCTCCAGACCAATTCTGAGCTCCTCGTGACGTCCAAGATCTCATCCGGGACTCCGAAAAAACTTCGGTCACCACCACACATAACTCTATACGATCGAAACGTCATCGAACCTTAAGTGTGCAGACCCTACGGGTTCGAGAACTATGTAGACATGACCGAGACACCTCTACCATCAATAACCAATAGCGAGACCTGGATACCCATATTGGTTCCTTCATATTATACAAAGATCTTTATCGTTTGAACCTCTGTGTCAAGGATTCAGTTAATCCTGTATGATGTTCCCTTTGTTCTTCGGTATGTTACTTGCCCGAGATTCGATCGTCGGTATCTCCATACCTAGTTCAATCTCGTTACCAGAAAGTCTCTTTACTTGTTCTGTAATACAAGATACCGTGGCTAACACTTTAGTCACTTTGCTTGCAAGGCTTGTTGTGATGTTGTATTACCGAGTGGGCCCTGAGATACCTCTCCGTCACACAGAGTAACAAATCCCACTCTTGATCCATGACAACCCAACAGACACCCTCAGAGATACCTATAGAGAACCTTTATAGTCACCCAGTTACGTTGCGTCGTTTGATACACACAAGGTACTCCTCCGGTGTCAGTAGGTTGCATGATCTCATGGTCATGGGAAGAGATACTTGACATGCAGAAAACTATAGCAATAAACTAGCACGATCATATGCTATGTTTATAGTTTGGGTCTTGTCCATGACATCATGCTCCTAATGATGTGATCTCATAATCAAATGACATCTCATGTCCATGGCTAGGAAACCTTGACCATCTTTGATCAAAGAGTGTAACATCCCTAGCGTCATGCTACGGTAACCTCACCCTAATGTGCCATGCGATCATGTTTTATTAAATCCACATTGCCACTAATGAAAATAAAACAATAATTCAATTTAAAATGAAGTCAAATAAATGATTTCTTCAAACATGAAAACTAAAATGATGTTTGGTTTGCAAATATTCACCGAGTAATTATCAAATTGGAACCAACATCATTTGAAGTATTTAAGTGCCTCAAAATAAATATAACAGAGTCCAACTCATTTAATTAAAAGCCTCTTTAAATTATGTGGTTGTCAAATGTTATTGGAGGGTCCCCAAACTTCTAGTGACAGTGTCATAAATTGCTTTTTGAATAATGGACCTTGTCCCACCTTTTACAAAGGGTATTTTGCTAAAAACAAAATAAAACAGAAGGTTTTAAAAGAAAAGAAAAGCTAAATAAAAAAAGAAGAGAAAAGTCTGCTGGGCTCGGCCCAGCTGACCAGCAGGCCGGCCCAGCTAGCCGGTCGGCTATAAGGGCACGGGCAAACCCTAGCCCGAAACCCCACTCCCTTAATTAATCTTGTTTAATATTAATTAAACTTTAATTAAAAATGAGAGAATGACATGTGGGACCCAGTAGTCAGTTTGACCAGGTCAACAACACTGTTGACTGCTGACATCAGCATGATGTCATGCTGACGTCATAATAGCATTTTCGAATTAAATTGATTTATTAATTCCAGAAAATTGATGAAATCTTTAATAATTAATACAAAATAAACTGTAACTCGAATGAAAATACTTTATACATGAAAGTTGCTCAGAACGACGAGACAAATCCGAATACGCAGTCCGTTCATCCGTCGCGTGCTCCTAGCATAGCAAACATGGAACTTTTCCATCAATTTCATCTGTCCGGTAGTAGCCCGAGACCCGGAAAATATCGTCAAATATTCTTCCAACCCGACTGTGATGTATAATACTGCTTAGTGCATGCCTAGCCCTGCATATTGCCATGTCATGTATTGTGATTGCATCTGTGCTTTATATTTATCGTTTCTTCCCCCCTCTTCTCTCCGGTAGACCCCAAGACTGACGGTGCTGCCGGGTACAACTACACCGTTGACGATTAGCCTTTTTCCGGAGAGCAGCAAGGCAAGCAACCCCCCCCCCCTTGAGCATTCCGATATCGCCTATTCATTTCCCTCTTATTCTTGCATTAGATTTTTGCTACTGTATTAGTTAGCTCCTATTCTAATGCATAGCCTGTTTTTGATAAACTGTTACTATACCTGCAATCATATCAACTGCTTAGTATATGTTGATCAATGAACCCCCAGTGACCCCTTAGTCCCAGTTGCCCCTGCTTCTTCATCGATGACTCGATGACTCAAAGACTCGGTCAGCCGACCAACAAGCCAGGCCCCTCACCTCATCGCACACCCCTTTTGTCGTGGTTTTATCACGGCAGATGTCCGGGTGAACGGACTGGGATTCGAAGCCATCGCTAAGGTGATGGACTCAAAGGGGTTGATTGGGACGAAGGACATGGGTTTACCCAGGTTCGGCCCCTCAAGTCGAGGTAACATCCTACGTCCTGCTTGTGTTTATATTGCTTGGTGTATCGATTACAAGGGAGCTATTGCATGACCTAGTTCTCGATAGTCTGATCTCTCAGTCGCCTCGGGCCTCGCCTTTATATAGGAGGTCAAGACCACGGGTCATACAAGTTGTAACCGACTCTCACTACGTGTCTGAGTCTATCTCTACCTTATCTTGCCTTCCTAACCAAGTTGTCTCCGGGCGGCTCACTTGCCCGGGTCTTCTCTGTCCCGGCCAGTTCTAGCCCATCTTGTCAAGCCGCCAAATGTCTTGGGCTTAAGTCTTCACATCCCACTCTTGGGCTGGTGTACGAGCCGCCTAGTGTGACCCGGAGCCTCAGGGGCGGGTCTCACCATGGGGTTATATCCCCAACATTAGGCCCTAGGTTGATTTGAGCTTGCTCACTTCAGCCTGCTTCTCAATTATGGGCGAGTCTCCCTTATGTTACCTGAAAATAATGACCCGTCGTGACGTCACGTCAAATCTGTCAGAAAGATCCTCTGAAATCCTCGACGAATCTTTCCCTTATTAAATGGACGGTCCGGGAATCGAGGCGTCCGCCTCGGTCAAATGATATCCGTCGCCTAGATTTTCGCGCCTGTTTCCACCCTTGCCTATTAAATAGGACCGCGAGGGGTGGCATTTGTTTTCCTCCCCGCTCGCTCTTCGTCTTCTTTCTTCCGACGCCACCGCTGCAGCACACCTTGCTCCGGTGTCGTCTTCACACCGTCTTCGTCGAGGCTGCTGCATCAACCTGTTGGTTCCAGAGTTTCTGCCCGCGTCCGCCGCGCCGTCTCTGGTGAGTCTTTCCTCCCCTAGATCCATAGCCATTCCGGTAGGGTTTTTACGGAGTTCTTCCGCCGCTTAGAACACGAGCTCCTCTCTAATGCCGGTCATGCTTAGTCCACAAAAACTCGATGATATGCTTTCCCCATTGCGGCGTTCTGTAGAAAACCGATAGCGACGCCGCGCTGATCTACAATTACTCCACCTGCCGTTTTCAAACTTTTGCCGTTTCGACAGTTTGTCGCTAGGTTTGAGATAAAACCATTTTTCTTTGTTTTGTAGATCCGCAATCTCTCAGATACGTTGTGAAATCTGTTTTCCACACTTAGCCAGATTTTGCCTTGTCTTCTCATAAATTCCGGCTCTCACCAACCGGATCCTAGCGGCTTAATCTTAAAATCTTAAGCTTTTAACCACCCATAGACGTCTGCCGTTCCCTGACTCGCCGTAAATTGTTACCTTGCAGTTTTGAACCGCCGCCATGTCTTGTGCATCCAATTCATGCAATTGGGTCGACTCTTGCATCACTGAAGAATTCCTGATGGACTTTGTACATGCGGGCACCCTTCCCGCCAAAGATGTCATCCATTGGCGGGTTCCGGGTAACGAACTAAAGCTCGTTCCTCAAGAGGGTGAAGTAGTCGTATTTTCCGATCATATCGAACGTGGGTTTGTGCCCTCCGGCTCAAAATTCTTTCGGGGACGTTCTCCACTTTTACAAGCTGCACCCTCAAGACCTTGCTGCCAACTCCATTTCCAACATTTGCAATTTCCAAGTGCTCAGTGAAGTCTACTTGCAAACAGAGCCGTCCGTCGGTCTCTTTGTGAGTTTTTTTATGCAAACCGTCAGACGGAGGTGAAGGCCGGCCCAAGCCTAGAGCTTGGCAGAATTTCTATTCAGAGACGCCGGGACATAACCTTTCTGGCTGTGCAGATGCCAAGCCATCCAAAATACTGGAACAAGACTTGGTTTTATTGTAAAGATACCTCCGAAGGAGAGCATCCCCTACCGGGTTACCGCCCATCCCAGCTCAAGACGACCTCGGAGCTTCCTGGCCGGCTGTCAACTGCTGAACAGGAGAAGCACGAGCCGTCTCACGCCAAGATTAAAGCCCTTATGGCCAACGGACTGACGGGTCTGGATTTGATCCGCTGCTGGATTTCGTGGAGGATTATGCCCTTGAGCCGGTGAAATTGCCTTATGTGCGAATATGCGAGCCAGTATGATGATTCCCTCTGCTTCATCCGGACAACGTTAACAGAGGATGATATTACAATTGTCATCCGGAGTCTTGTCCACAAAACTTCCGGAGCTTGTAGTGCCATTGGGCTGGCACCTTTCTGCGCCACTAACCCGGCTCCAGATGTAAGGTGACTCTTTATACTCTCTTCTCTTTATTAGCTATGTATTAGCAATCCCCTCACTACTTGTCGGCTTATCTTTTTAGGCTGACTCCGACTTCTGGAAGAAGAAATATGTTCCTCCTCTGAACAAATCTAGGAAGAAGACCGCGGCTAAGAAGACGAAGAAGAAGACCACTCCTCAGGAAGAATGGTTTGAACAGCCAGAATCAGACGACTCAGAGGTATAACTTGACTATTTTTTGCCACCTCTTTATTCACCTTATTGACAAAAACCATTCACAGGACGAGACAGAGACCAGCCACTCCAACACCCCTGAGGTAACTTATGTTTCGTCCGACTCAGAATACTTTGTACCCTAGAAGATACGGTGGGTCGTTCGAAAAGTTCCTCTTTCTCATCCTCTTGCTTACTTAGACCCCCAATTTATTTTGAAAAAGCAACAGCAAGCCACCCGATGCCAGACCCGGAGCGCCGGCTCTACCGTGCTCATGCCTGGGTTGCCTAATTCTCCAACTCAGAGGAAACATCCTATTGAGGTACATATTCCTTCTCTGCTTGATTACACTATTCCTTCCTTTGCAAATTCAAGATTGCCTTATATTACCTGAACTGCTTTTCAGGGATCATCTCCTTCGTCTGGCGACTCTACAGCCACTGCACTACCGCCTCCGAAGATTAATCTGATGTATGTGTTTTTAAGCCTTACCTCCGAGTCTTTGGCGGTTATAAACCTTGGGCTTTAACCTTTATGCTTTTCCAGGGCTCAAGCCAAGCGAAGGAAGACCAACAAGTCCTCCCCTGGCCCCAATGTTCAAGAACCGGAGCTTGCCAAGCCGGACGCTCCCATGTCGTATGTAGATCCCTCGACAGCTTCTGCAGAGCCGGCAGCTGACGATATGATTCCTGAGAGTCCTCCAAAGGACCATTCTAAGCCACCGAGCCCTGCCAAGGTTGCTGATGACACAACCACTCCGGATGTCGTGATTACCAGCATTGGCTTCCACTCTCCTCAACCTCATGTGCTGACAAAGCATAATGAGACGGCTGAAGCCTCCAAGAAGCTGGAGTTTGAGCTCCCCGCACTTGAGAAGATGACAACTGACAAACTTCATGCTGGCTATATGAGCCGACTGTCCACAAGACTGGACCTAGAGCTCAAGCTTGTTAACTTAATGAAGAAGAAATATGAGGTATTCTTTACTCTCCTTATACCCTTACGTAGCCCCCAAGAGCCGGGTTAATATTGGTTGATGATAATCCGGGTCTTCATAACTTGGTAGAAGTAGAAATACTTAGCCTGTAGGCCTCAATTTACTTAGAAGTAATCGCAATTCATCGTTGTTAGCCCCCAAGGGTCGGCTCAAAGTTGATAATCATTGAACCGGAGCTTTATAGAATATAGGTAACAAAGCCAATTGTAGCCCCCAAGGGCTGGCTCAATCTTGTAAAAGTTGAGTCGGGACTTTCATTCTGAATAGCATGAAAAACCAGTATGTAGCCCCCAAGTTCCGGGTTAACTTGATAAAGATGATCCAGAACTGCCTTTAATCTAGGAGATCAAATAGACATTAGCCCCCAAGTGTCATGCATATTGCTTGCAATCTGTTTGAGGCTTGCTGAATTCTCCTTCTGATGGCTCATTCCATAATTTTCCATGTCATAGGAAGCTTTAAACGAAGTCGGCTCAGAAGTGGACGGCTTAAAGAATAATCTAGCCACGCAGCAGGCCGCCCGAAGTGAAGCTGATGAAAAATGTCGGCTCCTTTCTGAAGAACTGGCCAAGATTAAGGTTGACTTTGCAACCTTCAAGGAATCTGCTAAGACTGAACAAGCCTCCCTTACTAAACGGGCGAATGATGCTGATCAACGGCTTATGATCATGTCAGATGAGCTGCAGTCCTTGAAGCGCCACATCAAGAAGATGACAGCCGCCATCTTTGGTAAGTACTTGATAACTTAACTATATTTGTGTATTGTACTTGTACTGGCGACTCATGACGAGGCGTCCATCTTATGCAGGGCCTAGAAGCCGCCAACTTGCCTCTAACAGCTTGCTACCCCTGAAGGCCATGTATACTCTGACAGAACAACTTTATTGTGGCGCTGTGTGTACAATCAAGGTTGTACTGTACAAGGATACTGCCCCTTAAGAGCCGGCCGATAGGGTTTGATAAGCTACACCCGTAGGGTGGAAAGCCCCCTGGGCGGCTATGTTGACTTGTCAACATTTTTGGCTTAAGAGCCGGTTGTTAGGGTTAGATAAGCTACACCCGGAGGGTGGGAAGCCCCCTTCGACAACCAAGTTGACTTGTCAACTTTTTTGGCATAAGAGCCGGCTATTAGGGTTAGATAAGCTACACCCGGAGGGTGGGAAGCCCCTTCGACAGCTATGTTGACTTGTCAACATTTTTGGCTTAAGAGCCGGTTGTTAGGGTTAGATAAGCTACACCCGGAGGGTGGGAAGCCCTATTCGACAACCAAGTTGACTTGTCAACTTTTTTGGCATAAGAGCCGGCTGTTAGGGTTAGATAAGCTACACCCAGAGGGTGGGAAGCCCCCTTCGACGGCTATGTTGACTTGTCAACATTTTTGGCTTAAGAGCCAGTTGTTAGGGTTAGATAAGCTACACCCGGAGGGTGGGAAGCCCCCTTCGACAACCAAGTTGACTTGTCAACTTTTTTGGCATAAGAGACGGCTGTTAGGGTTAGATAAGCTACACCCGGAGGGTGGGAAGCCCCCTTCGACAGCTATGTTGACTTGTCAACATTTTTGGCTTAAGAGCCGGTTGTTAGGGTTAGATAAGCTACACCTGGAGGGTGGGAAGCCCCCTTCAACAACCAAGTTGACTTGTCAACTTTTTTGGCATAAGAGCCGGCTGTTAGGGTTAGATAAGCTACACCCGGAGGGTGGGAAGCCCCCTTCGACAACCAAGTTGACTTGTCAACTTTTTTGGTATAAGAGCCGGTGTTAGGGTTAGATAAGCTACACCCGCATGGTGGGAAGCCCCCTTCGACAACTATGTTTTGGATCTTTCTTGCATGGATGAAGATATGCGAAATGGCAGAGGCCCCGGCTTGCAGGGATGCTACTTTATTCATATATAAATATGATATGTGCAATGATAGTGTACAATGTCGAGTCTCAACAACTCAGGTATAATAAGGCCGCAGATGCGCTATGTTCCACGGCCGGCGGGTCTCCTGCCCCGAGGTATCTGAGTCGTCCCGGATGTCAATGAGATAATACGACCTGTTGTTGAGATTTCTGCTGACCACGAAAGGTCCTTCCCATGGAGAAGATAACTTATGCATATTTGTCTGGTCTTGAATCAGCTGCAACACTAAATCGCCTTCTTGAAACGTCCGGGTCTTGACTCTGCGGCTATGATAGCGGCGCAGGTCTTGCTGATAGATCACCGAACGAGCAGCCGTCAGTTCTCGTTCCTCCTCCAAAGCATCCAACGCGTCTTGACACGCCGTCTCATTGTCCATCTCAACGTAAGCCGCCACACGTGGCGAGTCATGTCGGATGTCACTTGGTAACACGGCCTCTGCACCGTAAACCATGAAGAAAGGTGTATAACTTGTGGATCTATTGGGGGTAGTTCTGATGCTCCATAATACGGACGACAACTCTTCCACCCAACAGCCCGGCATCCGCTGTAAAGGAACCATAAGCGGGGGCTTGATACCTCTCAAGATTTCTTGGTTAGCATGCTCCGCCTGACCGTTGGACTGTGGATGAGCAACCGCAGATACATCAAGCCGGATGTGTTCCAGGTCATAGAATTTTTTCATAGCCCCCTTGGACAAGTTTGTGCTATTGTCTGTGATGATGCTGTGAGGGTAACCAAAACGGTAGATCAGTTTTTTGATAAACTGAACCGTGGTAGCCGCGTCACACTTGCTGACCGGCTCAGCCTCTACCCATTTGGTGAACTTATCAACCGCCACCAAGAGGTGCGTTTTCTTATCCTTGGATCTCTTGAAAGGCCCGACCATATCGAGCCCCCAGATTGCAAACGGCCAAGTAATTGGTATCATGCGCAATTCTTGAGCCGAAACATGAGCATGCCGGCCAAACTTTTGGAAACCGTCGCACTTGCGAACGAGATCCTCGGCATCCTTGTGAGCCGTTAACTAGAATAAACCATGCCGGAAAGCCTTGGCCACCAGAGACTTTGAGCCGGCGTGATGTCCGCAATCACCAGCATGAATTTCATTTAAGATCTCCTTACCCTCCTCTGGTGAGACACAACGTTGAAACACTTCGGTGACACTACACTTGTGAACTCGCCATTGACTATCGTCATGGATTTAGACCACCGGGTTATCTGTCTGGCCAGATTTTCATCATGAGATAACTCACCTCGAGTCGAATACGCCAAGTAGGGCACAGTCCAATCTGGAATAGCATGTAGAGCCGCCACTAATTGTCCCTTCGGGTGAGGAACAACCAAATCTTCCTCTGATGGTAACTTGACAGTCGGGTGATATAAGACGTCCAGAAAGATATTAGGCGGCACCGGCTTTAGTTGAGAGCCTAACCTTGATAGGGAATCAGCCGCCTCGTTCCTGCGATGATCAATGTGATCCACCTGATAACCCTTGAAGTGACCAGCAATGATGTCCACCGCTTGACGATAAGCCGCCATCTGTGGATCCCTGGAATCCCAAGTACCTGAAACTTGCGGAGCCACAAGGTCTGAGTCGCCGAAGCACCTTTACCCAGCTTAAGTTCATCTCCTAAGCTAACCTGAGGCCATGAAGCAGGGCTTCGTACTCAACTACATTATTAGTGCAAGGGAATATTAGCTGGAGCACATAACAGAACTTATCACCTTTGGGAGATGTTAAAACAACTCCTGCCCCTGATCCTTCCAGCTGCTTGGATCCATCAAAGTGTATTGTACAGTACGTGTTATCCGGCTTTTCTTCAGGCGCCTGACACTCTGTCCAGTCGTTTATGAAATCCACAAGGGCTTGAGACTTGACAGCCGTACAAGGTATGTATTTCAGATTGAGAGGTCCCAGCTCCAATGCCCACTTAGCAATCCTACGAGTGGCTTCTCTGTTTTGAATTATGTCCCCCAACGGAGCAGAGCTGACCACGGTAATCTGGTGCCCTAAGAAGTAATGCTTTAACTTGTGGTTGGCCATGAACACCCCATACACTAGCTTCTGCCAATGTGGATACCTCTGCTTGGACTCTGTCAGGACCTCACTGATATAATAAACTGGCCTCTGAACCGGATACTCTTTCCCTGCTTCCTTGCGCTCAACCACAATTGCAGCGCTGACAGCCCAGTTGTTAGCCACCACATATAGGAGCAAGGGCTCTTTCTCAGCCGGAGCAGCTAAAACCGGCGGCTCAGTGAGCTGCTTTTTGAGCGCCTCAAACGCTTCACCCGCAGCCGTACTCCAGACAAAATTGTCTATCTTTTTCATCATTTGATATAGAGGGATGGCTTTCTCACCAAGGCGGCTTATGAACCGGCTCAACACGGCGATCCGCCCTGCCAGGCGTTGGACATCATTGATACAAGCCAGCTCAGCCAGGGAGGTGATAGCCTTGATCTTATCCGGGTTAGCTTCAATACCACGCTCAGAAACCAGAAATCCCAAGAGCTTGCCAGCTGGAACACCAAAGACACATTTTTCCGGGTTAAGCATCATCTTATAGATCCGCAGATTGTCAAAGGTTTCCCTTAAGTCATCAAGCAGGGTCTCCTTGTTCCTTGATTTGATCACAATATCATCCACATAAGCATGAACGTTGCATCCAATCTGATTGTGAAGACAATTCTGCATGCAGCGCTGATAAGTCGCCTAGGCACTTTTGAGCCCGAAAGGCATAGACACATAGAAAAAGGCTCCAAAAGGCATAATGAAGGCTGTCTTCTCTTGGTCCTTAACCGCCATCTTGATTTGATGATACCACGAATAAGCATCTAGGAAGCATAAACTTTCGCAACCCGTCGTAGCATCAATGATTTGATCAATACGAGGGAGAGCAAAAGGATCAGCCAGACAGGCCCTCTTAAGATCCGTATAGTCCACACACATACGCCATGTGTTGTTCTTCTTGAGCACAAGCACTGGGTTAGCTAGCCACTCCGGGTGAAAGACCTCGACGATGAAACCCGTCGTTAAGAGCCGGGCGACCTCTTCCTCAATGGCCTTGCGTCTCTCCTCATTGAACCGTCATAGAAACTACTTGACAAGTTTAAACTTAGGATCCACATTAAGGTTATGCTCAGCGAACTCTCTCGGTACACCCGGCATGTCAGAAGGTTTCCATGCAAAGATGTCCCGATTCTCATGGATGAATTCGATGAGCGCGCTTTCCTATTTGGGATCCATGTTGGCCCAATAATGAACTGTTTGGATGAGTCACCCGGAGTAAAATCCACTGCCTTGGTATCATCCGCCGAAAATTTGAGGGGCGGCTCAACCTTCGTCGTAGGCTTCTTCAGCTGGGTCATATCATCCGGGTCAACATTCTCCTTATAGAACTTGAGTTCCGCCTCAGCACTACTAGATTCCGCGTAAGCCGCGTCTCTTTCTTCGCACTCAATAGTCGTATCCCGATCACCATGAAAAGTAATCATGCCTTTTAATCTGGGCATCTTGAGCTGTAAGTAGACATAACAGGGCCTAGCCATGAACTTAGCATAAGTCGGTCGCCCAAACAATGCATGATAAGGACTCTTGATCTTGACCACTTCAAACCACAAGGACTCCACCCTGTAGTTGTACTCGTCACCAAAGGCGACTTCCAAAGAAATCCTGCCCACCGGGTAAGCTGACTTGCCCGGTACCACACCATGAAAAATGGTTGATGAGGGCTTAAGGTCTTTATCAAGCAGCTTCATCCGCCGAAAGGTATCATAATACAGGATGTTGATGCTACTGCCACCATCCATGAGTACCTTATTCACCATATATTCTCCCACTTGGGGGGAAAATACCAAGGCTAACCGCCCCGGGTCATCAACACACGGCGGGTGATCCTCCGGGCTCCATGTTATGTCATACTCAGACCACTTCAAGTATTGCGGCAGAGCCGGCGTGACTGCGTTAACCGCTCGCTTGCGCAATTTCTGATCCCGCTTGTTAAGGCTGGTCATAAAGACATAATACTGGCCCAAACTGAGCTCCTTTGGATTACTCTGATACCCAGATTGATTATGCTATTGCGGATTGTTGTTACCAGAGTGCTGAGGATGTCCTCCTTGATTTCCCTCACCATGATGACCGGACCCTGAGCCACCAGATGCAAATCCCGCTCCTGACCCGCCTAGTCCTGAGCCGCCAGGCGGGCCACCGCCATGGTTGTTGTGTTGCTGCATGCTGTAATTCTTGAACTTCTACATGATATGACAATCACCCCATGTGTGCGCCGCAGGTTTATCGGGCCGGCTGTGCTCCAGACATGGCTTTTTGAGCATTTCCTCCAAATTGAAAGGAGTCCTATTTTTGTTAAAAGGCGGTCTGAACTTCCCATTGCCCTTAGGATGATTCTGCCCGGTGCTCGCATTAGCCACCAGTTCTGACCCGCCATCCGGGTTTTTCCGCTTGCTCTGGTTACCATTGTTTGCCGCACCCTTGCCCTGGTTGTTCCTCTTACCTTGGCCGGCCTTCTCCTCATCAGAGCCTGGATCCTTCGTGTTATCAGAGTCAGCATACTTTGTGAGAGCCGCCATGAGTTCTCCCATGTCCTAACACGTACGCTTGAGCCGGCCGAGCTTTTGCTTCAGAGGGATGAAGTGACAGTTCTTTTCTAGGATCAGCACCGCTTGAGCCGCCGTGATCTGTTCAGATGACTGGATGATGGCCGACATCCGTCAGACCCAATGATGAGCTAACTCATTCTCCTGCTAGACATAATGATCGAGATCCACAATAGTCATAGGTTGTTTGAAAGTCCCTCGAAAGTTTTTGATGAACCTTGCCCTTAATTCAGTCCATGAATTGATGGTATTGGGTGGCAAACCCTTTAACCACGTGTGAGCCGGACCTTCAAGCATCGTGATGAAGTACTTAGCACACACCGCCTCACTGACATCCAACATCTCCATAGCCAGCTCATAACTTTCGATCCAGGCCTCCGGAGGTAAGTCAGCAGTGTAATTTGGGACCTTGCAAGGTCCTTTGAAATCCTTCGGCAAGCACTCACTCCGCAGAGACGGTGCTAAGCATGGCACTCTCACGGCCCTAGTGGTCACTCCCACTCCTACTGACACGGAGGGTGCAAGCTCTTGGTGAGCCACCATGGCCAAAGCTGTCGCCTTTTGCTGGTTTCTCGCCCGGTTTATGAGCGCTTGTGCATCTAGAGCCCCCTGATCATCCCCTGGAGGCCCTCTGTGCCGATCGTTGCTAGAGACCACCGGCGATTCATAGCGCCGGCTAAAGCTGTGGCTGGGGAGGGGGGTTGAATGAACGCGGCTCTGGCTGTAAGCATATTTCTCCTGGTGGGCCATCGCCGTCTGAAGGTACCCAATGGCGTTCCCTCCTCTTCTACAAAAGGTGCCTCATTTGGGATAGGGATTGTTTCAAGCCGGGTGGTCGCGGCCACCATGTTCTCTGCCGGGTTGGAATAATGACCCGCCGGTGTTGGAAAGACCACTGGTGAGGCCTGGTTCGTTGGGGTGGGTTAAGCTGTGGTCGAGCCGCTGGTCGACTTCTAGGTGGATTCGCTGCCCGTCCTATTCCTGGCATATTGAAGAGATTCCTAGCCTCATAATGTTCTGGTAAGCGGGATTGATGCCTCATCCGATGCACCGCAGCCGCTGATTGTTGTTCTAGCCCAAGGCGGAAGGCATCTGTCTTAATGCGTTCTGCCTCTGCCTCCATCCGAACTTTTAGCTCAGCTATCCTCTGCTGCTCCTCTGCCATCCGGTCCTTGAGTCTCACAATCTCCAAGTTTCGAGCGGCTTGATTATCTGGCATGACTTCAGTGCCATCAGGGCCGCAAGCTTGTTCATCAGATCTAGAAGAACTTGAGCCGACGGTGGCGGGTCAGCCCCCGAGGTTGCTGCTCTGGCGGCTATGCTGCTCGCACCTGGGGCCGATCCCGCCATGAGCATGGCCGCATGAACCGGCAGCCCGAAATCGTCCGGCTCAGAACGCTCCAACTCTGGGTAAAGCTCGTCATAGCCCCTGAGCCCCCACCATTGTAAAGCTGGTAGATCGACTCTACTTCCCCGCTCGAAGATTCGTCCTCTGAACATACAAGAGTCTCCTGCGACGCAAAAGCTTCAAGATCCATACCTTGAGTGAAGCCCACAAAGACGTGCTTCCAGCCCGGGTTGACACGGGCGGGTCGCACATCACGGGCGGGTTGCGCGCGCCGAGCCGGCTCGACGATGCTGGTGCAGATGCCCAGCCCAGGTGTAGATCCGTCGATCCTGCCGATGAAGACATGGATCCCACCAAAGGGAACCCGGAATCCATATTTGACAAAGCTGGCATCAAGACCCCAGCCGGCGTTGTCGATGTAGAGCCGGTCGCGGCGACTCTTGTTCATCCTTCCAACCACGTATCCCTCGAGCCCTGGGAGAGAGCCCTTTGAGAACTCAACACCACCGAGTGCAGGCCCCACGGTGGGCGCCAACTGTCGTGGTTTTATCACGGCAGATGACCGGGTGAACAGACTTGGATTCGAAGCCATCGCTAAGGTGATGGAGTCAAAGGGGTTCATTGGGACGAAGGACACGGGTTTACCCAGGTTCAGCCCCTCAAGTCGAGGTAACAGCCTACGTCCTGCTTGTGTTTATATTGCTTGGTGTATCGATTACAAGGGAGCTATTGCTTGACCTAGTTCTCGATAGTCTGATCTCTAAGTCGCCCCGGGCCTCACCTTTATATAGGAGGTCAAGACCATGGGTCATACAAGTTGTAACCGACTCTCACTATGTGTCTGGGTCTATCTCTACCTTATCTTGCCTTCCTGACCAAGTTGTCTCCGGGCGGCTCACTCGCCCGAGTCTTCTCTGTCTGGGCCAATTCCGACCCATCTTGTCAAGCCGCCAAACGTCTTGGGCTTAAGTCTTCACAGCCCACTTTTGGGCTGGTGTACGAGCCGCCTAGTGTGACCCGGAGCCTCAGGGGCGGGTCTCAACGTGGGGTTATATCCCCAACACCTTTAGTATGGCACTGCAGAGCTACTACCGAGTGTCGAGGGTGATACCTCACTTAGCACTCCTGGTGTTAATTCTGTAGCATAGCTAATTGATCATGGGTATCAAAGGTGATTCCTCCTTCCCATTTATTGATAGCGACTCTTGTCATACACATACCTCGAGTGGGATCCATTGAGGGTGATGCCTCGGATTTCCACTTGGTGTATAAACACACAGTTGCTTCAACTTGACCTTGTTTACATGTGAAAGATGGGACTGGAGGGACAGGCGGTACCACCCTGGTTGAGGTGGACCTCAGTTCCGGACGGTCTTGAGACGGGTCGGCCCTAAGGGTACCCGTGTGTAAGATGTAGTGGGATGTGCCGGTAAGGCATCCAAAAGGGTGATGATGAGGCATGGACTAGCGAGAGAGGCCTTTGCCACACATCCTTGAGACGGGGCGACGGGACCGCACTTTATGGGTCACGCTTGCCCCACATTAATAAAATGCTAATGGGTTCGGTACTTGATCTGAGTTAGGTCGTTGGCCTTAATATGCACTAACCTTCACGTGGGAGAAGTTATTGGTACTCAGCGTTGTTGTATCAGCCGAAGCTCTTCGGACGTCAGCAATGGAGTGGCGCGCGCCCGAGTGGTCCGCAACGGCATCGCGCTTGTTATAAGGGGTGCTAGGACTGACCTAGGCCTCGTTCGCATCGTGTAGGAGTGCAAGGGCAAATGGGCCCACGAACCTGCGCGCTTAGGAGTTAGACCGACAGGCTGGCCTCTTCATTGAGTCTAGGTGGGGAGAAGACGTTTTGATATCCCGAGGCCGGGCATGACCCAGAAAAGTGTGTCCGGCCAGGGGTGATTCAAGCATGTGGGGAATATGTGGTGCACCCCTGCAGGGAAGAAATTATCTATTCGAATAGTCGTGTCCACGATAACAGGATGACTTGGAGTTGTACCTTGACCTTATACAACTACAATTGTGACTTTAATTTGAAATGAATGTTGGCTCCGGGATTGCTTCCTCACAGGGAGTCGAGGAAGAATCTCTGGGCGTGGTTACTTAATAAAATTGCTACAATAAAGTATTGCTATATGTGAGTTACTAGTCTAATGTCTTCTAATGTTGCAAGATGCTGAAGATGCTAGTCTTCGATAGGAATAGGCCTTCCCCCCTATTCTTGATTTCTACAGTCAACCCAGATATAATCCCTCCCCTTGATAATGATGCATACTTAGCATAGTTCTGATGTCAGTCTTGCGAGTACTTTGGATGAGTACTCACCGCTGCTTTGCATTCTCTTTCCCCCTCGATACGATTCTGTGTTCAGACGAGGGAGCCCAAGAGATGGAGTACGCCGGAGATGACTACTACACCACCGCTGGAGCTTACTACTACGTGGAGGCGGCCCTCGACCAGCAGTAGGATAGGAGGTTCCCAGGCAGAAGGCCTCGCCTCTTTCAATCCATTGTTATGTTTGTGCTAGCCTTCTTAAGGCAGAACTTGTTTAACTTATGTCTGTACTTAGATATTTTTGCTTCCGCTGTCTCGTGCTTGTCGAGCTTTGTATTCGAGCCCTCGAGGCCCCTGGCTTGTAATATGAAGTTGTATGACTTTAATTTGTGTCTAGAGTTGTGTTGTGATATTGATTAGTGAGTCCCTAATCTTGGTCATACGCATCACGTGTATGTCTAGAGTACGGTCGAGAATGGGGGCGTTACAACGATCTAGTCTATTAGAGGCATACTAGGGACATGGTGTTGTCTATGTATCCACACATGTATTTGAGTTTCCGATCAATACAATTCTAGCATGGATAATAAACGATTATCATGAACAAGGAAATATGATAATAACTAATTTATTATTGCCTCTAGGGCATAATTCTAATATGAGCTGCAGTTTGGCTTGTTGTGACAGCTCCAGGACTGCTACAACTGGCATCATTTTTTCTTTTGGTTAGTGTAGATGGAACGACATTGCTAACTGAAACATCAAATCATGGACATGTATTCTTTCCCCCCTACTTTTCCTACAAAAAGAAGCAATTAGAACTATTTTTATGTAAAAGAACCATGGTATTATAAATAGAGAACATCAAGAAGTACTAGTTTGTACCTTTTCTTTGTTCCATTTTGAGGACATCCAGCTTCTCTATGTCCTACCTCCCTGCTTTTTTGCATTTGTTCAAGGATCCCTTCCTTGATCCACCTTCCCATCAACTCTTTGACCTCTATTTTCTTGTTCTTCCGGCACCTTTTTTCTTGCCTGTTGGAATTGGTGGACGCAACACAAAGCCTGTATCCACATGTGGTCACTGATTCTTGTTTGTAAGTGGCTCAATTACGCCTTCATATGCTACCCTGAATCTGCTAACTAAGTAGTACTCATGTACATAATCCTCCATGTTAACAAAGTTGTGAGCTTGCAAAACATTTATGAAGGCTAGTGCATGGTCACAAGGCTTGCCCATGTGTTGCCATTGCAGACATGTACACTCATGTGTGAGAGTTTTGACAACATGTCTTTCATCCTCTTTGTTAGCATTTCTCACTTCCACACTCCAATCAGCTCATGCTTTAGCATTGAGATGTCCTAGTCCTCGATTCTTTGCATTTAATTGGTATATGAAAAATGGAAGAATTATTCCTATAAATCTTTCTCCAATCATTCTTCTCTTTCTAAATAGTTCCATAATCATCTCTCTAATCTTATCGGCTAGTTGAACAATCAGCAAGTCCTTGATATCTCACACCCAAGCGTTGAAGCACTCGGCGAGATTGTTATTTATGTAGTCACACTTGATGGCAGGGTTGAACATGCACCTCATCCATAACAGATTATGGTAATCCCTAAGGTAAGGATATACCTTCTCAGATGCATAAAATACCTTTGCCATGTGATGTTGATATTCTTTCGGCCTATATGCCCTAGCAGCAGGACACAACCTTCCAAACACATCACCATGAAAATATTTCTGAAAATTATGCCACATATGCCTAAAGCACTCTTGCTGCTTAGCTTGAGGAACAACCTTATTAACAGCTTTTTCAGGACCCTTGCAAGCATCGGTACAAACAACCGATACCGGAGGGTCCCCTATTCCTTTCTCCACTTGATTCATGAAACAAGCCCATTTATCTCCATTTTCCGACTCAATAAAACCATACGCCACCGGAAACATCCAATTGTGACCATCCAAAGAAGTGACTATAGCTACCTGACCATTCCACTTTCCATTTAAGTGAGTTGAATCTATGCAAATATATGGCCTACATCCATTCACAAAACCATCTATGCAAGGCTTGAAAGCGATAAATAGCTTGCTAAAATGTACTTCACCTTCATGTGTGGTTGTATCAATCTCAACAATACTCCCAGGAGACCTCAATTCTATTTCACCCTTGTAGTTGTACAACATCCTGAAACTTTCTTTCCAACTCCCATATAAGTCGGTTGCTGACTTTTGTTTGCCTTTCCACACTGTGTGATAGTTAAGTGTGACATGATGCTCATCTTGCAAGTCTTTAAGTATCTTCATAGCAGCAACGGTTGGGTCCTTCTTCAACATAGCTGCTGCCTTATCAGCCACCCATGTTTGACTTGTCATGCTAATCATTTTTCCACTTGTTGAACTGCAAATATGCTCCATTTGATGCCTCACAACCTACGGCAAAAAAATGGTACAGATCTGAAGGTTATTAGCATGACAAAAAATGAAGCAAGAAACATATAAAGCACAAAAAGGCAATTACCATCACACATTTTTCATCTCTCTGCCAACTAACAGTTAAAGCCCATTTGCAAGGGTCACCTTTTATGGATTCACCTTTGCAAAAAGCGGGAAACCTCTCTGGCTCATTTTTCTTTGTGCCATATTCAAACTCTCCATCAATAGCCCATTGTTTTAAAGCTTTTCTAAATTCAACCATGTTAGGATAAGGTGTCCCTATAACCATGGCTAGGTTTCGTTCATCCCAGGAAATAAGTGGCTCCTCTGGAGCCTTGTCATCAACAACATCAACAACAATAGCCGCATCTTTGATATCAAGTAAGTCAGCCTCCTCATTAGGAGTGGGAACAACAATAGGACCAAGTTGGGTTGCGCTCTCATCTGACTATGTTCTTAAACCAAAAAGATCGAACATGGGTTTCTCATCCGGCGGTTTTTCATCCCCATCGTTTTCTGGTTTAATCACATGACTTGACCAATCAATAATACCACTACCGTTTTCTACTTCATCGCATGAGATCACTCCCATGGTTAGGTTTGTCACACTGGATTGATTAGAACCATGCATTGACATTGCATCAATCCTATTCAATATAGACAGAAAATATCAGAAATTTGACACACCAAATCTCATGCATACATCAATTAGAACAGGTGAATATGATGTTACCTTTTCAGATCCATCACACCCCTTTGTCAATCCAGCCCCTCCCACTCAAATCCCCATGTGAATCCCACACAACACCTAGGGTTGACCGAATAAGAAACTATACCAGGGGAAGAACACAAAATATGTGAAAAAAAGAAGGGGGAGAGGCTGCCTTACCTTGGGCCGGCAATGGAAGGCGGGGGATGGGGGAAAACGCGGCGGAGCAGGAGGACGGGTAGCAGGCGGAGCGGCTGTGGCAACTAGCGGCTAGGTCAGGTCGAGGGAGGAATGAGAACAGGCCAGGGCTCTTATGTAGTGCGGGAGGAAAGAAGGAAAAGTAGCGAGGGCAGACTTGGCAATTGCAAATTTTTTAAGTCCAGATTTTGTCTTTAACAGCCAAAACAAGAGATAACAGTGCAGGGGGCGGAGAGGGAAAATTGGCAGAGTGGGGGGTCTCACGGGTAGGCAAGCGAAGAGGGGGGCATAAGCTCCAAGGCGTGTGAGCTGGGGGGGTTAAAATCAATTCTCCCCTTAAAACTCTAGGTACTTTCATCGTGTCTATACTAAAATTTCTAAACGAAGAAGGATGGATAATTTCCTAGTGTATAAAGCATGCCAAAATGCATCTTGCGTGCCATGTGCCATGTTTACCGAAGGAGCTCAAATCTTCGTGTGGAACTCAAATCATGGCTCTACTTCTTATTAAATGAATCTACATCATATGTCGCTGCCTTGTTGGTGTGTTTGCATGCTTTGAACATTATCGACGATTTAGAACCTGTTCAGATCCCCTTCATTCCTTCACATTCTTCACTCTGCTCCTGCTCCTCGATTGTTGGCTTCACGTGTAAAATCAGGAGTAGATAACATGTTTGGCTACCAACTTCACTTCATACGGTCAAGGGAGGGGGTTGATATCCACGAGAGAGGCACTCTGGATCACCCAATCGGTAAGTTGCGAGAGTCGCACGTACATCTTGGTTTGCCACTCCATCAGGTTGTATTATGGTCGGCTCCGCTTCACGCCTCCACTCCTCTACCTTCACGGAGTTGTGGCGTTCGGCGTCGCTCTGGCCACTCCAAGAGCGGAGTAACGAGTGGAGCAGATCCGAACATGTTCTTACCATGCACTTTACCTTGGATCGGGATTGTTTAACTGACACGACTAACTTTGGGGCCCACATGTTTGCCATTCGAATTCAGATATTTTGAGTTGAAAATATGTATCCTTCCACCCTTAGCCATCATTTGCCAAGGGCAACTCCTGTGGTGCAGCGAGGGATGATGTTCCACGCCTAAGTTAACTAGACTATAAGGTCTTTTGTTGCTTGAGATTTATACGATTATTTTTTATGAACTTTAATGAACTACACTAGGTTTTGATGTAATCTCCTCATCAATTGGGCCAGTCCTTTTTAAGAGTCGACATTACATCCTTTTGGAAAGTTTTAATATAAAATATCTCTCAACCCTTTCACAAGCTAAAGTGACTGGCTCTAATCGAAGCAATAGACAAAGAAATGGTATAGAAAGCAACAATTATGGATCTACTTTAGAACCCATAAAATCCCCTTAAGTGGTGTGAACGTATTATGGTTTCTGAGCACCATGACGGGAGGGCATGTAGGGGTCATGGTCAATGAGGATATATGACCATACTTTAATAATTCATATAAATGTCTTAGGTATGGGGACTCCATACCACTCTTGTCTTTGACCTAGTTATCGATGCCCTAGCCCTAATCATGAAAATGGTCAAGCATCATGGGATGGTGAAAGGGGTGTTGGAAGAGTCAATTGAGTAGGGTGTCAATATGCTACAATTTGTTGATGACACCATTATTCTAACGCATGATGATGAGGAGAATGCAAATGAATTGAAATTCTTTTAGTCTGATTTTGAAAAAAATGTGAGGTCCGACGATTAACTTTCATAAGAGTGAGTTGTTCCTTTTTTGGAAATCAAAGGGCAATTCTGATTTTTATCAATAAATATTTAGGTGTCAACTTGGTGAAATGTTTTTGAAATACCTAGTGATTCATGTTTCTAATGATAGAATCTGGGACAAACGTGGGAAAAGAATGTTAAAGGTTCTTGCTGGCAAGGCAAGCTGTTGAACATTGTTGGTAGGCTAACCCTTGTGCAAGCATGCCTAATCACTAGTGCAGAACCGGCCTATAGTCGCGGGTAAAGGGTGGGGACTAAAGCCTACCCCCCTTTAGTCCCGGTTCAACACGGCCCCGCACCAAAGGCCCTCCACGTGGCATCCGACGACGCCGTGGGCTTGGGGACCTTTAGTCCACCAACCGGGACTAAAAGTATTTAGTTTTTTGATTCTGTTTTATTTTTCCTTTTAATTATTTAGGGGTTTATGAATTAATTATGGTTTAATTTTCCTTTTAATTTTGTGTTTTCCATTTAATTAATTTTCATTTCAAACATATATTACGCTATTACATATTGTACACACGTTGTGCATATATATAAATATAAATAGAATTTCTCGTAGAACCAATTATATATATATATATATATATCATCGAATTGCTAGTACGATGACCATTCACTTACATATATATATATATATACAATTTCTCCTATAATTTGAGGATCATTACATATATATGTAGGCATTACTGCTTCTTGTTCTTGATCTTGTAATGGTATTCTCCCTTGGGATCTATGTCCTGGTCGACCAGAAATCCAGCTAATTCCTCTTGAATTGCTCGTACCCGAGCCTCTCATATGAGTTGGCCCCGCATCTCCGTCAGCTACAAGATGGAGATCAAGATGAATATATTAGTTGTGTGTATATATATTAGCTAGATCATGAAAAAAATATGGATAATGTTCTGGCAAACGTACCAAAGATTTCTTTCGTTTCTGCTCCTTTCAGACATTATCATGCGAATGTTCTCGCAAACGTAGTATGCGCATAAACTAGTCCCCTGCTCCTGCCTCATGCACTTTACGAGAATAAAATTCAATCAGGTAATAATTAATCAAGCATGATAACGATATTGAAACTAGAATTAAAGAGATGCACGGACGTAGCTAGCTAGCTAGTAGTACTTAATTACCTTGGGTTGCACCCATTTCAGTTGTTGTGCCTAGTCGCCTCGGACCTGTTTGAGGAACTTGGCGCAAGCCCTGCTCGTCGGCAAAGAAAATGAATAAATGAGTTATTAACTAGTTGATATCAGGAAATGAAGTAATTAAAGAGGCCGACATAGTGCGATAATGATTGAAATTACCTGTCAAGCAGCCCCCTCACGATTGTGTATTCAGATGGATCCTTTAATAGTGAGTTGATTACTTCAACTTTTCCCTTGTCAACTTCAATGATTAACAAGATCCAGTGGTAACTCCATAACTCATCAACAAAACTTATTAACATCTAGTAAGCAAAAAATAGAATTTGTAGTACAATATATATATATATATATATATATATATAGTAACACTCACCCTAAGTTGTAAGGAAGTAGTATTTCTGGTTGGGTGTTTAGATGCTTCAAAAATTCTAGCATGGCTTTCTCTGTGTCTTTTCTCAAATATGCAGTTTCCCATATCTTTTGATTAATCGTATTTGGGTCAATGAACCCAATGCCATAGCGTCCAGCTTTTTTCATTTCATACATCTTCATTCTGCATAATACCACAAAAACGAATATAGTGAGGATAATTACACGTAATGAACGAGAGCACATCTAGCTAGAGACTTAAATTATAGAAAGAAATCACTTACAGACAATAGCAACTGACTAAAAATTTGTCGAGTGCATCTTGATTGAATAACTGAAACAACTCTCCATAATGAATCCAGAGATCTTTTTTATGAAAGTAATGCCTCTTCTTGACTCTCACCATGAGGGACTCTTCATTGGTATTTGCTATTATTTGCATGTACCATGTATGCAAATCGTACATTCTCATTGGTAGAAGCTTGACATCTTCAGGCTTGACCAAAGGTTTGTCGTGGGCATATTGATATTTTACTTCTGACTCTTTAAGCTCGGGGATTTCCTCAAGGCCTAGGAGTTCTTCAACACTGACACCGGCGTCTTTAGCCATCCTAATATGTTCTTCGGTTACTTCTGGCCGACCGGCGGTACTCACAGGTGTTTGTACAATGAACGGGGGGATCGATTGCATTGCTTGTTCTCCGGGCTAGGGGATAGTTTTCCCGCTTTTTTTGCCAACTCCTTGGCTCGAGCTCGAGCTCGACTCCTTTTGTCCTGCAAGATATGACTTCTTGATAGACCGCACATAGTCGCTGTCCTTGTGAGCCGGTCGAGCCATATCAATGAAGTATTGTGAGACATGCTCAGGTACTTTCTCCTTTGGCGGCTAGGGCGGTTTCGGTCCAAAATGGGCCTTCAAATTGGCATCCACTGCGTTGTCGAGTTCCTCGTCGGTCAGGTGGTAAGGCAACTTTGGAAGAGGCTTGAGGCTTGTACCATATTTGTATTTCTTGCCTGTTGTACCGCTAGTCGTCGTAGCTGTGGCCTCTCTCTTCCGTTGTTGCTTAGGTGACGGAGCACGCTGAGTCGACGGAGCACGCTGACACCATGCCGGACCTAGAGGAGGAGGCTGACGTGGTGCCGGACTTGGAGGAGGAGGAGTTGGCTGACGTCGTGTCGGACTTGGAGGAGGAGTCGGCTGACGCGATGCCGGACTTGGAGGAGGAGGAGGAGTCGACTGACGCGGCAGTGGACTTGGAGGAGGACGAGTCGGTGGCCTTGGAAAGACGATGCAATCCTTTTTCCATAGAATGATACGATGTATGGCCTCTCCCAGTGTTCTCTCCTCGTCACCTCCTGGAATGTCAAGTTGTAGCTCATGATATGCTGACATCACTTCATCAACCCCGACACGAGCATAGCCAGCTGGAATGGGATTGCAATGGAAGTTTGCTTCTGGGGGATTTGCTAAAGCATAGCCATCCGCCACCTTCATGGATAAGTTGTTCACTTTCATGTGTAGCTCATAGTTAGTCGTGTCTTTGATATCATCCACAGGGTAGCTAGCTAGCAGTGCATCGTCATCAATATCGCCCGGGGCGGAACCCACGCTGCTTCTCGGCATAGATGGGATGGTGGTATCCAATGCTGGATCGATCTGCTCATGTTGCCGCTGAGACGCCCTTTCCTAGCTGAGTGAGTCGATCTGCTCCTACTGCCGCCTGACTCTGGATTCCAACTCCAGGTGCTTTGATTCGAGGCCTTAAAGGCGGAGTGCTTCCTCCTTCTTCTTTCGCTCCTCCTCCATCTTCTTTCTCGCACGGCTTCTATAGTCGTCGTTCCAACCAGCAAACCCCTCAAACCACGAAACAATGCCTTTCCCTCATGTTCTTCCCGGGTGTTCAGGATTCTTCAGGGCGCGCGTAAGCTCGTCGTCCTCTCTGTTGGGTGTGAACACCCCCGTTCGAGCTTCTTCGATTTTCATCAGAATTTTGTCTGTCACTTTTTTAAGACTTGCCTTCACCATAATAGCCCTTGACTTTGGGTCCAACTTTCCCCCATGCGCATAAAACCATGTCCTGCACCTCAAGGGCCATGTCACTATAACTGGAGTGACCCCTGCACTAATAATATCTTTTTCGGATTGATCCCACTTAGGCAAGGCCGTCTGGTAGCCATATGGCCCCAGAGTATGGTGCCACAACTTTTTCGCAGCATTAATCTTGTTCTTTCTCGACCGTTCCTTAGCTAGTTCCGATTCCTTGAACTTCATGAATTCGTCCCAGTGATATTTTGCCTTCACCAATGCTCCCTCGAATATTGGAGTCGTCTTGTTTGCTTTGACGTATATATCCCATGCATTTTTCTTGATGGTGTTGAATGCGATCGCTATCTTTTTAAGAGCATAGTTTCTGACTTTCTTCAGATCTGCATCTGTCAAATTATCTGGTAGTGTGAAATGTGACATCAGCTCGGTCCAAAGCACATCTTTTGCTCTTTCATCGACAAAAGTAACTCCTTCTCGATCTCCCTTTGCTGGCTTTTTCCATTCTTGTGTGGAGATCGGGATTTGGTCCGTGACAATAACTCCGCATTGATTCTTGAACTTGGTCGCATTTTTCTTAGGTTCAAGCGGTTCGCCAGTTGATGTATTGATGGAATCGATGCTGAACTTTATGCTAGGGTCCAACTTTTTGGACGGGCCTCGAACTACCATGTCGCTTGTAGAAGATTTGCTCGATCCGGAGGCCTAAAAGAAGAAAGATTGATTCATTAATACATATACAACTCAATTAAGACATGTAATGATCACCGGATGGCTTATATAATAAATATACCTCGCCGGTCTTTGTTATTTGAAGGTCATTTTCTTCATCAACATTGTTGTCGAATTCATCTATTCTCTCGTCTTCATCAAACATACAACCCTCACCAGAATTGTTCAGATATTGCGAGCCGTCATCATCTTCATGTTCATGCTCTCGGCTCGTGGAGCGTATGATGTTGAACAGAGCCTATTCTCCTTCTCTGTCCGTATTGTCCATAGCTTTTATTTAACTAACCCAGAAGAAAGATAAAACAATTTAGTATTCAAATTAGAATGCATGCAATCAATAAGGAAAAGTGAATCATAGTACATAATATGTATCATCAAATATAATCTCGAATAAATCGTCTCGAATATTATCAAATATAATCTCGAATACATCTCTAATATTATCACTAATACATCTCGAATATTATTAATTATATAATATCACTACTACAGATCCAATTGACGTCTCGCGCGGTAGGCGGTGGACACCAAAGAGAAGGAACTATGACAGGATCATAGCTCGGGTGAGATCCACGTGAACGCCACCAAAGAAGATTTGGGTCGACGACGGGACCCAGGTTCCTCGCCAAACTGTGTGCCCCTGAAGGTAGCACCTCTCGGTGCCAGCCCGGCGGGGCCCAGTCCTGAACATTGCCCCTTTGAAGCAGGACATCGTTGCGAACGAGTCGACGACGAGGATGGGGACTAGGCATCATTGACTCCGAGAAGAAATTCTATGCAAATTAAACATTTTTTAAATGCTTGATTGTGATTTCTTATATACGAGGAACCTTCATAATCCTAACGGAATCTCTTAACCTTACGACCCGTGACTTTTGCAAATACATAACAAATACTACTTGCAAATTAATACATAACAAACTTTTGCAAATACAACATTAAAATATGCAACTTTTGGAAATACTAATTGCTATACATTGGATCAAATGTCAAAATTCATCAACTTTTTTCTATACATATATTGGACCAAAATGTCAAAATTCCTCAAATGTCAAAATTCCTTCACTTTTTTGTATACATCTAACTAATCATCTAGTGAGAAAATGTCAAAATTCATGCATCTATGTCAAAATTCGTCAAATGTCAAAATTCCTTAACTGTTTTCTATACATCAAAATTCTTGCATCTAATCATCTAATCATCTATACATCTAATTAATCATCTGATTATCAAAATTGTGTGTGTGTGTTCATCAAAATTGGGGGGCGGGGAGTTCAGGCCGGGGAGGGGCCGGCGGCCGCCATGGCGGCACAGGGGGCGAGGGAGAGGGGGAGCTCATAGCGGGGCGACGGCGAGGCGAGGCGAGTCGGGGGCAGCGACGGTGAGGAGCTCGGGTCCAGAGGAGCGGGCGCGGGTGGCGTCCCGGGCGGCGTCAGGCCGGTCTCGGGGAGGAACAGGTGTGGGCAGCATCGGAGATCGGCGTGAGGAGGCACGGGCGGCCGGCGTCGGGGGCAGCGACGAGCTTCGGTGTCGGGGAGGCGAGACGGCGACGGCGCGGCGATGTCGCGAAGAGGAGAAGAATGCAGAGTAACTGAATTTTTTTGAAGTGTTGTATATATAAGGAGGCCTTTAGTCGCGGTTGGTGGCTCCAACCGCGACTAAAGACCCCCCCCCTTTAGTCACGGTTGGAGCCACCAACCGCGACTAAAGGTGAATTTCAGCGGGCGCGGGCGGCGGGAAGCGAAACCCTTTAGTCGCAGTTGTTGGCTCCAGCCGTGACTAAAGACCCCCCCCCTTTAGTCACGGTTGGAGCCACCAACCGTGACTAAAGGGGTGTTCCTGGCACGGCGCACTGCGGTGGAAGTTTAGTCCCACCTCGCTAGTCGAGGGGCGCCTCGACCAGTTTATAAGCCCCGACGCGGGCACTGCATTGAGCTCCTCTATAATGCAGGCCTTCTGGGCCTACCTCTGTTGCGATTCCCTATGGGCCTACTAGGCCTTGCGGGCCTACATCCTGGCCCAGGTTGGGTTTCTAGTCGTATGCAGGCCGTGGCGGCCTAGTAGGCGGAATTTTTTAAATTTATTTTTCATTTTTTCATTTTTTTGATTTATTTATTTTCTTTTGTTTCTGAGTTTTTTGTGCTTTATTGAGAGTTAATGAGTGAATCTTTTTGCGTTAGGTCAAAAAAATTATAAACTTTCTGTTAGTGGCACTAGTTTTCAAATTCGAATAGTTTAAATTTGAATTATTTGAAATTTGTGTGAATCACTAGTTTGTGAATAACTTTACTTTCAAAATAGATTTTCTAGTTATTCTTTTTTCTACTATTTAATATTATCGTGTTTTATCATTATATCCAATTTGGTAATTCTTAGGTTATTTAAAAAAGGAAATGCCTTTGTAACAGGCGAGTTTTCGTCTGAAACCCTGATACTTCAAAAGAGATTGTCCATTTTGTACACGAAGTGCATCCAGTTTTTGCCGTAATCCTCTCAACTTTTTAGCACATGCTATGTGGGTGAAATGATGATACCATGCCAACTTTCAACCTTTTCACACTTCATTTGTAGTGCTTACCAATTTCAGGGTCATTTAGCTCAAAAAAAATCAATAAATGCATGAAGAATAGCAAATGAAGTCAAAAAAGGATTGAAAATTGATGGCCTTCCTTCGAACGGTGCATACTGAACGCATAAAAAGTCTAGAGTTGAAATAAGTTAAAAATGAAATGCCTTTGTAACAGGCGAGTTTTCGTGTGAAACCATGACACTTCAAAAGAGATTGTCAATTTTGTACACGAAGTGCATCCAGTTTTTGCCGTAACCCTCTCAACTTTGTAGCACAAGCTATGTGGATGAAATGATTATACCATGCCAACTTTCAACCTTTTCACAGTTCATTTGTAGTGCTTATCAATTTCAGGGTCATTTAGCTCAAAAAAATCAGTAAATGCATGAAAAATAGCAAATGAAGTCAGAAAGGGTTGAAAATTGATGGCCTCCCTTCGAATGGTGCATACTGAACGCACAAAAAGTCTGGAGTTGAAATAAGTTAAAAAATGAAATGCCTTTGTAACATGAGAGTTTTCGTATGAACCCCTCATACTTCGAAAGAGATTGTCCATTGTATACGAAGTGCATCTAGTTTTTGTTGTAACCCTCTCAACTTTTTAGCACATGATATGTGGGTGAAATGATGATACCATGCCAACTTTCAACCTTTTCAGAGTTCATTTGTAGTGCTTATCAATTTCAGGGTCATTTGGCTCAAAAATCAGTATATGCATGAAAAATAGCAAATGAAGTCAGAAAGGGTTGAAAATTGATGGCCTCCCTTCGTATGGTGCATACTGAACGCACAAAAAGTCTGGAGTTGAAATAAGTTTAAAAAAATGAAATGCCTTTGTAACAGGCGAGTTTTCGTCTGAAACTGTGATACTTCGAAAGAGATTGTCCATTTTGTACACGAAGTGCATCCAGTTTTTGTCGTAACCCTCTCAACTTTTTAGCACATGCTATGTGGCTGAAATGATGATACCATGCCAACTTTCAACCTTTTCACAGTTCATTTGTAGTGCTTACCAATTTCAGGGTCATTTAGCACAAAAAAATCAGTAAATGCATGAAATATAGCAAATGAAGTCAGAAAGGGTTGAAAATTGATGGCCTCCCTTCGAATGGTGCATACTGAACGCACAAAAAGTCTGGAGTTGAAATAAGTTAAAAAATGAAATGCCTTTGTAACATGCGAGTTTTCGTATGAACCCCTGATACTTCGAAAGAGATTGTCCATTGTACACGAAGTGCATCTAGTTTTTGCAGTAACCCTCTCAACTTTTTAGCACATGCTATGTGGGTGAAATGATGATACCATGCCAACTTTCAACCTTTTCAGAGTTCATTTGTAGTGCTTATCAATTTCAGGGTCATTTGGCTCAAAAAATCAGTAAATGCATGAAAAATAGCAAATGAAGTCGGAAAGGGTTGAAAATTGACGGTCTCCCTTCGAATGGTGCATATTGAACGCACAAAAAGTCTAGAGTTGAAATAAGTTTAAAAAAATGAAATGCCTTTGTAACAAGCGAGTTTTCGTCTGAAACTGTGATACTTCGAAAGAGATTGTCCATTTTGTACATGAAGTGCATCCAATTTTTGTCGTAACCCTCTCAAATTTTTAGCACATGTTATGTGGGTGAAATGATGATATCATGCCAACTTTCAACCTTTTCAGAGTTCATTTGCAGTGCTTATCAATTTCAAGGTCATTTTGCTCAAAAAATCAGTAAATGCATGAAAAATAGCAAATGAAGTCAGAAAGGGTTGAAAATTGATGGCCTTCCTTCGAATGGTGCATACTGAACGCACAAAAAGTCTGGAGTTGAAATAAGTTTAAAAAATGAAATGCCTTTGTAACAGGCGAGTTATCGTTTGAAACTGTGATACTTCGAAAGAGATTGTCCATTTTGTACACGAAGTGCATCCAGTTTTTGTCGTAACTCTCTCAACTTTTTAGCACATGCTATGTGGGTGAAATGATGATACCATGTGAACTTTCAACCTTTTCGGAGTTCATTTGTAGTGCTTATCAATTTCAGGGTCATTTAGCTCAAAAAATCAGTAAATGCACGAAAAATAGCAAATGAAGTCAGAAAGGGTTGAAAATTGATGGCCTCCCTTCGAATGGTGCATACTGAATGCACAAAAAGTCTGGAGTTGAAATAATTTTAAAAAATGAAATGCCTTTGTAACAGGCGAGTTTTCGTCTGAAACCCTCATACTTCGAAAGAGATTGTCCATTTTGCACACGAAGTGCATACAGTTTTTGTCGTAACCCTCTCAACTTTTTAGCACATCCTATGTGGGTGAAATGATGATACCATGCGAACTTTCAACCTTTTCAGAGTTCATTTGTAGTGCTTATCAATTTCAGGGTCATTTAGCTAAAAAAATAGTAAATGCATGAAAAATAGCAAATGAAGTCAGAAAGGTTTGAAAATTGATGGCCTCCCTTCAAATGGTGCATACTGAACGCCCAAAAAGTCTGGAGTTGAAATAAGTTAAAAAAATGAAATGCCTTTGTAACAGGCGAGTTTTCGCGTGAACCGTGATACTTTGAAAGAGATTGTCCATTTTGTACCCGAAGTGCATCCAGTTTTTGCCGTAACCCTCTCAACTTTTTAGCACATGCTATGTGGGTGAAATGATGATACCATGCGAACTTTCAACCTTTTCAGAGTTCATTTGTAGTGCTTATCATTTTCAGGGTCATTTAGCTAAAAAAAATTAGTAAATGCATGAAAAATAGCAAATGAAGTCGGAAAGGCTTGAAAATTGATGGCCTCCCTTTGAATGGTGCATACGGAATGCACACAACACATAAGTACACTACTATTACAAAGATTCCCTTCGGTTTGTCCGAAGTGGGACTTTCTAGATATATAAGTTCGAAAACTAACTAGAGAAGCCGGTCACATCCCAGAGTGGGATCTTTGGGTGTAAAGCTTTTTCTTCGCGTGTGTCCCTTTGCGTCGTAACCATGGCAATCTTCATCGTTTAACTTGATGCTCGGGTCAACATTCACTGTGAAGGGAGCAATTTCATGAAACTTGGTGTATTTTCTTCCTTATCTTTTCTTTTTCTCGGCTTGGTAGACATGTCCTTCACATAGAAAACCTGCACCACATCATTGGCTAGGATGAATGGTTCATCTTTGTACCCAAGATTGTTGAGATCCACTGTTGTCATTCCGTACTGCAGGTCTTCCTTTACCCCGCCTCCTGTCAGATTGACCCATTTGCACCTAAACAAAGGGACCTTCAAATCAAGTCCATAGTGAAGTTCCCACATCTCCTCTATGTAACCATAGTATGTGTCCTTTGACCCATTATTGTTTGCTGCATCAAAGCGGACACCACTGTTTTGGTTGGCGCTCTTTTTATCTTGGGAGATCGTGTAAAATGTATTCCCATTTATCTCATACCCTTTGAAAGTCAATATAGTCGAAGATGGTAACTTGGACAGCAAGTACAGGTCATCTTCAACAGTGTCGTCATGCATGAGACGTGTCTGCAACCAATCGGCAAAAGTCACCGTTTGTTCATGTGTAATCCAGTCGTCAGACTTCTCCGGGTGTTTGGAGCGTAGAATATTCTTGTGTTGCTTGATATATGGAGCCACCAAGGCGGAACTTTGTAGAACTGTGTAGTGTGCTTGCGCCAAAGAATGCCCGTCCCTACATATTAGTGAATTCTTTCCTAGCATGCCTTTTCCACCCAGTCTACCCTCATGCCGCGATTCAGGAACACCTATCGGCTTAATGTCAGGAATAAAGTCAACACAAAACTCAATGACCTCCTCTGTTTCATGGCCCTTGGAGATGCTTCCTTCTTGCCTAGCATGATTATGAACATATTTCTTTAAGACTCCCATGAGCCTCTCAAAGGGGAACATATTGTGTAGAAATACAGGACCCAGAATGGCAATCTCCTCGACTAGGTGAACTAGAACATGCGTCATGATATTGAAGAAGGATGGTGGGAACACCAACTCGAAACTGACAAGACATTGCACCAAATCATTCTCTAACCTTGGTAGGATTTCTGGATCGATTACCTTCTCAGAGATTGCATTCAGGAATGCACATAGCTTCACAATGGCTAATCGAACGTTTTCCGGTAGAAGCCCCCTGGACCCCTGCACATAGCTGGACCGGAAGTAGTTGCGTCATAATCACGTGGCAGTCATGAGACTTTAGGTTCTGGAACTTTTCCTCTGCCATATTTATTATTCCCTTTATATTCGACGAGAAGCCAGACGGGACCTTCATACTGAGCAGGCATTCAAAGAAGATTTTCTTCTCTTCTTTGGTAAGAGCGTAGCTGGCATGACCCTAAAACTGCTTTGGATCCATGCCGTCTTTTCCATGCATACGTTGTTGGTCCTCCCGTGCCTCCGGCGTATCTTTTTTCTTCCCATACACGCCCAAGAAGCCTAGCAGGTTCACGCAAAGATTCTTCGTCACGTGCATCATATCAATTGCAGAGCGGACCTCGAGGTCTTTCCAATATGGTAGGTCCCAAAATATAGATTTCTTCTTCCACATGGGTGCGTGTTTATCAGCGTCACTCAGAACGGATTGTGCACCAGGACCCTTGCCAAAGATTACTTTTAAATCCTTGACCATATCAAGTATTTCATCACCCGTACGGTAGCGAGGCTTCTTCCGGTGATCTGCCTCACCTTTGAAATGCTTGCCTTTCTTTCTTACGGGATGCCTGCTCTAAAGAAATTGACGATGCCCTAGATACACATTCTTCTTACATTTATCCAAATATATATTGCCGGCATCATCTAAATAGTGCGTTCATGCGTGGTATCCCTTATTTGTCTGTCCTAAAAGGTTACTAAGAGCAGGCCAATCATTGATGGTTACAAACAACAACACATGTAGGTCAAATTCATCCTGATCTTTCGCATCCCACACACGTACACCTTTTCCATTCCACAGTTGTAAAAGTTCTTCAACCAATGGCCTTAGGTACACATCAATGTCGTTGTCGGGTTGCTTGGGGCCTTGTATGAGCACTGGCATCATAATGAACTTCCGCTTCATGCACAACCAAGGAGGAAGGTTATAGATACATAGAGTCACAGGCCATGTGCTATGATTGTTGTTCTGCTCCCCAAAAGGATTAATGCCATCTACACTTAAACCAAACCATATGTTCCTTGAATCCTTTGCAAAGTCCTTCCACTTTCTCTCGATTTTTCTCCACCGTGACCCGTCAGCGGGCACTCTCAACTTCCCGTGTTTCTTACGGTCTTTGTTGTGCCATCGCATCAACTTGGCATGCTCTTTGTTTTGGAACAAACGTTTCAACCATGGTATTATAGGAGCATACCACATCACCTTGGCAAGAATCTTCTTCCTGGGGCGCTCACCCTCAACATCACCAAGGTCACCGTGGCTGATCTTATAGCGCAATGCACAGCATAACGGGCATGCATTCAAATCCTCGTACTCACTTCGGCAGAGGATGCAATCATTAGGGCATGCATGTATCTTCTCGACCTCTAATCCTAGAGGGCAGACAACCTTCTTTGTTTCGTACATACTCTTTGGCAATTCATTGTCCTTTGGTAGCTTCTTCTTTAACAATATCAACAACTTTTGAAATGCCTTGTCAGACACACCATTCTTTGCCTTCCATTGCAGCAATTCCAGTGTGGTACCTAGCTTTTTATTGTCATCTTTGCAATTTGGGTACAACCCTTTTTTGTGATCCTCTAACATGCGCAGTTTCTCTTTGCATCGGCAATGGCCCGACCAAGATCATCAGCGGGCTCATCTGATGCCTCTTCTTCAGCTCCTTCCCGCATTGTCGGCTTAACTTCTTCCCCCATTGTTGTACCATCGTATTCATGGAACCCATGGACAAGATAGTTGTCGTCATCCTCTTCTTCATTCTCTTCCATTAGGACCCCTCTTTCTCCGTGCTTGGTCCAACAGTTATAGCTGGACATGAAACCGGACTCAAACAGGTGGACGTGAATGGTTCTTGAGTTATAGTAATTTCGATCATTCTTACAGCCAGCATATGGAAAATACATAAAACCATCCGTCCGCTTGTTTGCCTTAGCCGCAACCAGAAAAGTATGCACGCCATTAATGAACCGGGGAGAGCATCGGTCGTCGTACATCCATTGTCGGCTCATCTTCATTACACAACACCGAAAAGACCAAATTAATACAAGTTCGTACATAAAGTTCATACACACTTGTTCTCATAAAAAACATACAAACTCTCTAGATAAAGTATTTAAATGCAACAACAAATGCGATCAACATCGCAACTAAGGTAACAATTGATCCAACAACATAGTGATACCAAGCCTCACTATTAATGGCATATCTTTTAAATTTTCTAATCTTCAAGCGCATTGCACCCGTCTTGATCTTGTGATCATCGACGACATCGGCAACATACAACTCCAGTTTCATCTTCTATTCTTCAACTCTTTTCAATTTTTCTTTCATATACTCATTTTCTTTTTAAACTAAATTTAAATTCTTGACAAGAATATCTATGTCGGTTGGAATATCCGGTTCACATACCTCCTAGATAAAAACATCTATGTCAACTTGATTGGCATAATTGTCATGAACACGAAATGCAACAAAGAATTATAAAAGAGAGTATATACCACATCCGCATCATAAACCGGACGAGGGCTGACGGGGACAGATTTCAAAACCATGCCACTATGTATAACTAACAACCATATAGGTAAGAAAACTATACAAGTAACTAACTAAATCTTACAAACATGGTTCTTTATTATAAAAAGGATAAGAACAAGAGGCTCACCAAGGTGGTGCCGGCGACGGGACGGTGCGGGCGATCGACGGTGGTTAAGACGGGGACGGGAAGGCACTAAGTAAACCACACCTACAAATGCAAAGTAAGAAGTTAATTTGAGCTCAAATTGCATAAATCAAATAAACTACCACATACAAACTAAAACCCACAAATTACTATACTTATAGAGCATTGCAAGAGCTAATCTAGCAATGAGAGATGAAAGGACAAAGTTGCTAACCTTTGTGAACACTTGGATGGATGGGATGCCTCCAAATCTTGACAAATTTTGGCAAAAATGGAGGATGAGCTCGAGGAAGAGAGGAAGAACAAAGAGGAAAGGAAAGGGGAAGAACAGAGGACTCTGCTCGGGCTGGCATCGAAGGGTTTCAATATAGGGGAACCTTTAGTCCTGGTTGGTGGCTCCAACCGCGACTAAAGGTTATCCTATAGTCGTGGTTGGAGCCACCAATCGGGACTAAAGGTTCCCATGGGGCCCCAGGCTGACGCCAGCCTGCCACCACACCTTTAGTGCCGGTTCGTGGCACGAATCGAGACTAAAGGTCCGGAATGAACCGACACTAATTGTTGGAAATATGCCCTAGAGGCAATAATAAATTGGTTATTATCATATTTCCTTGTTCATGATAATCGTTTATTATCCATGCTATAATTGTGTTGATCGGAAACTCAGATACATGTGTGGATACATAGACAACACAATGTCCCTAGTATGCCTCTAATAGACTAGCTCGTTGATCAAAGATGGCTATGGTTTTCTAGTCATGGACATGATATTTCATTTGATAACGGGATCACGTCATTAGGAGAATGATGTGATGGACAAGACCCAAACTACAAACGTAGCATATGATCATGTTAGATTATTGCTACTGTTTTTTGCATGTCAAGTATTTGTTCCTATGACCATGAGATCATGCAACTCACTGCCGCCGGAGGAGTACCTTGTGTGTATCAAACGCCGCAACGTAACTGGGTGACTATAAAGGTGCTCTACAGGTATCTCCGAGGGTGTCTGTTGGGTTGGCATGGATCAAGACTGGGATTTGTTACTCCGTGTGATGGAGAGGTATCTCAGGGCCCACTCGGTAATACAACATCACAATAAGCCTTGCAAGCAATGTGACTAAGTGTTAGTCACGGGATCTTGTATTACGGAACAAGTAAAGAGACTTGACGGTAACAAGATTGAACTAGGTATGGAGATACCGACGATCGAATCTCGGGCAAGTAACATACCGACGAACAAAGGGAACATCATACGGGATTAACTGGATCCTTGACATAGAGGTTTGACCGATAAAGATCTTCATAGAATATGTAGGAACCAATATGGGCATCCAGGTCCCGCTATTGGTTATTGACCGTAGAGGTGTCTCGGTCATGTCTACATAGTTCTCGAACCCGCAGGGTCTGCACACTTAAGGTTCGGTGATGTTTCAGTAGTATAGAGTTATGTATGGTGGTGACCGAAGGTTGTTCGGAGTCCCGGATGAGATCCCGGACGTCATGAGGAGCTCCGAAATGGTCTGGAGGTAAAGATTGATATATAGGAAGTCCTGTTTTGGTCGCCGGAAAAGTTTTGGGCTCATCGGTAGTGTACCGGGAGTGCCAGTAGTGTACCGGGGGACCATCGGGAGAGATATTTCGACCCAAGAGGCTACATGGGATGTGGGAGGAGGTAAACCATCCCCTGGTGGGCTGGCCGAAATCTCCTCTAAGGGCCCATGCGGCTGGAGTGGTTTGAGAAGGAAAAAATCCAAAGGTGGAGAGGTGGAAAGAGTTTCCAAGTGGAAAGGAAGAATCCTACTCCTAATAAGATTGGAGTAGGACTCCTCCGCCTCCAATTTTGGCCAGGTTTGAGGCTTCCTCCTCCCCTCCCTCCCTCGGAAAAAGCTAACCCTAATAGCCACATGCTACCTCTCCTCTAGATCGCAGTTTCTCCTCTAGATAGGTTTTCAGCGGTGCTTAGGCGAAGCCCTGCTGGAATAGCTCCACCACCATCGCCGCAACGCTGTCACGCTGCCGGAGAACTCATCTACCTCTCCGCTCCCTCTTGCTAGATCAAGAAGGCGGAGATCGTCATCGAGTTGTATGTGTGCTGAACGCGGAGGTGTCGTCCGTTCAGCGCTAGATCGGAAGGACCGTGATCAAGACCGCGAGACGGATTGTGATGAGATCGCGGGACGGATCATGATGAGTTCGCGGGACGGATCGTCATTGGATCGTAGGATGGATCGTGATGAGATCGCGGGATGCTCGGCGATTTGGATCGCGAAGACGTTCGACTACACCAATCGCGTTTCTTAACGCTTCCCGCTTAGCGATCTACAAGGGTATGTAGATCCACTCTCCCTCTTGTAGATGTTCATCACCATGGATAGATCTTGCGTGTGCGTAGGAAATATTTTTTGTTTCCCATGCAACATTTCCCAACAGTGGCATCAGGAGCTAGGTCTATGTGTAGATGAGATCTCGAGTAGAACACAAAGAGTTTGTGGGCGTTGATGCTTAGATTGCTTCCTCCCTTGGTCGTGTTTTGGTTCAACGGTATTTTGGGATGAAGCGGCACGGACCAACCTTACTCGTACGCTTACGAGAGACCTGTTCCATCGACTGACGTGTAACTTCGTTGCACAAAGATGGCTGGCGGGTGTCTATTTCTCCTACTTTAGTTGGATCGGATTCGACTAAGGCGGTCCTTGAGAAGGTTGAAAATCAACTTATGTATCACCGTTGTGGTTTATGCGTAGATGAGAATGTTTCTTGCTAGATACCCGTAGCAGCCATGTAAAACATGCAACAACAATTAGAGGACGTCTAACTTATTTTTGCAGGGTATGTTGTCATGTGATATGGCCAATTACATGATGAGATATATGTGATGTATGAGATGATCATGTGTTGTATAGAATATCACGACTTGCATGTCAATGAGTACGGCAACCGGTAGGAGCCATAGGGTTGTCTTTAATTATTGTATGACCTGTGTGTCAATCATTAAGCGCTATGTAATGCTTTACTTTATCGCTAAACGGTAGCAATAGTAGTAGAAGCATGGTGGGCTCGACAACCCCGATGGCGACACGTTGATGGAGATCAAGATGATGGAGATCATGGTGTCATGCTGGTGACGATGGAGATCATGTCGGTGCTTTCAAGATGGAGATCACAAGCACAAGTTCATGGCCATATCATGTCACTTATGATTTGCATGTGATGTTAATCCTTTTATGCACGTTGTTTTGCTTAGGATGACGGTAGCATTATAAGGTGATCCCTCACTTAATTTTAAGATAAATTGTGTTCTCCCCGAGTGTGCACTGTTGGGAAAGTTCGTCGTGTCGAGACACCACGTGATGATCGGGTGTGATAGACTCTACGTTCATATACAACGGGTGCAAGCCAGTGTTGCACATGCAGAACACTCGGGTTAAACTTGACGAGCCTAGCATGTACAGACATGGCCTCGGAATACAAGAGACCGAAAGGTCGAACATGAGTCATATAGTAGATATGATCAACATGATGATGTTCACCATTGAAACCACCTCAACTCACGTGATGATCGGACTTGAGTTGGTGAATTTGGATCATGTATCACTCGAATGACCGGAGGGATGTCAATTTGAGTGGGAGTTCTTCAGTAATATGATTAATTGAACTCATTATCATGAACATAGTCAGTTGTGTCTTTGCAAATTATGTTGTAGATTACTTGTTCGTGCTGTAGCTCCCTTGAATTTTTATATGTTCCTAGAGAAATAGAGTTGAAAGATGATGGTAGCAATATTGCGGACTGGGTCCGTGATCTGAGGATTGTCCTCATTGCTGCATAGAAGGCTTATGTCCTTAATGCACCGCTCGGTGCGCCAACCCCTCTAGCGTCGTCTGTAGATGTTGTGAACATCTGACAAGCACGTTCTGATGACTACTTGATAGTTTAGTGCATCATGCATTACGGCTTAGAATTGAGGCTCCAAAACATTTTGAACGTCACAGAACATATGAGATGTTCTAAGAGCTGAAATTAGGATCTCAGGCTCGTGCCCGTGTTGCGAGATATGAGATCTCCAACAAGATTCTTTGCCTACAAGATGAAAGACAATAGCTCAATCGTTGAGCATGTGCTCAGATTGTCTGGATGCTACAATCTCTTGAATCGAGTGGGAGTTGATCTTCCAGATAAGATAGTGATTGATATAGTTCTCCAAGTCACTGTCACTAAGCTACTAGAATTTGGTGATGAACTATAAAATGCCAGGGATAGAAATAATGATCCCTGAGCTGTTCGCGATGTTTGACACCGTGAAGGTAGAAATCAAGAAGGAGCGTCAAGTGTTGATGGTTAGTAAAAACCACTAGTTTCGAGAAGGGCAAGGGCAAGGAGGGAAACTTCATGGATGGCAAGTCAGTTGCTGCTCCAGTGAAGCAACCCAAAGTTGAACCCAAACCCGAGACTAAGTGCTTTGATTATGAGGAGAGCGGTCGGTGAAGCGGAACAACCCTAGATACTTGGTAGATAAGAAGGCTGGCAATGTCGACAAAAGTATATTTGATATACGTGTTATTGATGTGTACCTTGCTAGTACTCCTAGTAGCACCTGGGTATTGGATACCAGTTCGGTTGCTAAATGTTAGTAACTCGAAATAAAAGCTACGGAATAAATGGAGAACTAGCTAAGGGTGAGGTGACAATGTGTGTTGGAAATGTTTCCAAGGTTGATGTGATCAACATCACACACTCTCTCTACCTTCGGGATTAGTGACGAACCTAAATAAATGTTATTTGGTGTTTTGCGTTGAGCATGAACGTGATTAGATTGTGTTTATTGCAACACGGTTATTCATTTAAGTTAGAGAATAATGGTTATTCTATTTACATGAATAATACCTTCAATGGTCATGCACCCAGTGAGAATGGTTTGTTGAATCTTGATCGTAGTAATACACATGTTCATAACATTGATGCCAAAAGATACAAAGTTAATAATGATAGTACCACATACTTGTGGCACTACCGCTAAATGTCATATTGGTATAAAGCGCATGAAGAAACTCCAAGCTGATGGATCTTTGGACTCATTCAATTTCAAATCAGTTGAGACATGCGAACCATGCCTCTTGGGCAAGATGACTAAGGACCCCGTTTTCCGGATTGATGGAGCGGGCAAGTGATTTATTGGAAATGATACATGTTGATGTATGCAATCCAATGAGTCTTGTAGCGTGCGGTGGATATCGTTATTTTCTTACCTTAACTGATGATTTGAGTAGATATAGTGTATATTTACTTAATGAAACACAAGATGAATCGTTCGAAAGGTTCAAGCAAATTCAGAGTGAAGTTTAAGATCATCGTGACAAGAAGATAAAAATGTCTGCGATATGATCGTGGAGGTGAATATTTGAGTTACGAGTTTGGCATACAACTTTAGACAATGTGAAAATTGTTTCACAACTCACGCCACCTGGAACACCATAGTGTGTTGGTGTGTCCGAACGTCATAGTCGTGCTCTATTGGATATGGTGCATGCTATGATGTCTCTTATCGTTTTGTTACTATAATTTTGGGGTTATGCATTAGGGACAACTACATTCACTTTAAATAGGGCACCATCTAAATCCGTTGAGATGACACCGTGTGAATTATGGTTTGATAGAAACCTAATCTGTCATTTCTTAATGTTTGGGGCTGCGATGCTTGTGTGGAAAATGTTTTCACCTAATGAGCTCGAACCCAAAGCGGACAAATGCATCTTCATAGAATACCCTAACAACAGTAGGGTGAACCTTCTATCTCAGATCCAAGCAAAAAATATTTATTGCTAAAACTTGGTCCTTTCTCGAGAAAAAGTTTCTCTCGAAAGAATTGAGTGGGAGAAAGATAGAACTTGATGAGGTTATTGAACCTTTGTTTCATCGAGAGAGTAGCGCAGGACAGGAAGATGTTTCTGTGAAGCCTACGTTAGTTGAAGAGGAAGTTAATGATGATGATAATGAAGCTTCGGATCAAGTTACTCTCAAACCTCGTAGGTCGACAAGGACGTGTACTGCTCCTGAGTGGTACGACAACCCTGTCTTAGAGGTCATGTTGTTGGACAATGATGAACCTACGAGCTATGGAGAAACGATGATGGGCCCGGAATCCGACAAATGGTTAGAGGCCATGTAATCCGAGAAAGGATCCATATATCAAAACCAAGTATAGACTTTGGTGGACTTGCTCGTTGGACGGCAGGTCATTGAGTACAAATGGATCTTTAAAATGAAGATAGACGCTGATGGTGAATGTCACCATTTATAAAGCTTGACTTGTCGCAAAGAAGTTTCTAGCAAGTTCAAGGAGTTGACTACGATGAGACTTTCTCACTCGTAGCGATGCTAAAGTCTGTTGGAATTATGTTAGCAGTTGCTGCATTTTTCAATTATGAAATCTGGCAGATGGATGTCAAAACATCGTTTCCTTAACGGTTTACTTGAGGAAAGGTTGTATGTGATACAACCAGAAGGTTTTGTCTGTCCTAAGGATGCTAACAGGTGAGCAAGCTTTAATGATCCTTCTATGGACTGAAGCAAGCATCTCGGAGTTGGAATATACACTTTGATGAGGTGATCAAAGTTTTTAAGTCTATACAAAGTTTATGAGAAACTTGTATTTACAATAAAGTGAGTGGGAGCACTATAGAGTTTTTGATAAGCATATGTGGTTGACATATTGTTGATCGGAAATGATGTAGAATTTCTAAAAAGCATAAAGGGTTGTTTGAAAGGAGTTTTTCAAAGGAAGACCTGGATAAAGCTACCTAATTATTGAGCATCAAAATCTATAGAGATAGATCAAGATGCTTGATGAGACTTTCAATGAGTACATACCTTGACAAGATTTTGAAAGAGTTCAAAATGGATCAGTCGGAGAGAAGTGTTTTCGCCTGCTTTGTAAGGTTTGAAGCTGAGTGAGACTCAAAGCTCGACCACGATAGAAGAAAGAGAAAGGACGAACGCCGTCCCCTATGCCTTAGCCATAGGCTCTGTATATTATGCCATGCTGTGTACCGCACTTGTGTGTGCCTTGCCATGAGTCCGTCAAGGGGTACAAGAGTGATCCAGGAGTGGATCACTGGACAGCAGTCAAGATCATCCTTAGTAACTAAAAGACTAAGGAAATGTTTCTCGATTATGAAGGTAAGAAAGAGTTCGTCGTAAAGAGTTACATCGATGCAAGCTTTGACACCAATCCGGATGACTCTTAGTAGCAATCCGGATACGTATAGTAGAGCAGCCATTTGAAATAGCTCCAAGTGGAGTGTGGTAGCAGTGTTTACAGTTTGACATAGAGATTTGCAAAGTACACACATATCTAAATGCCGCATACCTGTTGACTATAAGACCTCTCTCACATGCAAAGCATGATCGAGCCCCAGAACTCATTGGGTGTTAGATTCATAACAATGCGAATCACATGGTGATGTGAACTAGATTATTGACTCTAGTGCAAGTGGGAGACTATTGGAAATATGCCCTAGAGGCAATAATAAATTGGTTATTATCATATTTCCTTGTTCATGATAATCGTTTATTATCCATGCTATAATTGTGTTGATCGGAAACTCACATACATGTGTGGATACATAGACAACACCATGTCCCTAGTATGCCTCTAATAGACTAGCTCGTTGATCAAAGATGGCTATGGTTTCCTAGTCATGGACATGAGATTTCATTTTATAACGGGATCACGTCATTAGGAGAATGATGTGATGGACAAGACCCAAACTACAAACGTAGCATATGATCATGTCAGTTTATTGCTACTGTTTTCTGCATGTCAAGTATTTGTTCCTATGACCATGAGATCATGCAACTCACTGATACTGGAGCAGTACCTTGTGTGTATCAAATGCCGCAATGTAACTGGGTGACTATAAAGGTGCTCTACAGGTATCTCCGAAGGTGTCTGTTGGGTTGGCATGGATCAAGACTGGTATTTGTTACTCCGTGTGAAGGAGAGGTATCTCAGGGCCCACTCGGTAATACAACATCACAATAAGACTTGAAAGCAATGTGACTAAGTGTTAGTCAGGGGATCTTGTATTACGGAACAAGTAAAGAGACTTGTCGGTAACGAGATTGAACTAGGTATGGAGATACCGACGATCGAATCTCGGGAAAGTAACATACCGACGAACAAAGGGAACATCATACGGGATTAACTGAATCCTTGACATAGAGGTTTGACCGATAAAGATCTTCGTAGAATATGTAGGAACCAATATGGGCATCCAGGTCCCGCTATTGGTTATTCACCGTAGAGGTGTCTCGGTCATGTCTACATAGTTCTCGAACCCGTAGGGTCTACACACTTAAGGTTCGGTGATGTTTCGGTAGTATAGAGTTATGTATGGTGGTGACCGAAGGTTGTTCGGAGTCCCGGATGAGATTTCGGACATCACGAGGAGCTCCAGAATGGTTTGGAGGTAAATATTGATATATAGGAAGTCCTGTTTTGGTCGCTGGAAAAGTTTCGGGCTCATCGGTAGTGTACTGGGAGTGCCGGTAGTGTACCGGGGGACCATCGGGAGAGGTATTTCGACCCAAGAGGCTACATGGGCTTTGGGAGGAGGTAAACCATCCCTTGGTGGGCTGGCCGAAGCCTCCTCTAAGTTCCCATGTGGCTGGAGTGGTTTGAGAAGGAAAAAAATCCAAAGGTGGAGAGGTGGAAAGAGTTTCCAAGTGGAAAGGAGGAATCCTACACCTAATAGGATTGGAGTAGGACTCCTCCACCTCCAATTTCGTCCAGGTTTGAGGCTGCCTCCTCCCCTCCCTCCCTCCTATATATGCTAGAGAATTTATAGGAAAAAGCTAACCCTAATAGCCACGTGCTACCTCTCCTCTAAATCGCAGTTTCTCCTCTAGATCGGTTTTCAGCGATGCTTAGGCGAAGCCCTGCCGGAATAGCTCCACCACCATCGCCGCAACGCCGTCGCGCTGCCAGAGAACTCATCTACCTCTCCGCTCCCTCTTGCTGGATCAAGAAGCCGGAGATCGTAATTGAGCTGTACATGTGCTGAACGCGGAGGTGTCGTCCGTTCGGTGCTAGATCGGAAGGACCGTGATCAAGATCGCGAGACGGATCGTGATGAGGTCGCGGGACGGATCATGATGAGTTCGCAGGACGGATCGTGATTGGATCGCGGGATGGATCGTGATGAGATCGCGGGATGCTCGGCGATTTGGATCGCGAAGACGTTCGACTACACCAACCGCGTTTCTTAACGCTTCCTGCTTAGCGATCTACAAGGGTATGTAGATCCACTCTCCCTCTCGTAGATGCTCATCACCATGGATAGATCTTGCATGTGCGTAGGAATTTTTTTGTTTCCCATGCAATGTTTCCCAACACTAATGATGCCCGTCACGAACCGGGACTAATGGGCACATTAGTGCCGGTTCAAAACCCAACCGGGACTAATGATGCGGACAAAAGGTCTGCTTTCTACTAGTGAATTAGTACCCCCGTACATGATGTCCGTTTATCCCATGCATGTTGGAGTCGAGAAGAGGAGTAACTTTTTAAGGTTTAGATTTTTTTGTTAAGGGGTTGAGGACAAAAGAAATACCACCTGACCAAGTCGTTTTAGGTGTCCTTAATCTGGTAAGCATTAAGAGAGCCCCGTAGGTAAGTGGTTTTGGAGACTAGAAAATGAACAAGGATGATCTGTCATCCTGAATGTGTATGTTACAGATGCATGGTTGTCTTGGTGCTAAATATAGTCTTGGTGACTCTCAATTTTGTTGAAAATATGCCCTAGAGGCAATAAATAAAGTGTTTATTATTATATTTCCTTGTTCATGATAATCGTTTATTGTCCATGCTATAATTGTATTGATTGGAAACACATTACATGTGTGGGTAAATAGACAACACTTTGTCCCTAGTATGCCTCTAGTGAACTAGCTCATTAATCAAATATGGTCAAGGTTTCCTAGCCATTGACATGTGATGTCATTTGATAACGGGATCACATCATTAGGAGAAGGATGTGATGCACAAGACCCAAACTATAGACGTATCATATGATCGTGTCAGTTTATTGCTACTGTTTTCTGCATGTCAAGTATATGTTCCTATGACCATGAGATCATGTAACTCACGGACACCGGAGGAGTGCCTTGTGTGTATCAAACATCGCAACGTAACTGGGTGACTATATAGGTGCTCTACAGGTATCTCCGAGAGTGTCTATTGAGTTGCCATGGATCAAGACTGGGATTTGTTACTCCGTGTGACGGAGAGGTATCTCAGGGCCCACTCGGTAATACACCATCACAATAAGCCTTGCAAGCAATGTGACTAAATGTTAGTCACGGGATCTTGTATTACGGAACGAGTAAAGAGATTTGCCGGTAACAAGGTTGAACTAGGTATGGAGATACCAACGATCGAATCTCGGGCAAGTAACATACCGAAGAACAAAGGGAACATCATACGGGATTAACTGAATCCTTGACATAGAGGTTCGATCGATAAAGATCTTCGTAGAATATATAGGAACCAATATGGGCATCCAGGTCCCGCTATTGGTTATTAACCGTAGAGGTGTCTCGGTCATGTCTACATAGTTCTCGAACCCGCAGGGTCTTCACACTTAAGGTTTGGTGACGTTTTGGTAGTATAGAGTTATGTATGGTGGTGACCGAAGGTTGTTCGGAGTCCTGTATGAGATCCTGGATGTCTCGAGGAGCTCCGTAATGGTCCAGAGGTAAATATTGATATATAGGAAGTCCCATTTTGGTCGTCGGAAAAGTTTCGGGCTAATCGGTAATGTACCGGGAGTGCCGGTAGTGTACCGGGAGACCACCGGGAGGGGTATTTCGACCCAAGAGGCTTCATGGGCTGTGGGAGAGTAAATACCAGCCCTTTGTGGGCTGGTGGAAGTCCCACACAAGGCCCATGCGGCTGGGAGAAAAAGCCCAAAGGGAAAAAAGTGGAAAAAGGCCAAAAAAAGGAGGAATCCTAGTCCTACTAGGATTGGAGGAGGAGTCCTCCTCTCCTCCCCACTTCGGACGAACGAAAGGAGGCTTGGCCCTTGCGCCAAGCCTCTCCTCCCTTCCTCCTATATATACTAGAGGATTTTAGGGTTTTGGCACAGAATTTTTAGCCACGTGCTACCCGTTCCTCCAGTGCATAGTTTCTCCTCTAGATCGGATTTCTGCAGTGCTTAGGCGAAGCCCGGCCGGAATAGCTCCACTACCATCGCCGGAGAGTCGTCATGCTACCGGAGAACTCTTCTTCCTCTCCTCTCCCTCTTGCTGGATCAAGACGGCAGAGATCGTCATCAAACTGCACGTGTGCTGAACGCGGAGGTGTCGTCCGTTCGGCGCTAGATCGGAAGGACCGTGATCAAGTTCACGGGACGGATCGTGATCAAGTTCACGGGACGTATCGTGATTGGATCACGGGACGGATCATGATTGGATCGCGGGACGCTCGGCGATTTGGATCGCGAAGACGTTCGACTACACCAACCGCGTTTCTTAACGCTTCCCACTTAGCGATCTACAAGGGTATGTAGATCCACTCTCCCTCTCGTAGATGCTCATCACCATGGATAGGTCTTGCGTGAACGTAGGAAATTTTTTGTTTTCCATGCAACGTTCCCCAACAGTGGCATCATGAGCTAGGTCTATGTGTAGATGAGATCTCGAGTAGAACACAAAGAGTTTGTGGGCGTTGATGCTTAGATTGCTTCCTCCGTTGGTCGTGTTTTGATTCAGCGGTATTGTGAGATGAAGCAGCCCGGACCAACATTACTCGTACCCTTACGAGAGACCGGTTCCCTCAAACGCAACTTGTTGCATAGATGGCTTGCGGGTGCCAATTTCTCTCACTTTAGTGGGATTGGATTCGACAAAGGCGGTCCTTGAGAAGGTTGAAAAGCAACTAGTGTATCACCGTTGTGGTTTTTGCGTAGCTGAGAATTGTTCTTGCTAGATACCCGTAGCAGCCACGTAAAACATGCAACAACAATTAGAGGACATCTAACTTATTTTTGCAGGTATGTTGTGATGTGATATTGCCAATTACATGATGTGATATATGTGATGTATGAGATGATCATGTGTTGTATAGAATATCACGACTTGCATGTCGATGAGTACGGCAACTGGCAGGAGCCATAGGGTTGTCTTTAATTATTGTATGACCTGTGTGTCAATCATTAAGCGCTATGTAATGCTTTATTTTATCGCTAAACGGTAGCAATAGTAGTAGAAGCATGTTGGGCGCGACAACCCCGATGGCGACACGTTGATGGAGATCAAGATGATGGAGATCATGGTGTCGTGCCGGTGATGATGGAGATCATGACAGTGCTTTCAAGATGGAGATCAAAATCACAAGTTCATGGCCATATCATGTCACTTATGATTTGCATGTGATGTTAATCCTTTTATGCACCTTGTTTTGCTTAGGACGACGGTAGCATTATAAGGTGATCCCTCACTTAAATTTCAAGATGAATTGTGTTCTACTCGAGTGTGCACCGTTGCGAAAGTTCATCGTGTTGAGACACCATGTGATGATCGGGTGTGATAGACTCTACGTTCACATACAACGGGTGCAAGCCAGTGTTGCACGTGCAGAACACTCGGGTTAAACTTGACGAGCCTAGCATGTACAGACATGGCCTCGTAACACAAGAGACCGAAAGGTCGAACATGAGTCATATAGTAGATATGATCAACATGATGATGTTCACCATTGAAGCCACCTCAACTCACGTGATGATCGGACTTGAGTTGGTGAATTTGGATCATTTGAAACTCAGATGACCTCAGGGATGTCAATTTGAGTGGGAGCTTTAGTAATTTGATTAACTAAACTCATTATCTTAAACAATAGTCTAAGCAACCTTTTCATATTTATGTTGTAGATCAATGGCTCGCGCAGTAGCACCCCTGAATTTTAATTCGTTGCTAGAGAAAGCTAAGTTGAAAGTTGATGGAAGTAACTTTGTTGACTGGGCCCGTAATCTGAGGATTATCCTCACGGCTTCCCAGAAATCATATGTCCTTGATGCACCACTTGGTGACCAACCAGAAGACATGACCTCCGAAGACGTTAAGAACGCTTGGGAGGCACGTTCTAGAGATTACTCAATAGTTCAGTGTGAAATATTGTATGACTTAGAACCGGGACTTCAAAGACGTTTTGAACGTCATGGAGCATATGAGATGTTCCAGGAGTTGAAGTTTATCTTTCAGAAGAATGCCCGGATCGAGAGGTATGAGACCTCCGATAAGTTCTATGCTTGCAAGATGGAGGAGAATGGGTCTATCAGTGAACATATACTCAGAATGTCTGGGTATGCGACTCGTCTAGCGGAGTTGGGAATTGCCCTTCCGCCAGAGGCGATCACTGACAGAGTTCTTCAATCACTACCACCTAGCTACAAGAGCTTTGTGATGAACTATAACATGCACGGGATGAACAAGTCAGTCGTCGAGCTGTTTGCAATGCTAAAAGTCGCTGAGTCTGAAATCCAGAAAGAACATCAAGTGTTGATGGTCAATAAAACCACTAGTTTCAAGAAGAATGGCAAGGGTAAGGGCAAGAAGGGTAAAACCAAGAAGGATGGCAAAGCAGTTGCTACTCCTATAAAGAAGCCCAAGCATGGACCCAAGCCAGAAACTGAGTGCTTTCATTGCAAGGGAACTGGTCATTGGAAGCGGAACTATCCCAAGTACCTGGCTGACAAGAAGGCGGCCAACGACAAACAAGGTATATATGATATACATGTTATTGATGTGTACCTTACTAGCTCTCGTTGTAGTGCCTCGGTATTTGATACCGGTTCGGTTGCTCACATTTGCAACTCAAAGCAGGACCTACGGAATAGACGAAGGCTGGCAAAGGATGAAGTGACGATGCGCGTGGGAAATGGTTCCAAGGTTGATGTGATCGCCGTCGGCACGCACTCTCTTCGGTTACCATCGGGATTAGTGATGAACCTGAATAATTGTTATTTAGTGCCTACGTTAAGCATGAACATTATATCTGGATCTTGTTTATTGTGAGACGGTTACTCATTTAAATCAGAGAATAAAGGTAGTTCTATTTATATGAGTAATATCTTTTATGGTCATGCACCCAATATGAGGGGTTTATTCATATTGAATCTTGATAGTGATGACACACATGTTCATAACATTGATGCCAAAAGATGTAGAGTTGATAATGATAGTACCACTTTCTTGTTGCACTGCCGTTTAGGTCATATTGGTGTAAAACGCATGAGGAAGCTCCATGTTGGTGGACTTTTGGAGTCACTTGATTTTGAATCACTTGACACATGTGAACCATGCCTCATGGTCAAGATGACTAAAACGCCGTTCTCTGGAACAATGGAACGGGCAAGTGACTTATTGCAAATCATACATACTGATGTATGCGGTCCGATGAATGTTACAGCGCATGGCGGATATCGTTATTTTCTCACCTTCACTGATGACTTAAGTAGATATGGGTATATTTACTTAATGAAACATAAGTCTGAAACGTTTAAAAAGTTCAAGCAATTTCAGAGTGAAGTTGAGAATCATCGTAACAAGAAGATTAAATTCCTGCGATCTGATCGAGGAGGTGAATATATGAGTTATGAGTTTGGGAGTCACTTAAGACAATGTGGAATTGTTTCACAGTTGACACCGCCCGGAACACCATAGCGTAATGGTGTGTCCGAACATCGTAACCGAACCTTATTAGGTATGGTGCGATCTATGATGTCTCTTGCTGATTTGCCACTATCGTTTTGGGGTTATGCATTAGAGACAGCTGCATTCACTTTAAATAGGGCACCATCAAAATCCGTTGAGACGACGCCATATGAACTATGGTTTGGCAAGAGGCCAAAGTTATCGTTTCTTAAAGTTTGGGGATGTGATGCTTATGTCAAAAAGCTTCAGCCTGAAAAGCTGGAACCCAAAGTGGAGAAATACGTCTTCATAGGATACCCGAAAGAGACAGTCGGGTATACCTTCTATCTCAGATCCGAAGGCAAAGTGTTTGTTGCTAAGAACGGAACATTTCTTGAGAAAGAGTTTCTCTCGAAGGAATTGAGTGGGAGGAAAATAGAACTTGATGAGGTTATTGAACCTTTACTTCAACCAAGTAGCGCAGCGCAGAAAGATGTTTATGTGGAACCTACGACGGTAGAAGAGGAAGTTAATGATGATGATCATGAAGCTTCGGATCAAGCTACTATTGAACCTCGTAGGTCGACAAGGGCGCGTACTACTCCTGAGTGGTACGACAACCCTGTCTTGGAGGTCATGTTGTTGGACAACAATGAACCTATGAGCTATGGAGGAGCAGTGATGGGCCCGGATTCTGAGAAATGGTTAGAGGCCATGAAATCCGAGATGGGATCCATGTATGAAAACAAAGTATGGACTTTGGAAGTATTACCTGAAGGGCGAAAGTCCATTCAGAACAAATGGATCTTTAAGAAGAAGGCAGACACGGACGGTAATGTCACCGTCTATAAAGCACGACTTGCGGCAAAGGGTTTTTCACAAGTTCAAGGAGTTAACTACAATGAGACCTTCTCACCCGTAGTGATGCTTAAGTCCGTCAGAATCATGTTGGCAATAGGTGCTTATTTGGACTATGAAATTTGGCAGATGGATGTCAAAACAGCGTTCCTCAACGGTTTCCTTGAGGATGAGTTGTATATGATGCAACCAGAAGGTTTTGTCGATCCAGAGAATGCTGAAAAAGTTTGCAAACTCCAGCGATCCATTTATGGGCTGGTGCAAGCATCTCGGAGTTGGAAAAAGTGCTTTGATGAGGTGATCAAAGCGTTTGAGTTTATACAAGTTTATGGAGAAGCTTGTATTTACAAGAAAGTGAGTGGGAGCTCTATAGCATTTCTAGTATTATATGTGGATGACATATTGCTAATTGGAAACAATATAGAAATGCTGTAAAGCGTGAAGGAATATTTGAACAAGAGTTTTTCAATGAAGGACCTAGGATAAGCTGCTTTCATATTAGGCATTAAGATCTATAGAGATAGATCGAGACGCTTAATAGCACTTTCACAAAGCACATACCTTGATAAAGTTTTGAAGAAGTTCAAAATGGATCAGTCCAAGAAGGGGTTCTTGCCTGTGTTACAAGGTGTGAAGTTGAGTAAGACTCCCAGTGACTGCAGAAGATAGAGAAAAGATGAGTGTCATCCCCTATGCTTCACCCATAGGCTCTATCATGTATGCAATGCTGTGCACAAGACCCGATGTCAGCCTTGCCATAAGTATGGCTGGAAGGTTTCAAAGTGATCCTGGAATGGAGCACAGGGCAGCGGTCAAGAATATCCTTAAGTACCTGAACATGACTAAGGAAATGTTTCTCATTTATGGAGGTGATGAAGAGCTCGTCGTAAAGGGTTACGTCGATGCAAGCTTTGACACTGATCCGGATGACTCGAAGTCACAAACCGGATACGTATTTATTCTCAACGGGGGAGCGCTAAGCTGGTGCAGTTCCAAGCAAAGCATGGTAGCCGATTCTACATGCGAAGCAGAGTACATCGCAGCCTTGGAGGCGGCGAAGGAAGGTGTCTGGAGGAAGCAGTTCATGATAGATCTTGGAGTAGTGCCTAGTGCACTGAATCTAATGAACCTGTTCTGTGATAACACTGATGCCATTGCTCTGGCCAAGGAACCAAGGTTTCACAAGAGGACCAGACACATAAAGCGACGCTTCAACTCCATCCGAGATTACATCTAGGAGAAGGACATAAATATTTGCAAAGTGCACATGGATCTGAATGTTGTAGACCCGTTGACTAAACCTCTTCCAAGGACTAAACATGAACAACACCAGAATTGCATGGGTGTTCGATTCATTACAATGTAAATCACATAGTGATGTGAACTAGATTATTGACTCTAGTGCAAGTAGGAGACTGTTAGAAATATGCCCTAGAGGCAATAAATAAAGTGTTTATTATTATAGTTCCTTGTTCATGATAATCGTTTATTGTCCATGCTATAATTGTATTGATTGGAAACACATTACATGTGTGGGTAAATAGACAACACTTTGTCCCTAGTATGCCTCTAGTGAACTAGCTCATTAATCAAAGATGGTCAAGGTTTCCTAGCCATTGACATGTGATGTCATTTGATAACGGAATCACATCATTAGGAGAATGATGTGATGGACAAGACCCAAACTACAAACGTAGCATATGATTGTGTCAGTTTATTGCTACTGTTTTCTGCATGTCAAGTATATGTTCCTATGACCATGAGATCATGTAACTAACGGACACCGGAGGAGTGCCTTGTGTGTATCAAACGTCGCAACGTAACTGGGTGACTATAAAGGTGCTCTACATGTATCTCCGAGGGTGTCTGTTGAGTTGCCATGGATCAAGACTGGGATTTGTTACTCCGTGTGACGGAGAGGTATCTCAGGGCCCACTCGGTAATACACCATCACAATAAGCCTTGCAAGCAATGTGACTAAATGTTAGTCACGGGATCTTGTATTACGGAACGAGTAAAAAGACTTGCCGGTAACAAGGTTGAACTAGGTATGGAGATACCAATGATCGAATCTCGGGCAAGTAACATACCGAAGAACAAAGGGAACATCATACGGGATTAACTGAATCCTTGTCATAGAGGTTCGACCGATAAAGATCTTCGTAGAATATATAGGAACCAATATGGGAATCCAGGTCCCGCTATTGGTTATTGACCGTAGAGGTGTCTCGGTCATGTCTACATAGTTCTCGAACCCGCAGGGTTTGCAGACTTAAGGTTTGGTGAGGTTTCGGTAGTATAGAGTTATGTATGGTGGTGACCAAAGGTTGTTCGGAGTCCCGGATGAGATCCCGGACATCATGAGGAGCTCCGTAATGGTCTGGAGGTAAAGATTGATATATAGGAAGTCCCATTTTGGTCGCCGGAAAAGTTTCAGGCTAATCGGTAATGTATCGGGAGTGCCGGTAGTGTACCGGGAGACCACCGGGAGGGGTATTTCGACCCAAGAGGCTTCATGGGCTGTGGGAGAGTAAATACCAGCCCTTTGTGGGCTGGTGAAAGTCCCACACAAGGCCCATGCGACTGGGAGAAAAAGCCCAAAGGGAAAAAGGTGGGAAAAGGCCAAAAAAAAGGAGGAATCCTAGTTCTACTAGGATTGGAGGAGTCCTCCTCTCCTCCCCACTTCGGCCGATCCAAAGGAGGCTTGGCCCTTGCGCCAAGACTCTCCTCCCTTCCTCCGATATATACTAGAGGATTTTAGGGTTTTGGCATAGAATTTTTAGCCACGTGCTACCCGTTCCTCCAGTGCATAGTTTCTCCTCTAGATCGGATTTCTACAGTGCTTAGGCGAAGCCCTGCCGGAATAGCTCCACCACCATCGTCGGAGCGCCATCACGCTGCAGGAGAACTCTTCTTCCTCTCTACTCCCTCTTGCTGGATCAAGACGGCGGAGATCGTCATCAAACTGCACGTCTGCTGAACGCGGAGGTGCCGTCCGTTCGGCGCTAGATCGGAAGGACCGTGATAAAGTTCGCGGGACGGATCATGATCAAGTTCGCGGGACGGATCGTGATTGGATCGCGGGACGCTCAGCGATTTGGATCGCGGGACGCTCAGTGATTTGGATCGCGAAGACGTTCGACTACACCAACCGCGTTTCTTAACGCTTCCCGCTTAGCGATCTACAAGGGTATGTAGATCCACTCTTCCTCTCGTAGATGCTCATCACCATGGATAGGTCTTGCGTGAACGTAGGAAATTTTTTGTTTCCCATGCAACGTTCCCCAACAAATTTTTGTCTAGTCTCATGGTTGTGAAGAACATTTTCAACCAACACTGCAAAAAATAGTATTTGGGAATGGGGGCAATACCAGGTTTTGGGAGAACTGGTGGATAGGTCCCAACCCTGTGAAACTAAGTTCCCCTAGTTTGCATTACATGTGCTTTGATAACAACATTTCAATCACCAATGTATTCTCTATAGGTTTTTATAATATTAAGTTGAGAAGAAATCCGTGGGGAGGATTATTTGATATCCAAAATAACATTAAAGATGTTTGTGATGATGTTGTTATATTGGATAAAAAGGTTAGCGTGAGATGGATGCTCAATGTTGACGGTGTATTTATCATTGGATTCTCATATAAAAATTATTTCAAACTCCGTTGGCTTGCCACACAATTTCTTGTGGAAGGTAAAGATCTCGTCTAAAATGATGTTTTCATTTGGCTAATGTTTAAGACAATATTTTGATCAGGAATAACTTGTCCATAAAGGTGCCAGGGGTAAAACATGTGTATTTTGTGGACACAATGAAATAATTGAGCATATGTTTTTCACATGTTATGTTGCTAGGCTAACACGGAGTCTGCTCAAATGTGCTTTCAATTTGATATCAATCCCTGCCAATTTTCACAATTTGATCACACTTGGTTGAAATTCTTTAGTAAGAATGATAAGTTCATGGCCATAGTGTGATGTTGGGCAAAGCCCCACTTGTGTCCAATCTTCACAATTTGGAGATGGAAAAGATGAGGAACATAAGAAATTAAGCGAACACAGGGGGAAATCACTCAAAGAACAAGATCCACATCACACATTTGCACTCCAAGCAAACCCAAGAAAGATACACATAGATCCACAATCAATAAGAGGAGGTTAGTGCTAGGTAGTTCTTCTCAAATCAAACCCCTAAGAGGAGTTGATGTCTTGAGAGATAAATCTTCCCCAAATCTATAAGAGAGATGGAGGCCTTGTCGTATGAATTCTTCTCCACGTGGAGGTCTTGATCTCCAATGGAGAGGGTTCTCTCTCAAAATGTATAATTATGCTTGGCTAACTCTAGATATGAGGTAGAGGAGATGTTATAGCCCAGGCCAAAATAGGGAGAAAGGAGAGGATACAAGACTACTTGGCCCAAAGTGCACAAAGGCAGGAGGCGAAAGTCCGAGTTGCTAGCTGGACGTCCAGGTTCAAGCTAGACTATTTGGGTTGCAAGCCATACATCGAGTGGTTGAAGCTCGTTCGAGTTCGGGCTGGATCTTCACATGGTGCACTTCAGGGGTCGAACGTTCATGTGCAGTCCGGACGCCCAGGTTACGACAAAGCTTTTCTACGCGTGCACCCTTCATTCCGGTCATTCAGGCTGGTAGTCGGACGTCTAGGCTGAGGTCGGACTGTCCTGGTTGGTAGTCGGACGTCCAACTGATCTAGCTCCGACAACCTTTCTTCCTTGTCTTCTCGCTCCCATGTCTCATATGAATGTACATGCAGTTTTAAAAATAAAAGCAAGTTCATCACTGTTTGAATGACACGTGCACGTGATCTAATAATCGGTCCACTTGCTATGTTGATGTAGGCTTTGTGGTGATGTCCATGGAGCGCTCCACCCCATAGTGGCATAGTTTCTGAACAATTTGGATATGCAGAAATATCGCGTGTTTTGAGAAAGAAAACATCTTAACCTAATCGATAAAGCTTCTTTTTCTCCCTTTTGGGAAGATAAGCTCTATTGCTGGTGGAAAAATAAACAAATTCAGGTGGCCCACGGACAACGATGCGCTGCCGATGCCGTTGTGTATGCCACACGATCCAACACAGGAAATGTCAAATTACGCTCCACGCCTTCCACGCTTCCCCCACCCCTTTCACGAGTCGCCATTGGCTTGGCTCACTCCTCGCAGTCGCAGCGCACGCAGTCCTGGTCTCCTCCGTTGAGCCACCGCGAGCGCCAATGGCGGTGGCCGTGCTGCTGGCCGCCATCCTGGCCCTGTCCCCGCTCCCCCTTTCCGTCGCGTCCCCCTCTGCGGCGGCGGCGGCGGCGGCGGCCGACCGCATCACGGGCCTGCCGGGCCAGCCGCCTGTCAACTTCTCCATGTACTCGGGCTACGTCACCGTCGACGCCGCCGCGGGCCGCGCCCTCTTCTACTGGCTCGTCGAGGCCGCCGTCGCGAAGCCCGAGTCGGCGCCGCTCGTGCTCTGGCTCAACGGCGGGCCCGGCTGCTCCTCCGTCGGCTACGGCGCCTCCGAGGAGCTCGGCGCCTTCCGGATCAACGCCGACGGAAGGACGCTCTCCCTCAACCCCTACGCCTGGAACAAAAGTAGATTCCTCTCCCTTTTCGCCTTTCAATCGGCAAATGTGTTGCGCACTGACACGGGGTGGATCGGTTCGTTGTGTCGCAGTGGCGAACGTGCTGTTCCTGGACGCCCCCGCCGGCGTCGGCTACTCCTACTCCAACACCAGCTCCGATCTGCTCAGCCCCGGCGACAACAAGACAGGTGAATTGAGATCAGACTACATACTTTGCCTGATGCTAGTGCTGCACTTGCTCTAGTGGATATGTGTTGTGCTGAATGAACACCAATTTTGCTGTGCAGCTCATGATTCGTACGCTTTCCTGGTGAATTGGCTGGAGAGGTTTCCGCAGTACAAGTACCGCGATTTCTACATTGCCGGAGAGAGCTATGCAGGTAAACTGCAGCCAAAATGGGTTCATTCTAGGATGGAGGCTCAGTTCTGCATTTAGCAGGAATCACATGTATATGGTTTATGTGCCACAGTGCCTGCATAGTTTACCCTTGCTGCCATGGCTGTTTTTTCAGGGCACTATGTCCCTCAGTTGTCTCAACTAGTGCACAGGAACAACAAGGGAGTGAGGAAGCCCACCCTGAACTTCAAAGGCTTCATGGTCAAAACTTCTTGAGCTCTTCTTTTGGTCCTCCCTTAAATGGTCTGGTCAGCTTATTGTTACAAATGATTGGATATCTAGGTCGGAAATGCGGTCATTGACGATTACCATGATTTCGTTGGAACGTTCGAGTATTGGTGGACGCACGGGCTCATCTCTGATGACACCTATCAGAAGCTGCAGTTGGCTTGTGAATTCGATTCATCTGAGCACGCTTCCGAGGCATGCAACAAGATTTATAGTGTTGCTGAAGCTGAGGAAGGCCTGATCGACGCATACAGCATCTACACACCTACCTGTAAGAAGTCCTCACTTCATAGGCGAAGGTTAATCAAGGGCCGCAGGGTGAGCTTATCAACTACTGAAACTATAATTCTACTGATAGCTGAGCTAGTACTTTCATCCGTCTCATAATATAAGAGCATTTTTTACACTCGTGGAGTGTAAAAAACGCTCTTATATTATGGGACGGAGGGAGTACCACTGTAGCAAAATGGTATTTTGGTACATTTGATTACTAATAATTACTATGCATCTGTTTAAAGTACTGTTTAGACTCATCTGAGATTCGTATGAACATAATAAAATTTCATATGCTGCCTCCTAACAGTATTTTCTGTTTAAAATGTAGCCCTGGTTGCCAAGAGGATACGATCCCTGCACCGAAAAGTACTCAACAAAGTACTACAATCTACCAGAAGTGCAGAAAGCTTTTCGTGCCAATGTTACTGGAATACCGTATTCCTGGACCGGCTGCAGGTCTGTTCAACTGGTTTCATCTTGTTTTACACACAACTAGTTCACTGTGACTGACCGTAAATCCTGCTTGTTAATGATAGTTTGCGCTAAACTTACTCCTATTTCACAGTGATGTCTTGTCTGAACATTGGAAAGATTCACCAAGGTCCATGCTTCCTATTTACCGTGAACTGATTGCAGCTGGCATAAGAATATGGGTCTTCAGGTACACCAAATTTATGTTGAAAACATGATTTCCGCTGCATCATAAATCTTTAACAATGGTGCCGATGCTGATATATTATCATCATTGACTGTATGGCTCACAGTATTAAGTAGCCCGTTTGGCCTTCTGAGGTTTTAATTGTTTAAATTGGGAAATTTGACAGTGGTGATGCCGATTCCGTAGTACCCCTCACTGCTACAAGATACTCCATTGATGCACTATATCTTCCGACCGTCACCAATTGGTATCCGTGGTATGATGAGGAAGAGGTTAGTCAGAACAGTACTAAAACAACAATATCAGTTTTATTCCCTTATTCACTTTGCTACATCTATGCTCATCATTCTCTAATGGTGTGGATCTTGCTTAGGTTGCTGGTTGGTGCCAAGTGTACAAAGGTTTGACGTTGGTGACAATACGAGGCGCAGGGCATGAGGTTCCCCTCCATCGTCCACAGCAAGCCTTGAAGCTTTTTGAGCATTTCTTGCAAGATAAGCCCATGCCTCGGCCTGCACATAGCATTCAGTCGTTTTAGAATTTTCTTCCACTTAAAATGGAAGATCAGCCCATCAAGTCATGTTGTACAATTTCAAGTCCAGTTACCAAATTTTCAGTTGAGCAGATTTTCTCTGTTCATTTGATGTCGGCTTGAGAAATGGGAACAGAACCCATTGAAGTGGGACAATCAGAGCTTTGTTTTTAGTTTTCATGAGCTCTGGGGTGGCAATGTAATTTGAATAATAATTCCATATTCGACACAATAAAATGTGACCATGTCACTGTTATCTGTTAAACAACTGCGCCACCCTTGATCAAGTTGCACGCTTGAACTCTCCCTGACCTGTTTTCTGATATGATCTAATCAACAAACATGTGAAGGAACGTGTTAAGCTTGTAAGGTGTCAACCTTGCTGAGTGGTGATTTATAAGCTTTGTGCCTTATCTAAGTTGTCCTCTGTAGCGACTCGTATTTAGATAAGTCTTCGAGTAATTTTTGGTAAGCTTGTCACATGTTACAGAAAAACAGAAATTAGTGCAGCATTGAATAAATGGCATTACTATTGTAGTAGTCAGATAATCAGTACTCAGAGGTTTAGCAACCGAGGAAATGGATATCAGATTCTTTCTAGTGGAACCTTTTTTCAAGACATAACATTCATTCAAAACCCTTGATATTTTGTACTAACAGTGAAAATATTATTCCCATGCATTAAACTGCTCTTGGCGTAGTCGACAAACACCAGCCAACGATGGTTGGTAACAAAACACAACCAAACCATTCATTCTTTTGGGGTGATCTTGATGCCCTTGATGAGGAGCCCCCTCTTCCACTGCCCACCATCAGCCTCAATCATTGAGATCTCAGCCTCTCCATTCTGCCCCTTGTGTGGCTTAACCTCCCCAACCTTTACCTGCAGCCACTGCCCCCTGGGCTTCTCCTGCAGGTTCTCCTTGTGCTGTTGGATCGTCCCGTCGGGGAACTTGAGCCGGAGGTTCACTGGCGTTGACCACCCGTAGGCCGTATGGTCGAGCATTACATCAAAGAAAACCTCATAGGTGACTCCTGGTGTGAGATGTGCCAGTTCCAGCTTCCCTTGGACCTCCAACCAGCAGACGTTCTTCAGCGCCACCATCTCGATTCCAGCTTCGGCGGCGCTGATGGTAACATGTCAGTTTCAGAACAGCATGGTAAGTACATATAATTCTTGAGGCAAGATGCATGAACAACTGAAAATAGGCAGTAATGTACACATATACACATGTTTATGATTCTTAACTACCTTCCTTCTTTCAGGGGTTGCCAAGTCCAGTATTGGGGTTCTCCGCTCCAAGTGATGGCCAGGCCTCTGGGGAACAGCATGAAGCAGTTGTGCCTAGTCCTCTCATCCACCCAGTACTTCTGCACCATTGCAGAATGTTTGAAGGATAAGCCATGTTCAGAAGGTAAATCTTATGAGTTTCATTATCATATAGTTTGGTTCATGTTCATAAGAAGTAAACCTTTGTTTTCCCAGTCAAGAAGATCCCGGTGGAAACCTGATCTTCCAGTGCAGCTACATTGGCGACATTCTTCCCGGCAATGATCTCCCGGAACATGTGAGGAGCCGGCGCCCTCTTGGACTGCACCTGGTTGGCGGTGTCGGAAGTAGTAGAAGCGCTCACCTTCATGCGGCAGAATGCATTGATAGTAAGCTCTAATACATCTCCATCAGCTTCTTTTTGATGTATTTTTCTCTGGATGACACCACGCGCCATAGTGAAGTCACCAGTCCCACCAACAATAGCCCATTCACCTTGTTCATCAGTAGTTGCTCCCATTACCTCAAGTGTTGATCCTTTGAACCTATGTGATTCACAAATATCATATGCATGTACCAAGACAATGTGGTACTAAAAAAATGTAACATGTTAGCACATTACAGGACAAAACACATACAAGTTACCTGTCAAGCTCGAACACTATGATGAATAAATTGCACCAGCCAGCAGCATTCATATGCATGCCTTTTGCACGAGCGACTAGCTTTGCGTCCGGAGCTATACCATCATATATTGCCCAGTCGTTGATGGTTGTGAGACCAAGGTCAGTAGTACCAAATCCATCTATCACTACATACTGGTTTTTCTTATCCCCAGAAATGATCCTGCGCAAATACAAGCTTTGGAAGTCAAGCTTACTGTTTTCCACCAGTGCGCCAGCATAACTAGTGATCTTGAAATTGGCCATTGGGGTAGGGGTGGGGGTGGGGGGTTGAGAGAACAGCTATCAGGTGTAGAGCTTTTCTTTTGCCTTGTTTGTTTTGTTGAGGGGTATTTATAGCATCCATAGAAAGCTACCAAGTACCAAGTCTTGCTTCAAGTCTTTACGTTTAGCCCGAGCTTCTTGATTGGCTATCTCTCCATTGACTTCTCTGTTTGAATATATAATGACGATGAATCTAACTTCATAGTGATCTAGAGATCGGCAACAGCACATGAGTACTTCTAGGCTCATTCCTGAGATAACTAATAAATACATCATGCCAAAGAGCACATGAGTACAGCTATTGCACATGGCATGGATGCAATGAGAGCACATGAGTGCTGCTACGCCTTGAATGATTCTATTAAAAGTATTCACCGTCATGTCTACGCCTTACTGAGGACAAATGGTCTTAAGTTTATCTTTGGTTAGCACCTTCTGGATGTACCACGGCTACCCCCTAGCCCTGCATTCCTGAACTTAGGGTGGTGAGATAAGTTGCCCACCGGATCTCCGGTGAGCGGGTGAGTCTTTGCAAGCCTATCAACTGCGTAACCATGAATTATTATTTCAGTTTCGTATTTATGTGTGCCATGTGCACATTTGATCAAATTCACCGACGATCGTCCCTGCATATTGCACTATCAGTCCTTTTGGCTCATGAACACTATCTCCAAATTATTTTACCAGTTATGGTGGGGCGCAACATGTTACTGAAAAGTTTATCTCGGCCACCACCTCACATGTGAAGGTTCGGATCGCATCAAGATGCTAATAATTCGTTTGCAGTAAATTAGAAGGACCTTGAAGACTAGATATAAATAAGCAAGTCCTCGGTGAGATCTCACCAGGTCTTGTCTTCTTTTATTATGATTCCAGCTTGACATGTCACATGCATGTATTGTAGGAGTATATACTTGTCTGACTTAATCTCGGGGACGAACACAATGACGTGGGTCATTGCAAATGGATGTGGATTCCAGTTAATGTGTATCGTGACTCGTGACCCCCGAGATCCGAGGTATAGAAGTCTAGCTAGAGAAGATCATATAGGAAGCCGAGATTCGTGTCCTGGCAATTTCAGCCTGTATCGGAACCGTTTCAACCTGTATTGGAACTGGTCCAGGGCACCATATACTCTCTAAGAGCCGTCCTTGAACGCTTCTGTTTAAAAGTATACATCGTCAAGCCTATGCCTTACCGAGGAGGCGCGGACCATGCATGGTGCGATGGCTTGATTCTGTTGCGGGCAGTTGGTCTTGATGTTATCTTTGGTTCGCAACTTCGATGTGCATTCCAGTTTTAGCCTGTATTGTTGTATACCCGTCTGACTTAATCCCAACACAACGACGTGGGTCATTGTGTTCAGATGTAGGGATTCCAATTAATGTGTGTGAGGACCCAAGATCTAAAGGTATACAAGTCTAAATGTATATAGAAGATCATACAGGAAATCAAGATTTGTGCCCTGCCAATTTCAGCCTGTATGGTATTCGGAACTGGTCCTGGCTCAATGGGGGTCTGGATGACCTGTGTTTCAAGGAGGAGTAGCAGCTCAGCTCTCGTGAAACCTCCAACTATCCCTTGCCTCGGTCCCTCTTTGTTTGCAAGCCCATCCTAAGCTCCCACGACCACGAGGATGGCGTTCTGTACCTCTTGACCAATGCCAGCAGCCAAGACTGCAGGACGTCGCAGGTGATTGCTGTTGGCATCAAGAAGAATGAGCTGCTGAGGATGGCGGATTTCGACATGCAAAGACCCAACGCCTACATTCATGCGATGTGAACATCTACAATTTTTTCAGAATTTTTTGAAACATTTAAAATTATTATTTTTGAAATGGTATCATGGGAGCATTTGGAAGGTGGTATCACCTGATACTCTCCCTGCGCACTACCATCTCCAGCCATCTCAAGACCCTGTGCGTACCATTGCCTCCCCGGTAACGATAATAAAACTGCTGCAGGCTTGAATTCTCCCTGACATGATCCAGTCAACAAACATGTGAAGGAACGTGTTAAGAGCTTGTAGTGTGTTAACCTAGCTGAGTGGTGATTTCTAAGCTTTGTGCCTTCTCTAAGTTATCCTCTGTAGCGATTCGTATTTTCGTAAATGCTCGAGTAATCTTTGGTAAGCTTGGCATATGTTACAGAAAAACAAAAAATAGTTTAGCATTGAATAAATGATAGTATTTTTTTTAGACAGATAGCCAGTACTCAGAGGTTTATAGTAACCAAGGAAAGTGATATGAGATTCTTTCCAGTGCAACTTTCTCTTCGAGACATAACATTCATTCAGAACTCTTGATATTTTTAAACAGTGAAAATATTATTCCCATGCATCAAACTGATCTTAGCGCAGTCGACAGACAACAGCCAATGATCGCCGGTAACAAAACACAACCAGATCATTCATTCTTTTGAGGTGATCTTGATGCCCTTGATGAGGAGCCCCCTCTTCCACTGCCCACCATCATACTCAAACATGGAGATCTCTGCCTCTCCATTCTGTCCCTTTTGCGGCTTAACCTCCCCAACCTTGATCTGCAGCCACTGCCCCCGGGGCTTCTCCTGCAGGTTCTCCTTGTGCTGCTGGATCGTCCCGTCGGGTAACTTGAGCCGGAGGTTGACCGGCGTCGACCACCCGTAGGCCGGGTCGTCGAGCCTCACCTCGAAGAAGACCTCGTAGGTGACTCCTGGCGTGAGATGGGACAGCTCCAGCTTCCCTTGGACCTCCAGCCAGCAGACGTTCTTCAGCGCCACTGTCTCGATTCCGGCTTCGGTGTCGCTGATGGTAAACATTTCAGGTTGAGTATGTATACATGTACACATGTTCATGATTCTGAACTAACCTTCCTTCTTTCAGGGGGTGCCAAGTCCAGTACTTGGGGTCTTCGCTCCAGGTGATGGCCAGGCCTCTGGGGAACAGCATGAAGCAGTTGTGCCTGGTCCTCTCGTCCACCCAGTACTTCTGCACCATAGCAAAAAGTTTGAAGCATAAGTCATGTTCAGAAAGCAAAATCTTATGATATTTCACATCATATATCAGATCATCAGTTCAGTGTTGAGAAGAAGTAAACCTTTGTCTTCCCGGCCAAGAAGATACCCGTGGAGACCTGATCTTCCAGCGCGGCTACGTCAGCGACATTCTCCCCGGCGACGATCTCCCGGAACATGTGAGGAGCCGGCGCCCTCTTGGACTGCGCCTGGTTGGCGGTGTCAGTAGAAGAAGCGCTGAGTGCCGTCGGCGCAACACGGCCATCACCGGTTGGCGACGAGGCGGAGGACGCCTCCGGTCGCGACGGCGCCGCTCCCATGGCCGTTAGGTTTCTCTGAAGTATGAACTTCTCGTTGGGTCGCAAGTGCAACACAGTTGAAGCAGGTCGTGACATATATACAGCAGCAGAAAGAAAGAACAAGTGAGCTGAAGCATTACGGTTTCGTGGCAAAGAAGCGTGGATGGAATTTGATGACCTTTTCGCGCATACGGTCGCGCGTCGAGCCGTCCAGATGAGAATGTTGGCAAAGAAGATGGCATCGGGAAACTGCGGCGGAGAACGTCAGATTCCATATTCTTGCATTTTACCCCCGCTTTGAGCTGCGATCGGCATCTGATTCCATGATCCAGGGATGGAGTTTGCGCCACGCATGGAATAATCGGCCTTCTTTTTCGCGGGGTAAGGATAGCATGCTGCTGTAGCATTGATGCTTCGGCCGATGGTGTTGTCGCGACACACGGAGCGACGCGTCGTCATGGCGGATACAGTCTTGTCAGGTCTGTAGACAGTAGTGTGGAACCAACTATGTCTTGATTGAAGTCTGATTGGAGTTGCTCCGAGGACGCAAACCAGTACCCATTTCGTTTTCAGTGTACGCAGAAACTTCACGGATGCGCTTGGTACCTTTCTTGTTTTGTGGTGAATGGGTGCCAGATATATCTTGGGATGCTTAGACCAACTTCAGTGCGCGATCCCGTCCGTTTGGTCCGGATTTTGTCCGTTTGAGGCAGGCGATAGTGTCGTGTCCGGGCCTGTCCTGAGATGCGGTGGCCGTGTGCCCAATGCGCGGCCGCATCCTGTCCGCCCATGTCAAATATCAATTGTTCGAACAAAAAGAGTTTTAACAACCCAATCGAAATTGTCTCGAATAAAAATAATTTTACAACCAAATCGAAATTGTCTCGAATAAAATGGTTTTACAACCAAATCAAAATTGTCTTGAATAAAGATAATTAAGCAATACATCTATTGGTTTCCAATGTGATCCCACATGTGCTCAACCAAGTCATATTGAAGCTGCAAATGAGTGTGCCAATCACGGATTTAATGATGGAATTGGGTAAACTACTCAAACGTGACCGGTTGTTGGTGTAGGGGCTCAACATTGTTACCTTGAAAATCAAATCCTTGTTCGAAAATGGAGTCATCACGCTCGTCCTCGACGATCATGTTGTGCATGATCACACAAGCAGTCATCACCTCCCAAAGCTTCCCTTCATCCCATGTCAATGCAGGGTTTCGAACGACACCCCATCGGGATTAAAGAACACCAAAAGCACGCTCCACATCCTTTCTAGCACTCTCTTGCATTTGTGCAAAGCTCTGTCTTTTCTCACCTTGGGGGTTCGAGATTGTCTTCACAAAAGTTGACCACTGATGATATATACCATCAGCCACTTGTTGTAGTGATGGCCATTGATCTCAAAGTTGACAGGTGGGGAGTGGCCTTCTGCAAGCCTAGCGAACACTAGGGAACGCTGCAGCACGTTGATATCATTGTGAGAACCGGCCATGCCGAAGAAAGAATGCCATATCCAAAGATCGTGCGAAGCCACCGCTTCTAATATGACAGTGCATGCTTTCACATGCCCCTTGTACTGGCCCTGCCAAGCAAATGGACAGTTCTTCCACTCCCAGTGCATACAATCTATGCTACCAAGCATGCCTGGAAAGCCTTTATCAGCGTTGATCACCAACAGCCTTTTTGTGTCAGCGACATTTGGCTGCCTCAAGTACTCGGGGCCAAACACAGCTGCCACGGCCTTGCAGAAGTTGTACATTTACAACAGACATGTGGACTTACTCATGCGCACGTACTCATCCACAAGATTGCCTGGAATTCCATATGCAAGCATGCGAATGGTGGCGGTGCATTTCTGATAAGAGGAGAATCCAAGCTTGCCAAGGGCATCCCTTTTGCACATGCTGAACCACTCCCTCACGGATGCGATTGAACACATGCCTTGACATACGAAAACGACGACAAAATTTCTTCGGTTTGAAGAGTGCGGTATTCTCAAAGTAATCAGCATAGAGCAAGGACCGACCTCTCTCTCTCTGGCGGTCTAGGTTGGACACACGGCCAGACACTGACCCCCTGTACCAAGGCCGCTGCCTTCGAATGTGGTCATGAACGACCAGTGTAGCCACCACAAGTTCTTCGTCATCCGAGGATGAATCATCCGATGAACAAATGAAGTGGCTGAAGAAAAATTCATCTCCACTGTCCATACCTTTATGGGCAAAGTGTCAAACACCTTGCGGTCGTGATGGCGAAGAGGCCGCGAATCACCTCGAGGCAGCGGGGGCAGATGGCGTCCGGCTACAGGTCGCTCTGTAGCACCCCCGACGGAAGCTGCCGTTGCCGATGGGTGTCGTCGACGGTCATATCCCCTCTGCGATCGAATCCGACGGCGACGGCCAAAACACCTCCGAACGACGGCCAAAACTCCTACGAAAGGGCGGGCGTGGTGGCGGCTATGGTGAGACGTGTTTTGGTATGGACGACCGAGGGGCGAGCAGCGAGAAGGCGACCGGATAATAGTGGCGGCGCCAGCGATGAGGTTGGGCGGGGAGGGGCCGGTGGAGGCTTGGGGGTGAATGAATCGACAGAGTCCCCGACACGCGGGCCAGGGGAGGACAAGGGCGTGCGCCCCTCCCGTCCGTGCGCTGTCCGTTTTTTCCCAAATGCCGCGCAAGTTTGGGCTGAAAATGGGCCGAAAACGGACGAAAAACAGACATTTGTCCGTTTGGGGCCACGCGTTGGGCCGTGCTATTCGTCTGTTTTACCCCAAACGGACGCACCCGGACAGGATGGGGTCGCGCGCTGGAGTTGGCCTTACTTGAATTTCAACTCCAACCGACCGACTCAAACGGACTTTGGTCTATTTTTTGTTTGTTGGGTCGGGTGGCGTCTGACCCCCCCCCCCCTTTTTAATTCGTTGGCTAGTGCGGTCAACTGATCGACGCATTTTATTCGTGCAACTGGTACGTGGTATATAGTTTTTGCATATAAATCTAAATATTGCCTAAAGTTTAAATCATATAGTTTTTACATCACAATATTAAATGATTACAACCAAATGAAATTTAAATTGTCATAACTATATTGAAAGAAAAAGAGCTGATATATCTATTGGTTGCCAAATGAGACCACATATGTTCAACGAAATCATTTTGAAGTTGCATGTGAGTTGTCTAATCACGCATTTCATGATGAAATTGGGTGAACTGCAGACGTTGTCGGGTCATGCTCAAGCACAACATTTTCATCCTAAAATTGAAACCCTTGGTCGAAGATATGGTCCTCACGCTTATCTTCACACAAGCAGTCATCACCTCTCACATCTTTTTGGTGCTTCATGTTCCAGCAAGGTACCGAACAATAGTCATCGAGATTGAAGCATACCAAAAGCATGCTCCACATCCTTCTTAGAACTCTCTTGTGTTTGGACAAACCTATGCCACTTCTCTCCCATCGGATTGGAGATTGTCTTCAAAAGAGTTGACCACTGAGGATAGATACCATCAGTTAGGTAGTATCCCTTATTGTAGTGGTGGTCATTGATCTCAAAGTTAACCTCTGGGTAGTTGTCTTTTGCAGGCCTTCTGAACACCAAAGAGCAGTGAAGCACGTTGATACTATTATGAGAACTAACCATGCTGAAAAAGTGTCAAATTCAGAGATCTTGTAAAGCTACAACTTCAAGTATATGACAATGCACCGCATGCCCCTTATATTGTCCCTGCCAAGCAAATAGATATTTTTTTCACTTTCAGTGCATACAATCTATGCTATCAAGCATTCACGGGAAGTCTATCTCTTCATTGATCGCCAACAACTGGGTTGTATCTGCATCATTTGATTCTATCAAGTACTCCGAGCCAAACACTTCTACCATAGCCTTGTAGAACTTGTACAATGACGCAAGGCATGTCGAATCACTTATGCGGACATACTCATCAAAAAGATCACCGGGAATTCCGTATGTAAGCATCCGAATGACTGTAGTACATTTCTGATAAGAGAAGAAGTCAACCTTTCCAAGGCACCCCCTTGCATACGAAATAATTATCATACACCATCACTCCCTTCCGAATACGATTGAACACATGTTTCGCTGTCGTGGATATAATCCTGACAGTACTAGGGGTGTAGGAATATGGAGGCAGTCATATCTAGCGAATGGTGCACATGGGAGTATGTTGGAAATATGCCCTAGAGGAAATAATAAAATGGTTATTATTATATCTCCTTGTTCATGATAATTGTTTATTATCCATGCTATAATTGTATTGACCGGAAACACATTGCATGTGTGGATACATAGACAACACTTTGTACCTAGTATGCCTCTAGTAGACTAGCTCGTTGATCAAAGATGGTCAAGGTTTCCTAGCCATTGACATGAGATGTCATTTGATAACGGGATCACATCATTGGGAGAATGATGTGATGGACAAGACCCAAACTACAAACATAGCATATGATCTTGCCAGTTTATTGCTATAGTTTTTTTGCATGTTAAGTATCTGTTCCTATGACCACGATATCATGCCACTCACTAACACTGGAGGAGTGCCTTGTGTGTATCAAACGTCGCAACGTAACTGGGTGACTATAAAGGTGCTCTACAAGTATCTTCGAGAGTGTCTGTTGAGTCGGAATGGATCAAGACTGCGATTTATTACTCCGTGTGACGGAGAGGTATCTCAGGGCCCACTCGGTAATACAACATCGCAACAAGCCTTGCAAGCAATGTGACTAAAATGTCAGCCATGACATCTTGTATTACGGAATGAGTAAAGAGACTTGTCGGTAACGAGATTGAACTAGGTATGGAGATACCGACGACCGAATCTCGGGCAAGTAACATATCGAAGAACAAAGGGAACATCATACAGGATTAACTGAATTCTTGACATAGAGGTTCAACCGATAAAGATCTTCGTAGAATATGTAGGAACCAATATGGGCATCTAGGTCCCGCTATTGGTTATTGACCGTGAGGTGTCTCGGTCATGTCTACATAGTTCTCGAACCCGCAGGGTCTGCACACTTAAGGTTCAGTGACGTTTCGATAGTATAGAGTTATGTATGGTGGTAACTGAAGGTTGTTCGGAGTCCCGGATGAGATCCCGGACATCACGAGGAGCTCTGGAATGGTCCGGAGGTAAAGATTGATATATAGGAAGTCCCGTTTTGGTCGTCGGAAAAGTTTCGGGCTCATCGATAGTGTACCGGGAGTGCTGGGAGGGTACCGGGGGACCATCGGGAGGGCTGTTTCGACCCAAGAGGCTACATGGACTGTGGTAGGGGGTATACCAGCCCTTAGTGGGCTGGCCGAAGCCCCACAGGAGGCCCATGCGTTTGGGAGGAGAAACCCAAGGTATAAAAAGGGTTTCAAGTGGGAGAGAAGGAGTCCTAATCCTATTAGGTTTGGAGAAGGACTCCTCCTCCTCCCACTTCGGCCAAACCAAGGGTTGGCACCTTGGGGGCCAAGTCTTCTCCCTCCCTCCTCCTATATATACTAGAGGTATTAAGGGTTTTTGATAGGATTTTTATTTCTGTGCCCCTTGTTCGTTAGTTCTACTCATTCATCCCCATGCTCTTAACTTTTGCTCACTTTTCCCCACTCCCTTGCCCGAAACCCTCAGAACTGGTCATAGCGGATGTTGTCGTCGGGTCAATGGCTTGACCGTTAACTCTGACGAGTGGTGTCCCGTATGGCCGAGTCCACATATTGACCATTACGTGCTAACGAGTGGGGCCGCAAAACTCACACCCCTCATTGTAACCTGAATCAGATCGAGTCGCTTCCTTGCCGCCCCCTCTGCCGCTGTCGTGCCGCCTTTGCCGCCATCGTGCCGCCTCCGCCGTTGTCATGCCGCCTCCGCCGCATCTACCCTCTCTCCCCATCTAGGATTAGGAAGCAATGTCGGGGGAGCACCCCGTCCGACCCATCGACCGTGGAGAGGATTGAGTCGAATTAGAGGCGGATAATTCATGGATTCCACCTGGGTAAGCATCGTTTTCCTCTCAAATTGATTAGGAGATCCGTAAATTAGGATGTATTTGACCATCGTTGGCATGAATCAGTGCAATTTTTTTGAAAATTTACGGTCTAACTGCGCCCTTTATTTCATCGAATAGGGTTGATCTTGCACTTGCTTTTCGTCTGGCGATTAGAATGGAAACTAGCGAGCTGCGTGGAACTAAACCGTACCTGATTTCTGGATTTTTCTATCCGAAAGTGGTAGAAACCAGCGTTTCGTTCAAAGATTTCCGCGAGGCACTCTGTTGTGAGTATCCGTGGAGCTGTGCCGATGCTGTTAAACTGAGATATTTCGACAATACCGAGCAGAGATTTGTCCCATTAACTTGTGATGAGCATCTGGGATTGCTTTTTAGTTTGAATGCTGACAACCATTTCGGTAAAATCCATATCTGTGTGCTTTAGGCACGCAAGGGGAAGGGTGTTCAGACATCATCTGTCTCTACTAATAGCGAGCGTCCTCGCACTCCTTGTAGGTCGAGACCAAGTAAACCTAGTGGTTCTGAAAGCCACAACATGTCGGCTGCCGCTAATTCTGCCACTTCTCCTCTCCCTTCTGCACGTGATGTAGAAGTAGATGCAGAGCCTGACGAGGAAGTGCCTCGACATGATGATGAGGATGAGACTATATTCCCTGAACTGGTAGATAGAGTCAGTCAACAGGCAATGGAAGAGGAATATCCAGAGGAGCCTAGCAGTCGTGCTAGATTTGATGACACCGATGATGAAGAGAGGGAGGAGAACATCAACTCCTTAGTTTTACAAGAATACGATGGTGAGGACATGCCAACAGTTGAGTGGAATAGGGAGAATCGTTAGCTTACCCCAGGAACCATATTCGAATCGATGGTGGACTGTCGTAATGCAGTGACTACATATTGCATTCTCACTGAAAACTCCTATGAGGTTGATAGGAGTGAGTCAGGAAGATTCACTGTTCATTTCCCTTATGATAGGTGTAGGTGGAGGTTGCATGCATCCACTATGCTAAAGAGCAAATTGGTTCAAGTATTATAACTGAATCTTTTTTTCAGATTATTTATCCATTCTTAATTGTATTTGACATCATTTTTCATTTTGTTTCAGATAAAAAACCCACACAGGCACACTTGCCCACCTAGAGGGGGGATGACAAATCAAAGCTTGCAAAGACTAGGTGGGTGGCAGATGCAATCTTGGATTGGGTGAGTGAAACACCAACAATTGGTCCAACAACACTCCATGAGAAGCTATTTGAGAAGTACAAGACTAATATACCTTACATGAAGATTTTCTATGCTAAGGAAAGGGCTCTTTATAGGATTAATGGTCCATGGAATGAGAGTTTTTAGTTGCTTTACACCTTCGAAGCTGAAGTGGAGACGGCTAGTCCACGGAGTGTTGTAGAGATTGACAAACATACAATTCAATACAAATTAAAAGGGAAGACAGTTGAGAAGGAGTGCTTCAGGAGGGCTTTTGTTTGTTTCAAGGCTTGCTGGCAGGGTTTTCTGAATGGTTGTAGGCCCTATTTGGCCGTTGATGCAACTGCTTTGAATGGAAGATGGAGAGGCCAGCTAGCAGCAGCTTCTGCAGTTGATGGACACAACTGGCTATTCCCAGTTGCATTTAGTGTGTTGGAGGCAGAGTCCGAGGAGAGTTGGGTCTGGTTTCTGCAGCAGTTGCGCAACATTATAGATACACCCTCGGGTTTAGTTATACACACATGCTTGCAAGGGTTTAGAGAGTGCAGTAAAATTTGTATTCCCTGGAGTGGAACATAGGGAATGTATGTGACACCTAGCGCAGAATTTTAAAAAGAAATTCAAAGGCAAAGTTTATGATGAGAACCTATGGCCAGCATCATACACATGCAGCTTGAGGAAGCATGATCACCACTTGAGAGTGTTGCATGCTCACAATCCTTTGGTAAAGGAGTACATGGATGAACATCATGGAAAGTTGTGGTCAAGATCCAAATTCAATGAAATCTGCAAAGTAGACTATGTGACCAATAACCTCACTAAGTGTTTCAATGCAAAGTTCAAGTTAGTGAAAGGGCTTTTGTTATGGCAAGCATTTGATAAGATCAAGCAGATGATCATGATAAAGATCGCTCTTCATAAAAGAATTGCAGAAACACAATATGTTGACCATCTTATGCTCCCATCTCCGATTAAGGCATTGCATGCCAAGGCAAGAGGACTAAGGATGAAATGCATTTGACCGTCAACATACGAGGCTGAGGTGATATACACTGACAGTAAAAATAGAGAATGGAGATATCCAGTGAACCTTGCAACTAAGGAATGCAGTTGTAGGCAATGGCAGATCCACGGGAAGGTGTGCATACATGCCCTACATCTCATGACTATTATTGGAGGTGAAGATGGTGAAGTTGATCAGATTGCTCTGAATATTTCTCTGTTGCCAAATTTAGGGCTGCTTAAGCTGAAAATGTGCCAGCACTCTTGGGAAAATACTAATGGAACATAGTAGATCCAGGGTTCAAACTCCATTCTCCTGTACTGACGAGACCACCAGGAAGACCAAAGAAAAACAGGATAAGAGCTGGTGAAGAGGGTCGTGTAAAAAATAGCGTAAGTGCAAAAGATGTGGTATCCTAGGGCATATTGCTAGGCGTTGTAAAAAATAGCGTAAGTGCAAAGGAACAATGGGCAGTAGCAAATGCAGCAGCAGAGGAGAATGCAGCTGAAGTAGCAGCTTGGTATGTGTGCAACCTTTCCCTTTTTTGCATTTGTTCTCTTTTTTATCGATGGCTAAGCTTATTTCTGTTTGACACAGCTCAAGGATAATTAGAGGCATAGGACAGAAAAGACCTAGAGAGGAAGAAACTTCGGTTGAACCATCATTTGATGCAGAATTTGAAACCATGGCTATTGAAGGTTTTGAAGCTATAAGAGAGGAGGAAGTTATTTTGTCTGAAGTTCCTTTAAGGATTAGTGAACCCACAGATGACCGTCAACTGGTCATCACTTGCTCGGTCAGTCAAAGCTCAACAAAACCACCACAACTAGAAGTGAAGATCTGAAACAACAAGAAAAGCTTTCAAAAGCACAAAATATCCTAGCTAGGGAAACCAGGAACAAGACGGTTAACCCATCCCGAAACACAAGGAGCAAGACAAAGATTTGAATTTGAACTTGAATGCAAGTCATAAACTTTGAACTTTAAGAATTTGTAATAAGGATTCTGTCTTAAATTTGAACTACTGTGAAAACTTGCAAGGTGTAATAATTCTATTTGCAATTTGATGTGAAATTTGAGGTAGAATACAAAAGCGAGACAAAATTTGAATTTTAGGTAAACTTTAAATTTGAACCAACACTTGAAGTGCATTGCCCTGTGGTGTGAGTTGCAAAGTTTGCTAAATTATTATAAACGTTAGATGATCAATCTGATCTCTTTTGCCTGGCAAAACTTGTAGTCATGAGAAATGTGCTCCAAATGAGCTCCCAAGCTAGGGTAAACAACCTCATTTGTAATCAAGTTTTTTTGGACCTACTCTAATTGAGCCAAATAATTTTTTTATTAACACCTATTCAATCTATATAGTGTAGATTCAAAGTCTCACTATTTTTGAATTAATCTTCATATTTTTACATTTTCTTTTGAAAAAAATATGCTTTAATATAAAAAACTAATAAAAACACGTTTAAAATATGAAAATGGAAAACTAAATTCAGATCATTCTTATTCACTTTAAAATAAAGCTGTGGTGATTTTTTGATTATTTTAAAATTTTCAAAACAGAAGGTAACCCTACCTCCTCTCCTTAAACTCTATGAAATGTTGTACGTGATAGCTCATATGTGTGAAGGTTTTTTCATGAAAATGACCATAGACCAGGTTTATGATTTTTGGTTGGTAATATGTCACATAAGACAACATTGTACGCATGTTTTATATTTTTTGATTTTTTTAAATTAATGGTGCTCGTTTGACCTCGATCGTGCCAGCTAGTTTTTTTTTGAAAATGTTAGTATACCAAGTTTAGTATTTTTCCTCGTTATTGTGTCTTATAAAACGACGAACGACAAAGGTTTCATATTTTTCGATTTTTTCTAAATTAGTTATGCTCAGTCAAAGCCTTGGAAACCCTGTTGACCAGCTCAAAACCCCTCTAAACCCCACGGGGTTTCGCCTAACCCTAGCTCCGAACGTCAGCCGTCTGATCATACCCTAGCGCCAAGTGACAACCCTCAGATGTGGTCTTCTAGAAGGAATTCGGTGGGCAGGCTGCGTGCAGGCTCCGCGCCGTTGGATCATATGGACGGCTCTGCATCATTGGATCGTGGGGCGATCCGCGAGAGTTGTTGGTTGTGCTCGCGCACCCTTGCCCCCCCCTTTCTTCTACTGCTTATTCTGCGGCAACGAGAGGAGCCACTCCTTTGCTTTTATTCTCCGGCGACAAGAGGATCCACTCCTCCGCTTCTTCTTCTCCGACGACTTTGGGCGATATGTCGAGCTCCACTTCAACCTCCCGCCCCTCGTGGACCCAGTATGGTCCACTCCTCATGGAGCGATGTCCTGACTGCCCACGCAGCGCGCCACTGATACGACTAACTTCGAAGGAGGTCAAGATGGCAACTATGGGTGCGAGTTTGTGAAATGCGAGAGCAAGCTAGAGGGGCAGGTTAGATCTCATGATTTTTCTCTGATTTCATTTTCTATTTGCTTTTAATTCTTTTTTCCTTGGATCTGGGATTTAGGGTTCATGTTATCGTTTTAGATCGTGAAGAAATGCACACATTTTAAATGGCTGGATGACTACGTTAAGCAAATTCAATTCAATGGGGCCCCAACCCGGGAGCTCAATCTGTCGTCAGCACCAATGAATTTCGTCTCTGAAAGTGCTGCTCTGACAGTTGGGGATGCGGATCTGAAAGGGTAATTAAAGAAGATGAACAAGAACTTGAAGCAGATGATTCAATTGAACAAGCAAGCAAATCAGATAGCTTTAGGATTTTATTTTTGTATAGTTGCTCTAGAATTTGGTTACTTGCTGGTCATCACTTGTTAGAGATGTTATTAGGGTGATGTAATGTGCTCTAGGATTTGATTAAATTTGTGGATCACGTGCTCTAGGATTTGCTTAAATTTGTGAATCATGTGCTCTAGGATGTGCTTAAATTTGTGGATCATGTGTTCTATGCTCTGTGTTGCTTAATTTGTGGATCATGTCCGTTTCGTCAGTTTTGTACACTTTCAGTTTCTTCAATTTCGTCAGACAACACAGACCGTAAAAGGAAAAAAAACGTAGTTCTACGGCCCAAATTGAAACTAAGCTATGGTTGGGCCGTCGCATTGCGTTGAGTGTCGAAGGCCCACAAAGATAAAAGAGACCTACAAAATAGTGCACGCACTGGCTCTATTTTTTGACCCCTATTTTTTTGCTTGATTATTGTCATGGTAAATCTATTTATTGCCATGCCGAACAAAAATAGTGCATGATGGTAAATCGATTTATTGTTAGCAGTACAACTTTTGTCCCATGGCATTTTTGTACATAATTGCCATGGCGAACTTAAGAATAACTTTTTTCATGACATTGTTAGTGTAGATACCATGACAAATTCTTTATTGAACTTGCCCATGTCAAATTTATTTGTACACATCGTGGCAATTTCCTTCTGTATATAGCCTACGACACAACACTTTGATTTTTTGACATAGGGGTATTATAAACATGTTTTTATTGCAAGAAAAATATTGTATACACGATTTTTTTGTTTTTGTTTTTGTTTTATACACGATTTTTTTGTAGAACATGTCAGATTTAATTATGTAGATCATGATATCCATCAGAAACCATGTCTAAAATAAAGTCCGGTGGCACCATTAGCCACCCTATCCATCTAGAGAGCATGTCTAGGGCTCGGCTACGGCACAATGTCCATCTAGAGAGCATGTCTAGGGCTCGGATACGACACCATATCCATCTAGAGAGCATGTCTAGGGCTCGGCTACGACACCATATCCATCTACCGATATCTCAAGTAGCAAGCATACATCCATAACATAGAAAGTAGCAAGCATATATAGCATAGTTCTTACATAAAACATAAACCCTAAAATATAGGGTGCATAAAAGAGTTCTCGGTACAACCAACTACACATAACATAAAAATATATAAAAGGCCCTAACGGGCAAGACAAGCTTCACGAGACCGGTCGGGCCTTCACCACCATATTCACCGTGCCTTCTCTTTAGTGCTCCTCCTCCATGTCATCCTCGCCGAGGTAGTAGGGGAGGCTGTGCATACCTTCGTGGCTGGGGAAGATGCAGTCAAAGTTTGTGAAGATGTTGTAGGTTGTGAATGCGATGAATTCACATCCACACCAAAACACCTTGCCGTGGAGATAGTACGCATCAAATCTATTGGTGAAGTTGACGATGAGCCCTATCGACCGAGTGTATGAGTTTGGAAGCACTTCCTCCAGTCGGAACATCATCGGTGAGCCTGTCAGGAGGTGGGCGAAGCCCGCACCGAGGAACCACTCGACAAACTCCCTTGCACCCCTCCTGCGTGAGAACGCCCACACGCAGAGTGTCATCTCCACAACGCCACCGGCCGGATACCGTCTCTCCAACACGGTTGGTGGGAGCTTGAAGGTGGGGCCATCTACTGCATCCTTGCCTTGCTTTGAGAGTGCTCTGGGTTTGGGTGAAGAAGATAAGGGGGCGACGCAAATGGATGTGTGGAGAATAGGTGGAGGGGTGGGTGGTTTAAATAGGGAAAGGGGAAGGGAAGGGGAGTCTCACCGGCTGCGCTTTGGATTTGCTATGTTCAAACGAGCCGCGTCGATCGATATGCCACTTTAATTGCCAATAGGTTTTAATTGCCACGTTGAATAGATGCGAGTGGATCGAAAAGTGTGAAACAATGCTCTACATCGAGGAGACACGCGTGGGAGATGAGATGAACTAGCGGCAGAGACCGTCCCAGTGTCCGTGGCGGCTCACGTGAAAAAGAGGTCGGTCGGCGTCCGTGGCGGCTCGCGTGCAGAAAGAGGCCGATCAACGCATCGTGGCGGCGAGCAGCGGCGCATGCAGGTAGGCTAGCTACGTGCATGCATAGTAGGCTAGCTGGACATGTCATGCATGCATAACAGGCTTCTATCATTGAGGCGTGCGCAGGGCCCAACAGTCTAACCACGGCCCAACGGGCGAACAACAGCACCGCCCGACACGACCCCACTCGTCAGGTCCAACGGGCTTATCTCAAAAAAAGCAGGTCCAACGGACGACACAGTCCAGCGCAGCCCCACTCGTCAGAGTTAACGATCAAGCCTTTGATCCGACGGCAACGTCCGTTGTGACCAGTTCTGAGGGTTTCTGGCAAGGGAGTGGGGAAAATTGAGCAAAAGTTAAGAGCGCGAGGATGAATGAGTAGAGCTAAGGAACCAGGGGCACATATGTAAAAAACCCTTTTGATAATATAAATCGGCCATGTGCTACCCTCTCCTCTAGATTGTAGTTTCTCCTCTAGATCGTTTCAGCGGTGCTTAGGCGAAGCCCTACCGGGATAGTACCACCGCCATCGCCGCCACGCCGTCGCGCTACCGGAGAACTCATCTACCTCTCCGCTCCCTCTTGCTGGATCAAGAAGGTAGAGATCGTCATAGAGTTGTACGTGTGCTGAACGTGGAGGTGCCGTCTATTCGGCGCTAGATCGGGACGAATCATGATTGGATCGCGGGACGCTCGGCGATTTGGATCGTGAAGACGTTCGACTACATCAACCGCGTTTCTTAACGCTTCCCGCTTAGCAATCTACAAGGGTATGTAGATCCACTATCCCCCTCGTAGATGCTCATCACCATGGATAGATCTTGCGTGTGCGTAGGAAATTTTTGGTTTCCCATGCAACTTTCCCCAACAGTGGCATCATGAGCTAGGTCTATGTGTAGATGAGATCACGAGTAGAACACAAACTAGTTTGTGGGCGTTGATGCTTAGATTGCTTCCTCCCTTGGTCGTGTTTTGGTTCAACGGTATTGTGGGATGAAGCGGCCCAGACCAACCTTACTCGTATGCTTACGAGAGACCGGTTCCATTGACTGACGTGTAACTTCGTTGCACAAAGATGGCTGGCGGGTGTCTGTTTCTCCTACTTTAGTTGGATCGGATTCAACAAAGGTGGTCCTTGAGAAGGTTGAAAATCAATTTATGTATCACCATTGTGGTTTTTGCGTAGGTGAGAATTGGTCTTGCTAGATACCAGTAGCATCCACATAAAACTTGCAACAACAATTAGAGGACATCTAACTTGTTTTTGCAGGGTATGTTGTGATGTGATATGACCAATTACATGATGAGATATATGTGATGTATGATATGATCATGTATTGTATAGAATACCATGACTTGCATGCCGTTGAGTACGGCAACCGGCAGGAGCCATAGGGTTGTCTTTAATTATTTTCGCCGTTTTGCTTTACTTTATCGCTATGAGTTAGTTATAGTCGTGGAAGCAACAGTCAATGCGACAACCCCGATGGCGACACATTGATGGAGATCAAGATGATGGGGATCATGGTGTCATGCCGATGACGATGGAGATCATGCCGGTGCTTTCAAGATGGAGATCAAAAGCACAAGTTCATGGCCATATTATGTCACTTATGATTTGCATGTGATGTTAATCCTTTTATGCACCTTGTTTTTCTTAGTACGACGGTAGCATTATAAGGTGATCCCTCACTTAAATTTCAATATAAATTGTGTTCTCCCCGAGTGTGCACCGTTGCGAAAGTTCGTCGTGTCGAGACACCACGTGATGATCGGGTGTGATAGACTTTACGTTCACATACAATGGGTGCAAGCCAGTGTTGCACGTGCGGAACACTCGGGTTAAACTTGACGAGCCTAGCATGTACGTACATGGCCTCGGAACACAAGAGCTTGAAAAGTCGAAAATGAGTCATATAGTAGATATGATCAACATGATGATGTTCACCATTGAAACCACCACAACTCACGTGATGATCGGACTTAAGTTGATGAATTTGGATCATGTATCACTCAGATGACCTGAGGAATGTCAATTTGAGTGGGAGATTTAGTAATTTGATTAGCTAAACTCATTATCTTGAACAATAGTCTTAGTAACCTTTGCATATTTATGTTGTAGATCAATGGCTCGCGCAATAGCACCCCTGAATTTTAATGCATTCCTAGAGAAAGATAAGTTGAAAGTTGATGGAAGTAACTTTATGGGCTGGGCCCGTAATCTGAGGATTACCCTCACGGCTTCCCAGGAGGCTTATGTCCTTGATGCACCACTTGGTGATCCACCTGATCCAGTGGAGTCTACAGACATTGCGAATGCCTGACAGGCTCATTTTGATGATTACTCAATGGTTCAATATGCAATGTTGTATGGCTTAGAACTGGGACTTCAAAGACGTTTTGAACGTCATGGAGCATATGATATGTCCCAAGAGTTGAAGTTTATCTTTCAGAAGAATGTCCGGATCGAGAGGTATGAGACCTCCGATAAGTTCCATGCTTGCAAAATGGAGGAGAACGGGTCTGTCAGTGAACACATACTCAGAATGTCTAGGTATTCTACCCGTCTGGCCGAATTGGGGATGCCCCTTCCGTCTGAGGCGATCACTGACAGAGTTCTTCAATCATTGCCACCTAGCTACAAGAGCTTTGTGTTGAACTATAACATGCACGGGATGAACAAGTCAGTCGCTGAGCTGTTTGCGATGTTAAAAGTCGCTGAGTCTAAGATTCAGAAGGAGCATCAAGTGTTGATGGACAATAAAACCACTAGTTTCAAGAAGAATGGCAAGTGGGAGAAGGGTAACTCTAAGAAGACTCGCAAAGTAGTTGCCCCTCCCATGAAGAAACCCAAGGCTGGACCCAAGCCATAAATTGAGTGCTTTCATTGCAAGGGAACTGGTCATTGGAAGCGGAACTGCCCCAAGTATCTGGCCGACAAGAAGGCGAACAACAACAAACAAGGTATATATGATATACATGTTATTGATGTGTACCTTACCAACTCTCGTTGTAGTGCCTGGGTATTATATACCGGTTCGGTTGCTCACATTTGCAACTCAAAACAGGAACTACGGAATAGACAAAGGCTGGCAAAGGACGAAGTGACGATGTGCGCGGGAAATGGTTCCAAGGTTGATGTGATCGCCGTCGACACGCTCGCTCTTCAATTACCATCAGAATTAGTGATAAACCTGTAAACCTGAATAATTGTTATTTAGTGCCTGCGTTAAGCATGAACACTCTATCTGGATCTTGCTTATTGCGAGACAGTTACTCATTTAGATCAGAGAATAATGGTTGTTCTATTTATATGAGTAATAACTTTTATGGTCATGCACCCACTATGAGGGGTTTATTCATATTGAATCTCGATAGTGATGATACACATGTTCATAACATTGGTGCCAAAAGATGTAGAGTTGATAATGATAGTACCACTTTCTTGTGGCACTGTCGTTTAGGTCATATTGGTGTAAAACGCATGAAGAAGCTTCATGCTGATGGACTTTTGGAGTCACTTGATTTTGAATCACTTGACACATGTGAACCATGCCTCATGGGCAAGATGACTAAAACACCGTTCTCTAGAACAATGGAACAGGCAAGTGACTTGTTGAAAATCATACATACTGATGTGTGCGGTCCAATGAGCATTGAGGCGTGCGGTGGATGTTGTTATTTTCTCACCTTCACTGATGACTTAAATAGATATGGGTATATTTACCTAATGAAATACAAGTCTAAAACGTCTGAAAAGTTCAAGCAATTTTAGAGTGAAGTTGAGAATCATCATAACAAGAAGTATAATTCCCGCGATCTGATCGAGGAGGTGAATATCTGAGTTATGAGTTTGGAAGTCACTTAAGACAGTGTGGAATTGTTTCACAATTGACACTGCTTGGAACACCACAGCTTAATGGTGTGTCCGAATGTCGTAATCGAACCTTATTATATATGGTGCGTTCTATAATGTCTCTTGCCGATTTGCCACTATCATTTTGGGGTTATGCATTAGAGATAGTTGCGTTCACTTTAAATAGGTCACCATCGAAATCCATTTAGATGACGCCATATGAACTATCATTTGGAAAGAAGCCAAAGTTGTCATTTCTTAAAGTTTGCGGTTGTGATGCTTATGTCAAAAAGCTTCAGCCTGAAAAGCTAGAACCAAAGCGGAGAAATGCATCTTCATAGGATACCCAAAAGAGATAGTTGGGTATACCTTCTATCTCAGATCCGAAGGCAAAGTGTTTGTCGCTAAAAACGAAACATTTCTTGAGAAAGAGTTTCTCTCTAAAGAATTGAGTGGGAGGAAGATAGAACTTGATGAGGTTGTCGAACCTTTGTTTCAACCAGAGAGTAGCGCAACACAGAAAGATGTTTTTGTGGAGCCTACGACAGTTGAAGAGGATGATGATGATCATGAAACTTCGGATCAAGTTGCTATTGAACCTCGTAGGTCGACAAGGGCATGTGCTTCTCCTGAGTGGTACGACAACCCTGTATTAGAAGTCATGTGGTTAGACAACAATAAACCTACGAGCTATGGAGAAGCGATGATGGGCCCGGATTCCGAGAAATGGTTAGAGGCCATGAAATCCGAGATGGGATCCATGTATGAAAACAAAGTATGGACTTTGGAAATATTACCTGAAGGGCAAAAGGTCATTCAGAACAAATGGATCTTTAAGATGAAGACGGACGCGGACGGTAATGTCACCGTCCATAAAGCTCGACTTGTGGCAAAGGGCTTTTCACAAGTTCAAGGAGTTGACTACGATGAGACCTTCTCACCCATATCGATGCTTAAGTCCGTTAGAATCATGTTAGCAATAGCTGCATATTTCGACTATGAAATTTGGCAGATGGATGTCAAAACAGCATTCCCTAACGGTTTCCTTAAGGAAGAGTTGTATATGATACAACCGGAAGTTTTTGTCGATCCAAAGAATGCTGACAAAATTTGCAAAATCCAGCGATCCATTTATGGACTGGTGCAAGCATCTCGGAGTTGGAATATGTGCTTTGATGAGGTGATCAAAGCGTTCGGGTTTATACAAGTTTACGGAGAAGCTTGTATTTACAAGAAAGTGAGTGGGAGCTCTATGGCATTTCTAATATTATATTTGGATGACATATTGCTGATTGGAAACAATATAGAAATGCTGGAAAGCGTGAAGGAATATTTGAACAAGAGTTTTTCAATGAAGGACCTAGGAGAAGCTGCTTTCATATTAGGCATTAAGATCTATAGAGATAGATCGAGACGCTTAATAGGACTTCTACAAAGCACATACCTTGATAAAGTTTTGAAGAAGTTCAAAATGGATTAGTCCAAGAAGGAGTTCTTGCCTATGTTACAAGGTGTGAAGTTGAGTAAGGCTCAATGCCCAGTAACTACAGAAGATAGAGAAAAGATGAGTGTCACCCCCTATGCTTCAGCCATAGGCTCTATCATGTATGCAATGCTATGCACAAGACCCAATGTCAGGCTTGCCATAAGTATGGCCGTAAGGTTTCAAAGTGATCCAGGAATGGAGCACTGGACGACGGTCAAGAATATCCTTAAGTACCTAAAAAGAACTAAGGAAATGTTTCTCGTTAATGGAGGTGATCAGGAGCTCGTCGTAAAGGGTTACATCGATGCAAGCTTTGACACTCATCCGGATGACTCTAAGTCACAAACCGGATACATATTTATTCTCAATGGGGGAGCGGTAAGCTGGTGCAGTACCAAGCAGAGCATGGTAGCCGATTGTACATGCGAAGTGGAGTACATCGTAGCCTCGGAGACAGCAAAGGAAGGTGTCTGGATGAAGGAGTTCATGACAAATTTTGGAGTAGTGCCCAATGCACTGAATCCAGTGGATTTGTTCTATGATAACACAAATGCCATCGCCCTGGCCAAGGAACCAAGGTTTCACAAGAGGACCAGACACATAAAGAGACACTTCAATTCCATCCACGAGTACATCAAGGAGGAGGACATAAATATTTGCACAGTGCACACGGATCTGAATGTTGCAGACCCGTTGACTAAACCTCTTCCAAGGGCTAAACATGATCAACACCAGAACTGTATGGGTGTTCGATTCATTACAATGTAAATCACATGGTGATGTGAGCTAGATTATTGACTCTAGTGCAAGTGGGAGACTATTGGAAATATGCCCTAGAGGCAATAATAAAATGGTTATTATTATATTTCCTTGTTCATGATAATTTTTTATTATCCATGCTATAATTGTATTGACTAGAAACATATTGCATGTGTGGATACATAGACAACACTTTGTCCCTAGTATGCCTCTAGTAGACTAGCTTGTTGATCAAAGATGGTCAAGGTTTCCTAGCCATTGACATGAGATGTCATTTGATAACGGGATCACATCATTGGGAGAATGATGTGATGGACAAGATCCAAACTATAAACATAGCATATGACCATGTCAGTTTATTGCTATAGTCTTTCTGCATGTCAAGTATCTATTCCTATGACCATGAGATCATGCCACTCACTCACACTGGAGGAGTGCCTTGTGTGTATTTAACATCACAACATAACTGGGTGACTATAAAGGTGCTCTACAGGTATCTTCGAGAGTGTCTGGTGAGTGGGTATGGATCAAGAGTGCGATTTGTTGCTCCCTGTGATAGAGAGGTATCTCAGGGCCCACTCGATAATACAACATCAGAACAAGCCTTGCAAGCAATGTGACTAGAATGTTAGCGACGACGTCTTTTATTACGGAATGAGTAAAGAGACTTGCCGATAACGAGATTGAACTAGGTATAGAGATACCGATGATCGAGTCTTGGGCAAGTAACATACCGAAGAACAAAGGGAACGTCTTACGGGATTAACTAAATCACTGACATAGAGGTTCAACCGATAAAGATCTTCATAGAATATGTAGGAACTAATATGGGCATCCAGGTCTCGCTATTGGTTTTTGACCGTAGAGGTGTCTTGGTCATGTCTACATAGTTCTCGAACCCGTAGGGTCTGCACACTTAAGGTTCGGTGATGTTTCGATAGTATAGAGTTATGTATGGTGGTGACCGAAGGTTGTTGGAGTCCCGGATGAGATCCCGGACATCACGAGGAGCTCCGGAATGGTCCAAAGGTAAAGATTGATATAAAGCAAGTCCTATTTTGGTCGCCGGAAAAGTTTCGGGCTCATCGGTAGTGTACCGGGAGTGCCGCGATGGTACCGGGGGACCATCGGGAGGGCTGTTTCGACCCAAGAGGCTACATGGGATGTGGGAGGAGGCCCATGTGGCTGGGAGGAGAAACCCAAGGTGGAAAAGGGTTTCAAGTGGGTGAGAAGGAGTCCTAATCCTACTAGGATTGGAGGAGGACTCCCCCTCCTCCCACTTCGTCCAAACCAAGTGTTGGCCCCTTGTGGGCCAAGTCTCCTCCCTCCCTCCTCCTATATATACTAGAGGTATTGAGGGTTTTTGATAATAGAAATCATCCACATACCACCCTCTCCTCTAGATCGTAGTTTCTCCTCTAGATCGTCTCAGCGGTGCTTAGGCGAAGCCCTACTGGAATAGTTCCACCACCATCGCTGCCATGCCGTCGCGCTATGGGAGAAATCATCTACCTCTCTGTCGGTGTCAAAACCAGCGGATCTCGGGTAGGGGGTCCCAAATTGTGAGACCAGAATCGAAGGTAATAGGAGACGAAGGGGACACGAGTTTACCCAGGTTCGGGCCCTCTTATGGAGGTATTACCCTACGTCCTGCTTGGTTGTATTGATGATGTAAGGGGTTACAGAGTTGATCTACCTCGAGATCGTATAGCTAACCCTAGATGAGTTGTTCTATCTCTATACCCTAAAACCCTCTAGCTTATATAGACACCGAGGTTTTCCTAGGCTTACACATGGTCGGTTACATGCCGAAGAGATAACATGCCTAACTACAACTAATAACTTGGAGAATACATCACGACTCCTCGAAGCTTCTATCTGGCGCAGGTGGTCTTTGATCATCCGATGCCCTCCTTGAGGCCCATGAACAACAGGTCGGCTATCCGAGGACCCCCTAATTCAGGACTCCCTCAGTAGCCCCCAGACCGGCCTTCAAAGCCGATATATATTCGGTCGATCTCCTTATGTGGTCGTTTTCGGCTTGCAAGGCGAGTCCCTCATCCTTCTTCGTCCAGCAACCGACGAGTCTTCGGTAAGATCCCATCATGGGCACATGTTTATTATAATAACTGCGCGAGTTCCTCGAATTTCGCACGTCGTGGGGAGGCGAGTGGCCAACGATTTTTACAATCTTACCCTTCCGCAATGGAGGCACCTACCCTTTTAACCAAAAAAAATCGTGGTTCAGACCACATCTTCTTCTTCCCTCTTGTCGGAAGAAACTCCTAGCAGAAGCTCCACTCAAAACGTGGCTAAATCTCCCAAATCCTCCACACGTCCCTATGACAAATGCCCAGGGGACTGGACTAGCTGTTCTTTCACACTCCCGCGGCTCCGTAATCTGGAGACCCAAGGATATCTTCCATCATCAGATCTAGCGGCGACCCGCGCAGGTCTGCTCTCTTATGGTAACGAGGTTTTCGACGAGCGCTTCCCCAATCCAAACAAGGGGGAGCGTGTGTGCTTCGTCCCCTTCCTCCTCCGGAGCCTTAGTTTCCAAGCCATCCGTTCCTGAGGGGGTTACTGGAGTTCTACGGAGTCCAATTCCACCATCTCACTCCGGGGTCAATTTTACACATCTCAGGCTTTGTCACCCTCTATGAGATGTTCTTAGGGTGCGAAGCACATTTCGATATGTGGAGGAAATACTTCTGCCTTGTCCTCCAAACTCGGGACAAGGCAATCTTATAGGTCGGCGGGGCCAAAGTATGTTGCATAGCAGGGACGGGGTATCCGGCAGGCACACCGAGGAAATGCGAAGAATGGACCTCGGAGTGGTTCTATATTGAAGATGTCCCCTGTTCGAGCCAACTTGGACAGGTCTGCCCGAATACTCTGACATCCTCCCAAAGAAGAGGTACAACTAGCGACCCAAGAGTTCATCTCAGGAGGAAAGCGCCGAAGTGCGACACCTGGCCGCACAGGTGCGGATGCTTGTCCACCATCGACTGGCCATGATTGATGTCATGGCCGCCGCTATCTCCCGGTGTGTGCAGCCCCTCCAACAGAGGGTACACCCCTTATGGCGGTACAACGGGACAAGAGACGCCACACACTCCCGAAAACTAGGTCCCGTCAACCCAATAGCATTGGCTGCCACACTTGCCGACCTGTACGAAGGAGAGCAAGAAGACTTCATTCGGCGGTTAACCAAGGAAGGGTATTAGGCCCACAATCCCATCGAACATGTAAGCCTTTCTTTTTCAATCATGAAATAGTTCGGAGTTTCATTCCGCACTCTATTTGACCGAGGTCTTTGCGTGAACAGGAATGGAGGAGTTTCATCGAGACAGTCAACTATCCGTCTCCTTAGCTCGAGAACCATTCATGCGACAACGATCCAGGTTTCAACGAGGACCCAGATATTCTCCTTGACTTCAAAAACGGAGTCTATTTCCAGGAAAGCATCGTCCAGACCCTGGTGGCTATCATAATTGATTACCCCGAGTCATTCTCCATCCTTGCCGTGGGCAAGAAGAAAAGCTCCTCCTGCAAGAGGCGCGCTACCAAGAGCGCCCCGGACGTGCCGGTCCCGATCCCCAAGCATCACTGATTCGTGCGCCATGCGTCGGCAACCGAAGCTATGGCCGAATCCGAGGCCAACCGGGACCCTGCGAGGGAGCCGGACATGGGGACAAATCCACCTGTCCAATCATCCGGAAGGTACACTATTCGGTTATCCGCTTTATCATTGTAGTCAGTAGAGTCTCATTACAGCCCGTTTCATTGAAATATCTAGGCGAAACACCCAATCCTCTCCCATCGAAGGGGCTACTCGGGTGTCCGGAGTCGCCCGAAGCTCTCGGGCCATGACCCATGCGGCTTCTGCTACAGAAGCCCCCATGGCCAATCCGGCACCCGCCAAATCTGGTGATGGAGTATCCGCCACCAAATCGGAGGTGGAGAGTGCCATGCATCATCGGCACCGATGGGAGGCCATGCGGCACCCAATTTTCTCCAACCAGGAGTTCGGCGCCCTATGCTCGGCGGATGCAAACCTCGGGGCCGCCCGAGCTAGATTCGGCGAAGCTATGAAGCTAATAACAACCAACATACACGTAAGTGATCGGATTTTATAGAATCCGAATACTTGTGTAAGCCTAGCAGCCCCCGAGCCTTAATTTGGTTTTGAACAAATGAATTAAAGGATCTCCGCACTGTTTGACTGCTAACGCAGGCCTCAAAGCAACAATCCGAGAAATTGGCCAAGGAACTCGAGGAGAGCCGCACGGAAGTACAATCCGTGAAGGCCGAACTAGCACAAGTGAAGAGCTTCACGCGAGATGCTCATGGTGAGTATGCATTTACTGCTAATCTTTTTATATCATCGTGTCTGACATATGGATTCCGTGTAGTAGCCGAATCAATAGGACATATGGAAAGACAGCTGGAAGAAGCCCGGGATTCTCAAAGGTATGCGGAGTCCCAGCATCAGGTTGGCTGCCTTGTTATACAAAAACAGGCCGAAGAAATAAATAGTTTAAAGACTCAGTTGGCCCAAGCTCAAGAAGAGAATCAAAAGCTTTAGAGGGGCGTATTCGGTAAGTAAGATTCCGCTATTAGTAAATATTTTCGATGTAGGGAATGATAGTAACCGCGTTGTTATCTTATGTGCAGGTCTCATGTCCAGTCATCCTGAAGAGGAGATCGAATCATACCAAGGGGACCTGCTGAAGGAGTTGACCTCTCTCCATAAGCGCGTGCAAAAAGCGATGAAAGGGACGGTGAAGGCACTATGGCCCACCGAACAGCCACCTGAAGGGATAGCCGCACTTGTGGATCGATTTAGGGGGGCTCAGGATAGGTTTGAGCTGTGGAAGACTTCGGCCTGCCGTGAGGGAGCACGGGAGACGTGGGTAATGGTTAAGACCCGTTTCACCGGACTTAACACCGAGCATATGGCGTGGGTTGGTCTTGTGGGATCATATGCAAAAGAAGTGCCACTCCACTTGGTATATGACCAGGTGATGCCAGCCGCCCGTCTTTCGCAAGCAGACTGCCCCCTCAACACAATAGTTGATGATCTCGATCAGCAGCCGCACATGTAATTTATATGTACATGTGTATAAACAATTCATGTTGTAAACTTCATCTTAACCGGCCATCGACTTATCCCTCCCATGCGAAGAGCTCGAGAGTGTTCCTTCTTATTATTCCCTCGCAAAAGAGAGAACTGTATTCGGGGAACCAGGCAATCCGGCCATGTGGTGCGAACAGATAGAAAGCACACATAAAGATATGTTATATTACAACGTAGAGTAAGAAACATCTTCCGATGAAAATAGTACCTCTATTGATACCTTTTATTGGGGTTCTACGAAGAGCGTAGATAGAAATCCGCATACTTGCAGTATGCGGCTAGTTGTTCTTTGGGAAGAAAAGACCCAAACAACGGTAATAGCAACCAGAGCTGTGTAAGGTGTTTCCGTCATAGCTGACCAATTGTCTACGTAAGATAGCTAGCTTTTGGCTTCACCCGTCTGAGGTACGTGTCCGGATGACAGCCGGTCGTAACAATCGTAGAGGTGCTCCCTTTACTCTCTAGCCAAACAATCGGGAATGTAGAGAGTAATCACAGGAGCGAGGCAACCCAGCTTGGCAAAGTCTTAGTTCTAATTGATGCATATGATGGCTAGAACATGACAAAAGAAACATGGGCGCCCGGTAAGTACGAGCAAATAAAATTTTGGCTATTGAAAGAAGCCCGCACATGTTGTGTTCGCATTTAACACTTTATGGTGTATGCCGATTATCTGTAGTACAAGATTGGTCCAGCGGAACATAGGGTAAGAAAAGAAATTTTCCCTATCGAACAGCAGAGTGGGAAGGGAAAAGGCAAAAAAGGCAAAAAATAACGAAAAGGAAAAGATGTAGGGGAGTTTAGACGACACCGGTTTATCCGTAGAAGCGCCAAAGACAAGCTGCGTTCCATGGGTTTGGTTCAAGGCGGTTATCGGATGGACTCCACAAACAATAGGCCCCTCCCACGAGCACTTCGTCGATGATGAAAGGACCCTTCCATTTTGGGTTGAGTTTGTGCTTCTGTTTCTCCGGGAGCCGTAGGATGAGTTCTCCTACGTTGTATGCTTTTGCCCTGACCTCCCTACTTTGGTACCGCCGAGCTTGCTATTGATAAAGAGTGGATCGAGCAAGAGCTATGTCCCGCTCCCCCTCCAAGGCATCTAAGTCGTCCTGCCAATCCAACCCGGCCTCCTTTTCCTCGTACATGCGTACTCTTGGTGCGTCGTGGATAATATCGCAGGGAAGAACTGCCTTTGCCCCATAGACCATAAAAACGGTGTGTAACCCGTTGATATATTCGGGGTGGTACGCAGGCCCCATAGAACGGAGTCGAGTTCCTCCACCCAATGACAGTCAGACTCGTGAAGAGATCAGACCAAACGTGGCTTGATGTCGCTCATAATAAGACTGTTTGCTCGCTCGACCTGTCCATTGGTCTGGGGATGATAGACCGATGTGTAATCAAGCTTTTGCCCATTTTTGCGCACCAGTCCTTGACCTCTTGGGCCATGAAGTTGGATCCATTATCCGCTATTATAATATGTGGGACACCGTAACGGTGTACTACGCTAGATATAAAGTCAATCACTGGTCCGGATTTAGCCGATTTAACAGGCTTTGCTTCTATCCATTTGGTGAACTTGTCAACCATGACCAGTAGGTATTTATTTTTCTTGGTTCCCCCTTTAAAGGGTCCAACCATGTCCAGCCCCCAGACCGCAAAAGGCTAAGTGATTGGAATAGTTTGAAGAGCTGTAGGGGGCATGTGACTTTGATTTGCGAAGAGTTGACACCCGACACAATGTTGAACAAGTGACCGTGCGTCCGTCCGAGATGTAGGCCAAAAGAAACCGGCTCGGAAGGCCTTGCCGACAAGGGATCTTGCCGCGGTGTGATGCCCGCCCATGCCTGCATGGATTTCAGCGAGGAGCTCCCATCCTTCTTCCTCAGATATGCACCTCTGTAATACTCCGGTGGTGCTTTTATTGTATAACTCACCCTCGTGTACTTTGTAGGCCTTGGATCGCTGAACTATGCGTCGCGCCTCAGTTTGATCATCGGGGAGTTCCTTGTGAAGAAGGTAAGCGAGGAAGGGCTCTGTCCATGGTGCAATTACTGCCATTACCTCATGAGCCGAGGGCGCCTCATTCATTGTTGAGCCGCCGATAATGCCATCATCTGGCTCGTTTATAGGGGTAACAACTTCATCCGCCGTATTTGGACCGACGCCATTATCGTCATGCTGCCACACTATGGAGGGCTTGAAGAGCTGCTCCAGGAAGGTGTTTCTCGGGACGGGATCGCGCTTGGCTCCCATATGGGCCAGTACATTGGCGGCTTGGTTATTGTCTCGAACAACGTGGTGGAATTCAACCCCTCAAACCGAGCAGATATCTTGAGGACAGCGTTTCTATATGCCACCATCTTTGGATTTTTGGCGTCGAAATCACCGTTAATTTGGGATATGGCCAGGTTTGAGTCTCCCCGTACCTCTAGCCGTCGTATGCCCATTGACACCACCATCCAAAGACCATGAAGAAGAGCTTCATATTCGGCAGCATTGTTGGAGTCGGCATACATGATTTGCAACACGTATCTTACGTTGTCGCCTGTGGGTCATGTGAGGATAACTCCAGCCCCCAGATCGGCTAAGGTCTTGGATCCATCAAAGTACATTGTCCAATGGGAGTATGCGCTCTACTCCTTGGGGAGCTCGGCCTCTGTCCATTCAGCCAAGAAGTCCGCCGGTAGCCAAGATTTAATGGCGTGGCATGGCTTGTAGGTTATTTCAAAGGGAAGGAGCTCAATGGCCCATTTGGCTATGCGATCGGTGGCATCCCTGTTGTTGATTATATCATTCAGGGGGACTTCCAATGCCACCATTACCGCACACTCCTGGAAGTAGTGTCTGAGTTTCCTCGATGCCATGAATACTGTATAGGCTAGTTTTTGATAATGTGGGTATCTGGACTTGCACTGCGTTAGCACCTCTAACACATAATATACCAGCTTTTGAGTCCGGAATTTATGTCCCCCCTCATCTCGTTCAACGACGAGCACTGCACTGACGACTTTGTTGGTGGCCGATATGTATAACATGGGCTCACTGGCGCCTGGTGCCGTGAGTATGGGGTTGGTTGCCAGTAGTGTTTTGATTTCTTCCAACGCAGCCGCTGCTTCATCGGTCCATTCGAAATTCTTGGTCCATTTCAGTAGCTTATAGAGCGACAAAGCTTTTTCTCCGAGGCGGGAGATAAAGCAGCTTAATGCCGCTACGCACCCGGCTAGACTCTAGACATGCTTCAGCTCTGTGGGGATTGCAAGTTCTGATAGAGCCACGAATTTTAGATGGATTTGCATCTATTCCTCTATGGGAGACGATGAATCCAAGCAGCTTACCAGAGGGAACTCCAAATACACATTTTTCTGGATTGTGCCGTATATCATATTCGCGTAGATTAGCAAAAGTTTGATGTAAGTCGTCGATCAACTGGTCGATGTGTTTGGTTTTGATTACCACATCATCCACGTTTGGCTCGACATTCTTTCCGACCTATGTCGCGAGGTAGGTTTCGATCATGCGCTGGTATGTGGCCCCGATGTTTTTAGCCTGAAGGGCATCGTGTTGAAGCAAAATGGCCCATAGGGGGTGATGAATGCAGTAGCCGTTTGATCGGATTCCTTCATTTTAATTTGATGGTATCCGGAGTAAGCGTCGAGGAAACACAACAAATCATGTCCGGCTATGGCATCAATGATCTGGTCTTTGCGTGGTAAGGGGAAAGGGTCCTTGGGGCATGCTTTTTTGAGGTCTTTGAAATCGACACACAGCCTCCAGGACTTGTCTTTCTTAGGTACCATCAGCAGGTTTGCTAGCCACTCGGGGTGTTTAATATCTCGAATAAATCTGGCCTCGAGCAATTTGGCTAATTCTTCACCCATGGCTTGCTGTTTGGGCTTGGAGAAGCGGCGCAGGGTCTGTTTCATGGGCTTAAAGCCTGGAATAATGTTCAAGCTGTGTTCGGCAAGCCGATGTGGGATTCTAGGCATATCGGAAGGATGCCAAGCGAAAATGTCCCAATTTTCGTGGAGGAAATTCTGCAATGCTTCGTCCATAAAGGGATCGAGCTGGGCTCCGATGGACGCTGTTTTATTGGGGTCCATTGGATGCACCTGAAATTTGACGATTTCCTCTGCGGGTTTAAAGGACGTGGACTTGGGCCTTTTGCTAAGGATCACATTGTCCCTATTAACCGACGACCGTAGAGCGGTCAACTCTTCGATGGTGAAAGTTTCCGCTAGTGCCTCGAGGGAGAGCGCTGTCGTTTTGTTTTCGGCCCAAAGGGCTATATTCAGATCACTGGCAATCATGATCACTCCATTTGGTCCTAGCATTTTGAGTTTCATGTACCAGTAATGGGGTATAGCCTGGAACTTTGTAAAGGCATCGCGTCCCAATAGGGTGTTATAGCCACTTGGGAAGGGGACAATGTGGAAGAGAAGTTCTTTGGATCGGTAGTTTTCGGGCATTCCGAACACAACGTCCATGATGATGCATCCGAAACAACATGCCTCTTTCCCTGGGATAATTCCCCGGAAGGCTGTGTTGCTATATTCGATGCGGGATCGGTCAAACTGAATTTTTTCCAAGTGGCCTCGTATATGAGGTTAAGATCACTGCCGCCGTCCATTAGCACTTTATGTAGCCTGTATCCATCAATTATGGGATTCAAGACTAGAGCGGCCAGTGAATGGTTGGGAAGGATGGGTGGCTGGTCAGTGTCTTTGAAAGTAATCAGAATGTATGCCCATGGTCTAGTAGCTGCCACATGGTAAACTTGCTCGTGCTCCCTAAGAGCTCTTTTACGCCTGCTCCTCAAGGGGAAGATCTCATAAACAGTCGGGACTTCGTCATTAAATCCGGGTGGCAAAGGAGAGTGCCTGTTCGACGGAGCTGTGTCAAGGATGGCCTCTCCATGTTTTGCGACTTGCCTGACGACCCAGCAAGCTCGAAGGCTATGAGTAGGGTTTGTGTTTAACAACACGGAATGAATGGGGAAGGGTTTATCCAAAAGTCCGTCGAGGACGGTGCCGGTCCCAGAAACGGACTTGTTTCTTTCTATGACGGGTTCATACCAGGCTGGCCGCTTTGGAGGTGTCCTCTTTTTCCGAGTTCCTCTAGGGTGTTCGAAGAAAATTGGTTTCGAGAACAACCGCTCGGATTGCCAGACACTCTCCATGGCACAGTACTTCTGTACCAATTCGGATAACTCTAAAAAGTCGTTTATTCGTCGGTGGGCCAGGGCATTGAGAATCCCTTCATCATGGCAATTGCGAATGAAAATTGCCATTACATCTTGGTCACTAAGACCTTTTACTATGCTCCTAGCGAGTAGAAGTCTTGCCCAAAAGTGGTGGACTGATTGTCCTTGTATTTGCTTGATATCCCTAAAGTCCAAAGACATGGGCTTTGGCGCGGTACTTGGATGATCATCTTGGGCGGTGGGTGGGAAAAAATTTCGTTCCCTGTCGCAATGAATGTTCGGAATTGTAGTTTCCAAATTGTGCGACAGATACTAGACCGGTGACGGTCCGTCTTTAGAGCGATTCCCCGCCTCTGATTCACTGACGGGGTCTTGGAGATCGAGGACCGAAGTATAGACAGTTTTAAATTCTGGCAGTTGGGTAGAATCCGCAGCCAGACACTCGATGGTAGCAAACAAGGTGGGTGACTGGAGGGACGTGAATCTCCCTATCATCGGGTCTGATACCGATCCGATCATAGATCGGAACCTGGTCATCCAATATACGCATAGTTTCAATCCGATCGAACAACTCGTTTAAGAACAAGGTGATGGAAAGATGCGTGTCGCTGGTACGAGTGGATTCGTCAAGTGGTGTGACGGTTCTAGAGTAATGCCGAAGCAGATCTGTGTTCCATTCCACCGTGGGACCTAATGTCTTGGACGTCAAAGCATCCGGACTTACAGGTTTTTCTTCAAAGATTGAGGGTTCCATTGGAACGAGTGTTCCCCGTGAATCAGCCACGAACTCTAGGGTTCCGAATTTGATACTCCGTTTGGGGGGAACCTTCTGATCTGGCCATGACATCCGATTGGGCCAGCATGCGATGAGATGTCGTTGCCAATGAAACTTTGATCAGGGGAGAGAGTCCCCTCGATACAGATCTCGCTACTTGTGACGGGGCAAGCCATCGATTCCTTCGGCGCTCAGAGAGGAACTCTCAATGAAAGCACCAATGTCGATGTCAAAAACAACGGATCTGGGGTAGGGGGGTTGACGAGGATATGTGCCTAGGGTAGGGTCCTAGGCAAGGCCCACATACCCTACCTAAAGACACCACATGGGAGGACTTGAAGATCAAGCACGAACTGCCGAGTGGATCCCTAGAGACGTCCAAAGGCACTCGATAGGTATCCACTCGGAGACTCCTTCACTCATTTGGCAGTCACGTGTCACTCGGAAGACCTCGCTTTCACTCGACGCTAGAAGACCAGGATCCATCATTAAGAGTCCAACGGGCAGACGTTGGTTCAATGGTCATTAGTAGCTTTTATTACGTATGTTACCAGTAACAACAGACTTTAAACCCCTTAGATGCGGGATAATTATGAGGGGCAGCGAACTCTATATAAGCCGCCCCTCCCCTCCTGCACAAGGGTTGGAAACCATTGTAATCTCAATATTCCACACGACATAAGCTCCCGAGCATTGAGACGTAGGGTTGTTACCTCCACGAGAGGGGCCTAAACTCATACATCCGTGTGTACACCCTCGCCGTAGCTAGGACTCTGCCCTCTCCCTTCGTACCCCTACCATCTACTGTCAGGCTCGTTCCCATGACACTTGGCGCCCACCTTGGGGCCGGCGTCTAAGCGACTTCCGGCGAGGTTGCAATTTTCATCCTTCGACATGTCTTCCGGCGGTGTTTTCACTCTGGGCCACGAGATCCGTTTCGGAGCGCTCACCTTCACCGCCGACGATTCAGCATGGCTCCAGGAAGCGCCTCTCGATGTTGAGGCGCTCCCGGTACGCAGGGCCGCGCACTTACGCGCGAGTTCCTACGGCGTGTTGATGTGTCAGCCGTTGACTCCCTACGCGTTGGCTTCTCTCGCTGTTCGCAGTCGCAAGCGGTCTGGCTACCCACGACTTCAGCATTCGGTCGAACATGCAGCGGTGCATCAAACTTCTCTGCAGATTGCAGCGCTCAAGCCCGCCGAGTCCCTTCATGGCGTGTTTGAGTCAGATTTCGATCCGTCCGACGTGCCTTCCGAGTGCGAGAGCTGTAATCCAGCAGCGGAGGTCTTGATGGAAGGCTCTCATCAGAGTTCACTGCCTGGCTTCGGCCATGGCAGGCGTGAGGCTGGAGGTCCGTCGAAAGAGCAGCCGCGTCGCAAGGAGGAGGTTCTTCACACTCCCATCATCGGCGCAACTACCGAGGCCCAAGCTTTGGAGGCCGTGCGCATTCGTCTGGAAGAGCTCCAGGCAGAGATTGGCGAGTGTGCTCGCCAGCGCCCGCCACGCCCCAGTCGACATCATCGACAACTATTTCCGACTGGATCTCACGACGACGTTGAGGTATACCGAACTCTTGTGTTAAATGTTGTTGTTGCTGCTAGGATAGCGGATTCCATTCAGTCGTCCTGGTTAAAGCCTGGAAGAGGGCTGATGCATATCAGAGCGCTGTTGGATGCGGCACAGTGTCAGAATTCAGTAGTTTCCTAGTCCCGTAACAATATACACATCAATTCACCCAAGGCAGAGACCGTTCAGTCGGCACACAGCCCTGGATCGCCCTTGCATCGTCGAGGCGGCGGTTTTCGTGAAGGGCAAGCCAGAGATCAGTTTTGCCGTGAAGACCACCGTCGAGTGCCCACTCCTCCACGAAGTGGTCCGTACGCGCCCTGTTGCCAGGACGACAGGCGCTCCTTCGGTGATGAGCGGGACGCGGATTTTGACGCCCGAGCCTACCTTGTTCAGAAGCGAATTGACAAGAGCAGAGCCTACAGAGAAGGACACGACAAAGATGTTCTGAGTGGAAGCTCAACCGTGGTGTCTAGTCCCGATTGTTTTAGTAGAGCCATATGTTCTGCTGAGATCCCCCAACTTCAGAATGGCGGCGGGAATCGGAAAGTTTTCTGGCAAAACAAAGCGAGAGACGTGGTTAGATGATTACCGAGTGGCTGTGCAAATTGGTGGCAGAAATGATAATGTTGCAATGAAGCACCTGCCCCTGATGTTGGATGGTTCATCTCGAGCTTGGTTGAATCGTTTGGCTCCCTCCAGCATACATTGTTGGGAGGATCTTGCCCGAGTTTTTGTCCGAACCTTTGAGGGCACTTGAAAGCGCCCAGCAGGTCTGGTCGACTTACAACACTGCGTCCAGAAGCCCAATGAAACCTTAAGAGATTATATTCAACGATGGTCCACTCTGCATCATACGGTGGAGAATGTATCGGAACACCATGCTGTTTGTGCTTTCAAGGCTGGTGTGAGATACAGAGAGCTATATCTGAAATTTGGGCGGACGGGTGATATTTCACTCGGTAAGATGATGGAGATCGCCACTCGGTACGCCAATGGCGAAGAGGAAGACCACCTCCGTAGCGGCAAAGGAAAGGCAGTCGCCAACGAGGCCGGCGGCGGCAACAATCGGAAACAGAAGCGGAAGGATGAAGATCCGGTTCAGGCAGAGGCAGCGGCACTGGCGACTCAGTCGAAGAACAAGGGCAAAGCTAAGGCTCAGTATGCCCCCAAGAAAGGGAAAGGTCAGTCAAGAACTAATATCATGGATCAGCCGTGTGTAATTCACACGAGGAAAGATGCAGAGGGCAACCTGATTTTGCCCAAGCACACCCCTCGACAGTGTTGAACCCTTATCCAGCAATTCCTGGGAGACCAGTCGAGTGAGAAATCTCCTGAGAAGGGAGATGAAGATGAGGAAAAGCATACATTCCCGGATGTCACTGCTACACTGGTGATCTTTGCTGATGTCGAGAGCAAGAGTCGTCTGAAAGTCATCAACAGAGAAATTAACATGGTTGTACCAGACACCCCCACCTACCTTAGATGGTCCCAATATGCTATCACATTCGACCAGATAGACCATCCGGCTCATGTGGCTACTCCCTGTCGGCTGGCTTTGGTAGTTGATCCAGTGGTGCAGGGGACTCGAGTCAGAAAGGTCCTCATGGACGGCGACAGCGCGGATACCATAAAAGGGATGGGCATTCCGATGTCCCATCTGAGCAAGAGCAGTATGTAGTTTCACGGGGTCATCCTAGGAAAGAAGGCCAAGTCACTAGGCCAGATAGCATTGGATGTGACATTCGGAGATGACAATAATTTCTGAAAAGAAAAGTTGATGTTTGAAGTCGTGGATTTCAAGGGTGCTTAGCACGCCATTTTGGGTCGACCCGCTTATGCACGTTTCATGGCCCGACCATGTTACGTGTATCTCAAGTTGAAAGTGCCAGGCCCTAAGGGCGTGATCACGGTCACTGGAAATCGACAGCGGGCCGAAGAGTGCCTCCAGCAAGGCTCCAAGATCGCTGATCAACAGATGGCCATGGTTGAGCTGGAGGAGTACAAGAAAACCGCCGACCCTGCTGATTTGCTCCATGCAAGCAAGCTGGCTTCCGAGTCGGCATTTCAGTCGGCAGGGGAAGTGAAGAAGGTGCACATCCACCCGACGGATCCAACTGCTGCCCCGACGAATATCTCAACAACACTCGACAGTAAATAGGAAGCCAAGCTCATCCAGTTCCTCCGTGAGAACCGGGATATCTTTGCATGGAAGCCTGCTGACATGCCGGGGATTCCCAGGGAGCTGGCTGAGCACCGTCTGCAAGTGGATCCGAAAGCCAAACCCGTCAGGGAGCATTTGCGTCGCTCAGCGGCGGAGAAGCGCAAGGCAATCGGAGAAGAAGTGGCCCGTCTCTTGCAAGCCAAGTTCATTCGGGAGATTTACCAGTCCGAGTGGTTCTCGAATGTAGTGATGGTGCCAAAGAAAGATAAGTCATTGCGCATGTGCATTGACTTCAAACACCTCAATAAGGTGTGCCCAAAAGACCATTTTCTGCTTCCCTGCATATATCAAATTGTTGACTCAACAGCGGGGTGCGAGCGTTTATCGTTTTTGGATGCTTATTCTGGGTACCATCAGATCAGTCTGTATGGCCCAGACGAAATAAAGCCAGCCTTCATCACCCCATTCGGGTGCTTTTGTTACATCACCATGCCTTTTGGTCTCAAGAATGCCCGCGCTACTTTTATGAGCATAATTCAGAAATGTTTACTCGACCAGATCCCTTGGAATGTCGAGGCGTACATGGACGATATAGTGGTCAAGTCCCGCAAAGGGTCCGACCTGCTGGCTAACTTGGCCGAGAAATTCGCCAATCTGAGGCGATTCGACATAAAGCTGAATCCGGCCAAATGTACCTTTGGTGTCCCTAGCGGCAAGTTGCTCAGGTTTCTCGTTTCTGAGTGAGGAATTGATGTCAATCCTGAGAAGATCAACGCCATTACCCGTATGAAGACTCCCGTGCGAGTGCACGACGTTCAGAAGCTCACAGGTTGCTTGGCAGCATTGAGTCGATTCATCTCTCGTCTTGGTGAGAAGGCTCTGCCCTTATATCAGTTGATGAAGAAGTCCGACACGTTCGACTGGACTCCCGAAGCAGAAGCAGCGTTTGTTGAGCTCAAAGCCCTTCTCTCCACCCAGCCGGTGCTTGCCGCTCCTGTCAGCAAAGAGCCCTTGCTCCTGTACATCACGGCCACAAATCAGGTCGTCAGTACAGTGCTGACTGTCGAGCAAGAAGAGGAGGGTAAAGCCTATAAAGTCCAGCGGCCATTATATTATGTCTCGGAAGTATTGTCCCCCTCAAAGCAAAGATATCCACATTATCAGAAGCTGGTTTATGGTGTTTACCTATCAGCAAAGAAGGTGGCGCATTATTTCCAAGACCACTCGATTTCAGTCATCAGTGATGCTCCCTTGTCCGAAATTTTCAATAATCGAGACACATCAGGTCGAGTGGCTAAATGGCAATCGAGCTTGGACACTTTGACATCAGATTTGAGGACAAGAAAGCAATCAAGTCCCAAGCTTTGGCAGATTTCATGGTCAAGTGGATTGAGCAGCAACAGCCTATCCAAGTTCACTCGACGCATTGGACAATGTTCTTTGATGGCTCCAAAATGTTGAATGGATGCGGTGCGGGTGTTGTCTTGATATCTCCCAGAGGTGACAAGATCATCTATGTCTTGCAAATTCACTTTGATTCCTCCAACAATGAAGGCGTCAAGCGCCTGATGGTTTATGGTGACTCAAATTTGGTGGTGAATCAAGTGATGAAAGAGTGGGATGTTAGAAACCCCGCTATGACTGGATACTGCAATGCAGTCCAGAAGTTGGAGAAGAAATTTGAAGGCCTGGAACTTCATCATGTTCCCCGACTGAAAAATCAAGCGGCCGATGAGCTGTCCAAGATTGGTTCCACTCGACAGCCTGTCCCCAATGGTGTGTTTCTGGAGCACTTTCACACTCCTTCGGTTCAAGAACATCCCTTCACCAAAGAGCCCCCACAAGATTTGAGTTCCACTGACTCGACTGAAGTCGATGTTCCTGCTGTGATTGACCTGGTCATGGAGATTCTGGTTATCATTCCCGACTGGACTGTGCCATACATTGCCTATATCCTCAGACAAGAGCTCCCTAAAGATGAAGCAGAGGCTCAACAGATTGTGCACAGGTCCAAGGCTTTCACTATGATGGGAGATCATCTATTCAGAGAGAGTGTGACTGGTGTCACCCAGCGCTGCATTTCCCCCGAGGAAGGTCGGATGATTCTGGACGAGATTCACTCGGGGCCTTGCGACCAACATGCGTCTTCAAGGACGATTGTCGCTAAAGCATACCGAGCTGGTTTCTACTGGCCACGGGCTAACGAGATGGCTAAGGACATCGTTGATCATTGCGATGGTTGCCAGTTCTATGCGAACCTGTCACACAAGTCAGCGTCTGTTCTGAAGACAATTCCTCTCGCCTATCCATTTGCGGTTTGGGGACTCGACATGGTTGGCCCCTTTCGACCCGGAAAAGGAGGATTCACCCAATTGTTGGTAGCAGTCGACAAATTCACCAAGTGGATTGAAGCCAAGCCCATCAAGAAGCTGAATTCCCGTGCGGCGGTCACGTTCATGTGGGAGATCATTATCCGATACGGTGTTCCGCACATCATCATCATGGATAACGGCACTAATTTTGACTCGGAAGAATTCAGGAGATTTTGTAACTCCCAAGGCACCCGAGTGGATTATGCATCTGTTGAGCATCCCAAACCAATGGGCAAGTCGAGCGGGCTAATGGTCTCATCCTGCAAGGTCTGAAGCCTCGTCTCATGCACGATTTGGATCATGCCGCCGGAGCCTGGGTAACTGAGCTGTCGTCTATTTTGTGGGGATTGAGGACAACGCCTAATCGGTCGACCAAACAGACTCCTTTCTTCCTTGTCTATGGTGCTGAAGCTATATTGTCGAGTGACTTGGCCCACAATTCTCCTCGAGTGGAGCTATACTCTGAAGCTGAAGCTGAATAGGCCAGACAATATGGGGTAGATCTTCTGGAGGACGAGCGAGAGATGGCTCTGATCCGGACTACTGCCTATCAGCAAGACCTGCGGTGCTTCCATGCAAATAATGTCAAGAGTCGGTCCTTCCATGAAGGAGACTTGGTGCTCTGAGTGAATCAACACCGACCTCACAAGCTCGCTCCTGCATGGGAAGGCCCTTTCGTTGTCACTAAGGTGCTAAACAATGGAGCCTATCACCTGTATAATCTCATGAAACAGATATATGAGCCACGAGCCTGGAATACAGATCTGCTCCGGTGTTTTTACACTTGAGACAATAGTTTTCTGATGTAATAAGAATACTTCATCAATGCAATTCACGTTTCTGCAATACATGTGTCGTCCGTTCTAGTCGTCCAGTTACATTCTTGGGGATACTCCGAGTGATGAGCAATCCTCACACTCGGGGGCTTAGCTGCGAACATGTTTCGCCTAAGTTAAAAACCCTGTCGAGTGGATAGCAGTCCATTCACTCAATGGCCTATTTGCGAATCCGTCTTCGCTTAGGGTCAAAAAAATACTCCGAGTGATGAGCAATCGTCACACTCAGGGGTTTAACTGCGAACATGTTTCGCCTAAGTTAAAAACCCTGTCGGGTGGATAGCAGTCCATTCACTTGACGGCCTATCTGCAAATCCGTCTTCGCTTAGGTCCAAAAAATACTCCGAGTGATGAGCAATCCTCACACTCGGAGGCTTAGCTGCGAACATGTTTCGCCTAAGTTAAAAACCTCGTCGGGTGGATAGTAATCCATTCACTCGACAACTTAGCTGCGAATCGACATTCGCCTAAGTTCGAAAATACTCCGAGTGATGAGCAATCCTCACACTCGGGGACTTAGCTGCGAAACACATTTCGCCTAAGTTAAAAACCTCGTCGGGTGGATAGTAATCCATTCACTCGACAACTTAGTTGCGAATCGACATTTTCCTAAGTTCGAAAATACTCCGAGTGATGAGCAATCCTCACACTCGAGGACTTAGCTGCAAAACACGTTTCGCCTAAGTTAAAAACCTCGTCGGGTGGATAGTAATCCATTCACTCGACAACTTAGTTGCGAATCGACATTTGCCTAAGTTCGAAAATACTCCGAGTGATGAGCAATCCTCACACTCGGGGGCTTAGCTGCGAATATATTTCGCCTAAGTTAAAAACCTCGTTGGGTGGATAGTAATCCATTCACTCGACAACTTAGCTACGAATCGACATTTGCCTAAGTTCGAAAATACTCCGAGTGATGAGCAATCCTCACACTCGGGGGCTTAGCTGCGAAACATGTTTCGCCTAAGTTAAAAACCTCGTCGGGTGGATAGTAATCCATTCACTCGACATCTTAGTTGCGAATCAACATTCGCCTAAGTTCGAAAATACTCCGAGTGATGAGAAATCCTCACACTCGGGGGCTTAGCTGTGAACACGCTTCGCCTAAGTTAAAAACAAACTCAGTCGAACAGATGATTGAAGGCCAAAACACAAATGAAATCCAGAGGGTAAAACCGTGGATCAACATTTCATGCAGAAGCAAATGTGCTCAGGCCTAAGGCCTGAATGAAGTTTTAAGGGATACAATTTCACACGGCATACCGAGGCAAATATAACTGTTTCTTCCAAAGACCAAGTTTTTTAAACAGGAGACAGACTGGCGGTCTCGACAAAAGTTTCCAAGTTGATGCCGTCGGCGATTCTGGTGGCTGCCTCGATGAAGGTTTCCATGAAGTCCTCAAACTGGAGTTTCTTCGTGTTTACCACCTGGAGTTCCTTCAACTTCTCCTCCCTCACGTCCCTGAAGTGGACCCTGACGAGTGATAACGCCATGTTGGCCCCGCAGCGAGCAGCAGATTTTTTCCAAGCTTGCACTCGACTAGGAAGTTCATTTAGGCAAGCCATTATAGAGTTGAGGTCGAGCTGAAGAGTGTGCTCGGGCCATAGCTCCTTGTCGATTCTTTACATGACAGATTTCAGTTGAGCAATGTAGGCCTGGACGCCTTGGAGCCGGAAGTTGAGTCACAACATATTCATCACCACCACATTAGCAACTAGTGACTTGGTGGGGTCAAGATTGGGCTCAATATCTTCTGTTTCCTTCTCAAAGTCCCGGCAGAATTCTGTTGAAGAAGGGGGAATAGGAAGAGAGTCGGTGAACTGCGGCCCTCAATTTTTTTTACAAATGTCAGTCGACAAGAAACACTCACCGTCGAGCAGAAGATACATCTTCCTCGAGAATTCGCCCAAATGCTTCTCCAGGCCATTGCTCCTCTTGGTTAGTTACTCAGCCTTCTTGACAAGGTCCGTGCGCTCCTGCTTCAGCTTGGTGTTCTCCTCCTCCAGCTTCTTGGCAGCCGCCAGCTTCCGATCCGCAGCTTCAGTCTTGTCCTTGGCCACTCGTTGAGCATTAGCAAGCGCCTTGTCCTTCTCCTCCAGCGCCCTCTTCATGGAATCTAAAGAAACGACATTGTTGAGTCGCGCTCGGAGTCGACGGTTTTCATTGCGTACGTCTGTTCGAGTGAGAGCACTCGGTTCAAAACATGAAGAGTGAAGAGGAGAATGCAGAAGTCAACAGTAATTACCT